>CM042089.1:18046437-19246437 GCA_023512835.1 Taxillus chinensis | reverse complement strand
CGGTAAGGGATGAGGGCACTGTTGCGATTACAATATGTGTTTTGGTCATTATGTTTTTCTGACTGTGAGACGTTCAATTCTATGCAAACTTTTGGCTAGCCATACTTAATTTTCGCCATGATGATTGTTTTTAGTGCTGTTAATTTGCAGGTTGCTCTATGCTAGGAAGTTATAAATACTTTCATTTTGTTTTCAAGGTTTGTTGTTAATGGGGTAGGCTAGTTTTGTGAGAACAGCATTGGAGGCTCTTTGTTACTTATTTTTATGTCTATTTTTTGTATAAAAAAAAAAGGTGTACTTGAGACGCTTTTTTTGAAGGGTTTAACAATAGTCTAGAGGTTTTTTGTAGTTTTATATATATATATATATATATATATATATATATATTCTATTATTCTCTCTTTTTTTTGTCTCTAGTTTGAACACCATCCCTTTCAAGAAGTATTTGTCCCTAGTTTGATAAGGCTTCCTTTCATGAGCATATGTTGAAATTATTGTTTTCTTTTTGTATTTTAATAAAAGTTTGTATAAACACCACCCAAAATAAACCAGCATCCCCCCCACCCCCCCAATGCATAATCGAATAACAATTATTTGATGACATTCCAATTTCCAACCGACAACGCACACGCATATATATATATATATATATATATATATATATAGAGAGAGAGAGAGAGAGAGAGAGAGAGAGAGAGAGAGAGAGAGAGAGAGAGAGAGAGAGAGAGAGAGATTGAGAAGCATTAATTTTTTAATGTAAGTTTTATAAAATGTAATAATAATCAATTATTTTATGAGGTTCCATCACACGTGACATTTAATTTATTTCTTGAGTTTTAATTTATTATCGACATGGATGGAAACTTATAAAATAATTGAAGAAAAAAAATTCAATAGACTAAAACCCAATACCTCATGCGCAACCATTACAACTATAGGCTAATAATCTTCTTATATATTATATTCATTTATTAAATTATATCGCACACATTGCAAGTCTAATAAATCATTGGAGAAAAAAAACTAAAACTAACCAAAGAGGCTGGCAAGGATTGACCCCATTTTATTTCGATTCAAATTATGCATTATAATTCAATTTTGTTATGTAATTGTTTTTTCTACTCCAATGATTTTTTACACTTAGTAATATATGTTAATAGATTAACATTTTTTCTTCAATTATTTGCTTCTTCACGGCAACAACAAATTAAAATTCAAAAAGACAAATCAAATGACATGACCCCCCCGTCAAATAATTGATTATTTGATTTTAAAAAAAATCCATGCCAGCACATTAACGATGGTTTTCATCGTAATGAAAGTTTAAGGAAATATTTATTTTAAGTATTTTCTGTTTTTATTAACAAGTTATACTTAAGTATTTTCGGTTTTTCATCAAGCTTGATGAAAAAAAATAAATAAATAAAATATTAATTTCATTTTAAATGGCACTAAAAATATAATTAATTTTTATATTTTTTAAATTTTTTATGCTCAAAAATAATTTTCATATTTAAAAAATAAAAATAAAAAACAATCTACCAAAACATGCGCAAATAGCCAATTGGGAAAAAAAAGTTAGTGATCTCTGAGAAGTTTTAAATAAGGTCCAATAACTTTAAATAGTAATTACCATTATTTTTTTAGACACAAGAAAAATGGATCTACCCTATTAACGACTGAAATTTACAAAACAAAACAAAAAAAAATCAACAAAATTTAAGAAAACATCAAAATATACGTGTATATATATTGGCAAATTCATTACTGTACGTATTCTAGAATTAAGATGTCATCTCCAACAAGATTCAGTCATTATGGCTTTAAATTAATATGATATGTTTTTTTTTAACTTTAATGATATCATTCTTAGCTATTTTAATATAATATTGTTCTTACTCATCACAAATTAATTAGAGAGACTAATTGATATATCATATATGTTATTTTTCTTTTAAAAATTTTTCTTCGTAAGGTTGGCATGGGAGGGATATAAACCTTCAATGCATTATCTTAGAAATAAGATAATGGTAATTTGGTACTATTTATATAATTTATTGCCACATATTCGAGTTTAAGGATATATTTGTTTTAAGTATTTTCTGTTTTTATTAACAAGTTATACTTGATGAAAAAATAATTTTAAAAAATAAAATATTAATTCCATTTTAAATGTCACTAAAAATAAAAAAAATTATTTTTTTATACTCAAAAATAATTTTCATATTTAAAAAATAAAAACCGAAAACAATCTACCAAAACATGCCCTAATAGCCGATTGGGAAAAAAAAAGTTGGTGATCATCTTTGAGAAATTTAAAATAAGGTCCAATAACTTTAAATAGTAATTACCATTATTTTTTTAGACACAAGAAAAAATGGCTCTACCCTATTAACCAATGAGATTTACAAAACAAAACAAAGAAAATCAACAAATTTTCAGAAAACATCAAAATATACGTGTATATTGGCAAATTCATTACTGTATTCTAGAATTAAGATGTCATCTCCAACAAGATATAGACATACAGTCATTATGGTTTTAAATGATATGTTTTTTAGCTTTGATGATATCATTCTTAGCTATTTTAATATAATAATTTTTTTTTACTCATCACAGATTAATTAGAGAGACTAATTGATATGTCATTTTTCTTTAAAAAAATTCTTCGTAAGGTTGGCAATTGGAATGGGATATAAACCTTTAATGCATTATCTTAGAAATAAGATAATGGCAGTATGGTAGTATTTATAGAACTTATTGCCACATATTCGAGTTTGATTACATGCCATTGTAGTTTAGCTGATGAAATGAGCCTGAGACCTGCTATATTGTCCTTTCGGAATTTGACAGAATGAAACTTAATAATTTACATAAAACATATAATAAAAAAATAGTTACGTTAATTTCAGAAATATTTATTATTAAAAAATTCATGGTTGATAATATATTTGATGTTCTAGATTCAAATTTGGTTTTATTAAAAAACAAATTAAATGTATTTTTCTAAATTAGTTTTGAAGGTTTGCATATATATATATATATATATATATATATATATATATATATAATAGGGACAAGGGAGGGACGAAGGAAGCATCCCGGAAATGGAACGCGCATCCGGGGAAGGTGGTGGGTGGGTCACGGGTCGTCTGTGGAGGCTCCAGTGAAGCATACAAAAAACAATCAACAGCCGACACGTGGAAGCATAACCTTCAAAACGTGGGGCCCACACAGAAGCAAGTGTGCTGCCCAAAAGTCAAAGAGTCCAAACATATTTCATTCTCCTCACGCCACTGCCCCGTTTATAATCCCCTGCCTCTTCTCCTCCTCTCCGCCGCTCCTTGATCACCAACCAACGCCGCCGTCTCCGGCGCACATTAGCACCGCCGCCACCAAGCTACTTTTTTTTTTTTTTTTTTTTTTTGGAGTTTCCATTCATTTTCTGAAAATTCGAATTGAATATATATATAATTCATAGTAGCAAATAGCACAGTTGACATTGTTTAGGCAGCATTAAGCAGATATGATGATGAGTATGATGAATAGGAGAAGCGATGATGACGGGTGGGAGGCGGCGGCGGTTATAATAACATTTGTTGTGTTGGTGTGGATCCCCGGGGGTGCCGCCCAGGGTGGCGCCACGGGGAACGGGCAGGACAATGGATACATGGATGCGAAGCTGACGCCGTCCATGGGTATCATCATCGTGGCCCTCATAGCCACCATGTTCTTCGTGGGGATATTCTCCTTATACATCCGACACTGCACCGACGGCGCCGGTGGCGGGAGCATCCGGGGGTTGGTGGCAGTGGCAGCGCGGTCCAGGCGGGCGCGTGGGGTGGAGCCCGAGGCCCTCCACGCGATGCCCACCTTCGCCTACGCGGAGGTGAAGGGCCTCAAGATCGGCAAAGGCGCGCTGGAGTGCGCGGTTTGCCTCAACGAGTTCGACGACCAGGAGACCCTCCGCCTGCTCCCCAAGTGCGACCACGTCTTCCACGCCGACTGCATCGACGCCTGGCTCGCCTCCCACACCACCTGCCCCGTCTGCCGCTCCAACCTCGTCGCCGCCCCAACCCCCGTCGTCGATGACACCACAGTCACAGACGCCGCCGCCGCAGCCGCCGATCAGGCCTCAGGCACGGAGGATCAGCCAGAGGATGCCTCCGATCAGCCCAACGACGTCGTTGTAGTGCAAGTGGGTCCGACGACGACGACGACGATTCCGACTCAGGAGGAGGCTCAGGCTGCACAGGCGCGACCCACACTGCCACGGCGACCGCCGCCTGCTCGAACGTGGTCGATGAAGAAGCCCAGGTTCCGGTCCATGTTTCCGAGGTCCCACTCCACCGGCCACTCCCTGGTCCACCCGGGCGAGAACTACGACCGCTTCACTCTCCGGCTGCCGGAAAACGTGAGGAAGGACCTGATGAAACGGAGCCTAAGCCGGGCTGCCACCTTCGTGCTGCCCAGAGAGACCAGCTCGCGGCTGGGCTACCGGACCGCCGGCGAAGGAAGCAGCCGGGGAAAGCCCAACCGCCGGATGGAGCGGCTCGATCTGTCGGCCAACTCCGATCGCTGGGCCTTCTTCTCCAGAGCGCTGTCGTCCAAGTCACCGAAAGTGGCCGCTGACGGCGCCGGACCGTCGGCCCTGAAGGCGCCGTTGCGTATATCTGAAACGGCTCGCCTCCCTGTTTAGTTTATTTCTCAATTTTGATTTGTACATAAAATTTTATTTTGGTTTTTGGAACTTTCAATATCTGATTGTGAATTGTATTATTCTAATGTGGTTTTAATTAAATTTAAACACTACCAACGCTGAATGCTATTTGGGATTTTTAATATTATTTTTATTTGGGATGGTTGGTTAATTATGAATCATGTGATTTTGCAGTCTCCGCCACTGTGGCAGCCACAGCCAGCCTAAAAATTAAGCAATCCCTTCAGATTTGGTGCCATATGCCAAGAAATTTATTTATTCTCTTTCTATTTAATGACACATTTGTTTTGTGTGTCTTTTTATTCCATATATAATACATTGCTGTTTAAAAATTATTTGAGCATTAACCTCTAATTGATTTTAGTGATCTGGTAAAAAAAACAAAAAAAAAAGTCTTAAATTTACATCTTATTATATCTTTGTTTACTCCAACATACTTTGTAGAGACTACATTATTCATTAATAATAAAGTATTGTTTTAGTAGCAAACTACCCCAGCTAAATAAATACACCAACCTATCTGTATTTAATTATTTTAATTTAATATTTTTAAAATTAACATCCAACGGAGCTATTATTTTAGGATTTATACAATTATATTATGAAAAAGTAATTATTAATAAATTTTATAGTAGATCAGGTTAATTATGTTGTTCTAAACTCAAAAACCCCATTTGCAGCTGGGGATTGGCACATTTGCATCCCCAATAGAACAAGGGAGGGTGGGGACAGTCACTTTATGGGAGACCTCTCAACAACAGAGACTATACAATTGTTTGTGACTGCAAATGTTTGATTACGAAATGGATATTCCTTAGCATCGTACAAAACCATAAAACCAGGACATATTTTGAATATGATGATGAAAATAACAAACTTTAATAACAAGAACTTCCTCCCTGTCCCTGCTGTGATGAATTTATTTTGACATTGTGCATATGCGATTCAAACTTGTCAAAAAACAAAAAAAGTCATGCAAATAATATTATTTCGTTTTGAATGGCCCCTGTGGTGTGGTGATGCAAACCTAAGGCACACTTGGATAAGAAATTCAAACCTCGCGCACCAACCACACGGTGGTCTCGGCTCCACAAACGGCGGGTTCAAATTTTCTTCCTCTGTTTGGTATTTGCTGAGTCTGACGGTATTGGTTACAAATATAAAACATTATATATCTATATATATATATATATATATATATATATGTGTGAACATGTAAAAGTATATTGTGTGAGCAAATTCGATTTAGACTATTCAATTCCACATTAACGTTAGATATTAAAGTCTCATTTAACAATAACAGTGTTACTGTAACAGATAAATAATTAAATAAAATTTTAATCAAACAACCTAAATCAAACTACTTACTTTAAGATAAGATGAGATGACTGTTTTGTTTTTCAAGTTAACATTATTCTATATAGAATCAAAAGATTTGATTCAAAAATCTTGTTTTATTTTTTATATCAATAAAAATACTAAAATTGAATTGAAAACACTATTAATTATAAACAAATTAATGAGTTCGTTATCTAATTCCAAATAAAAAAGATATTTTACAAAAGCTAAACTTTTAAAAAAAATAAAATCCAATGGTATAAAATCTAAATTTTAAAAAGTACAAATTCGTTCAAAAAATCGTTAAAACAACTTTTATTGTTTCTTTTTGTCAATATGAATGTAAAGTTATGTCATTTGGATTTAAAAATGATCCCTCTAAATTTTAAAGAATTACGAATAACACTTTTAATCCTTATTCCAAAATTTTCACTATTTATACCGATAATGTTTTAATATCTTTTTAAACATCTAAAACTTTCTTTCATGTTGTTAAAAAAATGTTTTCAGTCATTTCACAACCTAAAAATTCAATTTTTCAAACCAAATTTCAAAACATTACATTTTCAATGGTATGATCACTAACGAATTCTTGCTTTTCCTCAAAAATTTCTTATAAGATTTTAGATAAAACTCAAATTCAACGCTTCTTATGAAATTTAAATTACATTTTAGATTTTTGTCTAATATTAAATTTATTAATGGATATACAAATCCATATTTCGTTTGAGAACATCTAGAATGCTCATCCGTTGACCACACCCAGTAATTGCTCCAACAGCATAAATACACTTCAATATATATCCACATATCCTCTGCTACCAAACGTATATACAATGCGAAATCAAATATATCAGCACCATGTGCCTGTGCGCAAAAGTCAAAATGTAATATTCTTATGTGTCTGCCACTCTGCCTTCTCGAAAGTCAAAAGTTATACCGAAGTCAACCTCCAAATCCCCAACCAAAACAAAACATTAAAAAAAAAAAGGCCATAAACAAAAGAACACGGTTAATGAGAAGGTGTTAATGAAACGACAAACAAATTAAAAGCTACTGATCTGAAAATAGGGATACGTTTCTCTCACTCTCAGAGGTTGTATTTTTTTATTATTATTATTTTTTTTACTTTTTTGGGTTGGACGTGTTATTATTGTAGATGGAATGAGAACTTTAAGGATACATGCATGCACGAAACTCACTGGCAAAGATGGACCAGGATCCTTGCGCGCGCTGTTTTGTTTGGTCGATCATCTTTTTGTTGCAGTGATGCAAAACGAACGGAACCGCGGAGGGAACCACAAATTAACTATAATAAGACAGAACAAACAAGACAGAGGAAACGCGTCTTCATTGTTTCTTCTTTAAGTTTGTTGGAGGTCGACGCATCTACCAAGCTAGCTAAGCTAACACACGCTTTTGATTATTATTAAAATCGAATTAGTTAGTTAATTAGAAACTCCATTATTATTATGGGCCCTTTTCGGTTTTTAGTTTTTTATTTCATGACCCTTTTTTATAATTTAAGTTGAAACTTTAAACTTAATCTCTGAATTGAAGATGGTAAAAAAAAAAAAAAAAAAGTTTGGTACGGATTGTATCAAAATTTCTAGCTGCTACTATACATGTTCAACAACTAGAGAGGATCTCTGAGCTAGTCGTCCATGCATCCACCCTCATTCCTCACTATATCATCTAAGACCATGCTATTGCTAGCTAGCTCACATCTCCATTCAGTTGTTTGATAAGGATTTAATTCCTAGATCATATTTAACCCATTGTTCTACTGTAATTTTTACATTAAAATGAAATAATTTTCATCTGTATTATATTATATATAATCTCCAACCCAACCCATCACACCGATCGAGCACACGCTCGTCGTCGTCACGATGCTGCCACGGCCAGGGGCGGAACCAGCATGCATGTATATTATAAGGGAGGCCATGTGGCCTCCCTCCGATAAATTTGTCTTGGCATGCATGCACTTAAGAATCATATCCTGGGTCTGCTCTGGCTGCGACTATGCGTGGAAAACTGTCGCGCGCGCCGCGCCGCAGTCGACCATAGTGCTGGTGTTTTCGACCATAGAGATCCTGGGAGGCCACCTTTTAGTGCAATGTTGTTGTCGGCTCGTTTATTTGTTTGGGTAACCATTCGTTTTTGGTTTCTGACTCTGTTGACCAGGTCTGGACATAGTTGTGGTGGTTCTTGGGCCTATTACGGATACAGTTCTGATTGCTTCTGGGCCTTTACAGAAGATAGTTGCGGGTGTTGTGGCTTTTATCGGCCCTATTTGGGAGATCGCAGTGGCTATTGTTGGGCCTTCACTGAGAAAATTACTGGGAAAATGCTATCTGTTAAATTCAACAGCAACAAAAAAAAAAAAGATTTCTAAAAGTGAAAAAATCTCACAATGTGAATTTTTTGTTCGGACTTGTAACGCATCTTCCTTCTGCACTGGTGTGTACGGAACAATTCTATGAGGCCCGAATTTGTTTGGGCTGGGATGAATTGGGCTTTTATCACTGGGCCCAATTACCTTTCACAGGTAACAGCTCTCTCAAATGAGAGTGTGAGATAATTTGTTTCACATTCAATCTTTAAAATTCTCTCTCTTTTTCTTTTCCTCTTCTTTATCAAACTTTTTCCGAATTTGTTTCCCAATGTCAACTTTAAACATATGTGACAAGCATGCCTTGTAAAGCTCCCCTCAGTTTCATTGCCCCTGCAGTCATGTTGGCCCTTAAATGCTTAAATTCTGAGAGAGTGGACGTGGACACAAATATGTGAATGGTCCTGAAAATAATAATAATAATAAGCTGCTAACATTTGGACAAAAGCAGGACTGCAGGAGCTTAAGAAGACTCATGCCCAAGTGACAATGAAATTGGGGTCCTGGTGAAAGTGACCCACTTGGTCACAGGCCAAAGCCAATAACTCACTTAGCTGTCACCAGCTTGTATGTATAGCTGTCATAAATGTCTCCTTATGTAGGGCAGGCTCCGATGTTAACTATCCTTTCTTTAATCTGTGGGCACTACCTTGCTGGCCTTGTGACTGACTACTTGTGAGAGTGGGAATTGACACTTGTAGTACAGAACTTGTAAATATCTCAAAATATCTCTAAAAAAAAAACCCAATCCGCGGCGTTTGTTGGCGGTCCGGTGCCCCATAAACACATCCACAGAAAACTGGTACCAGCAAGCTTCAAAAAAACAGAAGCTCTAACACAATTGCATCTGAGGAACACTACTTAACTTCAAAATGCATTACTTTACCGTAAATTATATGTGGTGTACTTGCAAAAGATCTGTTTAGTTTTCGAATATAAAACTGGCTACCATTTGGACGCTTATTTTCTGTAATGAGTTTGTTTGGAGTGATTGGATTTATGAGAGTCATGTCCACTTCTAAGCTCTAAACATGCATTTGGGAATTCAGTGAAGTGAAATAAATTATATAGTACTTGCAAAAAGATCTGTTTGCCTATCTATCAAATATAAAATTGGACAACCATTTTGGACGCTTATTATTATTATCATCATCATTGCGAGTTTGGAGTGATGGGTGGATCAAGCCGAGCCCGTTAAGTCCCTTTCCGGTGTATCCCCAGATCAATCCCTCCCGCGTGTGATTATGAAAGTCATTTAGAAATAACAGTAAAGTGACATAAAGGAGGTGTGAACTCTGTTTATGGTGTGACACATGCCTAATAGAAAACGTTGAGCGCACCACGGGGGTAGAGAGAGAGAGAGAGAGAGAGCGAGAGAGAGAATCATATTGATATATTAACATGGCCGGCCGGTGCCGCAAAAGTAGCAAAACGTGGGATGTGTGAGTGAAGAAGTCTATGTATCTCCATTCCCCGCCCCCCGGATCTGAGTAGTGCCAAGACTTGTAAACAAAAAAAAATCTTACACCCCACGTTAATTTTTTAATGTGTGATGGGTGGCACAGTAATGTCGTCTTGCGTAATTAAGTGGACCCCTTCTTCTTTCTTTCTTGTTTTTTTAAGCACATTTTCATTTTTTGGGTGGAACAAAAAGTGTACATGGGTGGGATCCAGGCTTGACTTGTCATCATCATATGCCCACCACTAATTCATGGGCTCATAAAATTATTATCAGTGTAATTTGCTTCCAAATTCCAATATGTATATATGTATGTATATGTAAAATATTATTGAGGTACGATGGAGCCTGTATCGAAATTCACGAAACCCAAAAAGATTCTACATCCTAAATCAATCTTTGAGGTACGATCAAATTTGAAAGCCACCCCCTTCAACCCAATAGAAATATCAGTAATCGAGAGGAAGAGAGAGAGAGACAACAACGACAAGGGTGGTGGTCATTGGTCAAAGTACTGGGCGACAAAAGCCAGGTGTATTTGGTTGTGTTTTTTTAAAAAACTTTTAATATTACTTTTCTTTCAAATATCATGAAACAAACAAAGCTGATTTGGGGACACAAGACAAAAATACTACTGGCATATGCCCTTAAGCGAGGGTCATATGGCTAGAGGGTAGTAGAGGTGTTTGAGTGGTACATGCGGCTGCCTTGACATGATCCTTCTTTGACCTTCCCTCCAAGCCTCCCTCTTTCCCACAGATAGAAAGGGATTTTCAAGGAAAAACCAAAAAAACACATAAATTTGCAGTGCAAAATTCTCAAATGACCGGATACTCATGCATTAAAAAAACAAACATTTAGATTTAACTATGGATGAAAATGGGGCAGGTTAAACTAAATATCTAATCCTTATCGCTCCTAATTAAACATATTTGAGATTAATATAATTAGGTTCAAAGTAAGTTTAAAACGAGTATCTCTAACTCGTCAATAATTTGAGACGAGTTATGGACAAAAGGTATATGTAAGAAGAGTTTTAGGTTAACATAATCAGATGAAAAATGAATTTGAAAGATTTTCTTATGAATGATACGTAGTAAACTTATCTCATTGTTATATTTAAATTTAACTAGCCCACACATGACGTTGAACACCTGTTCCTACTTTTAAAATTGATGCAAATGTGGATTAAGGATTCTTTTATTATTGTAGGAGTAACTTGTATTATTTTTTTCATTTTACATACGTAGCAAAAACCTGACATGATTGTTTAAAGACAACAAACAAATATCACTAGTCTTTGTGTTCATGCCGATAATTTTTTAGAAAAAACACTTTAAAACTTTCTAAAATTAATGGTATATTAATGTGATGCTAATATAAAATTTTTTACTTATCTTTGTTTAATTTAGATTTTATTTTTTTAAGCTTATTAGTTTCTTTTAGTTGTGGTATCTTGTTAATTATGAATTTTCAGTTAGTTCCTAGCAAGGACGATAATAATGACTCAACATAAAAGCAATTGACGGATTTTAAAAGCATTTTAAAAAATTTTAAAATGTCAAATTAACCTCACTTACCACATTGAGACAACACCTTGTATGTGCATGAGCATGGATTACAATCTTGTACACTGAGCAGTTTCTCTCCAACTTAAAGAGACAATGGAATGGTCATAGGTATTGGGTGCTCCACATTAACTTTAAAAAAAGATTTTTAAACACTTTTATATTAAAATACTCTCTCCAAACCGTCCTATCCCGAACCGACGCACTCAATAGTCTTGCTCAAACTCAATCCAAACACACCTGGGGGCGGATTCGGATCACTCACTATCCAATTCCGACTTAACCTGAACACATTTGGGGCAGACTCGAGTCTCTCACTATCTAGTTCCAATCTGTTCCGTTAACATCCTTAGTAGTGTAGGTCATTAATAAGGTATATTTTTAATTATGAGTTCTCATTTGGGTCATTAATTACAAAAACAATATTATATGGGGCCCCTATAAATAAGCTTTTATGATCATTATAACAACAAGCATAAATTTTACTTTTAGGTTTATCAACTTATAAATTAATTTTATCAATTTCTTTATTTAATTTTGTTGGATTAGCAACTTGTTTATAAATTTGATTATTGTTATCGATCTTTTATAACTTTCACGTTACGTCAGCTAATATCAAAGTAATATTTTTTGTTTAGTAATGTTGTTGAGTCTGTGTGTTCAAGATGATTGTGTTCTTAACGGATTCTATATGCTCATATAATCTGATCAATGGATTCTAAATGCAAAGTTTGATGATATATGTCATAAAATATGACAAGTGGAATATATAGTCCATGAAGCACAAATCAACATAGTGTTTTGGTAAAATTAATACTCCCAATCCAATATACATGTATACGATAATAAATATATATAAATGTATGAAAATACATATAGACATATGCTTTTAACAACCAAAATGAACATGGATATATTTATATACTTTTATCTCTAATTGATCTTAGGATTTATGCTTTTGTTATGAGTTTTTTTCAATCTAAGCATGAATGTTTCTCAAGAATAAGAGATATATAAATAATATAAGAAAGATAAATATTCTCATCTTCTCCCCCTCTTAAACTCAATAGACACCTCAGGGTGAAAACTAGGTTAACTTATCCTTTAAATAACCTACTTATAAATACAAGTCCGACACCGGAAAAATACTCATTGTCAAAGTAACAACATAATCAATTCTAGTATCTAAGTTATACAAATATCATATATACACATACTCCAATATATCATAAAATAATCCGACCAATCCCAATATAACATAAAACACATGTATAAAACGTATTAATCAGTAAATTTGCATACATTATTTAGTTTTTATCCATCCTACGTTAATGTTATAAGTTTTTATCTTTGACTTAATTGGAATGGTGACCCTTTTGATAAATTTGATCGTTATAATCGATCATACAGTCGTTTTGCTTCCACGTTGTATCATGCCATGTTTCGGACGATGACACAAGCGAGTCCTGTGCCACTAATTGCGCAATAGTTGACTCGTATCTCGAAAGTTTATCTACAAAACTTCAACTCCACCAAAAGCCGCCGTAATTAGAAGCCGTGAGAAAAATTATAGTTTATGCATAAAAAAATTACTGTTTCGTTTTAAGTAGTCTACTTCTGTGTAGGAATCATCATGATTCGATCACTTTCTTTTTATAAGAAAATTACACGGCTATTGACGAGAACAGAAACAACAAAAAATCTGAATAAAAGATGTGCGAAAAGATAAAATAATATCAAATAAACTACTGTGGAAGTTACAACAAGCTTCCATCATTAAAAAACAAAAAACCCAAACCCAAACTAAAAAAAAAATAAAATAAAAAATCAACAACATGAAGCAGCAAGTCAACAATAACACGACAGTGAAAGAAACACCGACAAGCCACAGACCCAAAAAAATGACAGGTTTTATCACAATAACAGCCGCCCAACCAGCCACCACTCGCCTCTCTTTTTCTTTAAGAGGAGAGCAGAGCAGAAACAGAGCATTTAATTTTTGCTGAAAAAGAGGAAGAAGTCAACACAATAGCAGAGCGTAGACGCGTGAAGCCCCTGCCTCTCTATCTGATTCTATCCATCCTTCTCTCTCTCCATTGTACTCCCAGGAAAACACCCTCTAAGGCTTCTTCACTGTAGCCAGTGTTCCACCGTTTCGGTTTTAGTAGAGAGCTCTCTCTCTCCTTGCGCTCCTGCACCAGAAAAATGAGCAAACAAGATGGGGGGAAGATCCAGGTGCCTCTTCTATACCAAATTTCCCATTTACATGCGCACAAGCTCCCTCTTTCTCTCTCTCCGCGTGGGCGTGCCAGTGTGTGCGACCTTATTTTTCTTCCCTTGCCCAACTCTGTTTGTGGGTTTTGCAGAGTTTTGTTCTTAGCGTCAACGTACACTGTGATGGGTGCAAGCAAAAGATCAAGAAGCAGCTTAAGAAGATTGCAGGTGCGTTTTCTTTTTGGGAGTTTTGTGAAAGTTTTGTCATCTGTTTCTCCAGTTTTTTTACATCCAATTATTTTGGTATTTTTGGTTCGAACTGGTCAATTATTATTATTTATTTATGTACAGATGCGTAAACAACCACAAATCTTTGACAAAACGGGCTTCATTTTTGGGTTACCCGTGTCATATCCATAGGTTTTTACATCCAACTATTTGGGTAATTCTGGGTATTCATGGTCCGAACTGCACGATTAATTTGTGTCCCACTACGCAAATGCTTCAAGTTTGGGACCATGGCTTCGCTTTTGAAGTCCTACTCGTTTATATTTTTGGCTAGTTGTGTACACTGCCATATTTTTCTTAAAAAAACTACTATTTTTGGTGGAGGTTTAGCTTCTTTATCTGAACTTTAACTACGCATTTAACATTCGGTAATTTTTTTCGCTTAATCTTTATTTTGGTTATTCTTGGTTATATAAAAAATAATCTTTTTTTGTTGCTGTTGTTGGGTTTAGGTGTGTATAACATTTCCATGGACGCAGAACAAGGGAAGGTGACAGTATTAGGCACAGTTGATCCATCCACTCTCATAAAGAAGCTTGAGAAATCTGGGAAACATGCGGTGCTATGTGGATCTCAAAAGGGTGCCTCCAACAACATACAAAACCCTCCCAAAAATATGTTCCAAAACATTCCGCTTGACAATTTCAAAGTTGGGAAAGACAACAAATCCCAGAAGGGGTGGTCGGGCAAGGATCAGCCAAAGCAACATCTACCACAGCAACAGCAGCAGCAGCAGCAATTATATCAGCAACAAATCATACAACAGTTAAAGGGAAACATTAAAGACCAGAAAGTACCCTCCAAGGACCCCCGAACTGTGAAGTTCAACTTGCCTGAGGAAGATTTTGGTGCAAGCGATTCCGATTCATATGATGATGAGTTTGATGATGACTTCGATGATGAATATGATGACGACGATGAATATTATGATGATGAAGAATTCGGAGGTCCCTCCAAAACGATTCCTATTGCAGGTAAAGGCTCTAATGGTATGATGAATGGGCAATCCAAAAATGATAAGGGCCAGAAAGGAGAGGGTGGGGGTGGTAAAAATGGGAAGAAAGGTGAGGTCTTTGATGTAATGAAGGACATGGGTGGTAAAAAGGAGAAGAATGAGAAACATGGTGGCAAGGACAAGAAGGGAAGTGGGGGTAATGGGACTGGCAAGATAGGTGGTTTAATAAGTATTCTGAAGGGCGTTGGTGGAAAAAATGATGTGAAAAGTGCGGGGAAGAAAGGTGGCGGTTGTGATGGTAAAAATCACAAGAATGGCGGCGGCGGCGGCAATAAGGGCAGTGGCGATGGTGGCAATGGCAAGGGTAATGGAAAGAAAGGTGGGGGTAAGAACGAGGGTTCCCAAGGAATGAGAAATGCGTTTCCTGACCAGAATGTGTTGAAGCAAGTCAAAGGTGTCGGGGATCTTAATCAGCAAATGGGTAGTTTCCCGGCTGTTCAAGGGCAACACGCGTTAGCAGCAGCCATGAATGGTGGTGGGTATTACCCGGGGATGAATCAGGGGATGGGAATGGGAATGGGACCTCCTGCTGCCAACTCCTACAATAACCAGCAGTACATGGCCATGATGATGAATCAACAGCGGGCCAACCCCAGTTCTGAGATGTTACACCCAATGATGTACTCCCGGGCACCACCGCCAATGGGTTTCATGCCTCCGCCAATGCCATCGCATCCCATGGCCGATCCTTACACGCACATATTCAGTGATGAGAATACTGGGAGTTGCAGTATCATGTGAATAGCCAGGGCAATTTGCTCCTGCCTTTGCTTGGTTAGCGAGTATTGGTATTGAAATGATTAGGGTACTTCTACAAGAACGCAAGGTTAATTAAGTGCCTCCCTTGGAAGTGGGTTAGCTTGACCCTTACTGCTTGTCTTCCCCTTTTCTGTACTCCCAATTTTGGTTTGGGCTGGTAATGATGTGTTTCGGTTGTATCTTTATGCAAGTGTGAGAACCCTATGTAGCCTGTGCTAGTTGGTTTTCTATTACTGTATAATCTCCGGGAGGAAAAGAACATCGCCATAAAAGAATGCATCTACAGTGCTTGTAGGATTGTAATATAGATATGGTGCTTTCTAAAATTCAACTCTCTGGGGATGAACTTAGTCAAGTTGCAGTCCCCATACTGTAACTGTATGTGATGATTACCTGTCGGACCACTAATAAATAAAGCAAATGATATTTATCCCGAGGTTTTTTTTTTTGAGTGGGATGGGGTTATTTCTTCCCTTCCTCTTTGATAGGGTCTAGAACTAGTCAGTGCTCTCCTGCGGCCTACTCTCTGAAAGAATCTTATCAGCTAGTATGTGCAAGAGCCAAAGGAGTATCTCCAGCAATTTTCTATTACTTTCACCATGCCTTTCTTCATTACATCCGTAAAATAAATAACCAGGCCAACCTCCTAAGATCAAGGCTAACAAACTAACAAACTCCTAAAGACTAGTAGAGAAAATCTCTACTTATTTGAATTTGAAAAAGCAACAACTTAATGGAATATTTGAAATTCGAAATTTGAAAATAGAATCAAGTAGAAATGAGCTGGCGTTGGCGCTTCCGTCCCTGTGATACATGAGGGTGTTATCACTACTCCCGCCCCGAAAACCGACTTGTCCCCAAGGCGGAAATCCTGGAAATTGGTGGATGAGAAGATCATAATCTTCCCAAGAGGCATCTTCAATGGGTTGATGCTGCCACTTGATCAACGGTGCCAAACGCGACCCAAACCAGCGATGGTCCAACACGGACTCCGGCTGGACATCCAATTCCAAATCTGCAGACAAAGGTAAAGCGAGAGGCGGCACCGTTGGCAATTGTCCCTTGGCCGGGCGAAGAAGTGAGACGTGGAAAACAGGATGAATACGAGCCGCCGGAGGAAGGTCCAGCTCATAGGCGACGTGCCCAATCCGGCGAAGAACAAGATAAGGACCAAAGAACCGAGGAGAGAGCTTATGAAATTTCCTGTGAGAAAGAGAACGCTGGCGAAAGGGCTGAATACGCAAGAAAACGAATCCCCCTCCGTAAATGTGAGTTCACGTCCGTGGTGATCCGCATATATTTTCATCCGATCTTGAGCCTTTTGAAGATTTACTTGAAGCAACCTGAGTACCTCATCCCTCGTTTCCAACTGGGTGGCCAGTTCAACAATTTGAGTTTCCCCCCTTACAAATGGGTGAAGAGGAGGCGGCTCTCTGCCGTAAACAACCTTGAATGGAGTAGTGTTTGCGGCTGAATGAAAACTGGTGTTAAAGGAGTATTCCGCCCAAAGCAAAGATATTTACTCCAGGTACGAGGTTGATCCAAAGACAAAGCAACGCAGATAAGCTTCGAGGCGGCGGTTGATGACTTCGGTTGGCCGTCTGTTTGGGGATGATATGCGGTGCTCATCCAGGAGACGCGTTTGGCTAAGTTTGAACATCTCCTGCCAAAACGAGCTAAGGAAAAGAGGATCACGATCGAAATTATAGAACGGGGAGGACCGTGCAAGCGAACAATTTCTTCACAAAATCGGGCAGCAAATGTTTTAGCAAGTGTATGGGTGACAAAGCGGAATAAAATGACAAGTATTTACTCAAACGATCCACAACCACCAATATGGTATCAAAACTCCCCGACTTAGGCAATCCCACAATGAAATCAAGAGATATATCCTCCCAAATTTGTTGGGGAATTGGGAGGGGTTGTAACAGGCCGGGGGGAGACAAAGTTTCATACTTACTTTGCTGGCACACCAAGCAATGCTGAATATAAGATTTAACATCCTCCTTCATATTAGGCCAAAAAAGAGTTGCGGCCGGCCTCTTCAAGGTTTTGAGAAACCCTCCATGCCCGCCAGTTGGAGTAACGTGAGCCTCCTCAAGTAATTTAGCGCGAAGCGGAGAGCTTTTAGGAATGACCAAACGTCCGTGTCGATATAAACACCTGTTGGACCAAAGTATACCCTGGCCGAGAATTAGCATCATGCCGTAATGCAAGCAATAATGGGGGCAAGAACCGGGTCCTGTAGCAACGCCTCATTAAAATCCAAGAAGTCCAGGGAGACAGGCACAACCATAGTAAGTAAATCAGCGTGTTGGGGGCGGCGAGATAAGGCATCCGCCCCAATATTCTCCTTACCCGCCTTATACAATATGGTGAAATCAAATGGAAGGAGTTTGAGGAGCAGTCGCTGTTGGGTGTTTGACAATGTGTGCTGGGCCATCAGGTGGCGGAGGCTACTATGATCGGTCTGGACCGTGAAGTGGCGGCCCAGTAAGTAATGCCGCCAGTGTTGCACTGCTAAAACCAAAGCTAATAATTCACGATCATAAGCAGATTGGAACCGATTAGAAAAAGAAAATCCCTTGCTGAAAAACGCAATAGGGTGGTTATGCTTGTCGGAGAATTGCCCCAACACCATCCATGGACGCATCGCATTCCACAACAAATTCCGAATTAAAATCGGGAAGGCTTAGCACCGGAGCCGTCATTAAGGCACGCTTGAGATTGTCAAAAGCCTTTTGAGCCACAGGAGACCATATAAAAGCATTTTTCTTCGTGAGATCCGTTAAAGGACGGGCAATCATGCCATAATTCTTCACAAACCTTCGGTAATAACCCGTAAGGCCTAAAAATCCTCGGAGCTCCGAAACATTTAAGGGAACTGGCCATTCTTTGACAAAGACTGATTTTCTCCTGCTTGCGTCTCTACACCCTGCGCTGAAACGAGGTGGCCCAAGAAAGAAACACGAGGCTGCCCAAAAGCACATTTCTTCAAGTTGGCATAATAAGAATGTTGTTCCAGGGCCCGCATTATCGTCCCAAGATGTATCTCATGCGTATTGATGTCCTTGCTATATATGAGAATGTCATCAAAAAAGACTAAGACAAACCTCCGTAAGTATGGCCGGAATAAGTCATTCATTGCGGCTTGAAAAGTAGCCGGTGCGTTAGTAAGACCAAAAGGCATAACAACATACTCATAATGACCATTGTGTGTCCTAAAGGCGAGTCTTGGGAATATCCTCCGTTCGCACCCGTATTTGATGGTAGCCAGACCGTAAATCAATTTTAGAAAAGATAGTTGCCCCGTGTAATTCATCCAAGAGTTCGTCAATATTTGGGATGGGATACTTGTCGGGCACCGTAAGCTGGTTTAATGCGCGATAGTCCACACACATGCGCCAGGAATCATCTTGTTTTTTTTACCAATAAAACGGGACTAGCAAAGGGGCTAGAACTCGGTCGGATGAACCCCTTCAAGAGTAATTCCTGAACCTGCCTCTCGATCTCATTCTTTTGGGCATAGGGGTACTGTAAGGCCTTCGGTTAGGGGGTTGGGAACCAGGCACAAGAGTAATAGAATGGAAATACTTTCTGAACGGCGGTAAGGATCTGGGTTCATTAAACAAAGAAGAATAGGCAGCCAATATTCCATCCAGGTGACTTGAAACTTGATTCCTCGGATAGTCGACCATGGACAATAAATTAAGACCGACCTCTTGGCTTTCTTTTCTTGGAACCCCCTGTAATTTAAACTTCTTTCCATTGATCCAGAAAATCAAAAACATCTCATTCCAGTTAGCTTGAATGGTATTAAGGGATGCCAACCACTTAATACCCAAGACCAAATCCGACCCTACTAAAGAGAAAGGGTAAAAGTCCTGGGTAATTGTCAAACCTGGAAGCTGGACTTGAACTCCTCTACAAATTCGGTTGCAGCGAACAATACTCCCGTCCCCGATTTGAACTCCAAAACTCGATATCGAAGAAATTGTTAGAGAAGTATCTTGCGCCAGTGATTCGGAGACAAAATTATGGGTCGAACCACTGTCCACCAACAAAAGGACTTCACGTCCAGCCAAAGAGCCCCTAAGCTTCATTGTCGACGCAGTGGGTCTTCCCAGAATAGCGTTGAAAGAAATTTCAGCGGCCACCGGCGCTTCTTTGTCACTCTCGTCCACTGGCTCCTCCATACCGGTCATGGAACCTCCCTCTTCCTCGAGCTCCAACAGCGAGAACGAAGTTGAACACCTATGACCAGGCCGGAACGGTTCCCCACAACGAAAACACAGACCCTTATCGCGGCGTTGTTGTCGCGTAGCGTCCCAAGAACGAGTAGCGGGAGCGATAGCGGAAGACTCCTTTTTCACTCCGGCCAAAGTGGCAGAAGAATAAGGCGTCGAACCTAGGTTTGGCGTGGCAACCTTGTCGCGTATGGGGGTAACCGTGGGTGTGGACCGGGGAAAAGAATAACTATTGGGCCGTGGTCCCTTAAGCTGGGCTGTCTTTTTCTCAAATTCCAAAGCCAAGCTTGCCGCCCGATATACAGAACGAGGCTTGTGAACTCTTACCTCAGATCGGAGTTCTTCTTTAAGGCCATTTAGAAAAACCCCAAGAAGACAATGCTCTGGCCAATTTAAGACACGCGCCACCCTCTTTGCCCACTCCTGTCGGTATTCAGCTACTGTGCCCGATTGTTGGATATTGCATAAATACTCATCAGGATTCAAGAATTCCGGCGGTCCGTAATGTTCTTCAAGTGCTTTAACCAATTCCGGCCAATATAACATTGTTCTTTGGGAATTCAACCACGAGAACAAATCCAAAGCGTCTCCCTCCAAGTACATCGAAGCTACATCCACCTTATCATCTTCCGGTATTTCATAGTACCGAAAATACTTTTCAGCTTTAAGGATCCAACCTCGCGGATCTCCCCCTTGGAATTTAGGAAACTCAATCTTGGCATGTGGAGGTCGCATTCGACCGGTAATCAGGCTCCTCCTCCGAATCGTCCACCCATTGTCGCGCTTTTCCTTTTCCTCGATCTGATCTTAAGGCTCGCTCTTCCAATGCGGTAACCTTTTCTTTAAGCTCAACCAAAGCATCCAATTTCGCTGCAATAGCTGCCAAAGGATCTTCAGCAGGATTATCACCAGGGATGAACGTGTGGTCACCATTTTTTTTTTTTTTTTTTTTTTTAACTTGGCTTTGATACCAAAATGATAGGGTCTAGAACTAGTCAGTGCTCTCCTGCGGCCTACTCTCTGAAAGAATCTTATCAGCTAGTATGTGCAAGAGCCAAAGGAGTATCTCCAGCAATTTTCTATTACTTTCACCATGCCTTTCTTCATTACATCCGTAAAATAAATAACCAGGCCAACCTCCTAAGATCAAGGCTAACAAACTAACAAACTCCTAAAGACTAGTAGAGAAAATCTCTACTTATTTGAATTTGAAAAAGCAACAACTTAATGGAATATTTGAAATTCGAAATTTGAAAATAGAATCAAGTAGAAATGAGCTGGCGTTGGCGCTTCCGTCCCCTGTGATACATGAGGGTGTTATCACTCTTTTTCCCCTTTAGTGGAACAGTAATTGCAGGGAAATGTGCAACTGAGTGGTGTCCAGATCAGATGTACGCCGGGCCGTGGAAGGAACTCGATGTCCTGTCTTCCATCAAAGTGGGCAGTGGAGGAAACCCATACGATATAATGGCACTTGCTTGGACATCTTGGAAACAATGCCAAGACAGAACAATGTCTAGTCCACTTGACATAACATAAAATATCAATTATTCTACTTCGTTGCTTTGAAATTGTGGCTTTTCGTTTTTCAACCCTCATTGCTTTCAATGGTGACCAAGTGTTTTTGGGTAGGGTGTGGCTTGAGCTACATTTCCTTGTAATGTGAGGTCTACAAGCACACCCAAAAAGTCAACCATAGCTTCAGATAAGTGTGATTAAAATGCAGTCCATCCATGTCTTCTATTGAGATCCAAAATAGAGATTGAATACCCTTTCTTTACTATGATCATATCATAAATGTAACTTAACTATGATTTACCTGTGGAACAAAGACGTGAGCATAAATGTTCCTTGAGTAGACAACTTACTATTACCAAAGAGGTCATGACAATAAATGTTTTATTCTTTTAAGACTGTTTGGTTGTGAGATTCCAACCTGACTGCAGGGTAAGGTTTCCTCCATTTACTGCAGATTCTAATAGTCGCTGCATTGAAACCAGTTGAAGTTTGTTTCTGCAAAAATCAGCTTCATAAATTATGTAATGTACTGTGCAGATCAGCAATTTGGGCACCAAAAGCAAAGCATGGTCCAAGACATAAGGCCCAAGTTGATAGCAAAGCATGGATGTCTTCTTTTTGTTAATGGGTTATGGCCTTGTTGGACTCGTTTTTAGCAAAACATAAGGCCCAAGTCGATAGCAAATAATAAACATTAAACAAACCAAGGCCCAAAAGTATTAGCAAAAGAAATAAACCCAATTTAATTAGAAAAAAAAAAACTATTAAGCAATAATCCAGCCACTGCCAGCACCATTCTATTCTCATCTCTACATCAAAATGTTGGGGAGTAAAAAGAAAAAAGAAAAAAATGTTACAAAATTACTCTATTCCAATTGAAAATTGTAAAAAGAAAAAAAACAATTCATTTGTTATTAAGGATTACCATTTATAAAATAAATAAAAAACAGCACTCATGTTTTAATAATACTCTTGGCGCTTACATGATTAAAATAAGGTAAAAAAACTGACACATAAATAATTTTTTTATTTGTTGGTCCCTCTCTCACATGAGATGAGACTGCTGTTTAAAACTATGAATTTATTATTATTTATTAAGCACTGGCCAGTGGCCACTGGCCCATGACTCATGAGGGTGAGGCTGGCTGGTAAATAAGAGTGGACTTTGGAGGCGTTTTCATCGCTGCTGGAAGAAGGGAAAAGAAAATATCCCCAAAAACCCAGAAGGCGAAACTCTCGCTCCGACGCAGTCAGACTGACAGACGAAGACGAAGGCAAAGAAAGAGAAAAAAGAAGCAGGGGAGGCAGGAAAATGCATTCGTTCGGGTACAGAGCTAACGCTCTGTTCACCTTCGCCATCACCATCCTCGCCCTCCTCTGCGCCATGGCCTCCATCTCCGACAACCTCAACTCTCCCAGCCCCGCCGCCCAAGTCCAGGTCCCCTCTCAATCCCTCCCTTCCTTCCTTCCCCTACGCCCCTTCTTTCGATGTATTGTTCTCGCCCAGATCCGCGTCCGTGTCGGATTGACGTACCTTTGTGTGCGTGCGTTTTGTGGGTTTTCGATGATTTGCAGGTCTTGAACATTAATTGGTTTCAGAAGCAGCCCAACGGAAACGACGAGGTAACGGATTCGTTCGAATGGTTTTATGGGTTTTTTGATTTGTTTGGTGCGAAGCATATTTGTCATGGCTTAACTTGCTGTCCTCTTTTTATTTGAAAATTTGGTTTTATAAAAACCGCCATGCGTGAGATTTAGTTCAAAATCCCTAATCTTATTATGTAGGGGTTTCAATTATGCAGCTGGGTTTTTTTTTTTTTTGGGGTGCTTTATGTTGGAAATTTGGAATATAGTTTAGGACCACCATGCTGTAAATAAGGCGTGGTTTGATTTTGTGATATTCAGCGTATAGCCTTTGTAAATGTGGTAGACTGTAAGCTGTTTCCTGATCCCATGTGTGTGTGTAGTAGCGCATTTATTTTCTTCGCTGCTATATTTGTGCAATTACTAGGTTGCTGGCTACTGGGATGCGAATCTGATTGAGGGAAGTAGGACATTTCATGCAGTTTATTAGCCTCTTCCTGAGAAAATGTGTGCATTTTTCCTTGACTAATTTACTTCCACGCTGGCTAGGCCTCTGAAACATTGGATATTAAACAGAGGGAAGTTGGACATGTTTCTTTGGGAAAGAATATTCAGGGTTGATGAACTTATCATTTAGGATTTGTAGGTTTTGGATTTTTAACAATTGTAAGAAAAGGATAATGTCTTCATTTTATTATGTGTTTCGTTTCAACGTGTCAAATATTTGGGAACTCTGAAGCCACGGTAAAATTTTCATTCTCTCTGGTTGTGGTTTGTGATATATTATATGTACCCAGTTGTTTGGATGGTTATAATTAAATCTATTGGTGGTAGCCTTACCTGCTAAAACCTCATGAACTAACTATTCAGGACACTGTTATAGAGCGTCTTCAAATTATATATTGTCAGGCAAATGGATAGCTGTGTGGTCCATAACATTCAAGAGATATGATAAATCATACCATAAAGCCACCTCCTTGCACCCAAAACAATGCCTTAATCCTTGCTCAGATTGCAGTGGTTTGAAATCTTCTGTTATTTCACCTTTATAACCTGCAGGACCACAAATTGTGTTTTTGAAATCTCTTTTGTTGCATTGTTTTGTACTAGTCAAAATTTGACAGTGAATGTTTTCGGTCTACAGATTAGCATGACACTGAATATATCTGCAAACTTACAGTCGATGTTTACATGGAATACGAAGCAGGTATGCAACTGATTCTTGCTTTTTATTCTTCTTTTGTTCAAGTTTAGATACTTTTGTTGCTATTGTTGTTGTTATCTCTTAGTGCCCCTTCCCTCTTTCCCCCAGCGAGGGGGCATTTCTAGGGGTATACAGTTTCTTACATGGCAATATTTTCATCATGCTCATATTTTTATTTATTTATTCTTTTATTGGGGGGGGGGGGGGTAAAATGAAGACATTATCCTTTTCATATTTTAATATGAAACATTCCCCAACAATTTTCATTACCCCCTTCGGCATGACTGCAATAAATGAATAGAATTGTAACTGATTCATTGATTATTGTACCCCCAACATCTAGCAGTAAAGAGCTAGGGTAACTTTTACTCCGTTCTATGAATTAATATATGTTGAGCAAGTTATGCTTTTATCATACAATTACCCCCCCCCCCCCCCCAAAAAAAAAAAAAAAAAAAAAAAAAAAGTTTTCATTTCATTGACTTCCATTTCCAGTCACAGACTCACATTCAAAGTTTCAGATTAGTCATCTGTTGAAGATTTACAACTCAATTTTTTGATTAAGCAGAATTCTCCTTCATTTCGCATTTTTGAATACATTATCTTGTTAAAATTAAAAGCTAATATTCTTTTTTGATAGGTAAAAGCTAATATTCTTTTCATATCAGACAATCATCTTGTTCACATTGCCAGTTTCTTTTCACCCTAAAAGCGTCACAAAACTGATTTAGGGTAACTATGATGCTGTCCTGGGGACTTTGTTTTCGTTCAAAGTAGAAACATGTGTTTCTAGACGAAAAAAAGCTCCCCCAAACATCCTCTGTGTATCACAAAATGATCTGTCACATAGTCTGTGATATCCTGTCCACTTGGTGAGTTTTATGTGGTTTTGGTGTATTTATTTTAATATCTGTCTCTTAAAGTACGTATCTTGTTGTAAACATTCTCTGTATGTGTTACAAAATGACCTGTCTACGAGGTTGTGATATCCTTTCCAGTTGGTGAATTTTATGGGGTTGGCGTATTCATCTTATTATCTGTCTTAAAGTATATATCAGGTGGTAAATATGATGAGGTTTTACGAGTTGAAACTGATGGTACTGTTGCATCGGAATGTTAGTAATTTCAACTCAATTCAGCTTAAGTTTTTGACATATGAGTAAACTGTACGAATCGTGTCCTAACCAACATATTCGAGAAGGGGTGGTTAACTAGATCCCTTCTTACGTTACAAGTGGATGTTTTTATTTTCAATCTAATTAAAAGGGTTTTGAAAAGTTAATTTTCCATCTAACCTGGTTCTTTCAGGTTTTTGTCTTTGTAGCGGCTGAGTATTCAACTCCAATGAATTCCATGAACCAGGTAAATCGCGATGCTCCTAGAATTGGTGACCTCTTGTACCACACTTCACAACAATTCCCTTCACCTCCCCTCCCCTTCTCCGAATGCCTCCCCTTTTAGCTGCGGATATTACATTGAGATTAAGAACAATCTTACCAGTTTTTAGATTTTCCAGCTTTATTAATGTGGCTTGACTTCTACTTTTTTGCTTTTTTTTTTTGAAGGTGTCCCTCTGGGATGGTATTATCCCTTCTAAAGAGCACGCCAAATTTTGGATCCACACTACCAACAAGTATCGCTTCACTGATCAGGTAAGCTGCCATCACCGTAGGCGACCCAAAACAGACTTCTTAAATCCTTTCTTTATATACATATATATAGTAATAAATTTTCTCTCTACCCTTTTTTGTTGTGCAGGGAAGCAATCTTCGTGGCAAGGAGTTCAACTTGACGTTGCACTGGCATGTGATGCCCAAGACTGGCAAGATGTTTGCTGACAAACTTGTCATGTCTGGATATCGCTTGCCGGATGAATATAGATAGGATGCAATTTATTGTATCATGGCTCTGGCTAGCATTCTTCGGATACAAATTGTGGACTAACGTAGAATCAAAAATCTGGGACAACGACATGTTTAAGAAAGAAAGTGAATGTTGTTTAACCTTTTCTGAAGTTATACAGAACAATTTTGCCAGTTTTAGAACTCCCAAGTTTTCTGCTCTTTTTCAAATAAATCGCCAAGCCCATTTCCACTCTGTAAGCACGTACTAATCTTGAATGGTTTATTCACGACTCATTGGGATTGGTGATTGCATTTGGAATGGAATTTAATAAGAAATAATATTATAAATTAGGTGTGCTGAAATCATCATAAATATATTCGTAATTTTTTCTGGGAAAAAGGTATTTATCATGATTTTAAATAATTATTACATGGCCATATTCTAATTAGACTGCCACAGGCAGTTCGCATCCACGTAGCGATTTAGGCAGACGTCTGCCTATTAGGCCAACGTGTGTACTATAGTGGGCAAACATCTGTTCGGATATTTGAGAAAAATAGGCTGGTAGCTGGGTGTGAGGAGCCATTAGAGTTGTAGGGATTTGGACCTACAATCCTGATTTAGTAAGTTAATTTGAGCCCAAATTATTGATAAAGTAACCCTTCTAATCCATCGCTAGGTTTAGACGCTATTACTATTGAGAGTTGTACTCTATTAAGGATCCTATTTAAGTTGCCCTATATTTCTATGAACTTTTTTTCATTACTGATTAATAGAGGATAATGTGTTGTTTTTGTTGTTGTCATTGTTGTTATTTTTTAAAACAGCTAATAAAGCTTTGTTAGAAGCTTAACTCAAATATTATATCAATAACCTATAGTTTTTGAGCAATATACTTCATAAATAATTTTCCATTTAAAAATGAATGGTTAATCAAGCACTCGCCTAGACAACAAAGCTGACCCAAAAAGTATCATTCAAAGAAATATTAGATAACGGTTATGGAAAGATTTTTATTAATATTTTATTGTATCACATGCACATTGGAAATAGCATTTTCAATACATTAATGCAATCTAGATCTTAGGCCATGTTTGGTACGCGGAGATAATTGGAGAGAATGAAATCATCATGGGAATAAGATTAACTCGGGGAAGGAATGAAAAATTTTAATTACCTTACCTATGTTTGGAATGCAAGGTAATGGAATGTAGTAATTTAATCAAATTATAAAAATATCCTCATTTTAATTTAACCTAATTATCAATTAAAAGAGAGAGAGAGAACGCATACGGCGGCAGGGAGAATGAGATTTGAGTTCGCTACGGGCTTGCACTTTATCCGCACGGTGCGGCTAAAGTGATTTGATCACGCCACGTCAAAAAATTACACGATCAACGGTTATAATTAAAAATAATATCAAACGCAGCACGTAATGTCGTTTAACAGGTTAACGTCGTTAGCCGTCTCCACTTCTCTCCTCTCTTTTTGAAAATAAATCGAAAATAAATCCCACTGGAAGCCCAGCAGCCGCGCTCCGCTGCCCGTACATGCGACGACGAGTTTGTATGCTGCTCCTCCCCCGTCCAGCAGCCGCCCTCCTTCGCCCCAACAGGAAGACCGACGAGGCGAGAGGAAGACAGCTAGGGATTACGATCGACTTTAGGTAACGCTGATAAAGAGCACCATGAGGAACAATTGTCGGGAAGGGGCTACTGCTGGAGATGGCGGGGCTGTTGGGGCGAAGGTGGGCGGCTGCTGGACGGGGGAGGGGCTGCTGCCGAAGATGGCGGGGTTGTTGGGGCGAAGGAGGGCGGCTACTGGACAGGGGAGGAGCAGCGTACAAACTCGTCGTCGCATGTACGGGCAGCGGAGTGCGGCTGCTGGGCTTCCAGTGGGATTTATTTTTGATTTATTTTCAAAAAGAGAGGAGAGAAGTGGAGACGGCTAACGACGTTAACCTGTTAAACGACATTACGTGCTACGTTTGATATTATTTTTAATTATAACCGTTGATCATGTAATTTTTTGATGTGGCGTGATCAAATCACTTTAGCCGCACCGTGCGGATAAAGTGCAAGTCCGTAGCGAACTCAAATTCGGGAGAATGTATTGCGGGCGGGGTTGGGGTAGGCCAGCGGGGCAGGGGAGGAGCAAGGCAGGGGGAGAGCCAGCCGTGGATCAGCAATCCGGACGGGGTAAGGGGTGGCGGGGGAGAGCCTGTGGAAGAGAGCGTTGGGTGGAGGCGGGGGGAGGGCTGGCGGGGCGAGGGAGGAATAGGGAAGGGGGGAGCCAGTTGCGCATTGGCGATCCGGACGGGAGAGGGGGCGACTGGGGAGATCCAGTGGAAGAGACGTTAGGTGGGGCGGGGGGAGGGCCGACGTGGCAGGGAAGGAACAAGATAGGAGGAGTGCAGCGGGAGATAGAGAAGCTTCCTTCCAGCTGTGCTGGAGAAGAAGGAGCAGTGGTGGAGATGGTGGAGATACACTGTGGGGGAAAAGAAACGTGACAGAAGGAAGAAGAAAAAAATTAAATAAATAAAGGGCAAAAAAAATAAAAAAGGTTCTCTTATACAAGGGAACCTTTGTAAACCTGATATGTGGAGGGAATGAATATACCCCTATTTGGGGGTATAAGATTCTCAAGGGAATGTCTCATTCCTATCTGCTTGGCGTACCAAACGTGGGAAAGGAATGAATTTTGATTCCTTTCATTTCCTTTCCCGCGTACCAAACATGTTATTAATATTATTGAGAGTCTTGTTCCATATCTCGAAAGGTAAAAAAGTCAAGGTCATATATAAAAAGAATATTCCCTAAAATATTACGTGTTTTATGACCGTGTAAGCTGATGTGATGATCCCAACGCAAATTTTACCTTGGTTTTCCTAAATCTCAGGATTGGTGTCTTGATCAACTTAGATTTTCCTAAGATGATAATAAAAGAATAGTTGTATCAGATGGCTTTGTATGTAATTCTTATATCAAGGTCTAATACTTGTTCTTTTGCATTGTTACATTAATTTCTATCCTTATGAAAATTATAAATTTTCTCTATATGCATGCAGGTTCAACTACAACAACAGATATGGAAGATATAACTGATATCATGATATGTATATATATAGACTGTAATGTTTTTCAACAAATGAGTTTTGGTGTGTTCTTACTAGCATATAATAACTTTCTTTGATTAATTAAGTACACAGTTTGTGACTTTTTTAAGTGTCATTTGTTTTATATGTAAAGATAGTTATTATTTATATCCTATATGAGTAACCTTTATGGAGGAAGATCTTACCTTCTTGTTTGATTTTTTGGTCCTTTTTTAATTGTTTAAACCGCCAAAGAGATGATAAATAATTACAAAGTATAACAACTTTCAAAGAATTATCCTGTATTTTTTCCCGAGGGGTTGATAAACATGTTATATTTTAAAATCAAATGGACTCCACTTGTATGCTTGTGTGTGTTGGCATGAGTATGATTTCAAATTTCTTTATCCTGTTCACACACAAGGTGTGCACACCCCAAAATCTCATACACAACAATATAATTGGATAAAACAAAGTTGTTATATTTCACGACAAAGAGGACAATTACAACTTAATAAAGAGCATTGTGCATGCCCTTCGAGCTATACTTGGCATGACTAATGAGTTTTTCTTGTCTTGGATGCTTGGGATGTCTTGGGAGAAAGGCCAAGAAGTTTGTGGCATTGGACATTGCACAAAGAAAGAAGTGGCAGTTGAGAATGTTTCACTCATAACATCTCTGGTTTTTTGGGCAATGTGAGGGTCACAGTATCCAAAAAAATTTATATTGTAAATCTTTATAATTAAAAGGACTTTTGTGAATTAAAAGACTGACTTAAAATAGAGCCAAAATTAGTTATTTAAATGTAATAAAATTATATTACTAATCACTATGTTATTTCTATAAAATAAAAATAAACTCAAATAAAAAAAATAAAATAAAAATCGCCATATATAAAGTATTATAATATTCAATAAATGATATAAAAAATGATGAAATCATAATAATGTTAGAACTTGAAATATAATTTTATCCAAGTGTAAATGTATTATATATACTTATATACTTGCATGTGTGAAATAATTTCCCCCGATAAATATTTATTTTAATATAAATTTATTGACTTTATTTTTATTTTAAATTGTTTCTTCAGTTTTTATTTCTTTTTTACTGCATATTTATATATAAAAAACATTAGTAAAAAATTATATAAAAATATCAATATAATTAAAACATATGAAACCATATACACACACACATATATATATATATATAATAGGAGGAGGAGGCTTATTATATTGTGAGGCTATTTTTTATGTGCGATAAAAATTAAAACGAGTGTTTACAAATATAAACATGTTTTAGTCTTAATTTAATAGAAAAAAGAAAAAAAGGACTAAAAATAAAAAGCAAGCAAAATATGTGTGTCAACATAATTAAAAATATCATCCCGTGAAAGGCGTGTCGATCTGAATGGAACAAACACGATGCAAATCTGCGTAGGATAGGGTTTGTATTTACAACGGATGGTATTTTTAAAAACTAATCAATTATGATTATTTTGAACCATTAGATCAAATTTAAATGAAATCTGATGGTTCATGTTAAGTTTGCTCATTTTAAGATAGTTGCTCACCTTTTCAAGTTAGCATTACCATATATGTATATATGCGCTTATTAAAATTTTTTTCAATGCTTGGAAAAAAAAATCCCTAAAATGCATAATAGATTTTTGATAAAGATTAACCGTATAAGATATAATTAACTTAAACTGATTCAAAAAATAATTAAAATTAAACTAACTCAAAAAGATAATTAAACTTAAAACATTGATAAGAGAAAATAAACAAAACATCAGTCTGACAAAAAGTATTTTACTTAAATACTTGGAAAATATATATCATTTTGTTGGTCCCCATACAACCTGAAACCTGTCCACACTGAAATGGCATGGCAATGTCCTCCCCCTTCACCGCCTCTGCAATCTCACTGACCGTCTTATCCACCCTCCTCTTCTTCTTCCTCAACTCCCCTCACCCAACCCCGAACCCCTCTCCTCTTCCTCGTAGATCCCTTCTCAACGCCACTATCGACGCCGATCCTCACTCCTGCTCGCAGATATACGAAAAACCACCTCTCAATCGCTGTGATTTCTCGCTCCACTGCGTCGGAGACGATACCAATGGCCTATTCAACTACTTCTCCCTCCATTTCTGCGTATTTGGTGAAAACCCATTTCTCACCATCCCTTCTCTCACCCTCCTCGTTGTGTTCCAATTCTACTTCCTCGTCAAGACTGCCCAGGACCGCTTTTCCGTGGTGGTCACCAAGCTTGCCGCCCACCTCCGCCTCTCCCCCAGCATGGCCGCTGTCACGCTCCTCGCCCTCGGCAACGGCGCCCCGGACGTTTTCGCCTCCGTCGCCGCCGTGCGGGGAGGCCACCCCCGCACCGGATTCGGCGCCATCCTCTCCGCTGGCGCCTTCGTCTCTGCCTTCGTCGTCGGATTCGTAGCCATCCATGCCGCCCCGTTCGCCGTCGACCAGGCACCGTTCGTCAGGGACGTGTTGATTTACCTTCTGGCGGCGCTTTTCCTGTTTTATGTGTACCTAAGCGCCGAGATTTTCCTCTGGCAGGCCGTTGGGTTTGTTGGGTTTTATGCGGTTTTTGTTGGGTTTGTGTTTTGGATGGATTTGGGGATGGAGGGTCAGGAAGGGAAGAGGAAAGGAGGGCATGATCAGATGGCTTCGAGTGGGGATGGTGAACCTCAGAAAGGTCTGATGGTGGCGGCAACAGATTGTGAGGCTGGAGGAATGGTGAGCAATGTGCGGGAAGAATCAAGCCTGGGTTCTGGATTCCGGGGAGCTCTTGGACTGGTACGTGTTAGATAGATGACCTTATTTCTGCAGTTGGCATATTCAATGGTGTTTATGTAGTGCAGTTAGCATTTCAATTTTGTTAGTGTCGTGCAGCTAGTTCATTATTTTTGTATACATTAATGTTGGTTTATATGCTATTAATCAATTTGATGCAATGCTGGGCTTATTGTAGTGATAAATATGCTGTCTGGATTAAGAAACTGTGAATGAATAAGCCACGAGGGAAGGAAAAGTGAAAGGCTTCAGTGGGTTACCGAGTGAGAGAATCCTGAGAAGTATTTTGTTTAATGTTTTCAACCAATGCAATCACAGTCGTTTACCTTATGTTTCCTGTATTTTAGTTTTATTCACATGATAACGTTACCATAACAGTTATACTATGATAATGATTGTTAAGAGTCAGTCACGTCAGGTGGCAGAAATAGAGGTGCATTTTGGGATTAATGGAGAGCGCAGATAACATTAGCAGACACATATCTCTAGCCTATTACTCCCTGGCAAAACTTTTACTATTACCAATTTTTCAGTTTTGTATTCCTTGGCTTCTAATATACAATATTTCCTAGTTATTATACACTTACAAAATTACGCTAAGGTGGTTGAATGACAAAACAATGGTACTCACTTTGCTCTTTGCCAAATTGCCAACCATGATTGTGTTACAAACCTACACATTGTAGCACTTTACTTAATTTTGGTACTCGTGGCGAAAACCAAATGGGCATATAGAATTTTTATCCTAAGGAATCGGTTAGCTTTATTGTGTGGAGTTGAGATGTTATGCAAGGAGATATTGAGACATCTATAACTGTATCCGAACAACTATCTCCAATTTTTTATTAATCATGAAATGCTCCCCACCTTTCCCAAACTCTACCATGACCATTTATGAATTATAATGTTAGAATTATTCCTGTCCTATAATAATTGTCCTATTATTTTGAATGTCCTTATTGATGTTGAAAATTTTGTTGATCTTGGAACTCATCTTTACCATAAGAGAACAGTGCATTACTGGTCTTCTTCTGATAAGATCACCTTTTTTTTTTGCAGATCTCAAAAGTATGGGAATTTCCTGTCACTTTACTTCTAAAACTCACAATTCCACTGACAGAGCCTTCCAAATGGAGTCGATTTTATCTTTCTGCCAACATCGCTCTTTGCCCATTGGCCCTTCTACATGCTTGCAGCTCATTTATGCCATTAAACCACCCCATTATCTTCATTCTTCCAAGCACTCATTTCCCCCTCTGGTTCGTAGTACTACTTTCCAGCTTTTCCCTTGCCCTTCTTCACTTCATAATGGAAAGAAAACCCCCCCAAAAGGAACAAACACCTGTAGTGCTAATGGCATTCGTGATGAGTGTGTTTTGGATATCTACTGTCGCCGGGGAGCTCTTAAACTGTCTTGCAACAGTTGGGGACCTCCTCGAATTACCTCCAGCACTCCTTGGACTTACAGTTCTCGCCTGGGGTAACTCAGTGGGTGACCTCGTTGCTGATGTGGCGCTTGCTAAAGCTGGCCAACCTGCAATGGCCATGGCTGCGTGCTTTGCTGGGCCAATGTTTAATATGCTCGTTGGGCTTGGAACGGCTTTGGTGATTCAAAGTGCCACTGTCTTCCCAGATGCTTATGAACTTCATTTCCATTTGGGTATTGTGGTTGCTTTTGTGTTCTTGCTCTTGAGCCTGATGGGGTCTTTGTTGGTCATAACATGGAGTAGATTTCGGGTCCCTAGGTTCTGGGGATTCTGCCTTGTCGGTCTGTACATTGCTTTTATGGTAGTGAGCTTAGCAATCGCCTAGTTTTCTGGGTGAAATCTTCAATTCCTAGAAACAGCATTTTCGGAAGTTTGAGGAGCCCTAAATTCCACGATTACTTTTATCTTGTTTTATACAAAATGTGGAGTCATCGGAGAAGAAAGACTGCCATAGATATGGTGCAGCTAGAATTTTGGTAGCTGATAGCTTGGATAAACGATAACTTGTATTCAATGATATCCACCTACACTGATTTTTCATTTCTTTTTCCCTCGTGACAATAAAGACAAAAATGATTTGTTTCACGATATTTTTACATGCTTTATTTATTGTAAACAACTTTTGTTAAAGGGCAATGATTTGCTGATTTGACTCCCTAATCGAGATCTTATTGAAGCTGATCATCTGTTCTTGCTTCCCATTCATTTATCTTCTCCATTTCGGGATTAAAATGGCAACCTTAGAGCAGTTGGCTGCTTTCCACCTGTATTTGTTAATTTTAGAGATTTAAATAATTTTTATTTTTTATAAAAAATATATATCACAATAAATGATATTTTTATATAATTAAAATAATATTATATTTTTTAATAATTTAATATGAAATAAAAATATAAGTTTTGAAAAACATAAGAATAAGAGTAGGAGAAATTTTTTATATATAATTTAATAATTATAAAAAATAGTATTTTTTAATACATTAAAAAATATTATATAATTTTATACATTAAAAAATATTTTTTTATTTTTTACTAAATTAAAATAGACATTTAAGTGTTGGTATATATTATGATAAAATGATAAAATGCTCTCGTAAAAGATTTTTGATAGGCGCTTATCCATATAGTAATTGAATGGTGCACCTGTAGCTAAACCCGTGAAATTTTAAAAATTGAAACTTCTAAAATGAAAATAAGAGTTGATAATAATCATGATACTATATATATATATAATACTCGGTTTCTAATTCTTATGAAGCGATTGAAACTTGTGGGCAGAAAGTAGACAATTTAAAATAAATTGAAATCAGAACAGCTATAAGTTGGAGCGGTCGTAATCTGTAATATTAAAGATTAAGAAACTTCAACTTCGGTAAAATATTGTTTGACGTTTACATTTGTTTTTCTAAAAAGACAAACCAAAAGAAAACAAAAACCAACGAAGGTAACATAAAAACATGCCAAACAGCGGTCAAAAACTCATTGAGTAGGCTAGTATTCGGCTATTCGCCAAAAAACAACAAAAGTTAGCACATTGATTTTGCCAAATACATTTAAGTGCCATGCCAGTAGACTATACTAATGATTAATGATAAAAATATTTCTTTATATTCTTCAACGTTTATACACTTTCTTCCGCAAGTTAAAACTTAAAAAAGAATTGGTTATCTTAGCCCGTGTAGGTAAGAGCTCATGTTATGCCTTGTCCGCATAAACATCAGTAGCATTTAAGAGACCTGGCATGGCTGCACAGATATTACCAAGACAGGCTAACCCAATACATGTGATACCAAATATATTTTCGATTCTAGCTTGTTCATCATTGGCATCAAATGATACAGAAAGACAAAACAATGAGGTTTATCCGCAAGTTGCAATCTATCTACACAAAGATGCATCCCCCTGTGACCAGCCCCTCAAACTGATGTGCGCAAAATCAGAACCCATAAACTTTAGTATAGCTTTGCTGGTCTATCAGCTGAGCCAGTTGACAATCACATACAGTGATACAGATATGGTATCCCTGGTCATTCCAAAAACTGATATGAGTTACAACATCTACCAGAACACACAAAACTCAGTTCATGCTTGAGAGACGAAAATTTATAACCTGGAACTTAATTCTGGTGGTACCCTCGTTTTCCCCCCTTCATAACAATTCCCTCCAGTATCCCATCAATTCCAAAGTTGCCAGAGAATCGTTGATTTTTGACAGGACCTGGCAGCTGAAATGAAATAGAAAACAGCCCCGGGGGGCATAGGTTCTGTGTTTGCATCTCAAATACTTGTGAGTACCTAGTCACAGTTCTTTCACCGGTTGTTGTTACGCCTCTAATCAATACCTTTCCATCAGTGTCTACTTCACAGCTAAATTCCCCTGCGGGTTTAAAAGCATTTACCGTATTAAAAATCATTATGGCTATGGAGGTCCACCAAAGAGAAAATAGAAGTGGAGATCAATATCAAAGGGTGATTGAGAAGTTTATTAGACTAAACACAAAGCAAGTAATTAAATTCACCAAGGCATCAACACAACACCAATACGACCATACTTAGGATGGGTCCTAGTGGGGTGTAATATTACTTTCAAAAAATGTTCATTCTTTGCAACAGTACTTTCAAAAAAAATCACCATTTAAGCACAGTTTTAGTATTAAATGTAATAAATTGGTAGTGGAGATCAACACTGAAGGACATTTCAGAAGTTTAACAGAGACGACAAACAAAGGATTTTTAAAAGCATATAATTTGATTGGTGAAGGCAAAACCACAACACTAAAACCACAACATTTCATTTATAATGGGTGCAAGATAGATGAGGTGTGGCCTGTTAAAAAGTTGATCCTCATTCAATGCAATAAAAACTATCCCATTGCCTAGATAGCAAATGATTCAATTAGTGGAGGCATAAACACAGCAGTAAAACGATGATAATTCATATAGTCCTATTGAGATGAAGTGTGCCTCCACGGCCCAGGTAAATATAACTCCTAAAAAATGATTTTAAATCAATTCAATGGAGACTCCCATTTACTAGAGAGGATGTAATTCGATTATCAAAGGCAACACTAAAACGATGATACTTTACACTCAGTCCTGCCGAAGTGAGGGTGTACTATTTAAAAAAATGGATCCTCATTCAATGCAATAAAACTATCTGCTTCAGTTTATAACTGGAAATATAAAATAAAGCAAAGATAAAAAAAGCAACAAGAAAAATATCATCTAGACCTCTGACTGACACAGTTTTTCTCTGGTCATAAAACATATGCCTTTATACAACTATTTGGGGTAGTGGATACAACTTTTAGGATGTTAATAATCTGAGAAATTATATTGGATGTAAGGCTAATTTAATATTTCAACAGCTGGAATTCAAAATAAAAAATGATACTTTGGCTCCAAATATAGAACTTACTGTCATTCCTTTTTACCCCTGGAAGGGACATGCGGAAAAAGTAGGTGTCTTCACACTCTCCAATGTCCAGAAGTCCTATGAGAGGTCTCACTTGCCCCATGGCTGCAGTCCCAGTAAGAGCAAATCCAGTCTTGGTGGCAGCTAGAATATTGTTACATTCTTCTTCAGATGGCCCGGAAGGAAGAAATACAATAGTAGGGCCTAAATTCTGAACGGTAGTACTTTGAAAATTGGGTGATGGATCCAAATGAATAGATTTTATAGGCCTACGATTAAACTCTGTGCTGCTATTGAGAAGCAACATCTGCATAGGACGTTCAGATTGTAGAAGATCATTCATATGTCTCATTCTCTGTGAACTATCTGACAGTTCAATGGAATGAAACTCACCATTAGATTCCTCTTCCTGTGCAGCCACACTTTGTATAGGCTTTTCAACCCTAGAACCATGCAATGTTACAAAATCTTCATCAAGACAAAAATTTTGTATCCCAGTTAGCCTCTTAAACCTTCTGATATCCCCTTGTTTAATGAAATAGGTTACAGGGTTCTTAATCAAAACTATGTTTTCTATAAAGTTATCTCGATCCTTAAATCGTGAATGCCGATGCATTTGTAGAGGAAAGAGATCAGGAAATTGTGGGTAACCAGTAGTCAGGCCTGGTCCCACGTTCGGGAGATTTCCTTGAAAGAACTGGTTGAACAAAGATGATTTTGCTACAACAGACTTATCTGCGTTCCTCAGCACATGATAGTAAATGTCCTGGATTTCCACTGTTTTCATGTGGGACCCAGCCAGTTGGTCGGGTGTGTATGGTAGAAGACCCTCAGCCATTCTTTGCAAAACAGATTTTTCTGGCCACTCACCTAGGAGATCTGGCCCAAAGTAGGTACCCATGATGAAGTACAACAAGAAAAGCTGATCATCAATCTCTTTTCTTGTTGTCCCGCTGGGTACAACGATGGATCCTAACTCAACAGCTATAGAATCTTTTGCTCGAGAAGACCTTCTCATGGCTGTCAAAAAAGCATAAGAAGGTCAGAATCTAGAAGAGGAAGTAGTGGTATTTTAAAAAAAGAATAATTGACAGGAATCATATGTTCCTTTTTAGCTAAAATGAATCCACTAAGAAACATGCAATAATGCACTAAATAAAATTTTGAAGCCAATACAGCAGGCTCATATTTTTTTGATTTTTTTCACGCCACAAACCTAAAACCCACTCTGGATGGCAGATGCTACTACTATGTAAGTTTTTTTTAAATCCCAATTATAGTCATAAACTTCTTGGCATCCAATATACAAGTAGGATGATATTATTTTTAAAATATATTTATTTTTAAAAATATAATTATTTTTAAAACAGGAGATCTAGATAATTTAAAACTATTTACGAATATAAATTCACCTGGACTCACAGTTTTTAAAAATAATTATGTTTTTTTAAAATAACTAAAGCTAATCAAATGTAATGCTTACTATGCAACTATGTTTCAAGACAAAGTTAAAGGCCATGCCCTAAATGCACATCAACCATGCAACATGTGTACCTTGCTTAATGGCTAAATAATCTCTCAATTCCTTTATGACATGAACTGTACAAGCAGCAGGTTCTTAAATGTAAAAAAGCTCAGGACCTAAAATTTCAATGTTCCAACCCCTATGGGAACCAAACAGCTCTGATATTTACAATACATGGTAAAAAAGAATAAAGTGTGAGACAGAGAAACAAAGGAACATAACATCCCATTCCAATTTCCCTGTTTTACAGAAAAAGGCATGAAAAGCACTGATATTTATAATACATGCTTCTTAATTCAGTTTCTCACACCCACAGTTAACATTCTTTTCAGTCTCCTTCTCTCACGTTCTCCGGTTGGTGCCTTTAGTTCCTCAATGATTTAATGAGTGGCTGGATATATAGTGCAAGTTATCTATTAAAAGCAATAATCAAAAGTGGGAAGTATCTTTGAAGAAAATCTCCTTGAAAGGATTTATCAGGTATTCTTCAGTGTTCTAAAAAAAGGGTCCAAACAGCTGCCTATCTGGAAGTGGGGCCTCAGCTGTCCTGCATTAGGGAAAAAGTGGGCTAAAGAAGTTTTATATGCCCATTCCACCTAGATGGCCACTTGGACTACCTAGATAACCGCCTGGGTGTCTTTATTAAAAGAAAAAAGGCAGGGAGCAAAATAGAAATTGATGAAGAAGACAGTGCATTTGATAATACAGATGAAGATAGGAAATTTGCCATCAAGCATAGTGGTAAATGGTAATGATGTGTGATGATAAGCAGCAAATAGTGTAACAAGGTGATTCAGACATGATAGTTAAAACACGTGCTAACCATGTATCTGTTAGATGGATTAATTATGTAATTTTAATGAACACTTATGTTTTCTTATATATATTTAAATATGAAAGAAAACATATATATTTATTGATTTTCTGTCTACATATATTTATTGATAGAGAGTGCATTTGTAACGCAGATTTATTGATTTTCTGTTATTATTTTACTATATCTTGAAAATTATTTTTATAAATATAAAAAAACACTTTGAACCATCTAAATCTGCTTAGTCCTTCTAAATGATGACTAGATACTATGGGGTCCTTGAACACCTAGCACTACTTGATGCTTTTTAGAACCTTCATATACTTTATAACAAGCCATGTTGATATTTTACTTTTGTAGTGCAAACCTTGTTCTATAAAATTTCCATTCCATGGGACTGAACTGAATTCATGTAGCCATATCAGCATGTAAAATGAAGACTTTTTTTTTTGTGGTGGTGATTCATGTGACATTCTTGTAAATGACAATTAATCATTGCCTAGGCGCCAACCAACAGACAACGAAACAAAGTGTCTTTAAACTCTATAAGCTATATGAAATGCACAAATCAACCACATGAAAAAAAAATGCCCACAAAAAAATACACAGCCAAATTCTAGCATGCTAAGTCAACATTGAAGCAACACACAAAAAAACATACAGACACTCAAATGATTTGAACATGACTGCCTCAATTTAAACTCAGACTTGAAGTATGCCCCATGAATGATGCCTCTCATCATTAAAATAGACAGTACATACAATCACTACTAGGCAGAAAAATAAATGCATCAATAAATAAAGCAAGGCAGCAAAAGTTTATGAATTATAATTAAAACAATTATAAAATGACTTGCTTGGAGTTGGATCAGACTTTCCTAGAGGCTAAAGAAGATAGGGTCAAGCGTAACCTGGAGTGCCACTTCAATTAGTTGGTGTCCAAATGTGAATTCCAGGCATTCCAGCTAAACATCTAAACTCAGTAATTTTAGTCCATCAAACCTCTGCAACAGTAGAGCAAGTCCAAACAAAAAATCAACCTGAATCTCTGCCCATTCAAACACGAAAGGTTCACCTTTTGATTTATTTATTGATTTATTATGTTTGGCGTGTCAATTCAAAAATTGTGAATAATAAAGGTAGTTTCAAGATCCCCAGAAATTGTGTAATCAGCCTTTTTGCTAAGCATAATCTGGATTTACTGCAGCAGAGATGGATGCATATCATTTAGACGACTAAATATACCAAAATCCATACTGTCCTCACCACAATCAATCTCAGAGAATAGTTCTAATACTACTAATAATAATAGTACAGAAGCGACATTACCCAGGACCTATGCCAACCAAATCAAATGTTGAACTCCTTATCCAATTCCTACATAAATTATCAAGACCACGACAGCGATTACCAACGATGAACATAAACAAAAGCCTAATTTCAAGGATAATATCATAACGCATACAGTTTAATTATAGATTAAAAAACAATTAAAACAAAACACGAGCTCACCGTCGGTGTGGGTTTAGGATTTTGTACAAATTAAGGGACCAAAGATAATTGGGGCTTGCAGTCGAAATTCAGAAACTAAAACACAAGCAGAGGAGAGAGAGAGAGAGAGAGAGAGAGAGAGAGAGAGGGGTTGCTTCCTTTTTTAAAGAATTCATTTTTCTTGGAGTGCGTAATTGTTGCGAATTTGGTCCTACTCGTTGGAGCTCACTGGGTCACGGCATGGCCAGGCGACGTGTCACCGATCCGTCAATTTTCATTTTCTTACGCATTCACATTGTCCACTCTGGTACCAAGTACCAACGTTTTAAATTTACTTTGGTAAGACATGAAACTTGAGGTGAAAAAAGAGCGGAAAGAAAAGACATGAATTGATTAGAATAAAAAAGGGATAGAAAATTTTAAAAAATTATTATTTTTTATGATTTTATAAAGAAAACAAAAAAGAAAGAAAAATATATAACACCTGAAATATTATTTTTACCCTCCTTTAAATGGCCATGATGTTAAACGTTAGAGGGCATATTCGTAAATGTCTTTGTGCGTCAGTCTTTCATAGAAAATTATGCCATTTTGCAGGTAACAAAAAACTATCCGTTAAAGGTATATTTTTTAAACTTTTCTATGTCTTTCTTGGTCTACCAAACACGAGAAAACAGGCTTTTTACTCATTTTTCACACCTTTTCCCCACCGACCAAGTTTTCCACTGCTTTTCTATAGCTGCCAAACAGAGGGTTAGGGAAAGGATGGGCGTGATGCTTTTACTGTATCATTTTATATTAAATATTTATATATTATTAAATATAACTATGAAATATTATGAATATATTTTTACAGGAAAGTAATTAATAGATAATAAATAAATTATAATTATATTCTTATTTCTAGTTATTTTTTAGTTGAATTTGTGCATAAGATCGTTATAAAATTTTATAGGCATATTTAACAATATATATATGAATATTTGATTTTATATTTATTTATTGAAACAAATGTCAATAAGTATCTAGATATTAAAAGCATGCATGATGCAGTTAAAATAATTAACCACACCAATTTTCTGCTCGAAAATGATAGCCATCCACATTTTACACCCACATGAAAACACCTAAAAGCTTAATGGTGAATTGATTAAAATGCCACGGTGAAAACAAAAACAAATCTTTATTTAAAATTTTAAATATTAATTATAAAAAATCAACACACCCACCATAAATAATAATTTAAATTTAAATACTAAATCTAATTATTTAAACATGTATTAATTATTAAATTTAAATCCTAAATCTAATTACTAAACAAGTCAAAAAAATAACTCCTAATTAAAATAAAACATTTAAAACAGAAAAACTATTTTAAATTTAATTATCAAAATAACTATGAATTTAACAAACACAAAACTCATAATTAAACAAATAAATGACTTAAACAAAAAAAAAACTAAACTAAAATAAACTGAGCATGTCTTTCCCTCAGTCACCTTTTATTCCTACAATAAGAAAAATAAATTGTATTTTGATTGAAGTCCTTTTTCAATAACCCATACTTACACTTGAAAAGAGTGTTTGTGTGGGATTTTTGTTTTTGTTTTGGTTTGTGACCCTTGAAAGGGGGTGGGGGGTTAGTTAGATGAGTGAGCTGAGAGGAAAAACCAATTTTCTAATTTATGACCAAAAGAATTGAGTTTTTGTTTTATGTGTGTGTGTGTGTGTGTGTATATATATATATATATATATATATATATATATATATATATATATATATATATATATGGAGGGCCAACCATCCCTTTTTGACTTCTTCATTTTTTATAGAAAAACAATTAATGGTATAAGATATTAGCTCATTGGAGTGATCGAAAAAGTTGGATTCACAGCCACAAGTGCTCCATTTTTGCAAAAACTACAATATGTTTACTGATGATGGAGAGTGAAAATTTTATAAAGAACTAATGTTACATGATTAAAGAATGAGTTGTTCAAATCCAGCTAAGAAAAGATAAAATCCTTACATGAGAATCACACATTTAAACTAATAAAGTTACCTCAAGGTAAGAAAGCAATAAAGACTAAATCAGCGTTGAGGTTAAAACCAAAAGAAAGTAGTTTACAATTAAGGTATATAAGGCAAGAATGGTTATGAAAAGCTTCATTCCAAATAAATGTATTGATTTTGAATAAATATTTTCCTTGATGGTCAATATATCTTTAATCCGAGTTGTGCTTAGCTTGACATCCGATTTAAATTTAGAGGTTGAGCAATGTGGTGTGAAAATTGTCCTTCTCCATGGTTAGAGGAAGAAATTTACATCAAATATCGTGAAGATTTTGCAATCAAAGGGAAAAAAACTTATTTATATAATAAAAAAGGATTTGTATTGGCTCAAACAAACTCTGAGACAATGGTATAACAAATTTGATTATTTCAATTTGGATCATGAGTAAAGTAAGACCTCTTTTAATCATTGTGTGTGTTGTAAAGAAATTCCTTAGTCCCAAACTTCATTATCTTCTTACTTTATGTCGATTACATGTTGATTGTTGTTATACAACTTTGGAGGGGTTCGTAAGGGTTCTATTTGGTGTTTAGAGGAGAAATTAAATTTCCTATTTTTCAATCTCCCGAGTTGTTGATATAGTTTAACAGTTTTGCCGTATTTATAAATTGATAGGTCTGGTTCACGATCCATTGCGGTCTCCTCCACCCATTAACTTAAGCATCACGTATAGTTATAACAGACATTTGATGAAGTGCTCAATTTGCAGATATCATGGAATGCGGGTTTGGTCCTAATAATAGTATTATTATCAGCACCAACGAACATGCTTTTCAATAGGAGTAGTTATCAGCAGAAGCAATTTTACTTAATACATCCCGGGCACAAAAAGAAGAAATAGTATGTAATATAAGTTTTATATGTAGTGATTATGTATTTCATATGTTTTTTAACAGGGAATGTATAATGGTCTATTTTGCATAAAAGAGCCACATAATTTGTTTCTATAAAAGCTTATAATTATATATAATTATTTTCTAGGTGTTTGTTATCATTTTGTTTTTGAACTTCCATGGCATTGCACGTTATACTTGTCAGTATGAAGGAAAGTGGAAGAGTTGAATAAAAAAATACTAATTCAACATTATGTGGCTTTCAAAAGAAATCATATACCAGTTTGACAACTAGTCTTGGGTCACACTGCCCCAAATGGATGCACATGTACATTTACTACTTTGATATCATAGACAAGTGGTTGATTATGTGGTTTTGAAAAAAACTTATAACCATTAAATACTCACTCAATACTTTTACTAAATTACCTGTATATAAGGTGAATGAGAATTTGAGATGACTAAGCATGAGAATTGGCTGCAACAACTACAGGAGCAAGAATTCATCATTCAAACTATTACCAGGAAAAAGTAGGGATGGCAATGGGGCGGACCGGGACCGAGTAGTGGGTGATCCAAACCTGCCCCGGATGTATTCGGAGTTGGACTAATGAGTATGGCGGATCGGAACGGAATCGGGTCGAGACGTGTCGGATCGAATATTTTAAGGTAAACCTGTTAAAAAATATTTGAAAATGTTGAGTTGGGATGGGACAGTCAATACTCATGACTGTATTGTTATCTCATCGGGACATATCAGGACGGAAAAAAAAGGACCCGAATCGAAACGGATTAGGATGGTTCGAGCCAAAATTATCATACATGATAAAAACTCTACAGACTTACAAATTTCACAATAGAAATAATAGCTTCAACAAGCGGTCAAGCATGCCCATTTTCAATACAAACTCAAACATGAGACGTTATAAACTAGAAATACACGTGCAATCCTTGTTATTAGTACACAAAGCATATTCATTATTCATAGGCAGATTCAGTCTGAAAAGAAAATAGAATACATCCCACCTGTGGTCTATCGGCCATCGGGCCATGCATGACGCACTTGATACCGGTCTCTCAGGGATACCCCAGTGGACAAAAAAGTGAAAGCAGTACGGGAGACTGGTTCTGTACCGGAGAACATTTAAAACTCATCCGGTAAACACTTGTTCGCTAATCGAAAAATAACACGTGTCCATCATTAAGAATCCACACCGCCTCGCACCGGAGTACCGCGGTTCGCGCAGCACCTGATCCAATCCGCCCACCCCCTTCAAAGTCCCTCGAACATTTTTCATTATTTTATTTTATTTTATCGTTTAAAAATTTTGAACGTTCCATTGTAGGCTCGCAGTGAGCTCTCCTCTCTCTCTCTCTCTCTCTCTCTCTCTCTCTCGATCAATTGGTCGACGCAGCGATTCGTGTTCCAGCACTCTAGATCGATCGACGCAGCGCGATTCGTGTTCCAGCACTCTCGATTGACCATGTCAATTCCTGCCAGGCGAGTATTGTTCGATCCTAAAAAGTGTTAAGCTGTCGTATTTATTTATTTTTCAGCGATTGATTTGCTTTGTAAATTCGGTGGTGTCTCTTATCCTGTTCGTTGTGTGTGTGTGTGTGTGTGTTTGATGCAATGCATGTGTAAGATTTTTTTTTTTTTTTTGTGATTCTGCGATTTCTTTGTTTAGTTGTCAATGTTGTTGTCGCATCGCATGTGTTACAATCTATGATTGCATGATCTAAGAGCTAGAGATGCAAATTACGGTGAATGAAATGCCTATTTTTGTATATGTTTTGTATATTTGGAGAAGATATGCGGTTGAATACAATTTACAGTTGAAGTGTGTATAAAAAATAGAGATTCTCCTTGGAATGGAGGCCTAAACACCAGGTTGTTTCTAGTCATACAGTTACACAGTGAATCTCCAGAGTCCAATAATTCTAGACATTCATTTTCTGTTTTTGAAGTATGAGGTTGGAATGTCACTTCAGTTGGAGTTGGAGTGGAAGATAAGTTGATTTAGCATTAATCACTCAAGTGATGGCTGACTAACATGCTCTTAGTGTAGTGGAAATGTTGGGATAATTGGTTCTACATCTTTAAATGTTCAACCAAGTTAAATGTTGATATTTTTAGCTCATTATGTTTTGAGATTGCCTTTCTTTATTTGGATTCTATTGTAATTTTTTTTTATTCAACTTGTCTTTTGGCTCTTGATTAATAGTTCTTGTTCCATTGAATTGTGATAGTCTATGTGCATCTCCCCCCAAAGTATATTGTTTATCAAATTACTTTTCCCTGTAATCGTATCTTGCAAATGTGTCCCTAGTCCCTACTCCTAAAGATGTTAAGGTGCTGTTGTTAAAAATCGTTTCAATGGGTTAACAGAAAATTCTAGTCTCCGATTAAGGAAGCGATATTTTCCGGGAGACTTTTTCTGATAGAGATTTATCTATTTATTGTTCAGCTTTTCTGTTTAATGTTTTAACTCAAATCCGGTTTTAACATATCATCTGGTTTTGATTGAGCATAATTTCTACCCACTGCAAAAGAGAAAACTGAAGGCCACATGTTCTTAATGTTGGTTTAACTCCAATTGATAAATTGAGGATCTAAATCAATACAAAGGCTGCAAACTTGTTAATTTCTTTTGGAAGTCTGGAAATGCACTGAAGCCTCTAATTATCTTCTCTGGCATGTTCTTATAACAGATCTAAATTTAAATGTAAAGAAAGTTTAATCATGGGTTTTGTGAAGAGTGCTCATTGATAATGTTTAGGGAAACTGTGCTTTTAGGGTCCATTATACCTATTAGCCTTTAAAGCTAAATTATTAAAGTGGAGGACACTTCATGTTTCTATTCCAATGTTGGCTTTGTTGATTTGTGTATATTTAGAATTAATAGTTTGGCATCAACTCATCCTTATAGTTCAACTTAAATTATACTGTTGATGTTGTCCCAGTTCCATCGCCTCACCTCACAGCCCCAAAATTTTTCATTTTCCATTTTGAATCTGTTGAAGACGAGGTTAACTTAAGGGAGTTGGGGAAATTTAAGGCTTCGTTTTAATACTATACATATGAGTTATGGTGCATTTCAAAAAGAAATTCTTTGTTTACTGTAATAGCCATTTAAGTATTGTATCGAGAGCTTCGATTTAAAAAAAGAAGAAGAAATATTGTATCTAGAAATAATTATGTTAATTATACTTGAATTGAATCTATTTGTGCCACATCATATTTAACAAATAATTCTATTTTATGTGGGGTATTCTGTTCATTATTGCCAATGGCAATGGATTTCAGGTTTTCTCATATTAATGAGAGAGGGAATGAGTCCGATGATCAACAGCCTAGGTTTGCTCCATCTGCTGTCCTTAATGTGATGCCACTAAATAGTGTTCCATACGTTGGTCCCCCTCTGGAACAACATTACTCTGCTTTGCAAGACCCTGAAGTGAAAGCTGAGCCTGAGCCCCTTGTGCCGATCACAGGTCCAGCTATGGTATTTCTGCCTTCCTGTCCAGATGGTGAGAAGTGGGGGAATATTGTTGCTCTTGTTGAAGGTGGGGTAGGTCTAACTGGGACTGCAACTATGGGAAAGGTGGGACCAATCATAGGATTGGTGGATATTGGAGAATCTGAGGATTCTTATTTTTTCAGAGTATCCCTCCCAGGGGTGTCAAGGGATGAAAGTAAGTTTCTTCTGATGATTGGCATCTGAATAATCAATTTCATCATGGTATTTTCTCGCAGTATATTCTTTCTGTATGTATTGGCACTTATTTTTGAACTTTTTTGCAGCTTAAATTTTTTTTTTTTTACCGAAACGAAAAAACATTGTTATTTTAAACGGGACAAAAAAATAAATAAATTACATAGTATTGAAATTACTTGGAATAGCATGAGAGGATAGGCAATGCAAAAACAAAATAAAAATTAGTCTTACATGAGAATTTGTTTAACATCCTTTGGAGTTTTCAGAAATCAATACAATTTAATTTTGTGATGGTTGAATTTTCAGTCAGTCAATCTGTTCATATAATGAAGCTTTTAAAAATTTAGCTATTGTTAAACTTGGTAATTGCAGATAAATTTCATTTCAACATTGAGCCCGATGGGAAAATCATGATAAAGGGCATGACAACAACAGGAGAGAAAGTAGTATGCAAGAACTCCCAAGTCTTTGAGATGAAAACACAAAACCTGAGCCCACCTGGGCACTTTACCGTGATCCTCCAACTGCCAGGTCCAGTAAACTGCCAACAGCTTTCTGCTTCGTTTGGAACTGATGGAATTCTTCGAGGGATTGTGAAGAAGAGATAACTGAATGTGTACCACTGAATTTTACCTAAACAATAGATGTATCAAAATTTGAAGTGTATATACAAAGTGGATATGCCAGAGGAACTGAGGAAGACAAATCAATTTTTTACGACTTCCAGTGCAAGTGCAGTGGTATGCTTCCTTCTAAATTAGCAAATGTTGGGGCCTAACAAATTTTAATGATTTAAATTTCCCCAAATTATAGGAAATTAAGTTGCTTGTTTGTGCTGAGTTTGATAATGACACTGCATTTAGTTTTATAGAACTTGCATAGAGGTCTGTTTTTCATTCACGTTAATCGGATGAGAATGATGACTGCCTACTTTAGCAGAAGAACAGGTCAAAGACAGTGGCGTTTACATAAAATATTGTGGAGGTTTGTATGCAGTGTTAAAATTTGATGTTCATTCAAGTCATTGTAGCTGTTTAAATGGAGAATTAATGTGTTGCTTTCAATTTCCCTAAATCTCCTTTACAAGATGGTTTGGGCTACTGAACGAAAGATTTATACCTTGTGTTGCCTGAAGAAAACAATATAGAAATCTTACAGTGGTTGCATTGCTTTTCAGTACAAAAAATGATTGTACAAAGCTCTTCCCAGATATGGCAAATTGCTAAAAAAGAAATAATGAAACTGATTCCTACGTAACCCAAAAGAAATTATGGAGGGTGTTTGAAATCAACATTCACATTTGCTCTGCCTGGGCAATTATTCCAGGCTTTATTTATACTCCACCCTCTTGTACTTGTTACCATTTACTGCTCTTGGCCTGCTTGAGGGAAGACAAGCTCTGCAAGAATGAGGTTCCGTTAAAATAGCACCAAAGAAAATATAGTAGATCAATGCTAATGAATCTTGTACATGGAACATCAACATGTTTTAGCTTACTTGGTGGCCTTTTCACATTTTGAAAGGGAGACTAGGGGCGTCCGCTTCTCGATAAATATCAACTTGTACATGAAATGTGTTTTACCCCATCTAAGCACACACATCCACGAGAGAACATGGTAAATTACTAAAGGAAACAATAAAATTGAATCCCACATAATCCAAAAAAGTATGGGGGGGAAATTTTGAAATTCACATTAATGTACTTGTTTGTTTGTGCATCATTTTAGGTCTATCAATTGTCTATTGTCATTTGCTTGTAGTCATTTATTGATTTATGTGGAAGGACAAACCATGCTAGAACGAGGTTTTAATTTAAAATAGTTCTTAAGAAAATTTAATAGATTAGTGTGCTCGTAAATCTTTTACAAATATATTGTATCTCACTTTCACATACACGTCGACAAGTGAACTCCCACTAAGAATGTCCTCGTGCTCTTTGCCCGAACATTAAAATTTTGTGCTGGAACTAACCACAATCTCAAGACTCGGGTAAAGCTAGGCCATTGGAATATTAGAGAAAAGAACAAACGCTTCATTGGTCTAATCATATGCACAGTCGCCACTGAAAGACTGTCCCATTTGACATTCTCACCCTTGGGTCAACAATTCACAATCTTCAATATCGCTATTTCAGGCACAAGTTACAAGAACATTCATCATGGTGAGTTTGCCAGGTTCCACATTGCCAAGCTGCGTATTATCGAAATGGCCGTGTAGCCCTACCGTGTTTTACATGACTTGCAATCAAACTAGTCCCAGCCACTACATTTGATTTGGGAATTACATGAAACGCCTCCAATCTTGCTTCCATAACCACAAGACACATCTGTTAAGTCAACTGGTATAACATTCCACAATTCGGCAAACCCAGTTTCTACCATCCAGCAAAGAAAGCACAAGCCATTATCTATTGCTAAGCACACTTCGAGCAAGAAGGGAAGCCTGTACTGGCCAACCGAGCCCAATGATTTTGCTCGACATGAACAAAGTAACAAAAGTCAATTTGAGACATCACATTCGTAGCCACACCCACCCACTCGCACTGTTCTCACAAGTCAATTGAACACCTTTCAATAAACAACTAATTCATTGGCTGTCTGTTATTAACTGAGGCACTAGTGTAGCCTCGTAGCCAGGAAGCACGCATCGTAACCTCGAAGCACTTGTGTAACCTCGTAGTGTGGAACGGTGTCGTCTATACGCCTCGTAGCCAGGAAGCACGCCTCGTAGCCTCGAAGCACTGGTATAGCCTCGTAGCCCCATAGTGTGGAACAGTGTTGTCTAGGCGTCATTTTATTCATAGACCAAACGTCATCGTTGTGGTAGTTTTATTTGAATTGTTTTGTTATTCAGTTGTTGCAACGTTCGGGTTGCTAGCGTTGATGACACTGTATTATAATTTCTAGGATTCTCATCGGAAGAATTATCTGAAAATTGCATGTAGTTGGGTCTTATAATATGAGCTTACTCGAATTTTCGTACTTTTCAATAAAGAGATGTTGTTTTGTGTGTTTTTCTCTCTTGTTGAATTAGGGATTGTGGATCCTTACACTGTCCTCAAACCTAGCAAGTTGAAATATCAGACCACTAAATTGATTAGAATTTGAAAGTAATTTTGGAAGGAGAATACAAACTTATATTTCGAATTTCTTATTCTTCAGAATGCAACTTTCCTTTTTCTTCTTTTCCTTGAAATCCCCATGTGGCTAGAGAGGCCCTGAAACACAAATCATCAACCCGGCTAAAAATCACTTCCGCTCTCCTTGTCCCCATAAGGAAGAAATAAGCACCACAACAAAACCCAGCACCCAATCTTTAATCCAACTCCTCCACCCACTAATTGAAACCCCAAAGAGTGACAATCCAATAACTCCCAGTAACATGTCCACATTCAATTCCTTCCCCAAAGACAACGAAATCACCAACCCATAACCCATAACCAACACAACAAAAGAACCCAAAATTGATCTCTTTCTCCTCCTCCAGCCCCCGGATCCTCCCCTCAAAACCCCCCTCCAAGACCCTCCTCCTCCACCTCTTCTCCCGTCCCCATACTCTTTCATAACCATATTAAGTGGTTCTGGTAAGACTCCAAGTTTCAATGCAATGGCTGCAATCGATTTGAGCGCCTTCAGCATGGATATTGGCGGCCTAGATCGCCTTCTGGCCTTCCTTGCACAGACGATTGAGTTTTGGATCTGGGTTTGGTGCCAGAAAATGAGATCTAAGGACCTACGTGAGTGGAGAGAACTTGGTGCAGAAGTGTATTTTAAAGATCTGAGATTTGACCAATGTGGATTGGGGAGAGGGAGGGGAAAAATGGGTGTTGAATAAGGTATGTGATGGAGCATTGTCTCATGGGATATGTGCCTTTCTTGCAAGATGCAGAGCAATAGATAATTAATCAGGGAAGACAGTTGCACGGAGCAATAAAATAATATTTTATTATTTTTAATTTTATGTTTTTTATACTCAAAAATTATTATATTTTAAAAACAAAAATAAAAAAACAGGTGAAACAAACCATATTGACAAAGAAGCCGATAAACTGTACAGTTTTTCTAATTTTTTTAACAATTTTTATTTTCATATATATATATATATATATATATAAAACAATAAGATCAATATTACTATAAATTTTATAAAAAATTAAAATAATTATTTATCATATCAATTAAATAAAATAAAAATGTATTTGTTGTAGTTTCATATCTGAGTTTATTTAAATAATTATTTATAAAATTAAATAAATTTATAATTGGTTTGTCAAAAATAAATAAATATTTTTAATATATATATTTAATAAGAAATTATTATCCTCATATTTTCAAAAAATGAAATTGAACGAAATAAATTAATTTGGTTTGATTTTTATTACACTCACATGTCAAAATCTACGTGTCATAATTATTGCACACAACTATTGTACACTTATAAAAGAAAATGTTTTTGCGTGAAAAAGATGAAGCCTTCCCACGAAGACAAAAAGAAAAACCCAGAGAAAAAGAAACCATGACAGTGCGTTACAAAAAAAATTTAGACAAGACATTTTTCTCTTGCAAAAAAAAAAAAGAACTTTAATTTGTGATTTCTTGATTGGTGATACAAGTATTTTAGAAATATTAATTTTGTTTTTTATGCGCAATAAAATATTTGTAATTAATTAGACTTGAAAAGCAAGTGCAGTGGTATGCAATATTGGTATCAGCGTTAGTGTTAAATTGTTAATGTATCTCAATTATTTGTTTGTTTTCAAATTTTATGTGAAAAGCAAACTTGGATACTTTATATGAATAATCAAATTTATTTGAACGTAAGGAAGAAATTTATTTGACATAATTAATTAAAATAAATAACATAAATCATTTATTTAACCGATAAATATAATTAACATAGAAATATTAGATTTTTCAAGCAATAAAGGGTACATTGTGGAGTCCATGAATTTTACAAGTCCCATATCGAACTAAGGGGAGAACGAAGTATATCTCATAAGGAAGACGTATAAATCTTTCTAGTACGATACGTTTTTGGATGCAAATGGGTACTACTAAGAACAAAAGTCGTGCAATCAGTGGCCCAAAGCGAAACAATATCGGGTTATGGGTGACTTGGACTGTTACAAATGATATTAGAGTTGGAGACTCGAGTCAGTGTGCCATAGTCATATGGGAACGTGGGCCTCATAAGGGGGGTGGATTGTGGAGTTTGTGGATTTCACAAGTCTCATATCAGACTAAGGGTAAAACGAAGCGTGCCTCATAAGGAGGACGTAGATACTTCTTCAGCATGATGTGTTTTGAGGTGTCGATAAGCACTGCCAAGAACAAAAACTGTACAGTTAGTGACCCAAAGTGAAACAATATTGAGCTACGAGTGACTTAGACTGAAAATATTCATAAATATTTTCATCCAAAAGAGTTACCTATGATGATTTTAGAATTGATTGTGATGACTTCTATATTAAAAAGTTAATAATATTATCTTTTAAAGAGAAAAGTTTATGGTGTATATAGACTATGGGTCCGCCATATATCTTTTCTTAAATGAATTAACTTAAACCTTCAATAGTTGTATGGATAGAAATGTGCAATAACAAGTCTTACGTGCCAAAACAATCCTTTTGATTATGAGACCTAATTTAAGATTTTTTTTTTAAAATTTCCTCCATTCTTTTACATTATTGTCTCGACCTAAGAGCATCTCCAACACTACTTTGTATTTTTTCTTTACATGTGAATAATTTTTTAAATGTAAAGAGTCATTTTTCACATTATACTCCAACACTCTTTTCTATTTTATCTATATTTATATTAAAATAATAATTTTTTAATATGTATTTTTTCTCTCCCCCACCAACACGCATAGCCCTTCACCCTCTCTACGCAGCCGCCTCCCTCACCCTCTTTGCGCAGCCGCCTTCCTCCCCTGTCTGACGACACCACCCCCTCCCCCATCGGCGTCGCCCTCGCCCGATCGCACCCTCCCGTGGCCGGCGTCGCCCTCGCCCGATCGCGTCCTCCCTTGTGTCACGGGGTCAGGTTTCCTGCGCTTCTCAACCCATTAGGGCACTCAGCTTCTCGGTCCGCTAAGTTTAGCCTTTAAGGGTTGAAGCGCACGTAGACTGGTTTCGCCCTGCCACTGGGCTCATTAGGAGAACGGCTCCAGTTCCCGACCAGTTTGTGTAAGGATGGCCAAATCCCTTCTTCAACGTCAAATCCTCGACTAGCGGCGTGCTCCCCGCATTCAACCGGGTCGGCACGTCTGAACTCCGAAGGGGTTCCATCCGTTCTCCTCCACGAACTGCTTGGAACCTTCTCACTGCGCACCATCTACGCTTCAACCAACCCCTCTCCTTTACGTAGCACGAATCCATTCTTGAATCGTGCCACTAAGAAACGTCCCGCCAGCACCACGCTGCTCGGATCGTGACATTCTCCTCCACCCAATCCTCGCAACGTCCTCGTTGCGCTTGTCGACATCGCTTCCCCGCAGGCGATGGCATCGTTACCTCGACGCCCTCCCACTCGCCCAATGTCAACAGCTTGGACATCGCTTCCCCGTAGGTTGCAACACCTTTACCAAGATGCTCGCCCCACTCGCTCAATGTCCAAAGGATAGGAGGCTTCCGAGATTGCTCCGACGCGCTCCTTCGTACTCCCTTGCCCAACTCTGTATCACACTCTAGGATACTCCAACTCTATGGACGCAAGGCGTGCAAGACACTATCGGTCGACTCACCTCTGTGAGCTCCCACCTTGGGATCACGCTGCTCGCGAGAGTGCTCGGCGAGTCTTCAGGATACGGGCCGGTTCGGCTCTGATACCACTTGTCACGGGGTCAGGTTTCCTGCGCCTCTCAACCCATTGCAGCACTTAGCTTCTCTATCCACGGTCCGCTAAGTTTAGCCTTTGAGGGTTGAAGAGCACGTAGACTGGTTTCGCCCTGCCACTGGGCTCATCAGGAGAACGGCTCCAGTTCCCGACCAATTTGTGTAAGGATGGCCAAATCCCTTCTTCAACATCAAGTCCTCGACTAGCGGCGTGCTCCTCGCATTCAACCGGATCGGCACGTCTGAACTCCGAAGGGGTTCCATCCGTTCTCCTCCACAAACTGTCTGGAACCTTCTCACTGCGCACCATCTACGCTTCAACCAACCCCTCTCCTTTACGTAGCACGAATCCATTCCTGAATCGTGCCACTAAGAAACGTTCCGCCAGCACCACGCTGCTCGGGTCGTGACACTTGGCCAGTGTCGCCCTCGCCCGATCGAGCCCTCCCTTGGCCGGCGTCGCCCCCCCTTCCGACGACACCCCGCCCCAGCCGGATCTGTGGAGGCAGCAAGAGAGAGAGAGAACGGGAGTGATAGTAGATGAGAGAGAGAAAAAAATCAAAAATAATAATAAAATAATATGTAGATAATGAACAGTGACTCTTCAAATGTGAAGAGTTAATGTAGCGTTATCCAGATGTAAAGAGCCATGTAAAGAGCCTATTGGAGCATAAATTTGGAGTTTTATCTGTTGTAACATTATCCAGATAATAGAGAGTTGTGTTGGAGTTGCTCTAACATATTCTAAATTTTAACGATTTTTATGCAGTATAATTTTTAAAACACACATTATACAAAAGACATTTGCAAAACATAATTTATTTTTTAAATAAAAATTTCAAAACCCAATAAATGTTCACACCGATACGTTTTACTCATAGCAACTGCAGAGATGGAGATGGCCTCGGACTATGGAGCTTTCAGGGAGAGATTCACACTTGTGCCTCCACCGAGCCTCACTCCTCAAGAACTTCCCTTAACCTCCCTCACTTTTGCTGTCAAAGACATGTGAACCCCCCTACTCTCTCTCTCTCTCTCTCTCTCTCTCTCTCTCTCTCTCTCTCTCTCTCTCTCTCTCTCTCTCTCTCTCTCCCCTCGCGTGTATACACATATGAGCTCCTGCAACATCTCCCAGATTGCTTGATTCAAACGCCATTTTCATCTAATGGATTTCATTTATTTTGCAACTGTTACTGTATTTGGTTTGTTACTTTAGTCCATGATATATTGAATCTGAAATTGTCTACTCAGCATAACCAATTCAACTGTTTACTATTTTCGGTTCCTCGGTTACTATGTTTTGGCTTTTTTTCCCCATTCTTTTTTATTTCCTATTTTCACGGTCATAATCCAATTTTAGCTACTGGGTTTTGTATGTGTATATATTCTGGAGACTCTGTGTGCCACTCGAGTATAATTCAATTCTATGTTATTACATATTACTTCTCTGTGTATGGAAAATTTGCGGCAGATTTGATGTGGATGGATATGTAACTGGGTTTGGGAACCCCGACTGGGCAAGGACTCATGCCGCCGCCACTGCCACAGCTCCAGCAATCTCTGCCATCTTGAAAGGGGGCGCCACCTGTGTTGGTAAAACTGTCATGGATGAAATGGCATACAGGTTAGAGTACCTGCTAGTTATTATTTATATATATTTTTTTGTTCAAAAACGTCATTGTACAAATTTACCCATTTAAGCTGCAACATCTTGTTGTTCGTACAATTGTGCTTCAGATATGTAACTCCATTATAGGATTAGGATTTAGGACTCAGGAGTACATGTTCTCAGATTTGTTTTACTAATCTCCTCTTGGTTTAATTAGTATTGTTTTGATGATATTCTCATTTCTCATCGACTACTGGCTTATTTTATTTATCTAGCTTTGAGGTTTGTCTTTAGTAGGATCTGGGTGTGACACTTGATCAGCAGGAATGTTATTGTTAACCTTAGTGAATAGATGTTTGCAATTTACATAATATTGGAATTTAGTTTTCTAATAAGACATTTAGGAATTCAAACACTTCTGAAATATTTTGCATTTTCATAAAATTAGTTTGTTTTTATACCCCTTGGAGTTGGCAGCAATTCAATATTGTGATGAGCTATTTAGTTTATAACTCCATTCCAAGTTTTAGAAACTCAAACTATGGTTCTTTCCAATTCTCTTCTACTGTTTTTGGGGTCTCCATCTTGTTGTTCTATATATTATAGTCTCTTGTAAATCCATGTCTTAAGTTACATAATGAAAATAATTGAGCACAGTATCAATGGGGAAAACATACACTATGGCACGCCAAAAAATCCATGTGCACCAGATCGGGTGCCAGGTGGATCTTCAAGTGGATCTGCTGTTGCTGTTAGTGCCAAGCTTGTAGATTTCTCCTTAGGTTAGTTTCTTTTGTGAAGGGTATACATTGATTTTATATACGTCCTCTGCTTCTTAAAACAAAGGTTTTCTTTTAACAGGTACTGATACAGGTGGAAGTGTTCGGGTCCCTGCTTCATATTGTGGAATATTTGGATTCCGGCCTTCACATGGAGTTGTGTCAACTGCCAGAGTCATACCAATGGCACAAAGTTTTGATACTGTAGGTATGGAAGAAACCCCATATTTGTTTTCTTTCTTCGTCTTGTTCTGTGAAGGGTAAATTATGGTGCTGCAGTTATCCTAACAATGAACTGTCAGCTGGCTATTAAAGGGTTCGATCATGTTTTAATGAACTAGTATTCCAACAAATTTATTTCTTTAAATCATTTTATCAGAAAATTTTTAACTAACCATTTTTATTTGAATAATATAATTGCAAGCTATTGGCTTGAAATTGTCAACTATAAAATCCAGATGCATATCACATCTAAATACTTTTTGAAATAGCGTGGAGGCAGACATGTTCTGTAAGTCAATGATGTTGCTTTTGCAGATCGAACTGACTGCACTTTCTTTCATTTAAGTTGTTTTTTTTAAATAATTTTTTGGTCGGGATGCAGAGAAAGGGGCAAGTGTGTTTTATTTATCACTGAAGCTAACATCTATTGCCTTGTATAGTGGGAATTAAATTTTCTTATAATGTTACGTAGCTATGTTTTTTTTCCCTCAACTACAAAAAAAATCCTTTTAATTGACTTTCCTCTTCCATTTTCTGTGTGTTTCTACTTCTTAATTTGATGTCCATTGTTTCTCATGAAAAGTGACTTCACGATCTTTTGACACAAAGTTCTTATCCAGGATGGTTTGCTAGGGACCCTGTGACATTGAATCAAGTTGGGCGTGTTCTTCTACAATTGCCTCAACTAGATCCTGTGAGTCCTAGTCAGATTATTGTTCCAGAGGACTGTTTTCAGCTTCTAAGCATCCCAAGAGATCGGATCAGTGACGTTCTTATTAAATCAGTGCAGAAGCTATTTGGAGGTTAGTCCAGTAAATATCATCTCCTTGCTTGACTATCTTCTGGTGGCATTGTCCCATCAGCCACACAAATGAAATGGGTTCATTTTGTTTTAATGCGATTCCTGAAGGCACAAACGTGTTATTTTCAAAATTACAAAATTTTATGTTTATCCTGGATCGATGGAAAACATTGTACAGTGAAATTATTTCCCCTCTGAAAATATTTTCTGTATGTTAGAGAAATATTTATTTATGTACAAATTGTTTACCTCCTCATAAAGTTGGTGTTTTACCCTACAGTATAAAGTCATGCTTTATCTAGGTGCTTCAGGACCTTAGGTTTCCATTTCTCACTAAGATAATGAATTTGGTTTCCTCTATTTTTTATATGGTAGACCATATTATTAAGCATACGACCCTTGGGGACTACATCGAAGATAAAGTCCCAAGTTTGAAGACTTTCTTAACTCAAGGCTATAATGTGCATATACCATCTTTGGTGGCCAATTCAAGTGCTATGAGATTGCTTCAAAGGTCTAGATCATAACCAAATTTTATTGTGGCCATACCTGTTTCAATTTTTTGCTTGGAAAATTTATCCTTTGCCAAGTATTGAGTGGATATATTCTGATTTGAATAACAGACATGAGTTCAAGAATAACCATGGTGATTGGGTTAGTATAGTTAAACCTGATATAGGCCCTGGTATATCGGAACGAGTGTGGGAAGCCATTAGAGCAATGGATGACGATAAAATGGATGCATGTCATGCTGTGAAGACTGAATTACGCACAGCTCTTACCGAACTTCTTGGGGTACACTCACTCATCTCATAAAAATATTTCACGGGTGTCGTATTTGGTATCAGGTTAAGTTGTCCCTCACTGGATTATAAATATATTGATTTTTTTTCGGCTTTCAAATTTTTTGTGTAAAAAGCAAATTTTGACATAATGGTAGAGCTAATTGTCTCGTGACCTGAAAGTCATGGGTTTGAGCTGCATATAAGCCTTTTGTAATTAACTGAATGAAAGTATACATCCATATTAGCCCTTGTAGCCTGGCTTCTTTTTGGATCCCGCTGCTTTAGGGGTTTCGTGCATGGTTAGTTTTTTTTTTTTTTTTTTTTTTTTTTGGTAGAAAATAATATTCAGTTTTATAGTTTTTTGCAATGTTTTTTTTGTTGCAATGTTTATGAATTAACAAGATGTTTGGTGCATACCAATCGATGCCTATCAAGATATTTTAGTCTGCAAGACTAAATAGATTCCGTTTCCTTAGCAAAAGATATGCTTGATGGAAATAAATATCCTTAGGACTTTGGTATCCTTGCAATCCCCACGGTACCTGGGCCTCCACCAAAACTACAGATGGAAGCCAAGGCGCTGGAAAGCTTTCGGGTTGGAGCTTTCAGCTTGCTATCCATTGCTGGAATGTCTGGATTTTGCCAGGTTTTTTTTCTCCGACTCACCTGATGATTTCACTTACTACTTGGCTGAGGTTGGAGACATTTCTAATGTCAACACGTTCCCTTATCTTCAGGTGAGCATACCACTTGGGCAATATGATGATCTTCCCGTCTCAGTATCGCTGTTGGCAAAACATGGGGCAGATGGGTTCCTCCTCAATGTCGTAGAGGCCCTAGGTGGAGTTCTTAAAGAAAAAGTTGAGATCACGGCAAAAATGAAGCACTGAAATGAGCCCATGTGTAGATGGAGGGTTGGAAAATAACTCTTGATCCTTGAATAAGCTTGCTCATTATTGTATAAGTTCAGTACAAATACGGATTGGTTGATTATGTTATTAATTATAGATTTAATACATATATAATTAACTAATAATAGTATTATGATTTATATAATATTAGTTATGATATTGTATGTATAGTGATTATATATTATTACATATATGATTTATTGATGTATGATATATGTATTATAATTATATTTATTAATTATAATTTATATATGCTATTTTTGTTTTTTAGTAATGTATTAATAATTATATTATATAAATTATAAATTTAATAAGTAAAAAATATAAATTATTATATTTTTTAAAGTTTTATAGTTAATTAAAATTATATAAAAAAATTAGACTTTTAAAGATGAGTAGAGGTTTAATTACTGTTTGAACTAATTCTTGTAATTATGTTATTTTGTTTAAATGAGCCCCTCAGAAACCAAAGGAAGCATTGCCTTTGGTTCATGAAACTAACTGAAGTAGCTTGCCTCTAATGTATTTGCAAGTTTCTATTAGTAATCTTCTCGTAAACTAATAATAATGACCGTTTTTTTTTTGTTAAGGAAGCATTGCTGGCTTAAAAATAGGGTTAACATTGTCTTTCTATTAATCCAAACTTAAAAGGATTAGCATACAAGTCATTTTGTGCATCACTTGTGAGATACTGTCATGGAATAGCATAGAATTAGCATATACTATTAGTTTTGATTAAAGTTAATTGATTTTAGGATACTAGTTCTTGAATTTTAATATAATATTAGAGCAATTTGTATTTTTACTAATAATGTTTATTTTTAATATTTTATCTTATCTTATATTAACCGAGAAAGGTATATTAGAGAGATTTGAAGAAAGTGAATTTCTAATACTTATTTAAAATAAGAGTAGTCTTCTTATAGTCAATTAATTTTAAGATTCTAATAATTATGAATTAGCTTGATCGAATTACCGAGCCATCAAATACCTTCAGAAATGTGAGAGACTTGCGATTATATATAAAAAAATTTAACTTGAAATTGTATTTAAAAATAAATAATTTATAAACATAAACAGCAGAACCCAAATTTGGTTTTGGCAGTTGACCAAATAATTAAATGGATAAGCTTATCTAAACCTTGTTTTACAATAGCAGCCCAAATCCAAAGCCCGCCTGCCTCACAAACAGGGGTTAAAATCGTCATTCCAAATGAGGAGCCGTTGCCAAGAAAAGGCGTCTCCGTCATCATCCAGAATCACTCCCAGTGACCACGGTATAGTTTTGCTCGGCACAGCTGCAAAGATGGAGATGGGCTTGGACTATGGAGCTTTCATGGAGAGATTCACAATAAAGCCTCCTCCACCGAGCTCTAATCCTCAAGAACTTCCCCTAACCTCCCTCACTTTTGCTGTCAAAGACATGTGAGCCTCTCTCTCTCTCTCTCTCTCTCTCTCTCATATATATATATATATATATATGTGTGTGTGTGTGTGTGTGTGTGTGTGTGTGTGTGTGTGCGTGTGTGTGTGTGTGTATATATATATGTATGTATGCATTTGAATTCTTGCAACGTCTCTCAGTTTACATGATTCATACGTCAGTTTCATCTAATGTTTTTTATTTCTATTGTGACTATACTGTAATTGGTTTGTTCTTTTTGTCCATCATATATATGAATCTGAAATTGTGAACGCAGCATAACTAATTCAATTGTTCTCGCTTTTTGGTTTCTGGGTTACTATGCTTTTGTCCAATTCCAATTTTTATTTGATTTTCTATTTTCCACGATCATAATCCAATTTCAGCTTCTGGGTTTAATAATATATATATATATATATTCTTCTGGAGACTCTGTGTGCCACTCAAGTGCAAGTCTATTCTATGTTATTACTTATTAGTTATTGTTTTTCTGGGTATATAAAATTTGAGGCAGATTTGATGTGGATGGATATGTGACTGGGTTTGGGAACCCTGACTGGGCAAGGACTCATGCTGCAGCCACCACAACGGCTCCAGTCATCTCAGCCATCTTGAAAGGCGGCGCCACCTGCGTTGGTACAACTGTCATGGATGAAATGGCATACAGGTTAGAGTTACAGGCTAGTTATTATTTTTATTTTTATATTTATGTATCATGAACTTCATTGTACAAGTTACCCATTAAAGCTGCAGCTAATGTATCTATACAATTCTGCTATGTAACTGCATAATAGGATTAGGACTTAGGAGTATATGTTCCCAGGCATGTTTTACTAATTTACTTTTGGTTTAATCAATGTGGTATTGCTAATATTCAGTTTTCTTCATCCACCAATGGCCTATTTTCTTTATCAAACTTTGAGGTTTGTCCTTGTAGGGTCTTGGAGTGACACTCAATCAACTGGATTGTTATTGTTAACCTTGGCAAATAATCTTTCTGTAATACGCCATTTTAGTTTTCTAATTGGGCGTTTAGGGATTCAAATAATTCCAAAATATTTTTCATTTTCAAATCAATATTTTGAAGCCCTGGGAGTTGCAGCAAATCAATATTTATTGAGGTATTCATTTTAAAACTCTGTTCTAATTTCTAATAATTCAAATGGTGGTTCTTTCCAATTCTATTTTATGGGTTGTAGAAACTCACCAGCCTTTTGTTCTGTATATTACAGTCTCTTGTAAATTCTTGTCTTAAGTTGCATAATGAAAGTAATTGATCACAGTATCAATGGGGAAAACACCCACTACGGCACACCAAGAAACCCATGTGCACCAGATCGGGTGCCAGGAGGATCTTCAAGTGGATCTGCTGTTGCTGTTGGTGCCAAACTCGTAGATTTCTCTTTAGGTTAGTATCTTTTGTGAGGGTATATATTGGGTTTAGATATTTCCTCAGTCCCTTCAAAACAATGGTTTTCTTTTAACAGGTACTGATACTGGTGGAAGTGTACGTGTCCCTGCTTCATATTGTGGAATATATGGATTTCGGCCTTCACATGGTGTTGTGTCGACCGCCGGAGTCATACCAATGGCACAAAGCTTAGATACTGTAGGTATGGAGCCGAACACATAACAATTTTCTTTCTTCATATTGTCATTGCAAATGGTAAAATTTGGTGCAGCTTTAATCCCAATAAAATTGTCTGCATGTTCAATCAATTATGTTATGCTGAACTTGACAATATTATTTATATAAAAAATATACCATAAAACTTCAATGTAATCAATGTTTATGTCCATTATTTTTCATGAAAAGAGACATCATGTTATTTGACACGAAGTTCTTATCCAGGATGGTTTGCTAGGGACCCTGTGACATTGAATCAAGTCGGGCGTGTTATTTTACAATTGCCTCAACTAGATCCTACGAGTCCTAGTCAGATTATAGTTCCAGAGGACATTTTTCAGCTTCTGAGCATCCCAAGAGATCAGATCTGTGATGTTCTTATTAAATCAGTGGAGAAGCTATTTGGAGGTTAGTCCATTGCATATCATCTCTCATTGCTTGAGTTTCTGCTGGTGGCTTTTTATGTGCATCAACCATGCAGAGATGGAAGGGCTTCATTGTGTTTTAATGCAATTTCTGAAGCCACAATCACTTTCTTTTTAAAATTCCAAAATTTTATGTTTATCCTGGATGGAAAACATTTTACAGTGAAATGATTTCGTGATTCCCCCCTTATTATTCTTTTTGGTTGAGAAAGATTTATTTAATGTACAGAATGTTTGCCTCAACACGAAGTAAATGTTTTACCCTTCAGCATGAAGTCATTTCTCCTCTTGGTGCTTCAGGATACAATTTGTCATCATTAAAATGATATTGGTTATATCTTCTTCTTTTTTTTTAAAAAAAATTAATAGACCGTATTATTAAGCGTACAACTATTGGGGACTACATTGAAGATAAAGTTCCGAGTTTGAAGACTTTCTTAGACAATAATGCGCAAGTTCATAAAATACCTTCCTTGGTGGCTCTTTCAAGTGCTAGGAGACTACTTCAAAGGTGTAGTTCATGTCCAAATTTTACTGTGGCCATAATTGTTTCAATTTTTTGTTTGGAAAATTTGTTCTTTGTATTAAATGGATATATTCTGATTCGAAGAACAGATTTGAGTTCAAGAATAACCATGGGGAATGGGTTAGTATTGTCAAACCTGATATAGGCCCCATTATTTCGGAACGCGTATGGGATGCCATTAGGTCAACGGATGATGATAAAATTGATGCATGTCATGCTGTGAGGACTGAACTACGCACAGCTCTTACAGAACTTCTTGGGGTACAGACTCACTCTTCTCTCGGGTGAAAATATTTCATCGGTGGTTGTATATGGTATTGAAGGTTAAGTAATCCCTTACTGTTAACTTTCAAAATATTGTGGGGAGATTACTATTTTAGTTTTGCAGTTATCTACATTGTTTTAGTTCATGGATTAGCAAGATGATTGGTAGCCTTCAAATGTGATATGATATACATGTACACCAATGTTGATGCAATTGTGTTGTGTACACTAATGTTGATAAAGATACTTGTGAATTTGATGAATGGGGCAATTATCTTAATGAGATTACACCTCTAGGTTGTTGCAGCTTTGACGGACTAAATAGATACGATTTCCCTTTTCTGACAATCTACAGGATAAAAATAAAATTCCACAGAACTTTGGTATCCTTGCAATCCCCACAGTACCTGGGCCTCCACCAAAACTACAAATGGAGGTGGATGCGCTGGAAAGCTTTTGGGTTCAAGCTTTTAGCTTGTTATCCATTGCTGGAATGTCCGGATTTTGCCAGGTTTTTTCACCGACTCCTTTAATGATCTCCCTGTTACTTGCCTGAGGTGACATTTCTAATTTCAACGCATTCGTGTATTTTCAGGTGAGCGTACCACTTGGGCGATATGATGATCTCCCTGTCTCAGTTTCACTGTTGGCAAAACATGGTGCAGATGGGTTCCTTCTCAATGTGGTTGAGGCACTCGGTGGAGTTCTCAAGGAACAGGTTGATATCGCTGAGAAGTTATAGGTTATGGTACCTAGTTCTTGATACAGAAGCAAACGTCTTATGTAACTGCAAGTTTTTACTGTTGCTGTCTGTTTTCTTCGCTGCTGGCATTCCGTTGCAAAGATTTGATGTATTAATAATGCTGGTGAATGCCCCACATAAGCGAGTGGTTGGATGTTGGAATAAAGGACGCCATACCTGTTGCAGAAATAAATAAAGGGTTTATGTATTTATTTTCCCACAAAATAAACTCCTAAGATTATTACACTTCGATGTCACTAGTGAATTGAAGGCATACGTAGTGGAGAGTTCAACCCCGATAGAGCTAGCTGCAATGGAGCCTTCTGAATTTTTGCTTGATGAGAAACGAGCATGTTGGAGACCTCAGTTTGAAATTCCACCACGACCACCCATCATCCATGCAGTTGTAACATGATACATCGCCAAAGAATGGAATGTCGATCAGATTTCTCCCTTGCTCGAACAAGAGAACAAACAAGATGAATGTCATGACATGCCCATATAAGATGAATGAACCTACATTTTAAATGTGAGAAAGGGTGCGAGAAGTTATTACCGATTGTAAAATGGATTGTTGGTCTACTGATTAGCTCGTAATTCATGCCGATCGAAATAGAGTGAATTAGAAAAGGACAGTGCTATGTACAATCGCGCTCGTGGCATCGCCGCAACCCCATTCGAACGAAAATAAAATGAGCGAAAAAGCACTTGCTCGATGCTCGTACTCGAAACTTAATTTGTCTGCGGAATCGAGCTCGGTCTTGTGCACTAGAATTGAGTATGAGCATCGAGCACAACTCGAATGAGTTGTGCTCGATGCTCATGCTCGAGACTTACTCAACACGAAGAATCGAGCTTCGTCTCGAGCAATAGCATCGAGCAAAATTCAAATAAGTTGTGCTCGAGGCTTGTGTTCAAGACTCGCTCGACATTGAGCATCGAGCTAAGGCACGAGCACAAGCCTCAAGCACAACTCATTCAAGTTTTGCTCGATGCTATTGCTCGAGACGAAGCTCGATGCTCATGCTTGAGTCATGTCGAGTGAGTCTCGAGCGATGGCATCGAGCAAACTTATTTCATATGTGCCCGATTCGTGTGATCCAATGTTGCATCGTAAATGTTTTTGGAGTCGCGAGCGAGGCATCGAGCGTCATCTGATGGTTCTTTCTCGTTTGTCATGCTGAAAACAACAATAAAATCTATTATCAATATATTATTAAAATGGATAAATAACATCAAAAATAAACGTAAATGTCAAAGAAAAATTCAGACATTCAAACTATAGTAATTTAGCAACGTCTCATGCCTTGCTCGAGCACTGTCTCGAGCTACTCTCTCAACTCGCCACTAGCTTGAGACATTGCTTGAGCAGATATCGAGTAAGTCCGGAGTTGAGAGAATAGCTCGAGACAATGCTCGAGACTAGCTCGACACCTTTCTTGAAGATGGAATGGAGCTACGCGAGTTGTGTTTTTTCTATTTAATTTATATTAGGATCTTGAAAAAAACAACTCCAGTGAAGAATTATAAAACCCTAATCAATTGAATCCATAATTGAAGATGTAAAATGAAAAACCTGACAGATCTTCAATTGCTTCCTCGGCTGCGACCGTCGGAGATGGAATGGAGCTACGCGAGCCGAAGATGGTGTCTCACACTCAGCTGGAAATTAATGAATTGAGGCTTCCGTCTTCTTTTTTACATTCTTGCCGAGGGAATACGCTACGTCACTTGAGTGCATGGTGAGGATGCAACCGTGGTTGCATTTAGACTTTTTGATTAGAAAAATTTTAATTCATTTCAATTATAAAATTTTTTAAATTTAAACTATTATATATCTTAGTATAGTATCTAAATTAAAATCTTTTAACTTTAAAAAAATATTTAATAAAATTAACTTATAATATTTTTATAAATAAATAAATAAATATGAAGGACTCATATTCATCCGTTTTATATTCCTCCCGCGAGCTCCATAAAGAATGAATGTTTTAATATAATTAACTTTAAATCTTTTATTAAATATGTCAATGATTGGCAACATTTTGACAAATGGATATCCATTAATGTTACGTATAGAACTATTAATGGCTGAATCGTACAGCCATTAATGTTAACAAAAGTTTAAGCGTATCAACTATCTCTATATGTCGGTTGCATTTTGATTTTGTTTTGTTGTGTTTATTTTTTTGTTTTTGAATCCGACGTCTGAGCCCAATCTGCATGCCTTTGTTAATTAATCTCAAACTCAAAAGCACCGACACCTCTACGCTCATCATTTGATTCACTTGTGTAAACGTTGGCGTGGCCGTCAAAGCTCATGTTCTAGTAATTTGGACAAGTTGACAACTTTTAAATCCAGATACATGAGTAGGGTAGATTTAGATAGCCCAATGCAAAATTCAAATTAGAGTTCTTATCTATTGTATGTCTGTAAATCTGCAATCGAAATTATAAAGGCAACAGATTGATTGGATGAATCCCTTATTTTTGATTCAAAATTCAAGAGACCAAGGCATAGATCCAAGTTGACTCTAGGTGCAATCGAAGGTGTATAGACATGACTTTATAATAATAATAATAATAAATTATAAAAATCTTCAAATAAAAAATTTCAATATCTTCAAATAATTTATGAACTTAAACATCATGAAAAACTTTCTATATGCATGTCTTACTGGAGCAAACCCTTAAATCTTAAAAATCCATGATATGTCAAAATTTAGAATATTCACTACTTTTAAGTTCAAACGCAAAAAGGCAAGGACACATATTTTGAAAATTCATTAGAACACTTTTGATCATAAAAATTTATACCCCAAACTAGCAAGATAAGCTGGTAACAAAAAATAAAATAAAATAATAGTAAAGAACTTTTACACTCCAGCACAACTAATCCCCCTAAAAAGAAACAGTAATAATAACATTCAATAATGGCTTGCTTCTTTGAAAGGCAACAATTATAGTTGCGTGAAAACACAAAATTAAACAAAGGAATTATATTATTTAATAAAGAGAGGAAATTTAAAAATACTTATCCTTGATAACTGCATAAACCTGGCACTATGAGCTCTAGACCATGGAAAAAAGTGAAGAAAAGGACAGAAACAGCCCATAATAAAGTCAGCCGGACCCTGTAACTGAGGCCTCGTGGGTAGACAACCCCTACCATTTTGAGGGACATAATTGGTTGGGGAAGTCTGAACAACAGAGACCTGACATAGATGATCATGAGTTATCTGTTCAGTTCCAAAATGCCCTTTGCTTCTAGTTTATTTACTAGAGAGCTGGGTAAGCATTGGTTTTGATAATACAACACTCTGGGGTAATTTGGAAATGAGATGTGCTGAAGCAAGTTCTTGGAAATGAGATTTGCTCAATCCAGTGAAGGGTTTTCACCTCTTTTCACCTCGTTACATAAATAGTTTCTCCTTGCTAGGGGATTTGACAAAATGAATCCAAATTTTGCAAACAACGACAAACATTCATTTGTCAAGGCTTCTCTTGCTCCTCTCCTCTCTTTCCTCTCTCCCACCCCTATAAATTCCATCTTTCATCTCTAACATGTTCAAGCTCTGCCTCTCCCTTCTCTCCCACTTTCCCTTGAGCTTGCACTTCAGATAAGATACTTGAAGAGGATCAGAGAAAACAGTGGAGTGATTGAAGACCCAAATTAAATAGCAATGTTTATCTCTAGAGCACAAGCTGGGTGTCTCTCGTTGATCTTGCTAAGTGTGTCAGCATTACAAGCAGGTGTTCTAGGCGCTAGAGATTTAAAAGTGATGGTGGAAGAGATGGAGAAGCCCGAGGAATGGAGCAGAAATAATATTAGTTCTGGCAGGCCATTTTTTGTGACCATGAATAAGAAGACCCCGTGCGGTCCTGATCCATTGCACAACAGGTAGCGTTTTTAGATCGCAAGATGGAAGGGAGAAGAAAAAAAATATCCGTTGCATGTGATGTGTGCATATACATAAACTGTTTATTTGCAGGCATTGAGTGGCTGAGATAGCTTTTGTTGATCTGGATATCTTTACTTTGTAGATGGATTGCATTTTGGAATTCATCAAGTGTGTGTTAAGTGTGATATTTTTTTTTAGTGCAAAGATCCCAGAAAATAGAATATGCGTTTCTCCTACCATCTTTTTAAGGCGGCAATGACATTGGTTATGGCATTTAGTTGATTGAGGGCTACAAATTACATGAGGGGCGAGATAAGGAGCAACCTTGCAGGACCTAAGGTGTTGGCAACATAAACATGAATAGATAAGATGTATTACAGGACCTAAACATTTATGTAAAATAAATGAAAAATAGGACCCCAGTGAACTTCGGTAAACCATAAGGCGTTGATCTCCCATTAGAGTTAAATTGACGCCAGATTGTAATTTCTGGCAACAATGGGTTTATGATTTACTTGAGATCTGCATCTTCTTGCTATTCACTCGACAAGGCAACAGTGAGCTTTTTTTGGCACATTTGTCTAGTATCTAATAAAACCCGACCACCTATTGGGTATCCTTGTTGGTGGACAACAAAAAAACTAAGGTTAAAGAGGTACAAGCCAGAGAAATGATGACTTTTAGAAAGGTTATACCATTAAATAATAATACAACTCAAACTTCTTTCAAAAAAACAAATGATTTACCTAATCCACAATTTTAGTCACTCAGATGGCCAATTTGCTGACTTGGTTTTTAAACAAAAAAAAGAGAAAGAAAATTTTAGAGGCACAGGACTCGAATTGTCATTGAAGTGAGAAGAAGCTACACAACGCTTTGGCTTCTAAAACCAGACCCGTGAATGAGGTTATTTTTCTACGCTTTAGATAGATTTGTCAAAAGGCTACAATGTTAGAATCCCAAAGTCCTATCTTGCCTCACCCTAACTCGACTTGGGAGGAACACACCTGTCGGGGAGCGTCATGGATTCAACCATTGATCTCAGCCTTCAACACAAACGGAAAAGATGCTCCGACACACCTGTCGGGGAGCATCATGGATTTAACCCATGAGCGTCGAAGGTTTTTTTGGGTCCTCTCTGCTTCTATCACGAACCATACTTAACAGCAAACCTTTGACGGTCGTGTCACGGCTAGAGAAAAGCTAAAAAAAATTCCCACGTCTACAATAAAATACAAACACACGGGAAATGTAAACTGCAAAAATGCATTGTCGCTACAGAAACCCAACTGGGATTATATAAAATCAGAATTTTGAAATTGAGCAACAATCGTGATGTATAGTAAATTTCATTGACATCATATCATAGGGTTCGCTAAGCCTTAGATTTCTTGCCCTTGGCCTTGGCTTCCGGAGCTGGTCTGCTCAGAAATGGTAGGAAATCCACTCCACCCATAAAGGGCTGCAAAACTTCTGGTATTGCCACCCCTTCTTCCCTCTGATAGTTTTCAAGAATACAGCACATGGTCCTTTCCGTTGCTGTGAGGGTGGAATTCAACAAGTGAGCATATTGCTTAGCTTGCTCATTGCCCTGCAAGAACCAAAATTTCAAACATCTCAACTACACTTCCAGCAGAAAGAGCTACATCCCTGGTAGCAAAATAATATTAAAATTTAAAATTCGCTGGCATCAGAGTTCTGGTTGCATATAAAATGGTTTGCAGATGTTAAAATTCCTAAGTTTATCATTTGTCGGGGGAAACACCCATTTGTGACATAAATCACTTGAAAGAAATTCAGGCATATATTATGCCAACTAGCCCATCGGACCTTCCCACATATTACTGAGCTATTTCATCGCCTCCAAAACAACGGGTGCTTCAATATGATATTGACAACCAGGTGTGTGCGTGTATCAAGGAAAAAAGGGTATCAAAAAACCTTAAAATCGGAGCATATAATCATGTAGTGCCACGTATGACTTTTTAAATGGCCGAATCCTTGGTATGCTTGAAAGGGCAAACATTCAAGCGGCTTGAAAGTGAGCCACTTGCTCAAAATTGCAACATTCGAGCATGACAAGAATTCAAGCATTTAAAAAGTCATATGTGACGCTACGTAATTGGATTCCGTTTTTCTCCATGTACAAGATGCTACTGTCAGAAGAGGTCGAAGGTCTTTAAAATAAAATTTTGGATGATTAAGATAACAGCCAAGGTTTTCCCATTAGCATTTTTATCAACTATATAAGGTAACAGCCAAGCTTTTTCCCCTAAGCATGTCTATCAACTATTCCATACTGTTAGTGCTTGAAATCATTTACTAATAATTGGAATCAATGACTTAATATTTTCATCCAATTAAGATACTCTGTGATTGGGAACCCCCCCCCAAAAAATTTCTTTCATATCTCACCTTTTTTCTGCCCGTATCTAACTTCAAGATTTCTGGCTTGGAAGTCTGTGCAGTTCGAACAGGACACCAACTCTCTATACGTACTGGAAGCGGGGAACCATGCTTCTAAATCATACTTTTTTGCAGCGGCGTCATTCAGCGCCCCAGAAACAATTGATACAATGCGGTACGGAATTTGAAGCTGGGATTAAGAAATTTCCGAAATATTCAAAATGGAGTATTCAATTAGTATATCCAACATTATGAAAATAGGGCGAAAAGGCAATAGCAATTAAATTATGGTAGTCGAGACGTGAGTAAGCAAGATGTAATTACTCCTGATACTTTTTTTTATGTTTCAATTATTCTTTCAAGTATATATGTACACTCAGCAATCAGAATATTACTAACATAAATTTCCAACAAACGTGAGAATTTTAGAAACTTTTTTTAAGCTCCATTGCTGTTATGAAACATTGTTAGTTTGACCTTAAAAGACTTAAAGGCTGAGCACAACATGATCTAGTAAAATTAAAAATTGAGTAATCAATTTCAAATTATCAAAAATTTGTTTTCTCTAAATTCTAAAACAGATGAGAGTAAAATGTCAAATGTGTCAACAAACAAGCATTAACCCATCGAGTTCAAAAAACTATTACTGTGGGGAAAATAACCTATAAAAATAGAAAACATTTGCTTAAAAACCTAAATGGGTCCATAATGTCATTAATTTCAGTGAGCTAAAAAAATCATACCATCTGGTAAAAATCCTCAGAGTTTTTAATCATTTCTTCATGCATGTCCCAAGAATCATTTCCATTGGGGCTGGTGACACAGAATTGCTCAACTTTTTCAAACTGATGGACTCTGAAGATCCCCAGCGTATCTCGACCGTGAGCACCAGCTTCTTTGCGAAAACATGACGAGTATCCAGCATATCTGGATAAAAGTTTAATGTTAATGAGCAGGAAGCATTCATAAATATTTGAATCAAACAAAAAAAATCTAACACTCCAAAATCAAAACCTGAGTGGAAGCTGCGAAGGATGGATCCAGTCATCTATATGATAAGCACAAACTGGCTGCTCAGCTGTAGCAATCAAATATTTGTCTTCTCCTTCTCCAGTCACCTTGTACAGTTCTTCATCAAATTGAGCTAACTGAGCACATTTCGCCATGACATCTTTTCTCATGAAGAATGGAGTCTGCAAAAGAGTGTATCCCCTCTTCTTCAGAAACGAAAGTCCAAAATTTATCAAGGCTTGATTGAGAAGCACACCATCTCCTATCAGGTAGTACCCCCTGCCTCCAGCTGTATTAGCACCTAATTCACAGCCATAACATACACTGAAAATTATCAAAACTATGCTAACATCAATGTAAGAGAAGAAGTTATAACATAAAAACTGACAATAATTCCATATTATATACTTCTGCATTATATATCTATGTTTGTAAAAACGGTCATGTTGAATCAATAAACACCAAACTAAGAGACATGAAACAGAGCAAATCATGGATCTTTTAGTTCTAGACTGAGTCATTTACATCGGTTTCCTTTTTTATCTTTGAATAGCCTTTCCTCTTTATGAGGACTTGAATTCAGTTTGTCAGGAAATTGCTTGTGCAAAACTTTCTACCCATTAAGCTACATTAATGAGCATTCTAAACAAGTGAACATCTAAAAAATCATCACAATCAAATACCCTTCTTCAAATCTGCAATCCCAAGTAGCTCAACAAGCTCCACGTGATTCTTTAATTCTGGGTCTGCTCGTTTCACCCCCCAGGATCGAACAACCGCATTGTTTGCCTAAATGTATTTATAAATGTATAATGTAAATACCTTATATATGGTTTGACAAAGTATTAGCTAGAATGAAAACGATTGGGATATACCTCATCAGCACTGACTGGTACCGAATCATGCACAAGATTTCCAATCGTGCCCAAGATTGAATATAGTGCTGTTTTGGCCTCCTGCACTTCAGCTTCCTTCTTGGCTGTTTGCTGCTTATTCTCGTTGGTGTTGTTTATCTTCTCAGTAGCATCCTCACCCGCCTTTTCCAATAACAATAATTACATGCAAATTAAATTCGAAAAACAGCTTACAAAATCCAAATTTAATGCCACTGTCTCACAAATAGAAATTATCCTTAAAGCTAGCTTTTAAGCCCTTAACTTTTTAAATAATCCCATAAATCGAAAATCTCAGTTTAAATTTTAGATTTTATTAAAACCCATAAATTGAAAGCCTAAAAACAAGCACGAAAACAAAACAAAACAAAAACAGACAACCAAATAAATCAAAGAAACCGATGAATAGAAAACTCACGATTTTGAGGCGCGCAACTTCTTTGTTGATCCTATTGAAGTCTTTTCTCAGGTTGTCAAGCTCGAACTGAACTGAGAACAACAAAAAAAACACAAAATAATAAGAACCCAGATTGTGTATCAAGAAATGAAAGCAGCAAAAATCAAAACCCATGAATCTAAACGAGTGGGCAGACATTACAGGGCACCAAACAAACAGCAGGGTAGGGGGAAGGAAAAACTTACGCTGACGCCAAACCTTGTCGCGGCTGATGACCTCATCGACAACCTCGACGTTGGCGAAACGGCGGCGCTGAGATTCGCGGATGATTTCGGGGTTATGTCCTTTGTCTTCCCTAAACAAGTTGATGTCCAACATTCCTCCTGGTCGGATCAGATCGCTGTACCACCGTCTGTGGGTTTGTGCGTGCTGAAGAGGTTTATAGGACCGCGGAGAGAGACGACAGCTTAGAAGACGGAAGTGAAATGATAGGGTTTTCATAGGCACCTCCCGACTATATTTGGTTTTTTTCCGGTTTTTATATTTGGTTTTTTCTTCTCTTCCCCCTACTTTTCTTAAAAATAAATAATTTCAGTTTTTAATATAAGTTATAAAATTAGACACATAATTGAACTCTAATATGAGTTTTTATTATATTTAGAATTATATAATATAATTAATAAATTTAATATTAAAATTTGTAATATTGATGAATAATGTAAGTTTAATGTTCATTACTCATGGGAAATTAAATTTATTAATCCTTGAGATCATGTTTTATTGTTTCAAATCAAAATTATTATTTTTATTTTCATTTAATTTATTATTTTTTTTTAAAATAAAAATAAAATTTATCATGTCATCATGGTTATTCACTAATTATGTAATTTCAGATATTCATCAGGTCTTTTAAACTATAAAATTTAAAAATTAAAAATAAAAATCAAATAGAAAATTTTTTTTGTTTGAAGAATTACTACTCATCCGTCAATTATTTTTATTATTATTTTTTTTAGATATACATTGATTATAATAAATGAAAAAGGTAAAAATAATAAATATAAAATAAAAATTATAATTTAATAAATAATAAATAATACATAAAATGTGAAAAATAAAATATATTAAATAATATACTATTTTCTAAAACAAAAATAAAAATTATGAAACTATGTTGATTATAAAGTTGACGCAAATTTGTAGTGTTTAATGTTTCCAAATTGAGCAAGCACCATTTTCAGCATGTCAATCTATATTGATGTTAAATATGCGGCTTAAACAATTCTCATTAATTTACATTCCCTCAGTCATCCTTATCTAATATAGTCTTTAAGCAACTTCGAAGAATTAATTTTGAATACTCTAATTAATTTTTTTTAACTGTCGACTTGAGGTGCTTTCATAAGCTTTACTGAACCATGAGAAAATCAGTGCATTTGCTAGGATTTTGGCTGCATAAACGCTGTAATGAGTTTTTTATGCACATTCATATTTTCAGGAGTGATTGCAGTAAAGCCTCAAGGAATGCAACTGAGCCAATGTGCAGACCAGAGCAATGTTTTCTTTCAAAACCTAGAAAAACTGGGAAACGGAGAGACGACGAACACGACCACACATATTATGGGGCCAAAAAACAGTATGCATTATCAGAACAGTACAAAACAATATATGCCTTGCTACCCAATAGACTATGAGAAGGACACGCATGTGGTGCGTGCATCTTGGAAACACCCACCTGCAAAGTGGGGTGACTGTTTACAAATACAGCCCTTCCATCTCTACATATTACAACAGCTTCCATGAACAATGGAAAAGCGAGGATACTACATCAGCCCTTGACGACCAGGTGAGGCCTTGAAAGTTGAGACAAAACTGGCAACCAAGAGGTTGGGGTTGCTCGCTAAACTAGGAACCCTCGTCCCCAAATCGCTTAGATCGTCAACTTGCAGATTCTCTTGACAAAAATGCAATAGACCGATCTAGCTGAGCTCACCCACAGAAGTCCCTGCAGGACAGAGGAACAGCTCAGATGTGCTTCAACAAAATCTTCAATACTCAGTTAACGCCTTCTTCTCCTAGGCCACTGCATAAGTGCTCAAGTGTGCCAACTTTGGCGGCTCACAACTGATCAGATTTGCCCACAAATTAGCAACTGCAAGTAAGTATTGCTCCCCATTCCAATCCACCATTTTCATGCCTGGTTTCATACAAATCAATGAAAGAAACTTTGGGTGGAATAGGAGAATTGACCTAATGAAGCACATTTCAAATAAGTCAAATCTACTTACCCGGCACAGCTCCTGGAGTCAATAGTGAGAATTTACACACGGTTTCCGGCTGGGAAAAAACATGATATTGGAGAGAAAGAGCATCCAGATCTCGAATGTGCTCGATGGATCTTAGTAATGCACTAACAGTAGTTCCATCATGGTCCAAACTAGTTGGATGAGACATGCTCTGGAGAGCCTCTTGGAGGCCTGAACTTGACCATAAAGTAGAGCACTCGTCCAAAAGAGCTAAGATTTCTGTAAAATCTGCATGACCTAATAACATCCAGGGCCTGTAAAGTTTTGAAGAGGCTCCAAGAACTCGGGAGACCCTGTAAATTTCTCCAAGCGCATGGATAAAATTCTGGCCTGTACATAAGAAGATTTCAGTCTCATTTATTTTGCATGAATTCTGATGCTAACGTTATTGATGGATGACCCTGTAAATCTACAAAATTTGAAGGTCTAAAAGCCAGTACTGTCGCATAATACCTGGAGGCTTACATAATAATTGACCATGGAGATTCTTCTGTAATGACTGCTTCCAGATCAAGGCACCATGTTTTAACTCTTGAACACAAGTAGATGCTACCTTCAACCACGCGAAAACATAACTGGATTGTTCTTCTATGGATCCCAGTTTGGGAACCTTTAACATTACTGCAGCATGTTTTAAAAGTTCAACGGCAGATTTCAAGTCCTTCTCTGCCTATTCAAGAAAAATAAAAGCTGTCAAGTCTATAAAGGCCCGGGCTGCTAATGAGTAGATGTTTTATGAGTTATCACCTAAGTTGTAGATGTAATTAAAAAAAAAACCTCTTAATTCTAATATTGTGATTATTTGCAGTTTTTAGTATAAAAAGTCTCGTTGCATAAAAGCATTAAAAAAAATTATAATTACATTGAGAGATAGAGAGAGGGTGTGTGTTTATATAGGTAAATTTCAACAAAATGGACTTCGCGTAGGTAAATTTCAGCAAAATCAACATCGACAGGCTCAAAGGGACATACTAGTATAAGTCTTCCTGACAGCTGATATTCCGAGTCAAGCACAAGGAACTTTGGTTGATGCAGAACTTCCAGAAATTCCTTTAGACCAATATTTCTGGATGGGTAACTGTCTAATGAGACATTTTCAGGAAAATATTGTTGCAATATTTTAGAAGCTTCCTACAGCAGCAGATGAGAATTACGAATTCAAAGTTGCATCCATAATAACAAAGAATTAAGGAATTGGAAATTGAAATTAGATAAACAGAAGGATCATCTCATAGATATTTATTGCAAGCTATTAGTCAGTTCAGTTCTGATATAGTAATACAAGTGGCTCAATAATTTAGAATGCTAAAATAATTATTGGCTAGTTTTAACCATTAGTCATGTAAATTTAGAAACAAACAATGAGTTAGAATTTTCAAAACAGGAGTTAATTTATGTGGTCGAAATTAGATGTTTTCACAGCAAGAACAGTGAGTGTTGTTTGGCAGGCCAGATTGGTAAAATAAGATAGGATTCAGTCCAGTGATTGGTAGAATAAGATAGGATTTGGTCTAGTGTTACACTTTGCAGGTTTGAATAATGGAAGAAACCTGCACAAATCCTGGAACTTGGTACATAAGGTGGCAGGTTTGGCTAGGTACATAATGGAGATGTATCAGACAGCAAATCCTGGAAAGAGGGTTTAACGTCAGCCCCATTCCTTAAAGTGTTACGTCTTTGTAGGATTGAACAATTTGGAAATAAATGCCCAATCATTTAAGACAAACAGTAGGTTTCGATTCTCAGAACTCGTACAGCTAAATTATTCAGACGAACTGTAAAGTCTACATGATGTGCAACCCCAATCATATGATATAACCAGATAAGGAATTCAGCATCCCAACGACCCTTGAATCTCTAGCCAGTCAAATAACTCAAAAATTTCTTGACATCGATGATTCAAACAGCGATTCATATTAATTTTAAATAAAAATGAAGGCAGAAAACACAAGAAAAACAGCAACTAACCTCAAATTCCTCCTCAGAAGCAACTACTCCACCCTCCTTTTCAGAAAGAGCAGAACCATTATTAGACTGTCAAAGTAAAAATAAATTTTTAAAAAGAATTAGTACTGCTTCTTCACAAATTAGAACGTCTATGATTTCTTGTTGTAAAAAATCTTTCCAGGTATACAGACCTTGTGAGTATCCATATGGTGCTGAACAAAAAAGCACAATTGCTCCTTCAAGTTAGTATACAAATCCACATAGTCATTTAATTGAAATGTGGCAATAGAGTTGCCATCTCTATTCTGAAGACTGGGAGAATTCCTATCTTCATCTTCGATTTTCAAAAAAGCATCTTTAAATTCCCAGGAACGATCCTCAAGCTTAGTATCACTATTCATCGAATTAGTATACAGAGTTAAATTTAAACCATTTTTGGCTGGCTTTTGGGTGGAATCATTTGAATAGATCCCCTCAGTTTGACTGTATAAATTCAATATCAGATCATTAATAGGCATATCTGAGCCTGCTTTGTAGACTTTTTTTAGAGGATGTGGGTGTATAAATGAAAATATCCTGAGAATTAAATGAATCTTCAGTATCTGATATCCCATCGCTGAAAATGGAGGGCAGGGCTCCCTTATTATTTTCTGAGTTTATCTTGTTCTCCTGGAAATTAAAACAAAACAACGGCTTGCAAAATTTAATTTCGTAATAACATAAAACTAGGAAATTTAACAAAAGAACGAAGGCAATAAAAAAACAAAATCTTAGAGGCAAATACGAAGTAATGGAAGAATATCATAATATAGAAAAATTTAAATCCGACGGAATGACGACCAACACAAAAGGATCATGCTTTTCATTGAAAGTAGCATTGAGATGTGTTCTTGGATCAAAATATTCAAATCTAAAACCCATTTATGAAGTTGTGATGCGCCATAATGAACAAAGTAGAGTATTCAATGAATTGGTAAAGCAAAAGTGTCAAATCAAACACCCACTAGGGTTTCACACGATGTGAATGCTTGAACTTCACCAGTAGAAATATCAGAAGCTTTTGGCTCTTCCTACAGCAAAACTCAAAGTTAGAATATCTTTTTCCTACTTTATACATTAAAACATAAATTTGAAACAATACAAAACAAGTCTGATAAATCACCTCCTGCTTCGAATTAGTTCCCACTGGCACATCCTCAAATGCCCAAACTTCTTCATGCTTCGATCTAGTACTTGCAGTTGCATCCTTAAATTCCCAAATGTCATCATCAGAATCCAAATTTTCGTCAACCAGGTGAGATTCCACTCTATTTTCTGCAGCACTGCCCATCCCTTTAATGTAGGAATCTGGCACAAGGCCATTCTGAGTTGTTATAATGGGCTTGAGATTTAACCTAGTGTCAAATTCACTAGCTTTTTCAGTAAATCCATTTGACATGGAAAACAAATCAGTAGAGACATGTTCGCCATTTCCATGTTCGAATCCAGATGCATGCAAGACTCCATCCGAGTATTCCTGCCCTTTGCCACCAACATTCCAACCAGGAAAATGTCAAAAAAGGATTGATCAAACAGGAAACAACTTCTTTTCTAAATTAAATTTGAAGAGGATTATTTTGACTAAACTGGGGCTATCTTGGGCCAAATTCATTGGAAATTATTTCAATGACAAACATAAAATTATTGAAACCTAAAAAGAGAACAATACCTGCCTGCATTTTTTGATTACTGATCGGAAATTGCACTTTCAATGCTCGTAAGCCAGAAGCACTATGTTCCTAATTTGTTGGAAAATAACAATAACAGTAATTAACCCCCCAACCAAAGCAGCATAAATACATTAAAACCAAATAACCATCAAACATAAATGAATTGGAAACTGCGCTTTCAACCCTGGAAATTCAGAAACAACATGTTCCTATATTGTTGGAAACAAATAGCAAAAATTAACCAAAGAAAGAAGCATAAAGGAATTGAAAGTATATAATAATCGGACATAAATGAACATTAGAACTCTAAAAGGTGAATCAAACAATTGACTCCAAACCCATTACCTTAGTACCCATGTCTGCACCCTTGAATTCCCATTCATCATCGTCCTTGAAACCGTCGTCTCCGTCAACAAATTCCAAATTCAACCCACCCATTCCCATTTGAAAACCATTAACCTTCGACTTTGCCTCGTTCGAATCCGATCCATTGGCAGCAGAATCACAATTAGTATTTATACCATTCAAACTCAAATCATACCTAACCGGTGTCTTGGTTTGCTCCATCTGACCGTACAGATCCTCGATAACATCATTAATCGCGACACCAACCTTCGACCCCAGTTTCTGAGCAGAAATGTTATTGAAATCACGAATTTTATGATTCGCTTCTACATAATCAGATCCCTCGTCCACTTCATCAACGCCTCCGAATATCGAAAGGGGCAAAGCGCCACTGGGCTTCACCCAGGGAGCAGCCGGCATGGAAACCGATGATTTCCCCGAGATACTACCAAAGGGATCGAAGATCCGCGAAGGGTCAGAGGTGGTGGGAAGCGATTGCGTGCGGGTGAAAGCACCAGGAGGAGGGTTTCCGTTAAAGATTTGAGCCGGCGAGGAATTGTTCACGAAATCACCCCACTCATCGTCTCCGTCATCGCAGCCATCAGCGGCGGAGACGTAGGTGTGATTGGTCCGAGGAGTCGAGTACGGGGCGAATTTGAAGTCTCCGAAGCCTTCGTCGTCGTCTTCTTCAGCGAGCTTCTCCGCCATGGATGGCGATTGGGAGCTCTCTCTCTCTCTCTGGTTCGTATGTTCGTGTTGTCGGTTTTGTAGCTGGGAGGTGAGTGCGCACGTTAGAAATAAGTGCACCGCACCGAGCGTAAGATAGCCTCGTTGCTGGTTTACCTTTTACAAAGTGCAATTCATGCTGCTTTTTGACATGTGTAATATTATTTTTCTTTTCTATTTCTATTGTCACTCTCTAGTCTCTAGTAACTAGTAAGTTAAAAAAAAAAATCTAAAGTATTTTATCCGGTACTTATCTAAAATTATCATAATATTAATTAATTATTACTGATTTTTATTATTATTTCTAATATTATTGTAAATATTTAAATATTTTATCTTATACATTCCACCAAATACAACATATAAAATATCAAATATTTTGAATGTTCAAGTTATTCATTTATTTTGGTGTATAATGTGTTGAACATTTGAAAAAAAAAATATGTTTTTATCAAATATTATAGATTTTTAAATTATAATTTTGATGAGTAAATTTGAAAATTTCGCATATCATCCTATATATATCTAGAGTTTACTTTCGTTTAAGTCGACAATGAGAGAAAATAATATATATTATTCACAACTTTTCTTAAAGTCATCTTTTAAACACTTTGCCTTAATACCATTGATTGACAAGTTTTGTTTTTGAAGGTTTTCTTAGAGCTAGGGCTTGTTGATTATGTTGATATATTCATGCCTCCTGAGTAGATCAATTTAAAAACAAAAAATAAAATGCAATAAAGATTAAAGATACACGCGATTTATATAGTTCAATTAATGTCATCTACTTCATGGTGGTAAGAATGTTACATACGTAAAGTCAATCTACTACTTTTAACAATTAATACATGAAAACTTTGCTTTAATTACAATAAATCTATTCTCTCTTCTCTTTTATTTATAGGTTACAAAACATATATCGATACAAAGAAAGTACTCACTATAATATTCTTCTTCTGATTGGTTCTGCCCTTATATGCTTGAAAATATTTGCTTTAACTTGTCCTTGATCAATCTTCAAGAACTCTCGCTAATATAAAGTCTATGTTTTGTGTTCTTGTTTCTATTAGTTATAGATAACTCACGCGAAGATTGATATTTTACTCTTTTTTCTCATGCGTGAATGTAATCTCTTGAGTTACCAATATAAGTCCCAACCCAGAGGGGTGAATAGATTGGTTATACAATATGGAGAAGGATATGCCAACACACAAACATGAGAGGTATAAATAATAATATAATTTATATATAATTGTCTATAAGTATATACAACAATAATAATGTTGAATATATTGAATTACAAAAAACTACTTACACGCATTTTTAAAAGATCATTTTAGATGAGAGTAAGAGATTACATAAGACAATCATTACTCTTTTAAAAAACTATTACAATGCACACACCAGGAATTTCTTTCTCAAAATTAATTGTAATTAAACTCAAAAACTATGGTGACTAAAATATTTATAATCCTTATATATACAAGTCTTCAAAAATATTATCTCTTGCTTTCGTTGGTAATGCTTGTTTTTATGATCTATCATGAAATCTAAGCATTTTACAAATTACTGTAGATGCGCCACATCAATAATGTATCATAAAAAAATAAAACAATCAATTACATCATTTTGCAATTGATAGAAGCCTCTTGATCATCATACAATAAAAAACCATCCTCTTCAATTTCCCAAAGTCTATGTATGATTAAAACGAGTTAACTTGCAATTATATAATTGTTTTGAATCATCTTATGATTGAATGTATTATCTTACGATCAAAATAAGTCACCACACGATCCACTCATCTTTCAATTCGATGTAATCGTCTTACCATTTCTGTCATTCTACAATTCAAACAAAGTGTCTCACAATCTAACTACTCATCTTGCAATTCAATGTGATCATCACATCTAGTTTGATCGTAATAGACAGATGATAAACACTCACAAAAATTCTAGCTTTTAGCATTTTATCCCTTATCACTTATTAAATCTTGACACCACTTTATGACTCCTAGTGGTTTTCCTTGATTACCCTTGGCAAGGTTGATTGAACCAAATCCTTTATCATTGATATCCCTCCCACCACCACCCCCCCCCCCCCCAAAATGCCAAAATTTCCGCATAGCGGACAGCCCCCAGCACTGGTAGCTTCCTCATAACTCTAGCTACAAGCATCCAGGCGCTTCAGACAGGTAAATAAGGATAAGCACTCCACAACATGTGTTGATTAGGGCCATGCTAACACAGTCGCGAAAGTGCTCAAATGTAACATGACGCATATCGGAACAATGGTCAAAAACTTATAACACCTGATTAAAAAGATCAATCCTGAACATTATAAAGTGCCGAAAAACATGAAACGGGACCAGCACAAACTCGAAGCCACACCAACCATGTATGATATTCGCGACGAATGGAAAATGAACTATGGCCATGCAGCTGACAATTTCACATATGGAAGCCAAGGCATGTATATGTGGAAGTCTTCGAGACGTCGTCTTCAGAGTGAAGATGAAGTTCTCAATATAAGAAATACCTAACTCAGAAATGCTCAAGATGTACCGTAAATCATTAACACCAAAGTGATGAAAATTAATGACCTGTCGTTCGTTATTCGCCCATGCCTGCTGCTGTGATAATTAAAGGAGTGGACATGAGAGTTTAGGTGGAACAGTTAGAACAGTTGATGGCTCCACTTTGGCAGCAGCTGCAGGTGGTTCAAAAAATGAAATAGTGCCTTGAAGTCGAGAAGACTGTAGTCTCTTTGGATGTTCTTCTTTATCTGAGCCAATAATGTGAATAGCTACTTTTCTGCCCTTAACTTTCAGGCGCTTGGGCTAAGTTCCTTCTGTTCTTCTACTGGAGCCAGGCGAGCCTGCTTACTTTGCTTGTTCTTATACTCTAATTAGTAGGCACACTCACTGCCGTTTTAGATGGTAGGATCTCGCCCGAAGGAGTAAGTTCAGCAACTGTAGGTTTCGAGATTGATGAAAGAGTAACCAAAGACTTTAGACTATTCACATCAGCTTCAACTCTGTTAATCACAGTGAATAACTGGACGAGCTTCTAACTGTAGTCTCCTTTTGAATCAGAACGGAAGGTAGCCAATTATATATGTAGCAACAGACAGCTAACTGATTGTGACATTAGCTTCTCAGCTACAGTAAGCCCTTCCTTTACATAATTACATTGAGTAATTCCTGCTCATGCTCTTGCTATCTCGATCTGCACATGGTCCAGAAGTTTAGACATAACAGACTCCAAAAATAATGTGTCCTGTCGTAATTCTGTCCAACTAGTCTACTGGTATGGATCAATAGCTGAGGGTTGTTGGTATCTGCTAGAACATGCTCCTATGCTTGTATATATTTTAACATGAGATTGAGAAACTATCTCAGGTATTCCATGTGGTCCCAACTCTGCATTGGCAAACAACGTATTCATAAACCTATATATCCAGTTCAGCTTCTTCATTAATATTGAAAGAAATATTTTTTTTACTATCTTTCAAGACACTATCTGATCATTTGACTATCTTTAATTCATATAATGTAAAGGTCTTCTTATATTAATATGAAAATAAATGTTTATTTTTTATGTCGCATCTCCGTGGCCATGGTAAGATCAATATCTTCTCTTTCTCGTCTTTTTCAGTGTTAATATATGTGATTCAAGGTCAGTGATGTTCACAATTTGTTCGTATCATCTGAGACAAGATTTTTCAAATCCTCCTTGATGTGTTATTTAAGATTTTAAGGTCTCAGTTGTGTCTTCAAATTTCTATTATATATTTCACAATGGTTGAAATTTGTTTTTTTTGTTAAATAAATCGAGGAAGTGATATGAATTTTAATTTTATACCATCAAACTATGAAATTTCAAAGCTTTTTGATGTTAACAATGCATAACAGCTGAGCCTTTTATTTTTCTATAATTTAAATGTATTTTAATTTATTTATTTATTTTTCTTTCGAAATAATACACTTATCTAGGTTGGCACATAAATTAGAGTCTCTGTGCTTATTTAATAGTGTGTTTATGTTGCCTAGATCGATAGGGGCTATGATTCTAGCATGTGTCTAACACTTTATTCATTTGATCTATGTTACAGACAAAGTGTTATAGTTATATTTAGTTTAATGAAGGGAGATGAGGCAATAAATTAGTCTCTCTTATGCGCATACTTAATAGCATTCTCACCGCTATACGTTATCAAAAGTGACTGGGGCTGAGATTCTGACATTGCCAAATTATTTTTCATTTGACATATGGATTATGATGTCAATATTTTCCCTCAAAAGTTTGATAGGCTGATTCTTAGTTGTTCAATCACTCAAACTCCAACCTTTTTTATTTTAATTTTTATTAAATGTGCTTAGTAATTAAGTAATTGGTGGGTTGATTCTTTATAGCCTTGCCATGTCAACTTACAAAGTGATTCTAGATTAATTGAGAACAAGGAATTCTATGAAAAATGTGGTAATAAGCAAAAGGAAATCCAAATAGTGAAGAACTTTATTTGACATTGACGCAAACCCATAAATATTGTTTGAGTTGTTTGTATTTTGAGGTGAAAATTTTCTCATATGCCCTCTGTTATTGGATATGTTCTCTCTTGTTGGTGTTACTCGATATAGTTTCATTTCATCAACAGCATGAGATTTTCTTTGTAAAGGCATGGATATCATTATATGTCGTCATGTTCTAAATAATTTAAATTCTTACCAAATCACAAAAGTCAATGGGTACAAAACCTATCTAAGCTTTTTCTATAATGGATTATTAAAATGATATGCAAACTTAGGAACTAGAAAATAATAGTGAAAGTTGTTTTTGGTTTTTATTGTCTATTAGTATCTTCACAATCTCATATTTGATGCTTGAATACTCTTCTAGCTAAACAATTTTGGAACAATTGGACTTAAGTCTTCGATCCTGCTTGTGGGACTTATGTCATAACTGACTTTTTTTAAATAAAAATAATAATAAAAAATATGATGTCATCCTTTCTTTTTCATATCACCACGGATGAAGGTATATATGCAAAAGCAACATGATTAAGTTAACTTGAACGATTCTAAGACCTAATGAACAAGTTTGAAATTAAATTGTGTACATTGTCAACATGGCTACTTTAAATTTTCTTGTGAACTCAAACAAACATTTCTAGGGGATGGGGGGGAAGGTTGTTCTAATGGAATAAGTAGTTTTGGGATGGTATTACATTTTCCTCAATTGTACTTATGTCTTATATAATTACATGATACATGATAGATCATATATAATGTCCATGTCATAACAAGAAAAGAACACACACACTCTCTCTATCTCTCTTCTTATACCTACTCTTACCTCCTTCCCATCCAGTCCACTACTACTACAAATTCTATAACCATCCTATCAATTCTATGACTACCACAAATTCTACAATCTCAGTCATACATATATATTTTTTTTCTATTGCTTGTAATTATATATGACTTTTAAATTCATGGATAGTTTGTGATGATTTTATGATTTGTCTACATTGTCTAATTTCTTATTTTATGATCTTGACTGTAATTTTAAACTAGCCCCTTATCTTTTTAGAAAATACTGTTATATATTTTTGCTTCTTAAACTTTTTCCTGTGATAATTAAAATTTTAATCAAGTTATTTTTGTGTAGAGTATGTTTCTATTGTTAACAAAACATATGGTGTGTCATTTTTTTGCTTGAGTAAGTGCAAGGGAAATGCATTAAAACAACTACTTAGAAAAGTATACATAACACCTATGGCACCTACAACAAGTTTTTTAAATCTTATTGTAAATTTTGAAAATGCATATAGTAGTTGTAGTGTAATTACACTAATAAAAATGATGTCACCCTATTAGATATAAAATAATCCTAATATTTACCGTAGAGCGAAACTTTATAGGATTATCCTTAAATGCTCTATATGGGAATGATTATTTATGCTTGCTTGTATGTTTGCTTTATAAGAATTTCATGGTCGAAGATATTTGTTCTGAGAACGTGAAAGCATGAATTTAATGAACCTTTGGTGAAAGTTGGTATAAATGTGAATTTTTTTTTTTTAAAATATAATCTCATGACGTACACAGCATTGAAATAGAGGGTGCGCGTAACACTGGTAGCCAATTAATCATGAATTTGGGGCCACCGAGTTTGCCTCCTGAGGCCTTCAATTGCTAACGTAGGTGGGCCACCCAATACATCATTTCACAGTAGTTACATATTTTTCGTACTTATTTTAGGAAATAAATATTATATTATTGATATATTTGATTTATTTATTCATATCTTATTTTTTTTATTTTTTATTTTAATTCTTTTAAATTTTTAAAAAATTTGTTGATAGAAGAAGAGTGAAGACCTGATGAGATTGTTCTTAAGAACAAAAATGAATCCAAGAATTGAGTACGTTGGCAAATTTAATACGTTTGTAATAAAATAAAATAAACAAATAACAACAAGCAAATGTTGCCACGTTGGCGTGTTAAGCTAGCGTTGATCCCAACCCAACAGTTCAAACTAAATTACTACACCAATTACGAAGCGGGGGCTTTTGAGTTTTGACTCATGGTTAGAAAGAAGGTGAGGTGTGCAATATTGGCGGCACAAGTAGAAAGAAGGTGGACGGATAGGCGTCCAAGTTCATCCGTCCAGTCCTCCTCCACCCATGCTCGATGCTTTCTATTAATGCAAGTAAATAACATAATAATAATAATAATAATAATAATAATAGCATGTACATGCTCGACTCTCTAGTCTCTCCATACTGTCCACAGACACGGCTATCGGGCTATGAGCTATCCCCATCCCCTCCCTCCCGCTGCCCGCTGGACCAGTTAGCTCGAAATAAGAGAATTGAAAAGACTATGGAAGCTGAAAGCAGCAGCGGAAACACGAGACCAACAAGGAAGTTAGGCAACGACGACCTTAATTACCACATCATTCACAAAGTCCCATACGGTGATACTCCGTACGTGAGAGCCAAGCATGCTCAGGTTTGATATTTAATTAACTTAAGAGTACTCCTTCATTCTTAATTAATTTTAACCTTCTTTCATCATATCGTCCGTACGTGTTTTAGTGTGCTGTAGTGTTGCTGTCTCCTTCATGTGTATATATATCATCAGTACATGAATCCATGATTCGTGCTTTAATTAACAAAAAGAACCGTATAATTTTTTTTAAGTAATTATATTATCGTTGGCTCGTTGCTGTTTTTTTTTTCTTTTGGTTGAGGTGGCATTTATTGAAAAATGATATTATAAATTCAACACTCGAGATTGATTCAATGTACATACAAGCTAGCCAGATCTCTATTGTTGAACATCCTACGTACACCCGTGCAAATTATTAACCAAACATAGTGTATTAATTAATTATTTATTAAACGGGCATTTGTTGCTTTAATTCTTATTGATGAGTTTGTTTGGAGATTTGAATCTAAAAAATAGGAAAATTTTATATTTCATAAATAATAAGACGTCTGCTGGTTTTTCTTTCTTCGAAAAGATTTCCATGTATGACATAATTACATGTTCTCACTAATATAAATGATATCATTTAAGTTTATATAATAATAATTAATAAAGGCCTTCAAAGCTTTTAGTTAACTAACAAAATTAACAGTTGCAAAATATAAAAGTAAAGTAACTCATACATGCACGAAAATGTGGTCATCAGATAATAGAAAAGAATCTAGAAGGCGCTGTGAAATTGTTCAAGGAGGCAATAATTGCAGGGGACAGAACGGAAAGTGCACTCAAAGACATGGCCGTGGTGTTGAAGCAACTAGGCAAGGCCGAGGAGGCCATTGAAGCCATTAAGTCTTTTAGCGTCCTTTGCTCCAAACAAGCCAAAGATTCACTTGATAATGTCCTCCTCGACCTATACAAGGTTGGAGGTCTTGTCTATTATTTGCTTTCATTGTGTATATATGTTGTTGTCGGTAAATTAACTTTTGATTATTATTATATTTTATATGTACGTAAATAAAAATTACAGAAATGCGGGAGGATCGATGAACATATAGATCTGATCAAGCAAAAGCTAAGAATGATCTACCGTGGGGCTGCCTTCAATGGAAAGTTAACAAAGACAGCACGCTCTCACGGCAAAAAATTTCAAGTTTCTATCAAACAAGAGATCTCCAGGTTACTGGTATATATGTAGATATATATACATCTAATTTAAGAATATTGATCCTTCATCATTCATCAACATGGGATTAGACTCAGTATAGAAATAAATTATAAGGTTTAATAAAATTATATTTGACATTATTCCTTCTAGTTTAACAAATTACTCTCAATATTTTTTCGATTTTTTTTATGACAATTATAATTTTCATTTAAATAAATTATACTAGATACATAATTAAATTATACTTGATGACAAATTGAAATAGAATATTAAAGCTTCTATAGAATGTCCAATCTACTATTGTCATTGTTGATAATATAATATAATGACTTTTTTAATGCAGTTTACTAAATTGAATTTAATACGACAATTGTAGATTAATATTCTAAAAAAATGCTCCATTTTAGTTCGTTATAAAAAAGATATTAAAATAAAATCATATTTCCAAAGTAACACATATATTTATTACAATTCATTATATAAAATCGAAAGTTATATGCATAAGAATTAAGAACCAATGATTTTTTCTAAATACCCTGTTAAATAAAATTGATTTGACAAAATAAATTGTAAATAAATTTGATTTAACAAAATTGAATCCTCGAAGTAACACAAAAAATAAAAATGATACAAGTAGTCAGTAGAGCACTTAATAATAAAGATATGTATAAAAATTTTTAATTACTAAAAATAAAATTATCAACAAATTAAGAAAAAATAAAATTTATCATCAAAACAACTCGAAGGATTAATAAAATGTATTTAAAACAAATATTTTTAAAATAAATTAATACAAATTAACATATTGTAACTAAAATTAAATAAAATTTAGTAAAAAAAAATCAAACAAAAAAAAAATCTCTCTCCCTCCATATATATATATATATACACACACACACACACACATACGTACTTTTTAAAAAAATGAGAAGAAAAAGCAGAATATATTTTAACAAGTTGTATGTAGAGTAGAATAAATATGTATTATATTTAATAATATACATCATATACATAAAATAATTTTAGTTAACAAATATTTATTATTTATATATAAATTTGTTGGCTCTATTTTAAAATTTTTAATTCTTTCACATTTTCTTTATTTTCCACTGTAGCTATAGTAGGAGTGATATTAATTACTACTATATATATATATATATATATATATATATGTAGTGATATTAATTCAATCAATTATTCGACAGGGCAATATGGGCTGGGCTTACATGCAGAAAACAAAGTTTATGGCAGCAGAGGTGGTGTACAAGAAAGCCCAGATGATCGATCCGGATGGAAACAAGGCCTGCAACCTGGCTATCTGCCTGATCAAACAAGGGCAATGCAGATACGAGGAAGCGCGCAGCACCTTAGAAAATGTGTTGCAACAGAGCGGAGCACTAAAGGGTTGTGAGGACGGTAAAACAAGGAAAAGGGCCCAGGAGTTGCTGCAGCAGCTGGTGCATGAATTAAATCAATCCAGTGGCAGGCCGAAGCAGCTTTCAGATTCAATGGAAGGTGGTGTAGAATTAGAGCGTTGCAGGGTCACGCAGCCGCTTTGGGACGACCACCTTCCAAATCCACCACCCTGCCTTGGCCTTGATAACAATACTACAGGGATGGACCACCAATATATTGATGCCTTCTTCATTGACAGCCTCGATGACGACCAACGTATGATGAAAGAATGGCGCACACCCAGACCCAGGCGACTCCCCATTTTTGAAGAAATCTCTTCATCTTCATTTAGAGGTTAAACCCATAGATAGCCCATAGGTAGATATATATATATATATATATATATATATATATATATATATGTGGATCAGATTCTCTGTTAGTTGTAAAAGGAAAATCTTGATGATGTTATTATGATTATTATTGGGTCACGAGTTGGGAGGTTCGGCGCAGGGGGAGAGGCATGGAAGGGTTTGGAGGAGAGGATCGGCGAGGGGTTGGACAAGGTCTCGGCCGAGGGAAGGGGGGGAAAGGTTAGTCTTACGATCATGGGCGGGGGGGAATTTGGGCAGGAGAAGGGCTTCCTAGCTAGAAGGTGGGCTCGGGGTTGGTGGGCAGAGCGGAGAGGCGGAAGACCAACCGGGTCGGTGAGGAGAGGGTTGAGGAGGGCTGGACGGGGAGGAGGGAAGGTCCGGAAGCAATGGAGATATGGCCGGGAGGAGGGGGAGAAGAAGCAAGCTGGAAATGAGCTGGCCCATAAGCCCGACGAGCAGCACACCTTATTTAAAATCCATAAATCATCTCGAGACCAATTCATAGAACCCGGTTGGTGCTATAATTTATCTTTCAAAATCAAATATTTTATTATCAATTTGTAATTTTTATTTTTTCAAAAATATAAGTTTAAAGACCATGATAAAATATAGCTACCCACTAAGATGTTTGAAAATCTATAGCACCTTCACCATTAATGATCGAAACTCACAAGTGTGAGAGTGTGCCTTTTGACTAGTAAAATTAGGGGGATACTTTTTTGAAATTTGAAAGTATAGAGGATTAGCATAATCTTTATATACACACTAATATATATAAGAATATCTATCTAAAATATAAAAGAAAATATTTAAATTTTTAAGAGAAAGTGTAATAAAATTACTATAACAAGAAAATGAAAAGTTCAAACAAAAAAAACATAGCTTTTGCGAGATCTTGTTTTGTTTGGACATTTACACATTGATTTCGTTCATCTTATTGTAATTTTGTGTTATTTTTTTAAAATAACTTGGTGAACAATGCATAAAAAGTATTGTGTTATCAATCGTTTTCATTCGAATCCTTTGCTTTTGGCTTTTGGCTTCAATGGGACTATGTAGTCACTGAGTTATTATTGCAAAATATGCTCACAAACAAAAAAACTAATACGATGAAAAATAAATAATAAAATAAATAAAAATAAAGCCGCTGCCAATTGTAAAATGAGTGTGATAGACTAATAGATCACCTAAAAATGATCTATGATACAAAAAATGATCCTAATTCCCGGCAAGTACAGGCAAACGAAAATTGGAGGATATTAAAGTGGCCAATCCATTTTCATCATGTATTTATTTTCATCCTTAGATAAGAATACAAAATGATAGCCAAAGCTTAAAATAAAAAGTTCATGAGTCGATTACATGTGGGTTAAGTGATACCCCCCACAATGTCCAAAATTGATATTTGATTTTAATGTACGAACTATTGCTTGCTTTTTACTTGGTTTTCATTTTTATATAATTAAGAAATTATAGTTTTTATTTTTTAAAAAGAGAGAGAGAGAGAGAGAGAGAGAGAGAGAGAGAGAGAGAGAGAGAGAGAGAGAGAGAGAGAGAGAGAGAGAGAGAGAGAGAGAGAGAGAGAGAGAGAGAGAGAGAGAGAGAATGTAGGGATAAGAATCCATTGTGTCAAAGATTTTGCAAAAAAAAAAAAAAAAACTTAACATGTTAAGATGTTATGAAAATTAATGGAACAAAAAAATGATTGTCATAATTGATTTTAGCCCAAGCAATTAATATGTAAACATTGATTTTAGCCCAAGCAATTAATATGTAAGCATTGCCTTTTCGATTTATTTAAAAACTCTAGAAGGAAGTTTTTTTAATTACTTTTGAAAACCAAATGTAATGGCTAACACAAAATAAGATCTCAAGGAAGTTCTATTTTTATTTGAGATTTTTAACTACTTTATTTAGATAAATGAAGGAGGAAGAGGGCTACTTTCTAGATCACACAATAACCAAAATAACACGACAAATAATAAGTTCCAGCCAAGTTTACATTTAGGGATAAGTGAAAGGAGAACTTGACAAAATAAAGAATATGAAAAACTATGAACTCGACTTCTACTTTTGGCACCAGTGTTATCCTATAACATAAGGAGTTAGAAAAAGTGATTTATCGTCAATTGCTTGTTTCTCCATGAGCAGATCATCCTGCTTCATTATACTCACACTTGAATCCTCATAATATAGCACAAGATTTGGATTGAATTTGTGGATTGATGTGAAGGGAAAATGTTAGGAGATTTAGGTTTGAATTTTGTAGAGATTTTGAGTGATTTTTCCTTTCTTTTTCTTTCACGTATCAACTCTTTCTCCTCTTTAAAAAAGGAAAAAAAACCTTTTAACTTTTTTTATCATTTTGCCCTTGCTCGTAGTGCTCAAATATTGCACTTTGTGGGAATGACCTGTGAAGACCCACACACTCATACAAAAGCATTTTGCTGAAAATCACATTGCCATATATCCGGTGCATGTGACAAAGAGTATTAATCATCTTTTGCCAAAGTTTGGCCTTTTTGAGCCGAAATTTTTTTGGTTGTAACTTCTCTATTTCATCATAGAATCGAATACAATTAAGTGTATCAATATCCAAATTCCCACTGTCATTTGAAACTAGCTCCAAGGCACTTAAAGTTTTGTAAGAGGGATATTCAATATTATCATGCAAATTCACGTAACAAAAGAAACAACATATATGTAGAAATGAAATCTAAATTACATATCCGAAAGTAAATTGGTCGTATTTATTCCTGCAATTCATGTACTCGGGCCTTTTTATTTGTTATAGTAGTTGTTTTATTCTTGCCATTCCCCTCCTTAAAATCAGTCAAGATCCGTGCTTCTACCTGGTTGTGCGGTTTAGGCATTTGAGATTTTAAAACATATATTTGGGTGTCTAACACTATTGTATTATTTTAGCCTAGTCGAAAAACGGTTTGAATTGTAGTCCTCTTCTTTGGGATTTTAAAACATGGAATTGGGTGATCCTACTTTTTTTGTTCTATCTACTCCTCCTCTATTAGTAGTTGTATTAGGCTACCACTGCTAGTGGCATTCTTCTGATTATTTCCTACAAACGAGCTTTTTGCCAGCTGTATATTATGCTCTGGCATTTACTGGAATTATTTTTAGATTTGTTTTTGAACTTTTTGAGTTATTTATGTGATTTAATTCATGATTAAAGAATTGGCTTTTACAATTCACATTTTGACAAACATGTTTATATGTTGTCTAGTGCAAAATTTTAGTTTTATTTAATAAAACCACTAAACCTTCTACATAATTACTGCAGTGAACTAATCCTTTTAAGTACAAAAAGAATTTAGATGGAAGAATATTATGCGAGCCTATATAATAATTAATGTTGTACCCAAGAATATTTTTGTGTAGCGTTAATAATAGTCAATGCCTTTCAGATGGCCTATGATTTTCTTTCGTGTCATCAAGAATTTTAAAATTGTCAAAATTGTAAAGTTAATATTGTTATATTTATGTAGGTTTATGATGGTGGCAAGCTCCTCCCTATGGCTATTGCGCTGCCCCACCTCAGGTATAACAGGCCCTATGGGTTGGCTGACTGTGTTCTGTTTGATGAGCTAAGGCTGGCTAGTATCTTGGACCAAGAGGAGCAGTGCAGGTTGACTTGCCCTTCTGTGAGGATGGCTCACATAAGCATCCTGCAGCTGGGCCAATGGGTGGTCCTACTGCAAGGAATAAAGAAGGTTGTTGATCTGTAGAAGAAACTGATATTTTACCTAGTTTGGAGTTTTTTTTCCTAGGTTGTAAAATCTAGTGGAGGCATTTTGGGTTTTGAATCAACCTATACAAAATTAAGAACAAAGACAATGCTTGTCATTCTCTTTCACGACTGATCCAAGCTATTTTATTCTCTGTTGACAACCTTTTTTTTTAGTTTAATATCAACACATAAGCCCATACTCACCTATTAGGCAAAAGTACTCACGCAACCAACTGGGTGTAAGCCAGCATCGATAGACAAACACAAGAAAAATACAAACAAATGGTAGACCACCATCTTGTTTCTATCAGTACAAGGAAAAACATAACAAATGATAGCAAAAGACTAGCATTGACCGCTAACAAGGGCGGTGGAGGGGCATAGCAAGATTGGGAATTTTGTTAAACGGTGTTGGAAAGGAACTCACATGCACATAAGTAACTAGGAACCACAAAGTGGGCAAGAAAACGTTAGCCAGAGAAGAACAACTAGACAGAGCAGACCCGCCCATCAGAGTTGTAAAAAAAGAAGCAATCCTGCCAAAGACACCACCACAACCGAAGATGATGAAGAGTTTCGAATCCCATTCTTTAAAACAATGCACCAAAAACATTATGATGAGAAGAGAAAAATTACAACTAAAGTGGCATGTCCCTTCAACAAAATGATGCCTAGCCAAACTAACATACTCCAATTTTGAATTTGGTTCTAGTGCTTTTAGAATGTGTTGAAAGTTCAAGAGATTTTTCATGAAATATGTTAAAGTGGATGCAATTCCTAACAAAGAAAACTAGAATTGAGATTTCTTGGTCATCAAAGCTTATAACATTAAGAAAAATTGTTTTTAACAAATGATGACATAATAAAATATATTTTTTCTAATGGATTACCATATACTAAATTTAACTTGACCAAAGATGACGTGAAATACATAAGTAACTGACACATTATTGTAAACTCTTGCAACTTTGGGAATTCTAATCGATTAAAAAATGGTATGAAATTGTTTTATGTTTAATAAATTTTTTATTTATTTATTAAACATTGTTAAATAATCACTTTGCATAAAGTAAAGAGTTGTCTTGTAGCATTCTTTTTGGATCCTTTTGCTGCCACATTCTATATTGACTATTTGTGTTATCTTTTAATGATCTAATAGGCTATTTTTCAACCAATACAAAACTTAACAATGGCAAGAATAATTGACAAAGGAAATAAAAACACGCACTGATTAAAACCATAAAGTAAATAGTAGCTCAAGTCCCCAAGAAGCATGCTAAGATGTTGATTGAACTATATGTTATGCACTCAACATTCCAAAAAGCATGTTCACAAATATTTCAAATCTACATTCAATTACAATGGCCTGAAACTTCACTAATTAAACCATATGCTAAATAATATACTAAAGTAGTCATAAGTTCCCAAGATGAAAAAAAACTAATCTCATGTTCAACCCAATATATGTAATATTTTTTGGGGTGGCACGTTTATCCATTAAACTCAAAACATACCTACAGGCCATCCGACATATATGGCTACTCATCCACAACCAAAAAATAACAAAACTTCTTCCACCAAATGACTTAAATGAAATATCATCAAACCTCACCGTCGAGGGTAGTAATTATCAAGTAAATGCTCCAAATTAAGTCAATCCTCTCAAAATGCATGGCGAGAACTACAACCATAACAAATAGTAAGCAAAGAAGACCGAATGCTATGATTTTGGACCTTACGTCGAGAATCCCCCTCCACATGTTTAAGGCATCCTCTAAAAGCTTGCAAGGCAAAATAGTGGCAAGGTATCCTACAACCACAAAATCCAGGCATAGTAGAATACATGTCACAAGTCTTACAGCATGTTTGCTTTTAGTGGCAGGTGCCACATCTCCATATCCGACGGTGTAAAACGGACACATCTCTGAAGTAGAAAATATCTTCCCACTCTCCTCGACCGTGATTCATAAGTTCATCATAGAATAGGAGGCGGACTAGGGTTGTAAGAAGTAAATAGGCAAAGATGACAACAAAGTCGCATAAGATTCTTCCCAATTTCTTGGACTTTAGGGACTGTCGCGATGTCGGAGGTGGCCGATTGCCTACATAACATAGGCATAAGCAGACACAATTAACGTAAGTTATATTATTCATTTTATAAAAGTATGCTATATATATTATGGTAATTTTCTAGGTATTATTATTGTAATTATCAACTCAAACTTGCATTTGAAGTGTAATGTTTCTACATTGCTTTGATTCATTCCTTTTCAAAATTCTTGAAGAGTTTAGTGTCTCTCTCAAGCCTTTCTTTTACATTATTCCCATCCACTTAATGATAATAATAATTATAACAACAATAATAATATCAAAAGTATTTTCCAATACTAAAACTATCAAATGATATAAAATATTTTAATATATCTATAAGAAGAAAATCACCTGATAATATAAAGCTAATGATATGTTGGGCAAGTTCTTCTTCGCCTTTGGTTAACACAACTTCAAACGTCTTCAATGAACTTCTCTCGAAATGCACCTACTTCCCCTATTAGATTGAACCTTTGCTTGTTGAAAGAAAATCTAAGACAACTTTCAAATAATTTGAGATAAAAATATAATTACCGTAAATTATACACAAGCGAGAGAGAAAAAATTTACTATTTTATAGGAATACAACGAGATAGCTATGCGGTTTATGGCTCTCTTATCCTAATGACACCCTACAGGTCCTTTAAAAAGGGTATTACAATAGTTTTCAAGTATCTCTTTTATCCCATTAAATAATACATAAAAATAATAAATATAATAAAAGAAATAAAAGAATTTAAGTCATAAATTATACTAATCCATTTCTTGTAATGTTTTTTCTTTCCTCAAGATGTCATTGTTATTGTTACATTATTAAAATGTCATGTTATGCATTGCAATAATGTTGGATGAATCGATCACACATATTCACACCTTGTTGTTGTTGTTCAGGTAGCTCTTACACATACACATAGACACGTAAATAGAGATGATCGATCCATGTCTTTAAAACCTAAACCGGGCTTGGAGGAAGGAATGACATATCAAACAAAGAGGAAGGATATGATGGGGGCATTATTCGATCATCAGGGTCCTCCTAAGGTTGCACGTCACGATAGGAGATTAGGCCGCCTCTGTAAACTCAAATTCTCGCTTTTTGGTTCCTTCATCGCGCTGTTTTTCCTTGTTTCTCTGCTTATCATTTGCTTCAAACTGCTTCTTCACAGTAATAATAATAAGGACTTGATTAACATGAGGCAGAGGAATGAATCTTTAAACCCTATCATTTAAAACTAATCACCAACCACCAGATTCGGTTCTTCTATTCCTCCTCCTGGCTCCTTCTATGGATTGATCGTTTAGGTTTTAGTTTGTTCGTGACACATTTTATATTTATTTTATACCCACTAACAATTGTTACCTTGCAGATAAAATTGACGATTCACATTCAAATTTGATGAAGTTGCAACCCAAAACAGCCGGATCAAATGTCTGAAGACAATCAAAGAGCAAGCATCGGAAGCAGCATAAGTTCTTGCTTATTATGTTTTATTTTTATTTCTTTAAACGTGCTTGTTTTGTGAGAGAGGTCCCCGATACTGTCCTACAAATTCATGTAACAAAAGGAACGACATATATGAAGAAATGAAATATAAATTACATGGAAGTGAATTCGTTGTATTGATTCTTGCAATTTATGTACTTGGGCCTTTTTATTTGTCGTAGTTGTTGTTTTATTCTGTCATTTCCCCCTTAAAATCAATCAAGACTTGTGCTTCTATTGGTTGTGCAGTTCACACATTTAGAATTTCAAAACATATATTTGAGTGTCTAACAATATTGTATTATTTTAACCCAGTCGGGAAACAGTTTGAATCGTAGTCCGCCTCTTTGGGATTTTAAAACATGGAATTAGGTGGTCCTACTTTTTTGTTTTATATGCTCTGGTATTAGTAGCTGTATTAGGCTACCATTGCTAGTGGCATTCTTCTGATTATTTCCCACAAATGAGCTTTCTCAACTTGTACATTATGCTCTAGCATTTACTTGCGATAGTACTTTTAGAACGTGTTGAAAGTTCGCGAGTTTTGTCATGAAATATTATTAAGTGGATGAAATTCCTAACGACGAACATTGGAATTGAGATTTGTTGGTCATTAAAGCCTATAACATCAAGAAAGATTATTTTTAGCAAATGATAATATAATAAAGTGTCTTTGTTCTAATGGATTACTATATACTGAATTTGACTTGGCCAAAGATGACGCAAAATACATAACTGCCACATTATTGTAAGTTCTTGCATCTTTGGGAATTCTAATTGATTAAAAAATGGTATGAGATTGTTTCATATGTTTAATAAATTTTTTTATATTTATTAAGAATTATTGAATAATCATTGCCATAAAGTACAGAGTTATCTTGTAGTGTTTTTTTTTGGGTCTTTTGTGTTGCCACGTTCTATATTGACTATTTATGGTCTTTTAATGATCTAATCGGTTGATTTTTTAACCAACAAAAAACTTAACAATGGCAAGAATAATTGACAAGGAAAATAAAAACACGCACCAATTAAAACCATATACTAAGTAGTAGCTCAAGTCCCTAAAACGCACAAAATACACGCTAATATGTTGATTGAACTATATGCTAAGCACATAACACTCCAAAAAGCAAGTTCACTGATTTTTCAAATCTACAATCAATTACAATAACCTAAAACTTCACTAATTGAATCATATGTTGAACAATATACTAAAGTAGCCATAAGTTACCAAGATGAAAAAAAACAACTAATCTCATGTTCAACCCAATATATGTAATATTTTGGGGTGACACGCTTATCCATGAAACTCAAAACATACCTACAAACTATCTGATATATAGGGATGCTTATTCACAACCAAAAAATGACGAAAATTCTTCCACCAAAAAACATAAACGAAATGTAACCAAACCCCACTGTTGTGAGGGAAGTAATTATCAAGTAAATGCTCTTAATTAAGTCTATCTTCTCAAAATGCATAGCGAGCCCAACACCCACAACAAATAAGAAGCAGAAAAGACCAAATGCCATGATTCTTGTCTTGAGCTTACCATCCATCTCTCTAGTTTCCTCTTCTCATGTACGTCGAGAGTGTCCTTCCACATGTTCAAGGCATCCTCTGAAAGCTTACAAGGCAAAACAATGGTCAGGTATCCTACAACCATAAAATCCAAGCAGAGTAAAATGCATGTCACAATTCTTATAGCATGTTTGCTTTCAATAGTAAGTGTCATATCTCCATATACGACAGTGTGAGTGGACACAGCTCTGAAGTAAAAAATATCTGCCTACTTATTTGGACTGTGGCTCTTAAGTTCATCATAGAACAAGAGGTAGAATACGGGGCGTAAGCACTGTATAAGCAAAGATGAGAAAAAAAACATAGTAAGACTCCTCCCAGTTTCTTGGACTTTAAGACTGTCGCAAGTGTTTGAGGTGGCTGATTGCGTACATAACATAAGCATAGACAGACACAATTAACGTAAGCTATATTATTCTTTTTAGAAAAGTAAGCTATATATATTATGGTAATTTTCTCAGTATTATTATTGAATTTATCAATTCAAACACGCATCCGAAGTGTTTTGTTTCTACATTGCTTCGATTCGTTCCATTTCAGATTTCATGAAGAGTCTAGTGGCTCTCTCAAACCTTTCTTCTACCGTATTCCCATCCATTTAATGATAATAATAATTATTATAACAACAATAATAATATCAAAAATATTTTCAATATTAAAACTATCAAATGATATAAAATCTTGTATTACATTTATAAGAAGAAAATCACCTAATAATATAAGGCTAATAAACTTTTGGGCATGGGGTCCACCCTAGGCTAACACATCTAAAACGTTTTCAAGTACCTGCAAGTGGAAATGCACATGGTTCCCCTGTCTCATCTAAGAGATGAGTTGCATGACATTTTTTTAAGCAGCTGAGTTACAATATTTTAGATTGAACATTTGCTGGTTGAAAATCAAGAAGGGAAAAGTGGCGGTTACCTTGGTCGGGTGTTGGATTTTTGCATTCATTTTTTTAATTTAAAACAAAAAACAATTAGAACATTAAAAACAAAAAAACGAAAACAACAACATCAAATTTATTATCAAAAATAAATATTAAAAAAAAAAAGCAAGATATGGAGGGTGAGGATGACTGCAGCAATAGCGTTTGCTGGAGATTGAGGGAGATCGTGGTTTGATTTTTATTATTGGCCTTCTTTCTCTTTTTTTTTATAAAAAAACAGGGATTGAGCGGCTGATCTTTGCATCCATAAAAAACAAAAAAAACAGAGAAATGAAGAATCAATCAAAAACATAATAGAGGAAATGTTTTCAAAGTAGTTTGTCTCCCTTTGCCAACGAGGTATATTAATTTGTCTACCATTGTTCAAGGTAGTTTTTTTAAAGTGTCTACTAGTCTATCTACATTCTCGCCTAGTTTATTTGATCACAATGAGTTAGCACACCAAGTATTTATTTTAACTCTTACGCGATCGGTATCCTAATAAGTTGTTTCACCTATGGATGCTAATTTCATTTGGGATGCTATGAATGTCTGGAATTTCGGATAACAAAAACCATTGGCACCTGTCGGGAGTGTCTGGGTTTAATAAAGGAGGTACCTTGGCCATTTTACAACATTCATTGAATGTAAGTTGACAAAACATAGGGATTAAGCATAAAGTTAACAACAACAACAATAACATCAAGGAGTTAAGAAATTTAAAAAAAAAAACACTAAATAAATGAGGTACCTTGCTCACTGGGATTTGATGACAATGAATCTTTGCATCCATAAAAGCAAAATGAAAAAAAAAACAGGGAAATAAAGAAGAATCAGTTGGAAACATTAAGAAACACAATCTCCGAGTGTTCGCAAACAAAAAATGAAACAGTAAAGAAAAAAAAGCCACCTTCCACCAGATCATCTATATGTGCTTCTGGATCATCAATTTCACGAATGATACTCAAATAGTATGCTCTGAAATCTCATAAGGAAAATAAAAATATTTGATTTTATAAATGAAATCATTCAATTGTATTATAACTATAGTTCTCAAAGCAACATATGTGTTTAAAGGTCCATTGAGGCGAGGTGACGAATAGCATAAATTAAACTTAGAATTTTTATATGAACTTTCATTCTAACTTTTATCATTGAGAGTGAGAAGGCACTGATGATGAACTCTAACTTATACCTTACAATGAGTTGATCAATGGAAAGCCAATATAATAAAAATATGATTTTTAATTAAAAAAATAAAACAAGACCAAAATAGTGTTTGCTTTTAAAATCTGAAGGAGAAAAAAAAACCTCACTCAAGACTAACAAGTGATATAAAAAAATAACTTTTTTATAAGAAGACTAAACAATTAAAAATAATCTCAAAGTTAACACAAAAACACACACAAATCTATAACCAAATTAACTAATTATCAAATAAAAAATTAACCAAATTAGCATTTAAATTATAAATATAAACTAACATGATGTGAATAAATAAATTCAGTTTATAATAAAAAGTATATATTATCTTAAAATCATTTAAATCTTCTTTGTTTAACCCATTAATGATTCATTAAAAGGCTATTTTAATCTTTTATTTAAACTACATTTTTATTTGATAACTTATGTTATTTATTAATCTTTCATAAAGAAAAATAAGTAGACAAATTTTAAAAAAAAAAAATCAGCTTTACAGTTGCTATGAAACCCACATAAGTATGCCTTTTAAAACATCCTTAATCATTATGTATTGTAAGCATTGTTGTAATGTAAAGGTACCAATATAATAAGGCCAATGTAAAGAAATAGTGCACTCTAAAAAAATTCAAAAAATCCACTCAGCACACTATGTAAATAATTCAAGCAAATTAAGAATATACGAATTACTTAGGCAATTAATCTAAAATAATACAATAATAATAATAACAACAACAACAAAATTAAACTGTCTACAAAGTTAGGTAAACTTCACCACCTACATTACACCAACTTTTTTTACATAATCAATAAGTAACTGCAAAATCATGTCTTGAACAAATGGTTAAGTACTCAATTCCTGGATGATGTTCAAGAAGAGCCATCACATGACTCCAATTTCTAGCTTTCAGGGGCTTTCTTGAGAAAGGTCAACGTAGTTTGCTTCCTTCGCTTGTTAAATCCTGTAAAATAGCTTATCAGTCAATAATCAATCAGCACACTTGGAATGCATGTGAGAATAGATACCCTATAGGCCTCTACCTTCTTCTATGTTCTTTTTATTAGAAAGGACAGTAGATTTCCAATCTTCATAAGCATCTTTATCCATCATTTTGCGCTTTTTGTAACTTGAAAGCTGCAAATAATTACATCAGAATCTCTCTTAGGTTTGCCTTTCAGCTACAACATAATCATAAAACATTGATGAAGAAATAAAATAAAGTGCATGTGAATGCTGATTTCAATTAAGCTAAATCCTAAGACTCCATGAATCTGCGATCTCGTTAAAAAGGGCAGGCACAAGAATGATAGAATTCACCCGCGGAAGATGCATTGTAAATGGAATTAAATAGAGGTGATGCATCATTGAAAAATAAAACAAGTACATCATAATGTCATCAAAGAACTGGTTTACAATCACAATATTGATTGCCTAAATTGTATTTCTTTTCTCATGCATGGTGCAATGATATTAACACTGTCCAGACAGGAGGCATTAATTACCTGTTGAGGCCCTTCGTCACATAAATAACCACCATCCTCAAGTGCCCTTTTCTCGGGTAATACATCTAACAATTCTGAAAGCAAATAAGTAAACAAAAATATTTAAAAAAAAAAAAAAAAATACCCCTTGGCAATCAATTTATGAGAGAAAACTGCCATTAAATCAGAGCTCAATTAGATGCAGTTGCTGCAAACTGTTACCTCTATTCCCTTTCACATCCCTCGCAGCCTTCTTTGTGATTCCAAAAACATCAAAGCATAGATCTTTCATAGACGTAGAAACCTACAGATGCATCTTTAATTAGTATCAAAAACTCATAAAAGGGGACAACAGTGAACTAAAAACATTCAATTAATTGACTTCTTACTGAAGAAAATTCAGGTTCAGAAGTGCCACAGATCTCGACCAACTTGTGTTTGTCAACCTTGAGCTGTGTGAAACAGTTGAAATGTTATATTTTGGAAATCATAAACATACTATGTGTATTCAATCCGGTCATCAATTGATAAGATGGTGCTCATAGGCACCTTTTGTTTTTTTGCACACAAGTAAAAGGCTACAGCCGTGAAAACAGGACAGGTGAAGTCAGCAGTAGCCCGTCTAGAAGGTGGCAATGCGGCAAGAAATCGATCCTTGTACCTGCAGTATTCAGGATCAGAGATAAACTTAGTTTGCGCAAGTAGTGAAAACATCATTGATGTAGCCGTTCACGCAAAAAAAATAAATAACTTCATACACCACTACTTAACATCCTACAACCATAACATTCCACGAAACAAAACAAAAAAAATTTGCAATGCTAACACTATATGAACATGCAAAAGTTTTGAGGGTCATGAAAATCCCTAGAATGGGCTGTCGAAAACCTTGGCTTCTCATTAGCATTTTGTCAAACACCTGAAACGTGCGAGCTTTCTATGGGATCGAAGACGGGACAAACAATCAAAACGGAAAATAAATGAAGCAAGGGAACTTACAGAGACAAACCCTTTCGCACAAAGGGAATAATTCTAACGCATCCAAACTGAATCGCCAATTCTCTGATGTCCAACTTGATCCTGAAAACAATTACAATCGATGTCAGATCATCATTTTCGCTGCGCAAAGAATGTGAAGTACATCCACGAGAGAGAGAGAGAGAGAGAGAGAGAGAACTCACCTGACGCCGAGACCATTCTTCATGCAATTGAAGGATCTGTTGTATGCTTTTTCCGTCATCCCACTAAGCCTTATAGCTGTCTGTCGATCGAACAGCACCTGCAACCTAAACATGTATTCAAATCTTAAATCAATAACCATACAAAATAACAACCGATGGTATTATTAATATCGCATCGCTGTGAATGCGATTGGTGGTACCTCGTAGCAGTGATCTCCAGGCATATGATAGCTTTGCAGATCTCACCCTAAACCAAGTCCGATTTCTCAATCAGTCTTTGAAACATTTGCGAGATTCCCAAATTTCGAACCAATGAATTGAGAATCGGAAGAAAATCACTTACGACGCCCATGACGGAGGAATCGAACTGGATGTCGGAAAGGCGGCGGAGCTCGGCGGCTTTGCGAAGCAGAAGCTTCTCCTCGGAGAGGCCTAATTTCTTGGCAATGTCTGAGACATCCATGGCGGGGTTCAAAATCGGAGCTGAAATCTTAGGGTTTGACAGGTTAGGGATGAGATGTGTTAGGGGGGACGGATGGAGATGGTGGATCGAAAACGAGGCGGAGATAATAGGGGGGGTGAGTGGCGGGAAGGGGTGCCATTGAAACCTGTCCGCGCGCGAATAATTTAGCCAATATTTCTCTTCCCGGCAAGTCTTTTGCGCCGATTCAGGATTTGAATGCGCAGGTGAATTTTATTTTTATTTTTTTTCGTGTCAGTGATATTGATGTATTAATGTTAACATTTTTATTTTTATTAGATCTCATTTATATTAACATGTTAAAATAATTGTTTTGAAGTTGCATTTCGGTAGGCGTATTTTTTAGTTTTATCTTAAAGTATGATATTTTTTAAATCAAAATCCTACAAAGTTAAGTGCCTTTATTGCAATACAATAAAAAATAATAATCTAATAAATTACTACCGAATTAATAACGAGGCTGATGTTATGCAATCATAGTTGTTATATGTTTATTTTTAAAATATATTCTGAAATTGTGTCACGATTGTAATTCTTTTGATTAAATATCAATGCTCATTGTAATACGTTCATGTTTTATTATGCATCAAACTTTCTATTTAAATCTCTTAGCTCAAAAAAAAAAATAACACTTATATTTTTATGAAAATAAAATGACACGTGTATCAATTATATTACATTTTTATATGAAATATGTATGCAATATAAAGTTATGTATATGTAAATAATTTATCAAAATATAAACAACTCTAATTGTTTTTATATAATATTTGATCAATTATAATATTCTTTTAATTGGTTGTATATAATCTAACGTCCTTCTCGAACTCAAGTTGGATCCCAAACTTTAAACTGGAATCAATTAGAGTCAATATATTCTTATGTTTGCCCATATTATCATTCATTTATTATTAACGTATAATAATGTCTAGTTCATAGTCTATCCTAAATTACTTTCCTTAACATAAGTAGTTAATAATATATTTTTTTTCATTGATGATTTTATGTTATGTTGCGGTTGGAGTGGCGAACTTGTGATATAGTTAGAGTGTTGGTGCGTGAAGCATCATAGTCAAATTTGGTAGTTATACGCCGAGAAAGCATATTGCCTCGTGAATGTAACCACTACTTAGTTTTGTATGTTATTCACATTCACATTGAGTATAAGGCCATGACATATTTGGATCAAATAATGCGAAAACTGTATTTCGATTGTATTTCGAATCTTCATTTGAAATTGTCTTTGAAACCACATTCGAAGTTGTCTTCGAAACTACATCTGAAACTACACATTCGAAATATCCAATCTCATAGTCGATCTCATCGACTATTCAATGCATTGAGGTTCCCGCAAGTCCTCAACCTCACGATTTGCTACGGTATTGTTCATCGTCGTTTTAGCCCGTTTCTCGTTTGAATTCAACCCAACAACCTTCAAACCCTTTGAAACCCCATAAAACTCATGTCTAATGCTACACGTTAGGTTTTAATCACATATTATGTACTCAAGTCACAAAATTCAACCCAAAAACAAGTTTCCCAAAAAACGTAGGGTTTGTGATCCAAATTACACACTTTTTTGGTTAATTCTCATATATTAGCTATTATAGCAAGCATAATCATCGACATATGAGTGAATAATGAATCCCTACCTCAAAGTTATATGATTTGAGTCCATATCGTTCAATCCCCTTTGCGAGCTTTTGGTTTTTCCCCAAACGTTCTCTTTTTCTATCTATTCACGTACATGCACACACAACATCAAATAAAGATTCACCCCCTCTTTTCTCTATTTACATTTCATTTAATTCTTTAAATATCAAAATGACTCTCACACGCCTGGACTCCGAATCGAGTCTAATTACGTCAAAACGCTCGGTTAGCGAGCATATTCATGTTTAAATATTTTTATCTCTCAATATGCATTCTATCATATGACTATCTCTCGAAACCTCAATCACTGGGCATTACAACATAACATTGTATATATATATGCTAAAATTAGATCTTAGACAATGTGAAATGTTTTTATTTGGACTATTACATTCACATTGAATGATTATAGTTTTATTTAACTATAAGTGCACTATAGTGCTATGGTTAGATGAAATTATAATGTGGACCATTGGATTTGAATCAAATGACCTATATTGGAAGATTTACGTTATTATAGTGGAACATAGGATCATATTGTAACATTATATATATATATATATATATATATATATATATATATATATATATATAATGAGAGAGAGAGAGAGAGAGTGCTAAAGAGAAAAAAGTATAACGAGCACAAGTGCGATCATAACCATTCAATCTTAATTCAACGTTTAAGATCGCAATTTTCATTTAACCGTAGTGGGATATTGTAATAGGTACTATAACGGATATAAACAAGTTAAATAAAGCGATAATTTAGACTGTTTGATGATGATCGAACAAATGTAATCGCAGCTTGTACTAATTGTATTACTTTTCCATTTGCATGACCCTTTATGGTTAGATTATTAAATTTGAGTCACTAGATCCATATCTAATAGTTTATATTACACTTTTATGATACGTTAAAGTAGTAAATTTACTGTAGTATATGTATAGTAAATTTAGCTCCAGCAAACTTAGAGCCCTAGCAACAATTTTATAATAATTTTATTATAAATCTAAAGATTTAAATTACTTTTTATTTCCATATACAAATACATATTACAATAAATTATTTTAATCACTTTCTGTATTATTAATATTAACAATAATACCATTATTTGGATATATCCTAAAAATAATTTTAGAACATAAATATATTTAAAAAATAGTATTCAAATATTTAATTTATATTTTAATATTAATATTCGAATGATTATTTTTAATGATATTTTTATAATTTAATGTGAGATTAAAATTAATTTGTAAATATAACGAGTTTGTTTATTGCTGACTTTATTTGTATTACTTGTTCCGTTTTTTAATCATTCAATTAATACTTTCCAACTACTATTTTTATATATTAATAATCATATACTTTCCAAATATTAGGATAAATAAGTTAAATACATCGAACGGATCATGCGAGTAATAATTTGAAACAACATCGTCTTTTTCATGGAAATATATGCGTATCATTTTCTGTGCGCTTACTCCAGGTAAATTAAGTGTAGCTCCGGCGGTACTTCTTGTTCATAAGCAGGCAAATTACCAGCATCGGCAGTGGGGCGAACTCAATTGTCGACTTTGTTAAAATAATAATAATAATAACTGTCACCTTCGCAAACAATTGTCGATCACACACAACTGAACTAACATAAGGGAAGCATGAAAATGGAACTGTTTTCCTTTGCATTTGTTGGAAGTTAAAAATCACCGAAAAACAAAAACAAATGTCAAATTATATTTCCTTCCAAGGATCAATGGCAACAAAATAAGATTTCATAGCGTGCCGGTACGAAATTAAAAGAAATAATAAAACTTTTAATTAATGAGAATTCATTACTATCCTCGAGCGTTGCACAAATTCTATTATAGATAATTCCAGGGTCGGCACGGATACTATGAGGGTCAGCTATGTTCTCCATCCATAGGGTCTAGTGACCGTATTTTAATAATTTGAATTTGAATGATCAACAAAAAATATATGTTCTTATTAAATTATAATTTAAAATTAGTTTTTATTTGATAAATAAAAAAAATTATATTTTAAAAATATTGTTAAAAAAATTAAATCCAATTAAAATTTTGTAAATTAATATCAAATGAACCTAAATAATAAAATTTTAAAATTGAAAATATTATTTAAATCACCCACCAAAATTAAATTTAAATTTCAAAACAAAAAACAATTAAAATAACTATAAAATTCACTATTTTTAAAAATTGTTTTTAAAATTTTATTACTATTTAATTAAAATAGACTCATTCACCATTTTTTAAAACAATCTACGGATACGAATAAACCAACCGCACTCTAAATTGGCTAGCAACATAATGAAACACCAAAATGCAATTTAAACAGTGAATATAAATTGTAATAGAGGAACATATGCAGTCAACAAAACAGAACAAAAGTCAGGCATTTTATTGTTTTTTGTCCTTAAAAATCGGATCATACAATGACCATGGGGAAAATAATGTGATGTACAAAGCTATTATAATTGACTAATATTACTAGCTAGTGGTGTTCACATGCAAATGGCATGATTAGTCAAAACCATGTAAAACTACGACTAACCGATTCCTACCAACAGCATCATTGTGATAGTGTGGACCTTCATGTTAAACTAAATTGTATTCTATCAGCAATTGTGTGTTTTTTTCTGAAGAGAATAGAAATGGAAGATCCGTAGGAAACACAAAGTAAGATAATGGTTAAGAAAAATGCTGCATATATTAAAAGTAGTTGGAAATGCTCGTATGGACATGCTAGATTCCGAGATTAACGTGAACTACAAGCTACAAGTACAATCGAGATTATTCTGCAAACAAGACAACGGAAGTCAAATGCAGGCATGCCATTCTTATTTGCCATCAAATCTTGCAGTAACTCATATGTGAACTTGGAAAATTCAGGATGAACCAGTCGTGGAAATCTGGACGCCATTCCCTCCAATCTCCGCTGTCAAACACTCAAAGCCGCAGGACTCAAGCTCTTCCATAACTTTATCAATAATTGTTCCTGATAGTACTGAAACATCCAGTCAAGGAAACTCAAAGAATGAACATATGTATGTATGAGTGCAAACCAGGAGGCCCAGAACAGACAACTGGGACACAACGCATCCATACCATGAAAGTAACAAACTGTGTGGTCAAACAATATTTAAAATGAAAGTTTTTAAATTAACAAGGCATATGAACTACTATGGCATTGTTGAATTGAAGGACTGAATGGAAAGGGAGTGAGGAAGTGGAAGTCGGCACCATAAATTAGAGAAAGACAAACTCTCCTCCTCCCTCACTATCTTCTGCACCAAACTCCAATCCCAAAATTGTATACCCCTCCCTTCGGCCCATTGGCAAGGTCATGAAAAAGAAATGAAAACATAGAAAATCCATTTAAGTATGCAGAAAAAGGATACGAGTACGCAGTGGAGTCAGAACACAGCCGCCACCGCCAGCTCCTGTCAGCTTGGAAGATAGCTTGTACTTCATTGTTGTTCTGAGAACAGTTTCAATCACCGCATGGCTGACCCCCATACACTGGAGCAAACCTTGGTTCATCTCCATCAGCTCTTCCACCTTCTCTTCCATCTTGGTAATGGTGAGGTCATCAGGAGCAGGCAACTGGATAATGGCAGATAATTCTTCACTGATGGAATCAACAGCTTTGAACACAGCAGCCATTGCTTCAGGATGCCTTGACGTCCTCTCTGTGACACCAGCAACCAACGCCTTTGTGTTCCTCCCGACTTTTGTGTTAGTGATTAACATTTTTAGTGGCATATTGGACTTGATGCATGTTATATCACCTGATTTGTACTTAATCATATTGCCTATTCCACAAAAATTAATAAAAATAAAATAAAATCAGTCAGTTATGTATCCATGGACATGATCCTCTCACATTCACAAGACAAGAAAAACCTAATCCAAAATAAAACTGACAGCAGCATCAACATGAGCTGATTACGCATTCACATTTTCATGTACAGGTCTGGCAATTCCCAAAAAGATTCAACTGGCTCTGAAATTATATAGAATGTTCTATCCTATAAGTGGGGTAGTTGTGAGCCAGAAAAGCAGTTCTATTGAAAAATATAAAATTAAATTTAGAAAGTAGCAAATAAAATAAAGATAAAAAAATAAACTCAACATTTCATTGATGTATTTGCTTGGCACAAAATTAAGCTGTAAATATATAAATTAATTTTAAGAAAAAAAATACTCAAAATCTAGAGGCCAGATGTATAGCTTTTAGCCAACAGTGGAAGAGAAATCCAAAACATAAAATCTAGACAAGAATATCTTAAAATAACATATGTAATTATTTTGCACAACAGTAATAGTTGCATACCATATGTGCTGACTGTGTTGTCGATTCCAGATGGCTTTCCATGTATTATTTTTTCACCTTCAAAAGCCCATTTGTTCACTAAATCAAGCTCTTTCTCCCCAAACATTAGCCAACCTTGCAGGCTCAAATCCGAACTCGTGGAATCTGACAAAGCAAGAAGGGCAGCTGAGAGAGCTACACACAAGGCGGCTGACGACCCCAGCCCAGAACCCAGAGGAAGCTCAGAGGTGACAACAACTGTGGCAGGCCTAAACCTATGAAATAAAATTGTAAGACATGAACCACAACATCAGGTGCATGAGCAAAGATGATGACACAGTGTGAAAGCAAAAAACGACAAGAGATGGATTACAACTATCAGATCTCTTATAAAGGTTACCAATCCAAGCAAACCAGATAAAATTGATAATAATTAATGTAGAATTAATAAAATTTGAATAATGTGTATCATATATACTTGAACAAATAACCCTAGCACCTATTTATAACACAAACCAGAAAACCCTAAAACAAAATAAAAATAGGAAACAAAACAAAATATATATTTTTAGTTATGTGCCGCATCAGACGACGGTCGAAATATATGTAATGGATTGCATACCCCTGGATTGATGTGTACAGCCATAGAAAAGCTACAACTCCACCAGCTAGTTCAATTTTTGCTTCAGGGATATTCTGCTCTTCAAGTAGACCGCGAACAGCATTACTGAATTCCAGGGAGCAAGCAGCAGGCACCGAGGATTGAGGACCTTGAAATTTTGGTAATGCTTTGATTCTCTCAACTGGCCATGAAAATTCTAATGACATGTCCTTGAGCTGAAATGTGATCGTATCGCTGTTCTCTTTAGTAAGACGGAGGGACAAAACCAATGACAAATCTCAGCAACACAAAACTAAGGTAGATGAATACAAACTATGCTCCTCAGAGTGAAAAATATTTGAATTCAAAAAAAAATTTATGGACAAGCCTATCCTTTCAAGAGAGGATCATAAATCCCCTCATTGTTTTCTAACTAAAATTCAAGCAATCTATTTTCAAAGAAGAAGGTATTTTTATTTTAAATTCAGCAATAAAACATAAATAAATACTCTGGAATCTCATTTAGAAGGGGGGGGGGGGGGGGGGGGGGGGGTGTGACAAACAAACAAACTCAGCTACCGAGAGACATGCATACAATTATACAAACTCCGTTTGATTGATTTTGTAAAGGGTTCGTTTGGTAACATTGAAGTCTTCTGTTAAGTGTTAACTGCTTTTTTTTCGCTTTTCTGGAAGAGAAATTAGAAAAATGTCCTGCAAAAGTGTTCAAATTGAAAGATTGAAACAAACCTACAAGATCAATTGGGAATTGACATGCAGAATTTCTACACGGCAAAAAGGAAATAAAAATAAAAATAAAAAGGACAGTTTCCAAAATCAAACAAACGGACGCAGATACAGATTTTGATATCTCAAACCAAATTTCAACACGCAGCTTCACCGATGAGACAAAGAGATCGACCGTACCAGGGAATCGGAGAGAAACATAGGTGTAGCGATTGATGGAGGCGGCGACGGCGGTGGATCCATGCACCACCGCGTGTTCCCCGGCGAGTATGATCTTCCCCGGAGCTCGAGCCGTCACCTCCATCACACCACCCTCTCTCTCTCTCTCTCTCTCACACACACACACACACACACACACAAACACACACTGTAGTACGTGAATGTGCGATCAATCAACAGACAACAATGTATTTTTATGACATTGTGGGTCGGGGGAAGACCCACAAGTCCAGTCTTGATGGCGCGGAAGACGATGACATTGATTTATTTTATTTTATTTTATTTTTGGATTCTTTTGTTTTGGTTGGTGTGGTGTTGGGAACATACGGCGCCGTTTAGTTTACGCACCCTGCAGTAACAGATCCGCGGGCGGCTGGGCAGCGCGCGCGTAGGCCAATGAGAGATCATAGCCGTAGCCGTGGCATGTGCGAACGTGTACGATTATTTTGTTTTGTCTTGTTTTTGAAGTAGTCGAAAATGTTTTGTCTTCTATATATTTTATTTTATTTTGAGAGCTTCGTAATCGCAGGCAACCAACACGTTGAACATGCTTTGGTATTCGATTTTATAGAAATTATATAATTTAAGACCAGCAATGGATGGCAATTCTGGCCCGTTCGCTCCGATCCGTTTCGACTCGGGTCTTTTTTTTCCGTCCCGCCCGTCCTGTCCCGATGAGATAACGGGCGGTCACGGGTATTGGCCGCACCGACCCGACCCGACATTTTAACGATTTTTTTAACGGTTTTTTACCTTTAAATACCCGCCCCGCCCCGTGACCGTCCCGATCCGCCGCACTCATTTGTCCCGCCCACCTCGCCCCACCCCAAACTCATCCAGGGCAGGCTCGGGTCACCCACTACCCGGTCCCGACCCGTCCCGTTGCCATCCCTAGGCGATGCCCTCTGGTGCTCTCGGACTTGTGTTATGTAGTAACTTTATTTTCTACGAGATATTTGTTTTTTTCTCTTTGTATTTTTATTAAAATGGTATTATTTTAATTAAAAATTTGTTAATTAAAATAATAATATTTTAATAAAAATATAAAAAGCCCATCAAAAAATAAAAACAGCAAATATCATGAAGAAAATAAAATTACTCTACAATTCGATAGATATTTTAAGTTATGTTTTTAAAATATTTTAAAAAAATACTTCTTAATATAGTAAAAAATATTATACATAGAAAAAGTTACATATAAGAGCATCCACTATAGACTCTCTATTTGTATTTTTTTGTTAGTTTGAATAGCTAATTTAATAAAAATACCTTAAAACTATACTTTTTAAACTCTCTATTCTAATAAAAAATTTAACAAAATGAATAGTAACTCTTTAAATTTAACCAAATACTATTTACTATCTATTTATTAAAATATTATATTTTCTCTCACTATATTTATTTTTCTATTTTTTTTCTCTTTTCACATTTACTTTTCCATTTAAAAGAATAAATAGATATTTAAAAAAGTAATATTTTAATTAATAAATGGTTAAAATAGAGAGATTAAAAAGTGTGCTTGTTAAAATAGAAAAGATGTACTTTTAATTATTTTGAAGAGTCAAATTTAAAGAGGCTATAGTGGATGTTCTAACAGATTTACATCGATTTTATGATTTTTTATTTTTTTTTAAATTTTAAAAAACGGACTGAAAATCTGACCTTCTCCCATGGTAAATTTACTATACTGGACGTCTACCATTCCATGCGTTGCTCTGCTGTTTTTGTTTTATCTGTGAGTGTCATTTGATTTGAGGTGCACGCGTGTATAATTTTTGTCACGTGTGAGCTATGTGCCTACCGCATAGGAATGGCCAAAATTTGCTAGTGTGACTGCACGGCCTCAACATTTTCCTGCTCATAATCCTCCTTCTACCTTCTAGTGATACCTCGTCCCATTTATCCCAAAAACTCATAATTATTATTTGGCATATTTCAAATCCCTTCTCAAAGTAATGCAATTTGGAGCATTATTATTTGGCAAACAAATATATCATCATCCATGAAAATATAATATTTATCATTTGCAAACCATGCCCTCTGGGGTACATGGGGTTGGTGCTTTTAAACAGCAGTGAATAGTGATGCCATATCAAGCATTTTTTAGTCTACCCGGTGTACGGAACAGGTACCTACTCACTGCCAGTAGGAGAACCCAGGTGGCTGCGCTGATTTTCTCCTTGATCATCAAGAGCAGTGCTGAGCTCAGTACTGTTTTCAATATTTGAGCACGCAATCCTTTGAAAAAGCCAAAAATCCCTTCTCGGCTCCAGATAGCATGAACAACCCCAGAAACCGTCTTGCGTCTTTTGTTCTCGCCTTTATTGGCCCCGCCATCATTCGAGTCTGCAGCTTGAATCATCACCTTACACCTGCCATTGCCAAGACTTCACATCACACACATGGTGCAATAAATCAAAAACGTAATGAAAATGATATTATGGGTACATACCTGATTGCTGGGTATGTTAGAAAGGTGGCAATACTCTTTGAAATAGCACCCAGAACAAAAGCTGAGAAGGCAGAGAGGGCCATTGGGGAAGACCCCTTCTGGGATTTTTTCTTATCCCTTGTAAGGAACCTTTGTTTCAGCTGGTCAAAAACTGTATACTGCCAAATACATGACAACATACCGCGTCACATTTATAATCAATTAGGCCATTAGTAGGTTCCAGTAGGATTAATATCGCTTAAAATCCATGATTTGAAATTATACCACCCATAACATCAAAAGAAAGAACAAGGTTAGTAACCTGAATAGCAGGGTTTGATGTTAAAAGTAGAGAGATGCCAAGACCATCAAATGCATCAATCAAAGAACCTTCTGTCAGGATCTGCCAAAGTCTTTTTGATTTTCCAAACTCGCTTGTCTGCATTCTTGATGATGCCGTATCCAGAGGCTGTATTGTAATCTCAACTTTTAGCTTTACAAAAACCATGATACAGGCAAAGCTTGGGCATACAAAGCATTCAGTCAGAATTACAACGAAACAGAAGAAAGTCCCATAAATTACAGTCACAAGGTCTCATATTCGGTTGCAACTTTCTACTAGTGAAATGAATTGGTTGCTCATTTTAACAAGCTGTACGCTTTATTACTACCATTTTACAATTTGCACATAGCAAATGTTTCCATTTATTTCATATGAGATGCCTTAGACAACTCACTTGAGTAACAATGGCAGTGCAAGCCCCGGCAGCAGCAGCTATTATCAAATTAGCTCTTGTACCAATGGATTTAAAGCTACTTTTTTCCAAATACAATCTTTTGAAGTAGCTGTACCCATAAAAGTACACGAACTGTGCAATAAAGGATTGCAGGTTCTTTGTCCCCAACCCCTGGTACAGTGAAAGAACCTGACCTTTTTGAATTGCTTCCAATAGAACATCAGAGAGGTTTCTACAAAGCAAAAATGAATGACAATTAAATCAGCCATATATAATTTCGACCCCACTCTTTGTTGGAAAACAAAAAGAAAACAAAAAACAAAATAGCTTTGAAAGTGCTTGTCACACGAGTTCTGTATTGAGCAAGCTGACGACAGACAATCACAGCAGGGTAAGAATTTAATATTTAAACTATGGCTGGGAACTCAAATTCGATCATAGCACAAGAGAACTGTGGTCTTCCATGAAAAAACCTAGAGTGGATGCACTTGTGAGATAATATTTTCGTTATCTTCATAAGTTTATGGATTGCCATTGTTAGATGAGCCCTATAAAAGCATAAACTCAAAGAGATGAGGCTGAATCAAAGTTAAATACCATATATACACAAGTAAATCGTGGAAATGTGGTAAGGAATGACACCATTTTAAATTTGAACTTTTATTAGGCTTTAAATAACTTTTCTTTAGCTGAATGAAAGTAGCTAGTGATAGTGAAGCCCATAAGAATACACCTCACTATATACGTCAGCAGTTCAACAAAATTCCAACTCAACTGCAGCATCATTATCATTATAACTAAGTCCAAAGCAGAAGGTAATAGCCTATGGTCCATAAACAAAACAAATTGAAAAGAAAAAAAAAACACGGAATCCAGGCACTAACAATGAAAAAACAGACAGCAATTGAACCATTAGGCAACATTTCATGTAGCTACTAATTGTTTCACGCGAAGCCCGGAAAATCATAGCTCTATGTCCAAATTACACACACAATCTGTCAACCAGCATATGATGCGCATCCCATCCATGATCCATTGCATAATCCATACCCATTAAAAGTATAGTGAAAAAAAAAAGTACTTTTCTAATAAAAATCGCATCTAATTCAATCAGAAATGCCTAAAATATACCGAAAGAGAATAAGTGAAATCAAAGTTTTTTTTTTTTTTTTTTGTGTTCCCGCATGACAAAACAGTGAATCATTATGATGCAAAGATCAATTTCATGAAGAACCCATATGCAATTAAACAAAAATTAACAGAAAGAAAGCGTGAAATGAAAAGAAAAGGAAAAACAAAGAGAATCAACCTGTACTTGTGGCGGCCTTGACCTCGTACCTCGGCCTGGTATCGAGTCTTGCAGGTGTCGAGAGGGTAGAGAATCGTTGTGCTCAAGAGAGCTCCCACAGCCCCAGAGGTCGCCTCCGATACAGACTCCAGATCGAGTCCCATTTCTCACTGCTCGCTGCACCGACGCACAACAAACGTCAAGTGAACAGACAAAGAGGGGCGGTGCTCGGATCAAACAGGGACAATTGACTGCAGTTGTTGGAACTTGGAACCTGGAACTTGGAACAGAAACAGTGGGTTTATGAAGAAGGTAGGACTCACGAGAGAGACGTGCGAAGGCTTTCTTGCCAGGCTGGACTGATCAAATAATAATAAGCCGTCAAACGCGACAACCCTCCTCTCCCTCCTAAATTTAATATCCCTCATAAAAATAAAAACAAGACAGGTGAGACTAATATAGCATGTTACCTTTAATTACATTAAAATTAATTAATCATTTACCAAAAAAAACAGCTTCAAAGCATTTTTATTTAGAGTAAAATTATATATCAATATATATATATATATATATATGTACGTAGTGCTGCAAAATATATTTTTATTCATAAAAAATGTTATTATAATTCAAAAACGTTTTTCTGTGAGACAGAACCCTTTCTGTGCGTGGGCGTGCATGCCCAGAACGTCGTCGTTCAAACCATCATCGGCCCCGTACGCGTGATATTGGATCGAGGACCATAGCATGCAGTCGGATAAATAATGACAAAAGTTCAAAAGAAAATGACTTTCTTTATTCTAGCATGCTCAAAAGAAAATTTAAAACAGGTGTTAAATTGTGGCACGAATCTAACAATGATATCATTGTATGCTCCACTCCACTGCTTCAGTTGGATCGAGCTGCCGCAGCAATGACTGGACTAGCAGCTTACCACATGTACATCACAGAGAATGGCTCTGCTTAAAAATGTAGCAACCCCGGTGGCTCTTATATAAATTGGAAATCTTCAACTCCTTTGTTTTCTGATAATGGCCTGGAAATTTAATGATTGATTGTTGATCCTCTGTAGAGTATTCCAACTTTTCAGTGTTGCTCCGTTGCTCAATTATTAATCTCTAATGGTCATTTGTTGTGGAAATTGTCGAATTTATTAATATTAAAAATGCGGGTCTCTCTCTCTCTCTCTCTCTCTCTCTCCTGCATTTAGTGTGGCGTAAATGTGCTTTCAATCTTTACTTGCTGCAGGCATGAAATGTTTTTGAAAGGAAAATTGTTAGTATTTTCTAATTAAGGTGAAAGCAGGGGTTAATGAAACATTAAAATTAATAACCCACTTGTATCTACTTTTATTGATAAAAGTTGCACATTTGGATTATTCTCTGTTTAGCCTGCTTTGCACCCACAAACTTGATTTACCTACTTTAATCCACCTCTTCCAGCTGCAAGTAGCATTGTTCAAAGGTAATGACACTGATGTAAAGTCTGAAATGCAGTCCAAACAAGAATTTAATCTCCATCCAGTTCATCTCTTCAGTGCTGAACCCCCAACCCTGGCATAGTAAGCATTGTTGTAACCCCTGCATATTGTTCAGCACACATAAGAGCCTGGGTTTTTCAAAACACAACTCCTATGTTTAGTTCTCTGATAATCTTCATTGAATTTGGCTGCCATCATGACACTTTTTAGAGTGAATATTCAGGGAGGTCAAGCACGTATACTTGAAGATGCGCATGAGTTACCTCATGCTCAAACTGGGGGTTCTTGAGCAGTGGAATGTGGTCACCATACCACATCCCTCTTTTCAGATGCTGCTATTAGTTTCTCATTTTTATTAATGATCTTTTCGATAACAGAAGCAAAAGGCATAAGAAATGCAGCGCACCAGCCACCAGGCAAATAGATTAAGGCCAAAAGGAAAAAGGAAAGGTGCGCATACGGGGAATCGAACCCCGGTCAGTACCGTGGGAGGGTACTATGATACCACTACACTACATGCGCTTGCTGTTGACGTTTCATTTAGACAAATAAATATCTACAATAAATATCTATACTTTATTTATATAATAGATATTATACTTTATTTATATAATAGATTTACATTTTAAATTTGATGATGAAATTAAATTAAGAAATTGTTTTACAACTTATATGACATCATATGATTGAAGGACACACTACTTATAACGCAAGCCACAAATATATATATATATATATATATATATATATATATATATATTATTACATCAATCGATAATATGCGAGACTTATACCTGGTAAAATTACATATAGCAATATTCTTTAAAAAATATTGTCATAATACGACCATCATTGCATCTCCTCCAATGACTAGTGTTTCTATGCATGGTATACTTCAACTCTACCAAAGGCCGAAGATCTAGCTAGATGTTGTGAGTGTTTTTCTCTTTGTATATATATTTTTTAGGTTTAAATATTGGAAAAGATGACAGATGGAAGCATGAGGGAGATACATTGACTCGTGAGCAAGAATAATTGTGACCCATCACTTTTGACAACTTGAATCGTTCTCATGTCACAACTTCCTTATTTTTTAAAGTTTGTTTCAGGTTATCGAAAAAGCAAGTCAATTGTTATTTTTTCTTAATTTCAATCCGTATTGGAAAAAGCCATAAATTATTGACAAAATAAAGTAACTAATATTAGTTTCTCATTTTTATGAATGGTCTTTTAGACCACATAAGTAAAATGCAAGGCACCATGAGCAAGTCAAAAACAATGTACCCATTTTAGTTACTTGATTTCATTGTAAAAACAAATGGAGCATACATTATATTATACATCAATATATGGAAAAGAATCATATGAATTCATATATGCTCTGAAGAATCTCCAACCAAGTATATATAACATATTAAAAAAACTTCAACAATGCATTATATCACTACACTATTTTCATGTAATTTATTACACTATTTTTGTGTAATCTACGATTGTTACACCAAATATGGCGCAACACCATTACTTGTGCCATCCCATCGTCTTTACACCTCGCATTGAGAGCCAACCCTTACCTGCACGAAAAGTAAGCCCCTCCATTTTCCTTGGTTCCAACGCACCCCTCCCATGAATCCCCCCATTGTCCTCGGCAATGGATGACCGAACGATATGCACTAATAACTTGCCACCAAGGAAAAGGGAGGGATTCAAGGGAGGATAATAGCCGACGCACTCAGGACGATTGAATTGGGTCACTATGCTCAATGATGGAGCTCGAAGCAAGTAGGTAGATGAAGATTTTAATAAATAAAACTAAAAAGAATATATCATATAATGTTAAATTTAGTGTAATGAATTGGAGATGATTGATGAAAATTGTTCTATTTTAGTATAAAAATTATACTTAATTAGAATAATAAGTTAGAAATAATCCGACAAACGACTATAACATTACTTTATAATGTACCTATTTTAGCTAATGACTTTATATACGTGCTTCAAAGTTGTAGTGTTCCCTTTATCAATTTATTTCATACAAAGCATTACAAGTCCATGGGTTGAGAAAAGAAAGATCTTAACTTGGACAATTAGTGTTATAAAGTGTACTAAAATTTGTTAAATATTTTTTTAAAAGTATACATAAAAATAAATACAATGTACTTCGAATTTCATGTGTTTATCCAAAAAGTTTTGTAAATTATGAAATTATATGATTTACTAAATTTGAAATTTAAGTTTACAATTTTAAAATATTTTTAAATAAAATATAAACTTTAGAGATATTTTATAATCATACGTGATTAATATTTGTATGCATGTAAGATTTTAAAAAATATTTGACACATCTTTAAACCGAATATTCTGGCCATGCAAAGCTTGTTATATATTCATGAATTATATTTTATAACAAAAATAACATTAACAACATGTTTTTTATATTGTTTCCAACTGCTTGACTCTATTAACTTTTCGTGGACTCAATGCCCATGAAATTAAAAAACAAACAAACACAAAACATCTATAAAGCAAGATGTGATTTATGAAAATAGTTTGATAAAATTAGATTGGAGGATTTTTTTATTTCAAGTTAATTAGAAGTGATAATTTGAGTTAGTTTTACAATGATATTGTATTGACATATTCATATTTTTTTCTCAATTGAAACTTCGTTCTTCTAAAATAAAGGAAACATACGAATTAAAAATAGTATACACAAACAACAAACAAACGTTTCGAGCTCATGAAAAGTAAATTATCGTGATAATAAAGTATTTTACTATGAAATGGATGGAAAATAGGATCCCATATTTTGTGATAAAATGGCTTGATTTTATCACATTTATGATAAAACTATTCTCATCGCATGTCATTTTTTTCCTTCAAATCGAACAAAATAAATTACTTTATTATTTTATCGAGAATCTGTCATATTTTCTTTGAAACGAACATGCTCTTTGCCTTTTCCATTATGTTACCGGTTAGTTTTGGTAACTAATAAAAATATTATTTTAATAATGTATTTTTAATTTTATAAAATATAATTAATAATTAATTATTAAATAAAATAACTATTTATTTTATTAAATGTATTTAGCTCTTATATCATATCATATTACAAGTTCCATTTTAATAATGAGATGTTGCCTCAAATACGCATAATATCTCAAAATCAACCATATTATTGGGATGGTTGGTCAGTGCATCAAGTCAAAACAAGCTTAATCATAAAATTTTGATAACAGTTTTAGAGTGTGCTTTGAATCAAGCTATGGTTTAGGCTCATTTCCATTTGATTCGGCCTCATAAACTCACTATGTGTTCGTTTAAGCTCATATCATTTAAATTTATCTAAGGATGATTTGTCGATTTGATTAAATTTAATATATTATATTTTATTTTATTTAAATTATTTAAATAAATATAATGTTATTTTATTTAACATCAAATAATCAAATATAATATTAGTATATTAATAGAATATGTTAAAATGTAAAAAAAATTGATATAAAACTGTCAAGCATACCTAAATTAATCAATATAAGTTTTTTATGTTTTCGTTTGTTAAGCTCCCGAACCAAATACTACTAAGCTCAAACTTGGACTTGTTGAGATTGAAAGTGTTATAATAAATTCTAAGTCCAAATCTACCAATTGTTTTACTTGCTAATACTTAAATTGTTTTCTTCTAGATAAGTAAAAATTTACAATATGTCATGAATGAATTTGAATCAAACACGTTTGTATTCAAAATGTGATTTTATTTTTAAAAGCATAACATGATCCATTAAGTATATTTGATATATCTATTTTTTTTACTAAAGTGTTAATTTTTTAAATTTTCATTTGAATAAAATAGTTTTTTTTATAAACAAGTTTCATTTATTTAAATTTAAATTCATTTTTTGGCCTTTTTTTTAAAATTATTTTCTTCCGCCCATCATATTTTATCCTCTATGAATTTTGGTGGTATCCAATTATTTAAACTATATATTTTTATAAAACACATTTTTTAGAATAAATAAATAAATCACAAAAACTTAAACAATATAACAATAAATAAATTAAACAATATAACAATAAATAAATTAATCAATATAACAATGTAAGTTTTCACATTTTTGTTTGTTAAGTTCGCAAACCAAATAATACTAATCTCAAACTCGTTAAGATTTGAAAGTTTTATAATAAATTCTAAGTCCAAATCTACCAATTGTTTTACTTGCTAATACTTAAATTGTTTTCTTCTAGATAAGTAAAAATTTACAATATGTCATGAATGAATTTGAATCAAACACGTTTGTATTCAAAATGTGATTTTATTTTTAAAAACATAACATGATGCATAAAGTATATTTGATATACCTATGTTTTTTTGACTGAAGTGTTAATTTTTTTTAAATTTTCATTTGAATAAAATAGTTTTTTTATAAACAAGTTTCATTTTTTTTAATTTAAATTCATTTTTGGCCTTTTTTTTAAAAATTCTTTTCTTCCGCCCATCATATTTTATCCTCTATGAATTTTGGTGGTATCCAATTATTTTAACTATACATTTTTATAAAACACATTTTTTAGAATAAATAAATAAATCACAAAAACTTAAACATAGTACACCTATGTATTTTATTCCGCGAACAATTAATAATTCTACCATGATATTAACATCAAAGCAACTAATAATAGATAAATAAATAAAACTAGGCTTGAAGGGTGAGGAAAATCTTTTCGGAAAATGGAATCCGTTCCGCATTGTGAAATAAACTCCACTCAAAAACAAACTACAATTACAAAAGCTACTTTTTATAATAAAAACATTTATTGTAATAATGCCTCTTCTTTTACTATTTTTATTATTAGTTTTTTTTAAAAAAGCGTTCTTCATTTCCCTCCCCCCCCCCCTCTCTCTCTCTCTCCGGCCGAATGCAACCCCTGTGGCAGTCTCTCTCTGGTCTCTGTCCATCTTCCATAAACCCTAGTCTCTCTCTCTGTTCTCTGTGCATTTTTCATAAACCTTAGGATTCCTGAATCACCAAAACCAGTTATGCAAGACATGTTCGGGTCAGTCCGGCGATCACTGGTCTTCCGTACACTCGACGGCGACGGAGATGGTGGCGGAGGCGACCCTGGAAGCCTGGTGGAAAAGATAGGTTCTTGCATTCGAAAGTCCAGAGTCTTCTCCAGACACTCCCCTCCGCCGCCACTCCCTCCCGTCCCCACTGCGCCTGCGATCCGGTGGCGCAAGGGCGAGTTGATCGGCTGCGGGGCCTTTGGCCGCGTCTATATGGGCATGAACCTAGATTCCGGCGAGCTCCTTGCCGTCAAGCAGGTTTCATTTCAATTCCCCCCACTTTTGTGTTGCCAATTTGTTTAACAATTTTGAATTCCTCTTTGGTTTATAGGTTTTGATCACCGCTAGCAATGCTACCAAGGAAAAAGCTCAGGTTAGTTTTTTAATTTGATGTTTCATTTCTCGAGCCTTAATCTGATCGTATGTATTTTCTGTGATTTCTGTTCAAACTTCATATGTTTTTGAGTTCTTCACACGTCAAGTTACATCGCATTCCTTTATGTTTTAGTCAAAAGCATTACTTGTTTTGTAATTTATCATACCATTTCTATTTTTCTCCGTTTTTGAGAGATCATGTACTTAGTTATAGAAACTTATAATATTTTAATTTGATTTTCATGGGCTTCTCAATATCACATTGTCACCCCTATGTCTCGAACTGGTGGAACATACACTTTCAACGAGGGAGTGGCAGTTCTACCATGGCCTCAACCTTCACTGGGCTTGGATGGCTTCTGTGGAAGCATACTGAACATACTCTTTGTTGCAGATAACTTCCAAAATTAATCAGCATCCCAGAGGCACATTAAATCCATCCTTTCAGCCTTATCAATAAAGGGAACAAAATGAAACTGACCTTTTAAACCTACACCCACTCAGAACTGGATTTTACATCAGGAAACAAGCAAGCTCCCATAATCTTAATCTTACATACAAAAGGGGGCAAAAACCCATCCGTCCCATTATCATCTGAGAAGTTACACAATACTTATCTTCATGAAAAGAAACACCACATGCATGAACTTATATTAACCTATGTGTCAGTTGCGTTAATTTCAAAATGTATGGAAAAGTGGAAACCTTTGTATTTCCATGACATGTTTGTTAATTAGAGAATGTGATTTTTCCAAGGCTGATATATGCTTGCATTAGTATAATGAGAGGAATAAACTGAAGAAAAAGATGGTGGACGAAAGGAGGAACAAGAGACTAATTCAAATATTATTTATTCTCTTAAATCTTAATAATATTGTTCTTCGCAACGATTTTTTTTTTAATTTAAATTCTATCTGTATTCCAAACTTTGCAAGCTTTTGCTCCTGCATTGACTATGTTATTGATTCATCAAACGATTCAAACATAACTCAAGTATCCTTGATGTGGTCTTCATGCTGGAACAAGTAGGCCCATATCAGGGAACTAGAGGAAGAAGTGAAGCTGCTTAAGACTCTATCCCATCCGAACATTGTTGTGAGTATGATGACATTTATTGTTGATTTGATTTTCTCTCTTTTCCTTACTGTTCACTGTTTTGGATCTTCAGAGATATTTGGGTACAGTGAGAGAGGGAGATACCTTGAATATACTGTTAGAATTTGTACCTGGTGGTTCAATATCATCACTTTTGGGGAAATTCGGATCTTTTCCTGAAGCTGTAAGTTATTTTGTAAATTATAAATTCAAAATTACCACTCGATCAATGCTTCTATTGATGTTCAGGGGAAGTGCGTTCATGTCTCAAACTGTAAAATGATCTTTACACGTCACATTTTTAGTTTGATCCGGAGTTTTCATGCCTATATCCTCAATGAAAGTGTAAAATCCATTCTTATTAAGTGATAAAGATATTAAGAGAAAAAAATGATCAGATTACCTGGGAAATTCTTACTAAATTATTGAAGTTCGTTTCAGTTCTCATTGCGTGAATAATGCTATTGCAATTGTTTTCTCTTGTTTATATTTAGCACTCTTTCACAGTATAAAGTCATGTTGGATGGTCTTTGTAAATGTCTATGACTCTGAGTGACACAGTTAATTATTATTTTGATGACACTTAGACTCTAACTTATTCTCTTCTTACCCAAGTTTGGAATTGTGTGTTTTGTTTTCATTTTCCACTCACTTCCATATGTGTTCTAGCCAAGAGGCCTCCATCATTATGTCTGTGCACACCAAACAATTCTCAATCTTATTATGTCCAAAATATGTATCTTCCTGGTGAAGTCAAACTGCAACTACTGTCACATTTAAACATCCAATTTTATTTTATTTTTTCCTAGGTCATAAGAATGTATACAAAGCAGTTATTGTTGGGGCTCCAGTATCTTCACAAGAATGGAATAATGCATAGGGACATCAAGGCATTCTCTATTTCTCTCTCCATTTGTGCATACTAACATGTATAATTTTTGTAATGTAAACTAACTTATTTTTTGAACCCATATTCAGGGGGGCTAACATTCTTGTTGATAATAAAGGAGGCATCAAACTTGCAGATTTTGGTGCCTCCAAGCAGGTTGCTGAGTTGGTATGTGTGGCCCAAATTTTCATTTTCTTTTTTGTTTGGTGTTATTTTATTTTATAACATTACATTGGTGAAAATATCCTCATATGCGCACCTTACTGCAGGCTACAATTACAGGTGCAAAGTCTATGAAGGGTACGCCATATTGGATGGCCCCAGAAGTCATCCTCCAGACTGGGCATAGCTTGTAAGGACAGTATAACACTTAGTAAAGCCTAAATGATAGTGTGCATGCTGGTTATGTGTGTCGTCATCTTCTGTGAGTGAGGATTTGAGATGGGTGGATCTTTTGAAGTAGAAAATAGGGGCATTCATTTTCATTTGTTTAAGAATTTTGAATTGCAGTGTAATACATCGTACTTCACAGCTGAATGAATATAGTTTTTTTTATCACAATATGAGGCTTTGTATGTGAGCAAACTTTATACTCTATAGTTTTTTTGGGGAATAGAATCAGAACATTGTTAGTTGGTATATCCCATGCATGCAATTTTTGTCATTATTTTTTTGTTGTTGCTATGCTTTAGGTTTACGAAATTGTTTTTGAGTCATTAAAGGTTGCAATTATAGGTTCAATATTCTGATCAATTTTTAAAAACATTTTTCTAGCTCTGCTGATATATGGAGTGTGGGATGTACAGTTATTGAGATGGCCACAGGAAAGCCTCCATGGAGCCAACAGTACCAGGAGGCAAATAATTAACCTAAGCTTTACCTATTTTACATTCTCGTTTATTCTGTTTATATTTATAATTTTATACAGTTGACTTTGATATTATCGAGTTTCTTTCAAAGTTCTTTCCTATAGATTTCACTGATAACAGACTTTTTTTAGGTTGCTGCTCTTTTCCATATTGGCACCACAAAGTCACATCCCCCAATCCCTGACCATCTATCTGAGGAAGCAAAAGATTTTCTGCTGAAATGTTTACAGAAGTATTCTATTCTTACCTATTGTTTTCCTCCTAAAGTAGTGTTAGCCTATGTGAAAGGTTCTTTTCATGTGTGCGTATAAAATATTTTCTGCGGCATTGAATTTTCTTACCAATCTGAAGACTGTTTGCATTCAATATATACTGCATGTCCCTTAAAAACTTAGTACCTTTTAATGTTAATCTAGAATTTTAATTACAGGGAACCAGAGTTGAGACAAGCTGCTTCTGTCTTGCTGCAGGTGATTCTAATTTGAACATTTCCTTTTCTTACTTTCTCACCTAATATGCAGTCCATCCCAGAATTTAATTTTAGCCTTTAATATTTTTTGCTGATTTTGTTTAATGAAGTTATTTTCGAGGCTTGACACTGCTTTGCTATGTGACAGCATCCTTTTGTTATTGGGGAAGACTTGGACCCTCTTCTTGTTCCTTGTTCTCCAGTTAAGGTTGGTAAAGTTGTTTTGGAGTTTATAAATGGTATTAATACCTCTTCCCTTGAACCCTCGCTTGTTATATACCACCAGGAACTTTCTGGACCGACTTCTACATCTGTGCCGAACCTGGGAAATTTGTAAGTATTACAGTTTGTTGACTTCTGACCACATCCAATTTAGTGTATCACCTTCTTTTCCTGATGGATCCTCAATCCTCTTTCCAGACAAATGACAACAAACAATGACTCAATGGATGTCTGTGAGTTAGGTGATCTCAGCTGCTCCAATTTATATCCTGAGAAGCTGATGGAAACAGGATATGTTTGGGGAGCCAAGAACAGTAATGATGACATGTGTCAGATTGACGATAGAGATGATTCTGCCTCAAAGTTTGATGATTTTAAGGTATGATATAATTTTCACTGATGATGCATTTTTCATTATGAGATCAGAAGCATCTAATTGTTTGCATATTACATTTTTTTTTAATTAGAGTCTTAATCCTGTCTGTGAGCCTACTGATGATTGGATGTTTGGGGGTCTGGAGCCAACAAAGGAAGGAGTAAGCCAAACTTTTGATCAAGCTGTTTCTAGGCCTGTTCATAGTTCTGGAGCATTGAGCCTGAAATCTGATGAAGCAGCTTCTAGGCCTGTTATTAGCTCTGGAGAATTTAGTAAGGACAATATTTCTCCTTCTCTTTGTGAGCCATCACTGTCTGAAGATGATGATGAGCTTACTGAGTCCAAAATTAAAGCATTCTTGGATGAGAAGGTACTGTGTGAGTTGTCCGTACTTGGTGTCTAAATTTGGTTCTGAACTGTGCTAATAATGAACTTCTGGCAAGTACAATCTAGGCGCTGGAGTTAAAGAAATTACAAACGCCTTTATATGAAGAGTTCTACAACATTTTAAACGAAACGTGCTCTTCAAATGTTGAGATCACGGATGACAAAGACGGGCCAAATTACTTGAAGTTACCTCCTAAAAGCAGGTCACCAAATCAGGTTCCAGCAGGAACCCCATCTGTAGCTATTGATGCTGCCAGTATTGAAAGTCCTGGAAGTGGTGGTGTACGCTTAAAAAAATGTTGGGAGTCCAAGTAATAAAGCTTGTCATGATTCATCAACACCTAATATTGATGCTCATCAGGATACAACTAGCCCAAGGTTGGTGTGTTTTTTTGTGACACAGACTTTCTAAAGCATTGGTTTGTTAAGAAGGCCCTGATATGATATTTTTTTTACCAATCAGTATGAGCTTTTCAGAAAGACAGAGAAAGTGGAAAGAGGAGCTTGACCGAGAGCTTGAACGAAAACGAGGTTAGCTTACATAAATCTGAATTATTGCTTTTTTTGGGTTTTGCTCAGTGATTTTGCTTTGTACGATTCATTTTTTGTGCTGTATCCTTTCCTGACTGCACTTATGGCAGTTATTCTTAGACCTCGGATGGATAGTTATTATTAGTCCCTAATGTTCACAAGCCATCCTCTTATAAGATCCAATCATTGTATTATGAGTACAATAGAGCTTTTCTCCTGCAGTCTGGGTTTCTCCAACGAATTTGTAAATTCTACATTATTGGTTAATAAAAATATATTTTAATCTGCAGAGATGATGAGACAGGCAGGCATTGTTGGGAAAACATCATCCCCCAAAAATCGGCCTTATAATCAGAGAGAGCGGTCAAGGTTTGCATCCCCTGGGAACTGAGTACTAATGTATATCTGTACTGGCTTTTAGGAAAATGTTTTGTTTTCTCATCAGCAAAAGGAGCTTAGATGTAAGGGTTTTGGTGCAAACGGGCCATTTTTTTTGACGGTTCTCTGCTCATAGGGGCTCCATGTGAAAATAGTTCGACTCTCCTAGAGTGCAAGCTTGTGTATGATGTTTTGTTTTTATATATACACCGTTGTAATGAGAAACGCTTAAAATACATCATCTCACCATAGAAGCATCATATTCCTCTTTTCCTTGGAGCTATATATTTTTTTTCTTTGGACTTTACCTGAGCTATATTTTTTCAATCTAGCTCATATACCTCTCTCTCTCTCTCTCTCTCTCTCTCTCTCTCTCTCTCTCTCTCTCTCTCTCTCTCTCTCTCTCTCCATATATATATATATATATATGTTTTCTCTAATCTAGAAGTAAAACATTCGAACGGCTACATTGGTAGCTCAAGAGCTAACTGGCCCCTTCAATTCCGTTTCCCACCTAAACCCTCTACTAGAAACGTTGGATACCAATTTATGGAAGGAATTGGGATCCATGATTCAACGAGAGCATGGACGAATGAATACGCACTGGTGCCCATTTAAGAAGTTAGACTGATTGGTGCGCATTGCATCTCACCTTCAGGCAAGAATGTGAATTCTAACACATTATTTTGTTTAAATCACCTTTAAATCAATATCAATGTGAGGCCGGAATGTGAATTCTAACACATTACTTTGTTTAAATCACCTTTAAATCAATGTCAATGGGAGGCCGGAATGTGAATTCTAACACATTACTTTGTTTAAATCACCTTTAAATCAATGTCAATGGGTATCCAACCAAGTATGGACAATAAACCTCAACAGAAAAAAAAAAAACTTGTTTACATCATCAAAGCCAGGCAAATAATTTATCAAAGAATACAGGAATCAATAATGACTCACATATTGACATGGAAAAAGAAACTCAATTATCAGGAAACATGTATGCTTCACCCGTGTAACACGGGATTTTCTTAATATCTCCCATGTGACACAGGCCTCTGTTTCAACTCACACATCACCTCCCTCCCTTTGCTCATACCTTTTTTACTTCTCAAAGGCGAGATCAATCTATTTGCCAGCCTCGCTGGTGAAAAAGACCGGCGCAGCCTTGAGGCAGTTGACCCCTTGGGTGAAATTTTCTTGTTAAGGGTGATGATGTTGGCGGGTCTTGTCGGAGAAGAAATGGAAATAGCTGGATGGCTCCTGATTCTCACTCCCACCTTGGAAGGCGATGCCGGGGACTTTATCAAGAACTTGTGGGGAGTTTGGCGGGTTCTGGTCGGGGGATTGCTCCTGATCCTCCCCCCCGATTCTGGTTGGGCACTACTACCTGTGGGGAACTTGTGCGGTGTTGTTTGCTGGGTTCTGATTACAGGTTTCTGCTGGCTTGCAAAAGACATGGAGTTGTTGAACAACGGGTTTGGGAAGAGGACAGCTTTTTTCTCCCACGGTCTGTTTCTGGGCGACACCCTGTTTACTCTGTTTTCCAAATGTTGTCTGATCTGAGGCGGCGAATGCGAAAGCTTGAAGACAATTCGGGACTGAGCCCGGCGAGGGTTTGGTGAATTGGGTTGTTCTGCCCTATTCGCCTGTAATCTTCTGAGTTGTTTCTCCCTCATCCTCCGAGCAGCGAGGTCAGTGTCTTCCGGGTTAGGCCTCTGTTTCCTCTGCCCAGTGGCCGGAGGAGTTTTTGGGTCCTCTGAAACACTTTTCTTGGTGGTCTTGTTGTCACTATTTACGGACGCTACTATTTCTTTGGCAAATTGGCTTGCCTGTAGGATCTCACCCAGTGTTTCTCCAACCAGCATAGCCGGCAGCGACATCTTCCGCCATTCATCTGTTTTATTTGCTGGGAACTTCCCCACCGGTGATTTCTTAGGACTGCCGTTCTTCAACCTGAAATAATGGTGCTGAATTGAATATCAAAATAATAATATTTCTTTATTTGACATAAATAAAGTAAGCCCGGACAAAGAATTACTTATTTTTAATTTTTAGTGCTTAAAAATAACTATTATACACAGAAAACAAAATAATTAGACATACCCATAATTATACATTTCAGGTTTTGAGACTCATAACAGTTGTAACACAAGTTCAGTTTCTGATTTTCTCTTCCCTTAAACAAAGAAACCCAACTCCAAATTTGAATTCTAGATATGAAATCGAGAAAGCAGATTAAATCTGACAGACATTTTTGACCCCTTATATAGGGAAGCCTGGTTCCTAAAACAATGGTTAATAGCTAAGAACGATGAAACCTATGAGGTACCTGAGAGATTCATGCTTGCATCTAAGGCTGGCTTTCACGTAGCTGCCCCTGGTGCTGCGTGGGCTGAGACTCACCCCAGAGATCACCTTCCCACCGCCTGTAACTGTGTATTGAATTTCTTGCAAACGAGCCATACAGCGATCCATCTTCATCACAATAAACAAATAAAACAAAAACGAAAAACCAAATGGTCAGGTGAAAAAGTTTCTACTGAATTGCCTATTACGGGTTTCTGGAGAAAGCAGCAAATTTTTTACCCAGCCGAGAGGATTGAAATTTGATGAATACACATGCATATTTTGGGGATCCAGAGAGGAACAACCCATGTTAACTTGGGGCTTCCTTCATTTTTATTTGTACCAATTCAAATATTCAAGTTAAAAGACAAGGAAATGGTAGCAGTTTTCTTTCAATATTTCTTAGAAAACTAAGCAGCGGAGAAAGAAAGAGATGTATCAGAAATAATAAGACCTTACTTTCTGAACCGTGTCTCTGAGTAGGACAGGATTTATGGCCGCTACCATCTTCTGCTTTGGGGGTGTTCTTGCGACCATTCTTGTTTTCTGTTTTGTTTTGTCTTGTTTTGTCTGAGTGGGTTTTACTTGCCCCTCTCTCTCTCTCTCTCTCTCTCTCTCTCTCTCTCTCTCTCTCTCTCTCTGCTTTGAAGTGAAGTAGTCAAACCGGAGAGCCTTCTCAAGTGTCAACGTACGCGAAGCTCATCTTTTGTTCCAATTTGCAACGGTCGAATTCTCGGATTTCATATCCTGTAATTAAGTGTAACGGCTACTACCATATTTTTTTTTTTGAAATAATTCAAAATTAGTTTCTCTCTCCTCTTTTGTTCACTTTTTGGTTTTAAAATAATTGTGCAATTAATGAGCCATGCTGTCACCATCCGCTCTGATTTTTTTGTTTTCACAGCGAGGACAACGGGACGAACACGCGGCATGTTTTTTCATTTTGTTATTATTTTTTAAATCTTACAACTAAAAATATAGACAAGTTTGGCTCCCTGAGAACTCGGTACTCAAGTTACATGCATGTCACGCACGTGTGTTATATTATGGCAATACTATATTCTGGGCAAGTAATTAGTGAATTTTTCTTGTATTTGTGTTGATATTAATTTTTTTATAAAAAAATTCATACTAATTTAATGATAAGAGTATTAGTATTAGATTTATCAAATATTTTTTTTTAAATTATGCATATGCGATACAATATTAACTATATTTTTAAAATATGCATTTTAATTAAAAATTTTAGTAAATTATATATTTTAGCAAATTATGCATTTTTTGTTGCCAGAGTCTATTGTGTCAAACTTGTGAGTAAAGTGCCGGCTTACTCATACCCAATGGTTTAGGTACATGACCTCTCACCATCAGGTATGAAAACATGATCTCATCAGATAATTGAGAAAAAATACCCACAAGGAAAAAAAAATACATATTTGCTTATTTAAAGCAAAAGATAAAACAATTATGATTTATTTAATGAAAATATAAAAAATATAGTTATGAGAATATTTTAGTAATTATATTAATTCGTTATCTTTTTTGTTCTTGTATATAATAAAAAAATTTATCCTATTTTTCTTGTAAATTTTATTTCCTCACTTATTTTATTCTCTAAATTTGTTTTGGCATACCAAACCATCAGATCCCGGCTCGTTGGTTTTTAAAAAAAAAACCTATTTTCTAATTTTAGACATGGCAGTTAGCTCTGAAAATTAATGCGTTCCTTAGATAAAACCCATTCCTCCAGATATAGAGAAACAACCTGTTTGGTGGTCAATTTAACTTGATTTTGTCACATAAACCACTGGTCTCCCAGCATTTTAGGAGTTTGCTTTGAAGGCGTCGTCTAGTAGTCCAACAAGGAAATCAATAATTGTCATCAACTCTACTAACAACAAAAGAAAAAATGAGAGCACCATCCAATTCCCGACCCCCCTCCCTTTTCTGAACCTTCCTTCCTCACTACAAAACGCAGAGAACTTGCCCATTCTCCTCCGCCCAGTCTTACGGAGCCTGCAGGCCTAGCCCCAAACAAGAAGAATCTGGGATTTGGGTGATGGCTTCGTCCATGAAAATCTCAGCTGGGGGGGTCCTAGCCATGTTGCTGATGTCTCTGTTTATGTCTGGGACCTACTCTGCCCATCATGTGCTTGATCTCGAATCCATATTAGGCCCCCAAATGACCACGGAGCATTCAGAGTTTGAAGTGGGACACCCTCAATATCGTGTCCGGGAACAGCCTGACCTTCGCATTCCAGCCACAGATATCTGGGCTCATATTGACAACACCCTCCAAGATTAATAACCTTTGAGTCACAAAAATTGCATGTCTACCACCTCTCTTCGCATGTTACTCGAGAAAGGTGTTTGTGAAATTTCTTGATCAACTGTCAATTTCTTAATTGTTTTCTTTTCAAATTTCGTATGATTGCATTGAAATACAAGTGATAGTGCACATGTTGTACGTATGATGAATTCGAGAGTGGGATCAATTCAGAAGGTACTTAAATTATACGATTCAACCTTATATTAGATAAGCCATATGATGCAACGTGATTTTTTTTTTTTTTGATTTTCAAAAAATGAATTTAACTAAAGCCAGCAGCTGAACAGGTTTTGAAAATGATACAATTTGTAAACTAATAATAAAATCACGTTCCGATATATGAAAGGGGATCAAGAAGGCAGCAATGACCTCCTGTTACCCCCCTTAAATCCCCTCTGCTTCATTGGACTCCATACCACGGGTTTCCTCTGCAATGCAATGTAAGTGGGAGGCCTCACTTTTGATGAACTTGCCCGCACTGGAGGACTTCCCATGAATCTGAAACCGTTACTGCCAGTTGGTGTTGCCTCCTCTGATTTAGCTGCACCAAACGTCTTCACACCCGGTAATGGAGAGCTCACCTTTGATGTGCGCCACATTCTTTGTGGATCCCACACGAATGACTGCCGGCCAACCCGGTTATTCCTGACTCGGGCTGCTGGTGTCATCATATGTGGGTTGAGCTCTGAGCGTTCTGGACGGAACGTAGCAATGGATGCACGTCTCCTGGGCTTATGAACAGATTGTTGTTCAGCTGTTTGAGGGGGTCTTGTAACAATGGAGCCCCGCCTTGCCTGCATGAGCGTTTTGGCCTTGGCTGCTGCCATTATTGTTCTCGACGCATTCTCTTTGCTGTCCTCCATTAGAGGTTGAAGAAAGGAAGTGGAGGCTCGGGCTCCATATGGAGATGGGGGCAAGAAATTGGTGATTCCTCTCAGGGGCAGCCTTTGTTTAACAGGAACCAATGGAGGCTTTTTCTCTGTTATGGTTGGCATCCGAGCTAGTTTTAAGGCTGATGATTTAACAGAAACGGCTGCAATGGATCTATTTTCCTGTTTCAGTCTGGTCTTCCTTTCATCTACTAGTTGGTTCTCAAGGTCCCGAACCTGACAAGAAATCTCAATCATCTTGCTTAATTTGCTAAAAATAAATTCATTTTATGAACTTCAAAGAGACTCCAAGGTCTAAATTTATTTGGCGACTTTAGTTTTTTAATTGCCTAACGAGCTTGCTTAATTTTCTACAAGTAAATTCATATCATAAACAACTGTTTTAAATTCATCCGGTGAATTAGTATTGTTGGCTAAAGACATGCAAAAACACAATTAAACTATTTAGGTTAGGGCCAGGAGTACCTTGTCTTGGAGGCTTCTGCAAACATGGTCTCTAGCAGAAAGTCTCAACTGCAAGGATTGCACGTTATCTTGTAACTTCTTCATTTCCTTCTCATCCTGCTTCAGCTTGTCTGCCTGATAACACAAATAAAACCACAATCAGACTGCTTCAAATTTAAAGGATTACCAGGGCATCAAAACTTGTAGGTACCATCTGTTTGTATTTAAAGAGCTCTGTGATCTCGGGCTGTTTACGAGCAGGTCCTTGTTCGATTCCCCCGGACTCGGCTGGCAAAATTCAGTGAGCAAAGAGTTTCACCAGAGTCAGCAATACTTGGGCTGATCTGGACAAACATTAACGTCTTGCAATCTCCACCTATGTATCAAGTCAAAAATGTCTCTGTTGAGTCTCTTAATTTCAAAGACAGCTAAGATTTTCCAATGGCAATATCGTAAGTGTGCGGAGTGGAAATGATGCTAAACTTATAAAATCATACTCAGTACAGTTTAAGCTCACCTAAAGAACTCTGCAGCAAATGGGTGAGCTTTGAGTTCCTGCTCTTTATGGGAAAACCAAAGCAAATTTAATGAGATACAGCATACATACAGTAAGTCTGATTATTCGGAAATGCAAAAACACAAATACAAGCAGAGAGAGAGAGAGAGAGAGAGAGAGAGAGAGAGAGAGAGAGAGAGAGAGATGCCTGTAGGGAACATGGGCTGTTTTAGTTGCAAGAGCGGAAATAACATCACCGAGAGCAGATAGGGATTTGTTTATAAACTGGGACTCTTTCAGTCTTTCACCTTCTACTTCAATCCTCCCAACACGCTCACTTCCTGCCAAGTCTACCAGCCATAGGTGGCTCTTTGTCCTCTGTCCGTCAACTAAATTCTCCCCTTTAATTGTCACTCGCAATAGACTACCAAAAATAAAAAGTAAACAATTATCATTTTTGCCATCAATAAACAAAACCAAATTAATGAACTTCCTGACATGACGAGAAGTTAGTTCAGAATCCAACATCTTTCAAGAAAATCACCAGTGAGAACGGCTGCTGAGTTCATTAGCATTGGTAGATCCAACTGATCTAACCCGGCTTCCAGATTTAAGTAGCTCCCATACTTCACTTGTAGCATAAACACGGGATTCAACCAGACCTGGGACATCTTGAGTACCCTCTGCAGCTTGTTTGATTTCCAACCTATATACACAAGATTAATAAAAGTCTAATTTTTCTCATGTCCATAAAATTGCCCAGAATAGTTCATCAAAAAGACAGATTACCACTTGCTACTTGTTAGATGTTTTTCCTACTATCTTCCTAATGAGAGTGCACTTTACATGAACAAGAACTTACTTCTTAGTTGGTTGGTTGGAGTTATCTACCAGCAAGTCCCTAATCTTCTCGTTGTAAACCTCCAACATACTAACAAACAATTCATATTTCATGATGCTGCATCTCTCTTCAGACAATCGAAAAAGCTCTTCCAAAGTTCTGTAGTTAACTCCCCTATTCTCAGGCTTTCCTTCCATTGTAAATGTCTTCCCAGTTCCAGTTTGTCCATAGGCGAATATGCAAACATTGTACCCATCCAGCACCGAAGTCACAATAGGTGATGTTTGAGCAAAAACAGTCTCTGACAATTAAAAGACGATTATCACCTATCAATACCTTAAACATCAAGCAGTTTAGAATTTTAAATAATCAGAATCAATATAGGTTTCCCAGGTTACCTTGACTGTCTTCAGGCTTGAAGACATGGTCAAATTTAAAATGCTTTTTCAAAGAATCAGAGCAGCTAATCTGCAACTCATTTTCATTACACGAGTCAAAATCAATCACAGCAGTAGACCCACTTGCAACCTCGTTTTCATTTAGAGGTCTACATCTACAGAATACTCTGATATTGCCTTTGAGCTCAATAAGTTCATTGTAGAGCCTCTTTCGTTCAGAGCATTCTTCAAAGTACTTCCTCTTCAGAATTCCATTCTCAGAACCTAACACAAAAAATTACATTATAACAACTGAAATCTAATAGGAGGAAGAGGAGATATGGCTGTAGATTATAATTTCTATTTTGGAGATCATAAAACAGTAAATCAATGGCAGGCGAAACATACTGAGATTCTGAAATGCATTAAGAACTTCAGTGTTTGGTAAAGAATCATCTGTGATGGCCTTCACTTCTTTGGATAGAAGCTTTTGCTCCTTCTTCAAAGTCTGCAAGTGAAAACATGGTAAGCCAAGTAGCAATAAGCACTCAGCATTCTTGAACATACAAAGTCTGAAAACATGACAAGCTAAGTAGCATTTCACATTCAACATTCCTGAGCATACAAACACATTGAATAACATTTAGTTGCCATGGAAAGAAAACGGAAAGAAACATCTAAACCACTTAACACGTGATGCATGTTTTACATAACTCCTATATAATTAAAAAGCATAAAAAAACTACCTGGATTTTGATGCTCAGATCATCAATTTTCTGAAAAATTGGAAATTTAGGTTGGTCCTCTGGGGAACTTTCTTGCATTTCACCTGATGTATCAACCTCATCTGTCACATCAGCAGTTCGTGGACTTTGTTCTAAGAAACAAAAAAGCCAAAAACCAACATATACATTCTTTAAGCGCAGCTGCTAGAAAACTTATATGAAGCGGAAGTAGTGCTCTAAACTGCTGCCACATGCCACAAAATGCATAAAAAAATGCATACGAAAACCCATCATTATCGAGGAAGTAAAGAACACAAACCCCTAATATAAATCCTGAAGCCGCGGAAGGAAGGGAACTTACACGAGGCAATAATGCTCGAATTTGTCGCCACAAGGCAGACAAAAAGATAGAAAATGAAATTAGAAAAAGAAAAAGACGAAAATAAAACTTAGCCGTGAATTCAACCTGGGCTTCAACAGTAATCCCACTCAATCCAGATAGATAAACACTCATTTCCTTTTTTTTTTTTAAAGAACCCATCATGAAAATGCACCACAAAAGAAGCAATCACTACAAGGACGCGAAAAGATCATTATTTTTCAGTTCGTTTCTAGCCTCTGATTCTTTAGGAATCCATGAAACAGTGCAACCTTGGAACAACAAGTGGAAAAAAGAGCCTAGGAACGACCTAATTATTTTGGTATATCTGAAGCAAAATCTATCCTCTGCACAAATTATCATCATCTTGAATCTTAAGAAACAAGAAGAAAGCATTTTCGAATCTGAAAGAAAGGGAACCAAAATTGAAAACAGGAACAAGAAAACACGAACCAGAATCGGATTCCAGAGAAGGCGTCGTGTCGTGATCGACGACGGAACCATCCACAAATTTGCCTGCCACGGTTCCCAGGGTTTGATCTGAAACGAAAAACCAAGATTTTGTCATCGATTTGCAAGACTTGCCGCCTGCTGGATCGATAGAACAAAGAGAACGAACATATAAACAAACAAACAAAAAGAAACATCACCTTCCATGAATTCGATTCTTTTTGTTGCAGGAATCGAATGTATTTGGCTATTTACTTGAGACAGAGTGATCGACAAAGCTCGTATGGAGAGAGAGAGAGAGAGAGAGAGAGAGAGAGAGAGAGAGGGTTCCTCCAAACGGTCAGAATATAGGGTTTGAAGTTGGGTTCGATTCAAATTTTGAATTTAGGAGAAATCTGGACCGCCGATTGGAGGAGCTTTCTTCAACGGCTATGGAATTTCTTTTTTGTAAATAATCTTTTACTGATACCCTCCCACCCCCCTACTTTTTAACTTTCAACATTTGCCCCACGAAACCATTCAACATTTGGATGTCAGGCCCATTGTTCCAGCATACTTTATTTATTTATAAACATATTTTTTTTCTTGGTAAATGTTTTCTCATATTATAAGTCTCCTATATTTGTTGGGTGTTCTTTTGTATGAGCTTTGTCTTTTTCCATTTCAAAAGATCTTATTTGATCCAAAACTAATTTATCATCAATTCTATTATATTTTTAAGATAAAACGTAACTCAATTAAAAATTTTTCTATGAGTTTACTCAACGACATTACTTTATGAAGTCACTTTTCAAGTGTTATATTTTATCATTCAATTTGAATTGAATTAATTTTGTTTTTAATTTTAAGGATTGACTTAAATCCTATAAATCAAATTTTATTTAAACTCTTAAATTTATGCTTTCTTTTTCATCTAATAATTCATCTGCATTCTCCCTTAAATTTTTTCAGGTTTTAATATTATTATTTATCAGGATTGAATTGTGCTAAAAGATGTCTGAATCAAAATAAATTATTATTATTAATAAATATCCGTATTGAATGATATTTGAATCAAGAAGTGCGTCTAAATTTGATGAACAATAAAATAGTATTTAAAGGCTCATCACAAGCATGTTTTAGAACTTATAATCTAATGGTAAATTGATATTGATAAAGGGGTTTCAGCATACGTGATCTCTTCACCTATGGACAAAGATGATAATAAAGTGATGAAGTGTTGCGTTCTCATACAATCTGAGGCAACCGATTGAAGAATTTCCCATAAGTTATAGTTACCGTAAATTTTATTACCTTCTTTCTTTGTGTAAATTGTGTTTTAGTTTTTCTTACTTCAGGCATGTCTCGACCAATGCAACAGTAGTCCCAGGTCCGGACCCAACCACTTTTCCAATGTTAACTTCGCCGAGACAAATATAAGCTGAGCGACCGCAAAGTTTAATTCATTACCAAAACACCCACACAAGAAACTTGCATGAAAATCAAAAGTTGGTTTATCCCACGTGGCAAACAACGGTCGGTGCTTCTGCAAGGGGAATGCTGCACCCTCACACTAGCAGAGCCATGCTCACAGTGTCTGCTTATCCCCTCCGCAGAGCCGCTTGCCTAGACCTTGAAGAACCAGAAGCCACACAAATGGGAATCCCAAATGGCTTCGTCAAACCCAACCTGCTGCTTCCACTGCAGCTCTGTACCAAAGCCCAATAAGCACAAATCCCCCATTAGTGTCCTCTCTTGTTCTTCCCTCTCCACTCTTTCCGGGTTCAAATATGATGGTCTCCCTGTGTATGGAACTAGAGCTCCCTCTAGCTCTACAACTCATGCCAAGTTTGAGAAGTTCCAGGGGAAAGAACCACTTTTGGGCAAGCCTGAGTACATAACATCCTCACAGCAGCTTCCGCAAACAATTAAAGACACCGAGGAAGGAAAAGAGGACGACAGGTTGTGTAGTGCCTTTTGAAACTCTATTTGTTGTCCTTAGGGGGCGGTTGGGATTGGGCTCGATTTGGGTTCTATAAAGACTAAAATTTATGTTACTGGATCGAATTATTGGGGTCATATAAACGAAGGGAAGTGTGTGTGTGTGTGGTTTGATAAAATCAAATTTTGGTCATAAAATGATAATGCTGCTGGAATGAATTTTTTTGTTTTTTGGAGCCAACGGAAAATAAATGAAAGGAAAAAGTACCTATTTGATGTTCAATTTTGCTTCTATTGGATTTTTTTTGTGGGGGCGTTGCAAGATCAATATTTCCTGAAAGAAAATTGTGGGTGAATAACTTATTTGGAGGGCGTAGGATGTAAGTTGGAAGACAAAACACCCATTTGGTTTTTATTTATTTTTATTTTTTTGGTTTGGTCGTTGAGATGCTTGAATGGAAGTTTCCATGATATTTATGTGAGTACTTTATTTCAGCTGCTTGCCATCAAACTTGGAGGGTGCAGTCCGGCAATCAAGTCAAGCAAGTGCTACTTTTCTGTCTTCAGGAGGAATGAGAGCAATAGTATGTCTCAATAGAAACTCAGTTTTCATAGTAAAATCCACTCTATGTTCTACTTTGGCTTGGTTTCTAAAGCCCATCTCAACTATATGAAAAGAAATTTTTATGCACATATGGTGATATTGGAAGAGGAAATCTCAACCTCTGCTACCACTGACTTTGGAGGGTTGTGTTGATGATTTGTTCAACACACTGACCTTTATGTTCATTTCACTGGATATTTAGCAAAAACAGTATAACACTGTTTTGCACGGCTCTCCATATTTTAGCAATGATCTAAATCTGCAAGGCACACGCAAAAAATGAAGTGTGGTTGATTTTTACCTTGGCTGAACTTGTACTATTTTATAGGCATGTAAATTGTTGTCATAGCAAGAATTCCAAAGCCATACGCATCTTTTAATTTTAATTTATTGTTTCTTCCTTCTGTAATATTTAACAGGTAGAGCTCTTAATTCCACAGCTTCAATTTCTTGATGATGAAGGCGCCCAAGGTGAGCTCTGGGAGTTATCAAGGATTTACTTGGATACACTTATACAAGAAACAGGATGTCAGGTTTGTCTCAACTGTTAGTTTAGATTGAGAGATTCCACCTTGTATAAATGAAACCTTTCATTTAATCATGTCAAAATTGAACATTTGGATAAAGTACCGATAATTGATCACTGGGAATTTTGTATTTAACATTGAGTAGTACCATTTTTTTTACTCAAATTGATGCATCTCACGTGCTTTGCAACCATAGGAAATAGGCTTAATTCATTTTTCTCTCCTTGGCTAAGTTTTTTGAATATTGTTGTCAGAGAATTAAAGCGATCTTTCCAGATACTGGTGCAGCTGCTCTTCTACAATATCGCTGGAAAGATGCTACATTTGGGTTTTCCAGGTAATTTGACCGATCTTGAGTTCATTGGGTTTGGACAACCATTTAGATCCAGACTTTATAGCATTCTGTGGAAGTTCTGTTCTGCAATATTTATTATCTCTTTTGACTTCCGAAACATGAATTTATCATTTATATGAGTCTGTCTTCCGGTATGGTAGAATGTTGGCTTTGAATCTGTGACTTGCTGAAGGGAGGGACCATTTACTTGATAAATAATAAATGATATGCCTACGATCTAACCTATATCTTCACACTTGATACCTCATTATTGTGAAGTTATTCTTTTCACATTTTATCCAGCTTAAGTGACCGCAAACCTGTAGGGAGTGAAGATGAAATTGTGGTTATGGTCATGCCTGATTATCAGATGTTGGAATATGTAGAAAGAATTGCCTCCAATCTCTCTGATGATCTGGTAAGGTTGTGTCTCTGTAATATGAGACTTAATGTAGTTTAGAAGGTATTCTTGATATTGAGATCCCAAGTCACAGTGAGATTCTTCTTCTCATTTCTGCATTACTGCCGAGGCCTCTTCTTCTTCTTCTTCTTCTTCTTCTTCTTCTTCTTCTTCCCCCTCCTCCTCTTCTTCTTCTTCTTCTCATTTCTGCATAAATCTTCATTACCAGCCAAGGCCTCTCATCATGTGGAATCCTCGTCTTATCAGTGAAGATGTTGGAGTCGGATTCAATGTCCGAAAGTTAAGGCGATATTTTTTAAGGTAGGTGAACTGTCTATTTTCTCTTCGCCCTCACATTTTCTGTTTACATGCTGATAAATAATTTCTCAAAATTTTCTTTTGTACTTGTTTTTATCTTCCTTTTAATTTTCCCCTTTTCTTCTATTGACATAACTGCATTTGGTATAATGTGCAGTTCATTTACTATAGTTTACTCTATGAGACCTTTGCCATCTGGTGCTGTTTTCAGGTGTTATCCGGGGTAAGTGCTGACCATTTGTGTTGTGTACTGATTTTTGGGTCGACTTCATCCTTTAGGAAATAGGAATACAAGCAAGGCCAAGTTTTTGTCATTAAATCTATTTGAGGAGTTTGGACCCATCCCGAACCTTGTAGAGAAAACAATCTTAAGGACTAAATTAAAGTTTTTGTCTATAGTTTGTATGTGTTTTAAATAATATATATTTTGCTGCCATAACTTGCGCTACTGTTTATCAACTTTGGGTACATTTTCTTTGTAATGAAAATTTTATACGCCCTTAAACATGGGGTCAGCTGGTTGCCAAAATTGTTTGTAAATTTTAAAATAAGTTTTGGTGGCCTTTCCATTTGGGTGTCAAATTTTAGGCTATTCTTAAGTGTGTGGAACTTTTATTTGGTTTCCAAAATGTTGGGTAACTTTTAACAGGTGGGTTGGACCCATTATTTGATAATCTACATCTGAGACTTCAAATTTTGGATTATTTACTAGATCGTGGAAGGTGTTCTATGATGACAAGGATAGGCTTGGCCGGTATTTGCTGGCCAAAGAACAGACAAGTCGCCCTGATGCAGAAGAGATTGAGGTCTGTTTCCATGTTTAGTTTCTTCACTGCAGATAGATGGTATTGTAGACTTGGCTATTACTAGTGACTTTTTGTAGATTTTTTAAAAGATTATTTGACTGCTGCAATAAATTAACTATGATAAAAAGTTGGGCCCATTGATGATGAAAACTAGACAAAGTTGCCCGTTGCAAGTTCTTCATTGTGAGGACTTGCTAGAGCAGAGGGAAACGCGTGCATTCACTTGCACATAGGCAAGTTTAGAGCGAGGAGTTGTGATTATGTAATCTGACAAGTCAAAATTATTTTTTGTAATTTTCAGCTATAAATTTATTTTACTAAAATAAATTTTCTGCAGATGATATTTGGAGGTGTAGAATATGATGCAGGAAAAGAGCCATCATTATTAACTACAGTGGCAGGCATCTTCTCTTCGCTAACTCGGTTCATGAAAGCTATTTCAAGATGATCTCTTTCCTGTGTGCACTACTGAAATGCCAACTTTCACGTTTTCTAGTTTGTAAAAACAAGTGTCCAAGTTTGAACATAATTTGGCTATAGCAAAAAGCTAAAGGATTAGAGATGCTCTTAAACATCTAATTAATGTACCATCCATTTTGCCCTTCTATTCACGTCTTTGTATTGATTGAATTCTTTGGTTCTTTTAAATGTCCGTCCCAGGGAGAATTTGTATTTTATATTGTTATTTGGAATGCCATCACGTAATGCATGAAATAGCATATAAATCAAATCAGATTAGGCCTAATGATTCGCGTGAAGAACATTAGACTAATATTAAAAGCTGTCATTCTTCATTTTTGTGGTCTCTCAGAGCCTAAACTCTACAGTTCAAATAAAGACATCAACAGTTTAAATTACCTGGAAGTTCTTAGAGACTCTTCACTTGTCATTTCTTCATTCAAGTTAGTTGAGAACAATCCTCGTCTGGCACGTACCCTTCATGCCTCATGAACCTCAACATCTGAGCCAGAACTCCATAAGTCAGCTCTGCCTCGGGATGCATCGTATCCCCAACCACAAAGCTATGCATTTTCTTGTCGATCTCTATCCAACTTATGCCCACGTCTTTATTTAACCCCGTTTTCTGCATGTTCCTCAGAGCCCTGGATCGATCTCTCCATTTCCCCTTGGAAGAGTAGATATTGGCCATCAAAATATAGGTAGATGGGTTCTCCGGTGCCAAAGTTAGTAAGTGATCAGCAGCATACTTTCCAACCTCAGAATCACCATAAAAGCTACATGCACCAAGCAGTGCTTGCCAAACAAGAACATCTGGCTCTTCTGGCAGTTCCTCAATAAATCTCTTGGCCTCATTCAGAAGCCCTGCCCGTCCCAACATGTCAACAACACAAGCATAGTGCTCGGGTCGAGGATGCATCCCATGTACTCGAGTCATCATGCCCAAGAACATCATACCCTTTTCAACTAATCCCACATGGCTACAAGCATGCAGCAAGGAGAGAAATGTAACATCTGTTGGATTGACACCTTCTAATCTCATTTCTTCATACAAATGTAGTGCTCTCAAGCCATCCCCATGACGAGCAAAGGCTGCAATCATTGAGTTCCATGATACCGAGTTCTTCTCGAGCATCTCATGAAAGACTCTCACCGAATCTTTCAAATCTCCACACTTAGAATACATGTTAATAAGCCCATTGCCAACAAAGGGATTAGTGAAAAAACCTTTTTTAATGATTAAAGAGTGAATTTGCTCACCAAGGCACAAGGAGGTATCAACACAAAATACACTGAGAAAAATTGAAACTACGTTTGAGTCAATTCTAATTCCAGCCTTAACCATTTTAACAAAAAACCAGATAGCTTCTTCCTTGAATCCATTTTGCACAAGACCTGCAAGAATCACTGTCATGGAAACCTCATCAAGCTTTTCTGCTGATTCAAATATCTTCCACGCTTCATCCACACTCCCACATTTTGAGTACATGTCCATTAGAGCGCTCTCAATATATATATCAGAACCAAACCCAAGCTTGTGTATAAGCCCATGGACTTGACACCCCTCCTTCAATGCCTGCAGCCCCGAACACGCTGTCAACAAGGCCAAATACGTCAAAATATTTGGATGAATCAGTCCATGACACATCCTAACAAACATTTGTATACCCTCCTTGTATAGTTGGTTATGCGCAAGACCTGAAATTATAGCTGTCCAGGTGACTACATTCTTCTCCAACATATCATCAAAAACACGTCTACCAGAGTTGAAACAACCACAATTGAAATATGAAGTCAGTAAAGCATTCCCTATTGTAATGTCCCTATCATACCCACTCAGATGCACCAAACAATGAATCATCTTATTCACATATAACAAGTCAGGAACGTCACAGGCAGACGCAACAGTGGTAAGCGTCGCATGGTCCAATTTATGAACACCCAGTTCGTACATTCTTCTGAAAACCCCAAAACCCATCTCCGAATTTCCATTTCTCAAATAACCAGCAATCATAACGTTCCACGAGACGGTGTCTCTCAGGGGCATTTCGTCAAACACCTTAGCTGCGTGGGACAACTCCCCGCATTTCGAGTACATGGAAAGGAGGGAGTTCCAGACGAAAAGGCAGTTTCTGGGATTGTTTGAAAAGCTGGGTTCGTAGAGCTCGAAGCTCTTGACAATGCAGGCGTGAAGGGACGTGCCCACATGAAGGTACCCTTCTCTTCCACAGAGGGAGAGGAGGTGTGCTGTGTCTGTAAGGTTTTGCAGGAATCTGGGTGTTTGGTAAGAAGGGTTTTGGGGGGATTGTGGATTTGGATCGGGAAAAAAGGCGAGTTAAGGTGTGAAGGAGAGAGTGAGAGGTCAGTTTGTGAAACGCCCATCTGGGTTTCATCCATGAAAATTGAAATCGCAACAGCTTGATGTTGTGATTTGTGATAGGGTCTGTCTTTTTTTTTTTAAAAAAAAATTAATAAATAAACTATTTCATTGTTTCAACAAAAGGAAAAGTATTTTTTTATGGAAAAACATATATATACTCTTCTCTTTTAATCCTTCTTACCTTCTAAACCTAACAACTGTGTATATTCGAATAATGTTTTATAAAACTGTTTTTTAAAATAATTTCTATCTTCATATGTGTTATGGTACGTCATTTTAATTTTGTTTTTATTAGTCAATATACTAATATAAGGGCAAGTTTATAATTTTCAGATATATATTTCAATGTAAATGAAAATTTTGTGGCTCATATTGTTTTATGTTGAAGATTTAACTAAAATGACAGGGAATATACAACTAATTATCACGGGATCGGGGTTTTTATTCATACAACACTCGGTCACCCTGATGGATGTCCCGAGTAAGCCATACTGATCGGGGGCACATATAGACCGTTTTTGTCCTGCCTTGGGTTCATCAGGAGAACGATTCCAATTCTCAACCGATTTGTGTAGCGATAGCCAAGTTCCCTCTTCTTCGTCAAGTCCTCGACTAGCAACGTATTTAACCGGGTCGGTACGTCTGAAATCCGAAGGGACTCCATTGATCTCCTGCATAAATTGTTGTGGACCCTTTCCCATCTGCACCGGTACACTTTCCACTTTGCCCCTCCTCAAGTAGTACGCACTGCGCCACTTGAGAGACACCCGCCATCATCACACTGTTCGGGTCATGACATCTCTGTCCCATCCTCAAGTACTCCATCTTGGCACGTTGGCCAATGACTTGGTGGACGCGATGTTTGCTAAAATTAACATAAAATCACAATGAAAAATCATTATGGGAATAAGATTAACATGAAAAAACATAATAAAAAATTTTATTACTTTGCTTGCGTTTGGAATACAAGATAATGGAAGATAGTAATTTACTCAAATTACGTAAATATCCTCATCTTAATTTAACCTAATTATCAATTAGCACCCACAATATGGGGCGGTGGGGGGAGAGTGCATCCCAGGATCATGCGTTTGGCTTAGCAAGTGACCGCAGCAGCCTTCGTTTCTCCTCTAGTTCAAGCGATCTCTTGAAGGCTGGCCGGATCGTGCATCCCTCTGCCCGGATCATGCACCACCCCCGTTCTCTGGCGGCTCATGCGGCGCTCCTCACCGGCCGGCTCGCTCTCGGTGTCGGCCCTGCGGCATCCTCTAGCCGGCTTGAGCTGTTGTTTTTGGTGTGTGCAGCTTGGACGGACGGGCTTGATGTGAGGTGTCTGGTGTTCCCCTCTATCACTACACCTTCTAGCTGCTTGATCAAATTTCCCTAATGAACCTTCTCTCTCAATGCTCTGCCATGGCTTCCTCCAACGTAAATTCCATTAGGAATTTAGAATTTGGAGATATGCAGGGCAGAGGTAAAATGAGACAAATAATTATTAAGTAAAAAAAATAGATAATATATTATTGAAGTATTATTAGTTAAAATTTTACTGTAACAAATTAAATATGACTTTAATTCATTGATTTAACTTGCTAGCATTAGTAATGCTCTAGCTTGATTCAAAATCGAAATTGCCTTGTAAAATATCATTAAAATGAATTAATATCACGACCATGAGAGAAGGTGGCATTTTCAAAACTATAAGCCCATTTGGTTGCCATTATTTTATTCGACTGCTTGCAGCGGCCCCCAAGAGGCCAACGAATTTGCTTTTGATGGGGTGAGAAAATAAATGAATAAATAAATATGACAGCATATGCATGTGGGTAGATGACTTTGGGTGCATTTCGTGGTTAAGTTTTCGGGTGGAAGTGGAACCATGGTCGAAGCAGATGCAAGCATCCAATATAATACTAGCATCAAAATTATTTTGTCCTTGTTATTTCTGGAAGTACAAGTTTTACGGTGTAAGAAAGAGTGGGAATTACAATAACAGCATTCATAGGTCATGATAACAATATTAGCATCAATTGTTAGATGAAAATAAGTGAAATACAATGATCATAGGACCGCAAATGAATCGAACTTAGCCGAATTGTAAGGTATTCGAACGTATTCGTCAAGTAATCACAACCATTCATTTAGTTACAGTTTCATAACGATTACTACTTGTACAAAATATTTTATATATATATATATATAAAACATAATGTACGAATTCAAAATTTAGTTTTCAATTGAGTATTTCCCTTCAATTGAGTATTTAGCTCGCAATGGCTTGTTTTTGCCAAACCCTCCAAGCTTAGCGTAAATTTTCATTTTTCGCCTTTATTTTACTTGTTCTTATCTTATTAGATTAGATTGAGTAATGATATGTATTTTATTTTTATTCTTTGAAAAGAATATTTTTTTAACTCTAACACTGCTTTTCATTTCAATTTTATTTTTATTAAAATAATAATAATTTTTATATATGATCATGAAGCTGTCGCAAACTAAACATCAACACGGCGAAGAAGGTTAAGGCGGTCTTGATCTCGATAGGTCTGCGGCTGTGCTTGAGGGGTTGCCATCACTGGCTTGCAATTACTTTCAAGTAGTCTTCTAACTAGTATCTACTGGGTTCTTTCACTTCTCTTTTTTTTTTGCGCATCGGTTCTATTTTGGGTTGGGATGGGACAGACGAGGACGACAGATGTGGTTGAAATCGAACTGACGCAGGAGAGGAGAGAGGTAAGAGAGGCGAAAAATAATATAATATTATATAAAAAATAAATAATAATTTCTCAACAACAAAAAATCATTGTGACAAATTATAAATATAAAAAATAAGATAAAAAACTTATTAGAATTTATTTTTTACATTTAACAATAAAAAAAACCTTCAAACTTACTCGAAGTCTAATACATTTATTTAATTATAAAAAAATTAAAATTAAAATACAAGTTTTCATTAGTTTTCTGAACTGGACATAGAAGTCAAGGGACAAACCAGAGAGGCGTATAGATTGATTAGTACCAAGTGATACGCACATCCAACCACAGCCATTTCTTTAGAGAAGCAAGCGACTGAGTGTGCTTGAATCGTATAGGATATAAGTAAACCTGTGAGATAAATTTTTGGTACGAAAACAATACGACTCGACAACGAAGTCTCGTTTTCTATGACCATGTGTGGTAAATTGCTGGACAAATTTTCCGTTGGCCTTTTTTTGTGTCACTAAAGTTGCGACAATCATGAACCGGCTTCATAAACAGTATGTCCGACCTTGTAGTTCCACCCATGGAGTGTAATTCGAGGGTTGATGCCAGGGGGAACCTCAAAAGATATTTCCACTGTCATCTCCTCACCCGGTACGAGGGAAAAATAGTTATCAGAGTAATGAACAGGAAGGATTCTATTGTCCTCTCCTATCTCGTGGTGTTTTGAGGCATGCACAGAGAAGTGAAGGAAGAAAGCAACACCCTCACCATTTCCATTGAGTTCCGTAATTCTGAACCCATCATCTTCCTTAAAGAATTGCCTGTAAACCTTCTGAAACAAGCCCCCTTCATGTCTTACCTTTGTCACAGAATGCAACGGCTCAGTTGAGCCCATATCGAAATCGCTGTCGCCACTCCTCGTGACAAAAGTATTCCTGTATAATGGGCTACTAGCACCTGTGTTCTTTGAAATGTTGTGCACCTGCATCTGCACTTTATAAGTGGACCCATTGATTGAGGCCTTGGATGTTAGTCTGAGAGGCACTCTCTTCTTTCGGTGGTGCTCTAAAATCTCGTAGTTTCCACCAGACAAACACAACCAGTAAAAATTCCGGGAAAAAATGCCATAATCCGACATTTTGTAGAGCTTGAGGAGAAGGAAAAAGACCGGTTTTGGATGCCTAGTCTTTGGATACTTCATCTCAACAATGGGTACTGTTTTCTTGGCGGGAATAGAGAGATTTCCATAGACTTTGTAAAATGGGCACCCTCCTTCGAGATCCCATACCGCAGCTTCTATAGCTACATTGGATAGTCCCCCTGGTGTTGTGTTAACAACCTGTTTAAAGGTGGAAAAGATCATACAGTATAGTTGATCTGATTGCATAACACTATGCACATTATACACGGTCTCTTAAGTTCATGCAAATAATATTTAGCATACAAACTTGCTATGATAACTCTGAATTGTTTCCAGACTTGGAATCTGTTTGTGGCACCGCTCATCTACCAAAAATATACATTAGTTTCTTTCTACCTTCTATAAATCAAAGAAACTTTTTGTTGTTTAGTTATTTATTATTATGTTTGATGCATGGTAAATTAAAACTGTTGATGAACCACATTACCTCAATAAAATAGGTTGCCAGGTTCAGTTGAACATGAATGGACTCAGCTGCACAGCGACATCCAAAGAAACCTGCAGTCTGATCGTGGAGATGATCATAGAATTGACCTCTAAGACCTGTCCATGGATTCTGACTTTTCCATACTAAAAGACCAGTGTATTTACTCCACATACGGGAAGTCCACCCCTCCAAAAGGGCTCTATACTGAATGTAATTAACTAGTTGAGCCTGAGATGGTTATTCAGAACAAGTTAATAAAGGAAATGAAAGAAACTAAGAGAGGAAGGAAACCTTCCAGATTAGAAGGTAAATATGTTTACTATATAATTTTTTTTTTTGTTTGCTTCCATGATTTACCTTCAGACAAAAATCATCAAGATCCTTTGGTGTCCCATACAATAGAACCTGATCATGAACCTTGCCTGGTTTCGAATAGGGAATGAATTTATGGTAATCCCATATGGGGTTTGGAACTTCTTCTATATAACCATCAGGTCGCTTCTTAAACAGTGGAATCTTCCAACCCTCCGGAGGCATTGTCGCCTTAATGGTGGCAGCAACAGGCATTCCGACAGAGCCAACCTCAGGATTAAACCCATACTTGCAAAAGTCGTCCTTAAAGAAATCTTCGGGATTTTGGATTTCATAAGGGCCATCAGTGAAGTCCCCTTTTCCATTTGCAAACCCATCCCACAGGGATCCCTGGATGTAATCTCGCGTCCCATCAAGGTATTCACTAGGATCTATCACTGAATATGATTCTTCCACACCCTCACCTTTGACGTTTTTGAAGTAAGGGTGAAATCTGAGGTCATTTTTCAAAGCATTGTTAATGTCAGCTGGCGGAGTCTGTTCATTTCCTCCCACCCAAAGCGCTAGACTAGGATGGTTCCTCAAAAGCTTTACAGTGTCCCTTGCACACAGCAAGAAAAGGTCATGGTCGAGGGGACCATTTGGGTTTGATATTGGATCCCCTCGTCCATCACAATCCCCAGTTATCCAGAATTCTTGCCACACCTACAAAAGTTGGATCAGGCATAAACTTAAAATGTAGACAGAACCAGATTAATAAGCCCGTGAGGAGAATTAATGTTAAAACAACACATTCACCATAAAGATCATCGGTATTTCTGAGTAAGCTTTAGAAACAATGACATCAAAGTAATTTAAACATTTTCAAAAGCCATATGCAGGAACACACATCCAAGTTTGCATACACAGATGAGGGAATGAGAGAGGAATGAAGCTCACCATCAGACCATAAATATCGCAGTAATGATAAAACTCTGGTCTTTCAGCCAATCCACCACCCCAACAGCGGATCATGTTAAAGTTCATATCCGCATGGAACTTGATGTCTGTTTTGTAACGTTCCTTTGATAGCCGAAGTAAACCATCAGATAGTATCCAGTTACCACCACGAATAAAAACAGGTTGCCCATTGACTTTGAACAATCTATAAGTAGAAATTAAAAAGTAATTTAACAGTGTACATGTAAAAGATATAAACGAGGCATCCCTACAGAATCTGTTAAGATAGTATAAACCATACCTTCCACCAGTAGAACTATCAATCTGGGATTCAATTTTGCGAAACCCAAATAGATGCTTCCACGAATCAGATTCGCCATATCCCTTTACATCAACAGTAATACCAACATTGTAAAGGGATTGCTTTCCCATGCCATTTGGCCACCATAAATTTGGCTTGTAGAAGAAAAGCTGCCAATTAAAACATATATTGGATGCCAAAGTGTTATAAAATTGTTGCGGTATAATATAATAGACATTAGCAGGGCTTCAAGAAATTACAAGCACACTAATTTTGAATTCTTGGATGCTCAAGCAAAGAACGGAGTAATTATCACAAAAATTTCCTGTTCAAACAAACAAACTCCCAAACCCCCGGTTGATAAGGAAAAGGGACTAATGCAGTGGTTGCTTTTTCGGTGCGAAAATGCAATTTCTTTTTATTCATAACTATTCTAGTTAGAAAATGTGTAATTCACCATAGGACAACCAAAATTTAACATATGACTATACGAACAAACCTGAGGGAATGTAAATTGAACACATTTTCCAGGAGGAACAGACACTTGTTGAGTCTGAAGATGCTCCACTAAACAAAAGCCTCCCTCAAGTTCAGTAGTCACTTGTATATTTAAAGAACACTCAGCAACCCAGGAGCTTCTATTTTCCAATTCAGTTGTAGCATGCAGATATACCCTCTTGTAATTGTCAAAGAATGATGAAACCAAGTGGGGATCCACTAATTTCACTGGCTGCAGAAAAATGGTCATTAATCAGTCTTCAAAGCTAGTATTTCATCAAAGACAACAAGCATCATTCTTTAATTACCCTTTCTGAAAGAATGATATCGGATTACAAAGTTTTGTCAAGTTATATACAACTAGAAAACAAAATGATATCATAGCTCGACAGTTGTCATCTTAATCAATTTTAAATGTATCAATCAACCTATGGCCCCACTTGATACCACAAGTTCTCCCTCAATCTCAGAATCTCACCGAAATTGAAAGCACTCTTGGAATCTCTCCAAAATACAGAGTCTCTGTTTTAAACAAAATGCAATATGCCTTTTCTTAATTAAAGCATGGCTTTTAAATAGCCGAATACAACCAAAATGATAATTTAAAATAAACCCACGATGCACCACTAGAGAAAGTGGGCAGTTAATGACAACTAGCCTGTGACACGTAATAAAACCATGACCCACATTCTATCACTCCTTCCTAAAACAGAGGAAAGTGGACGGATTATTTAACAAGCAAAAACAATAAGAGAAAAGAACTAATTAACCCACTAACTGCATCAGTGCATCCCTCCCAAAGAACTTGCCTCCGGCAAGTAATTCTGAACGTAGGCTTTATAAAGATCAGGAGCCAGGCGAGAAACCTCATCACCTTGCAGCCAAACAGATTCCGAAAGGGGTTTGTGTGCCCAGCGAACTAAAAATTTAAAATAGCCACCCCTACGAGTTGACACAAACTGATGATCCAACACGTCAAGCACAGTGTCGGGCTGACCGAGGATAGATGGAACTCGGACAGGAATGTCGTTTGACGGCACCGGCATAGCAGTTTCAGTGTTGAAACTGGTTAAATCTTCAACATTAAAAACATGACTAATTGTATAGTCTGGGGGCAAATCGATGACATAAGCATTGGGTCCCAATTTCTTTAAAACTTTAAAGGGCCCTGCCCGACGAGCATGGAGCTTACTGTAACTACCAGGAGGAAAGCGTTCGGCCGTAAACGAATCAACACTTGATCTCCAATTTCGAATTGTTTATCTCGCTGCGTAAATTGGCATGATGAGCATAAGCTTCGGTCGTAAAGCTATTTTCTTTCGAACCTCTTCATGAACAGAAATCATATGTGCCGCAAAGTCAACACCAGCCTCACTTGTTCGCTGTGGAAGGGGAAGTGAAGTTGTGTCTATCGGCGTACGTGGGTCCCTTCCATAAACAAGTTGGAATGGAGAGCTACCTGTAGTACGATTGATGGAATTATTGTAAGCGAACTCAGCTTGTGGCAGGATTAAATCCCAACCTGGCTGTGTGTTCTTCAACTAGACAACGCATTAAATTTCCCAAACTCCGGTTGATGACTTCGTTTGTCCATCGGTTTGGGGGTGGAACGCCTGGAAAAAGACAACTTCGTACCCAACTTAGCCCACAGTGTTTTCCAAAAATAGCTAACAAATTTTACATCACGGTCGGAGACGATGGAGGTAGGGAGACCGTGCAACCCGACAACCTCTTTCAAAAATAGGGCAGCAACATTAGAGGCATCCAACGTCTTTTGACATGGGATGAAATGAGCCATCCGAGAAAAACGATCGACAACCACCATTATAGAATCATTGTGACGTTGAGTACGAGGTAACCCAAGAATAAAATCCATACTCAGATCTACCCAAGGAAAGTATGGAATAGGTAACGGGGTGTAAAGTCCAGATTCTCGCTTCGTACCTTTATTAATTTGGCAAGTCCGACATCTTGACACGATTGTATGCACATCGCGTCGCATATGGGGCCAGAAAAAACGGTCGGTTGCCAACAAATAGGTCTTGTCAAAGCCGAAGTGACCTCCCAATCCTCCTCCATGAAGCTCTATGATAATAAAGTCACGCAGTGATCCCCTTGGTACACAAATACGGCCATTCTTAGTGATGAATCCATCCTGACAAAGAGAAATCAGTTCCGGAAATGTTGCCATTTTGCAGTGTCTTCCATATTTCTTGAAAATCAGGGTCCATTGCATATCCGTCTTTCATGGAATCAAAACCCACTGCATTAACGATGCAGAGTCAAGAGTTGTGGCCTTCGGTGAGTGCATCTGCTACTTTGTTTTCACGTCCAGCTGTATGACGAATTACAAAATCAAATTGTTGAAGATAGTCAAACCATCTAGCGTGCTTTGCACTCAACCTGCTTTGAGAATGAAGATGCTTCAAAGAATCGTGATCGGTAAATAAAATGAACTCTTGCTGCAATAAATATGGTCGCCAGTGTTTCGAGTTTGAACTAAGGCATAAAATTCAACATCGTAAGTGAATACTTGCGTCGAGATTCATTGAGTTTTTCACTAAAAAAAAGCAATAGGATGTCCTTCTTGACTTAATACTCCACCAATTCCCACGTTAGAAGCATCACAAGCAATCTCAAATACCTTAGAAAAATCAGGCAGTTTCAACACGGGGCAGAGGACATCTTCTTCTTAATTTCACCAAATGCTTTTGATGCCGTTGTAGGCCAAGTAAAATTCTTGGATTTAAGGCACTCGGTGATGGGAGCAGCGATGGTGCTGAATCCTTGAATAAATCTGCGATAAAACGTAGCAAGGCCCAAGAAACTTCGAATATCAAAAAAAGATTTAGGTTCAGGCCATTCACAGACTGCCTGTACCTTGGAGGGATCCACTTCCACCCCTTTGTGTGATATTATGAACCCCAAAAAATTGGTCTTTTCTTTGAGGAATGAACATTTTCCCCTGTTGATGTAAAGATGCTCGTTTTGGAGTGTCTCCGGCACTTGGTGAAGGTGTTCAACGTGACCTTCAACAGACTTGCTAAAAATGAGTATGTCATCAAAATAGACAACAACAAACTTACCAAGAAAAGGGCGCAGGGCTTGAGTCATGACACGCATAAATGTGCTTGGAGCATTAGTGAGGCCGAAAGGCATGACGAGCCATTCATACAACCCTTCTTTTGTCTTGAAGGCGGTTTTCCATTCATCCCCAGGCCTTACGCGGATTTGATGATAACCACTCCTCAAATCGAGTTTAGTGAAAATCGTTGCGCCACCAAGTTGATCCAGCATATCATCTAAGCGGGGAATTGGAAACCTGTATTTTACGGTGATTTTGTTCTGACTCTCTTGACAATACACATGCGCCAACTACCGTCTTTTTTTTGGAGTGAGCGGCGCTGGCACAGCGCATGGGCTTAAGCTTTCACCAGGATGAACCCTTTAGCTAGTAAATCAAGCACCTGCCTTTGAAGTTCAAAGCATGTTCAATAGGGCTCATTCTATAGTGCGGTAAGTTGGGTAAAGTCGAACCTGAACGAACTCAATAATATGTTGGATGTCCCGCAGCGGTGGCAACTGCTTGGGGAGATCCTCCGGCATCAACCTTTCAAACTCCTGGAGCAAGGATTTAATACACTCGGGATGTCACCATCAACTTGTTTAGTATTACGACCGAATAGAAAAAGGAGGGGTTCACCCTTGTGCACAACTTCTTCAACTTGGCGCGCAGAACGTGTGGTGTTAGACTCCCCATGCTTTTCGAACATATCGATGTGGAGTGGCTCCAAGACTATTTTTCGTTCACGAAATAAAAATGAATATGTATTTTCCAAACCATCATAAGATACCTGCCTGTCGAACATCCATGGTCTTCCCAACAATAGATGGCACACAATCATTGGTAGCACGTCACACCAAACTTGATCTACATATGTTCTTCCCAATGAAAACTTCACAAGGCAGCGATCTTTCACCATAATTGGATTAGTGTCATTAATCCAACCGACCCGATAAGGTGTAGGATGTGCTTGTAAAGGAAGTCCAAGCCGCTTGACTACATCTTTGGACACCACATTCATGCTGCTACCATTGTCAATAATGACGTTTAGTGCTTTGTCTCCATGCACGACTCTTGTGTGAAAAATATTAGTTCTCTTCCAGGCTTGCTCCATCACTTCATTTGCTCTATTTCCTGTCGAACATGCTGGATCACACAAATAGGCAAGTCCGCAGCTTGTACCCGTTCTTCCTCAGGGCTGCCTTCATCTAGGTCCTGATTTGCTTGATCATCACTTGGTTCATCTCCAAATACTAGCTCCTTCTCACAAACATATGCTATTTTTTTATCTCGTGTGGGGCACACCACCGCAAAGTGCCCAAACCCTTTGCACTTATAACATTGGGGGCCTTCACCAAAAACCTTCTCCTTTCCCTTGACGTTGTTAGCTCCTTGCCCCTTCATTTCAATGGTTGATTTGGAACTAGAAACAGTTGGAAAACGAGGACTTACAGAACCGGTTGAGAAAAAACGCCGTGAATTGCCGTGCTTTGTTTTTCAAATTGCAGGGCCAATTGATATGCTTCCTCTACATTGCACAATCGCGTAGACAGCATGTCTCTACGAATGTCGAGGCTTTAAACCCTTCAGGTATCGAGCCAAGACTTGTGGTTCGGTTTCATTGGTTTTGCTCCTCACCGTCGGTTCATGGAACCTCTCTGTGTATTGATCCACCGTGGCTCTAATGCCTTGGCTCCATTGCAACATGTCTTCGTAAATAAGTTGCTCATAATTCACGGGCAAATATTTTGTTCCTAAGCGCTCCTTCATATCTTCCCATTCCGTAATAGGGACTTGATGGGTTCGTCTGAGCCTCTCTTCCACACTACTCCACCAAGCACGAGCTGGACCTTTGAGCTTCAATTTGACAAATTGAACTTTGCGGTCCTCAGGAATAGAAACCCAATCAAAATAGTCTTCGAGTGTAGTAACCCAATCAAAAAAAGCGTCTGGATCAAGCTTGCCACCGAAGTCGCCTACTTCCACCTTCATACGTCGGGTAAAATCATCCGGGGTATTTTGTCGAACATTTGCATTGCGTTGTTGTCCCAATATTGTTCTGGGTTCCCTGTGCCTAACCCCGCCCAGCGGCACTTCTTCCATTTCATCTCCACTGTCCCCAATTCCATCTCGTCGTCTTGGCCCTCGTCGTGCGTCTCTGAATGGTCGTCCAATGTCGCGGTTGCTTGCGCTCATCAAGCACGTCCAAACGGTGCAACACCATGCCCAAGGTTTGAGATAATTGATCGAGTTGTTGTTGGACGCTGGATGAGGCTTGCGTTGAGTGCTCTGGATGGGGAACAGTACCACTATGCTCCATAACGTTATACGAATGTCCACTCCTGGTGTCTGGCATGAAGAAGTGTTCAATCAAACCTGCTTTGATACCAATATGATACCACAAGTTCTCCCTCAATCTCGGAATCTCACCGAAATTGAAAGCACTCTTGGAATCTCTCCAAAATACGAGTCTCTGTTTTAAACAAAATGCAATATGCCTTTTCTTAATTAAAGCATGGCTTTTAAATAGCCGAATACAACCAAAATGATAATTTAAAATAAACCCACGATGCACCACTAGAGAAAGTGGGCAGTTAATGACAACTAGCCTGTGACACGTAATAAAACCATGACCCACATTCTATCACTCCTTCCTAAAACAGAGGAAAGTGGACGGATTATTTAACAAGCAAAAACAATAAGAGAAAAGAACTAATTAACCCACTAACTGCATCACCACTGCAGCCAATAACCAACATATTCAACAACAAAAATGGCACTTCAACAAGAGATGCACTGCAAAAGGACATCACCAGATAGGCCCTAAGCAATATATGTGCAATTTCAATAAAAAAACAAAAAGAAAAAGAAACTCACCCCAGTAACAGAAATTGACACCTCATCCCAGATCCCGGTGTTTCTATCCCTGTAATATAAGGGTCAGAAACTACACAATATGAATATTCATGCCTCCAATTTATTCTTTTCATATATATGATGTAATTAATTAACTTGGCATATGCTTGCACTTGTCAGCCCCAAGCTTAAATAGAGGAGGAGAGTTGAGATAGGTTTGTGACAACTAATGTAAAATTCTGTCACATCTTTTAGTATGAACCACTACCACAGAATAAAAAAAATTATTGAGCCATTATCTACAAAGTGACGCATTAAATCTTTGAGACCCTAAAGTAGTCATAAATGGCCAGGAGTTGCTACATCATTACCCAGCAGCAATGTGTCATATCAACGCCTGAATGGGATGTCAAATGAACTAAGGTGTAAGGATTTAGTTAAAAACCATAGTCTTAGTTTGCGTTTAACATTTTGAAACATAGTCTCTCACATATAAATATGTAGAACTCGCCAAGGTCATAATCATAAGGGTATTAAAATTATGTGTCTTCAAAAGATTAAATGGATAGGTGACAAAGCTAGACATATAGGTGAGTGTGACTACCAAATAAAAATCAAATCAAATCAAATAAGCTTATTTTTCTAATAAAAATAAAAATAAATATTCATCAAAACAAAAATAAAATAAGCTTATTTTTGTTGAAAATAAAAAGTTTCATGGTGTCAGAGCCAGGTTCTAAAATCCTATCATATCCTCTTGATTATCTTCATCCCCAAGCATCTCCATATGCACTCCACAATTCCTCCCATAGCATTTTTATCCTCCATCATCGCTACAATAGGAGCATCTTCCCAAGCAACAAAGCCACGAAAGGCCATCTAAAAGAGGTCTACATTTATTAATAAAAATATCAATTTCTTTTATGATGAGGTTTGTCAATTTGCTAAGCATACTCGATGCAGCCTTCCTCCATGACCTCATAAACCAAATCATCCTTTTTCTCTCATCCACGATGACATTTGGGGACCGACCCATATTCCCAATATCACGTACACATTGGTTCTTGTTATTGGTGGATCATCATACTCGTTTGGACATTTCTCATGAAAGAAGAGTCAAAAACTAAACACATCTTTTGAATAGTTTCATGCAATGATTCAAAATCAATTCAAAACCAACATTCAAGTTCTTAAAACAATAAAATGATGTTGCAAAATGCAAAACCCATTATATATTTGAAATTACCCAATCTTTAATGTTTCATATGAATGTTACTTTTGGGGTGAAGCAGTTCTAACTGCCACATATCTCATTAATTGGATGTCATTTCGAATTCTCAAATCCTTTCCCAAGACTTTACCCATCCTCTCAAGTTAGTGACACAAGTTCCTCTCAAACTATTTGGTTGTCTAGCGTTTGTTCATATTCACTCACACCACCATGGTAAACTTGATGCAAATGTCCTCGAATGTATTTTCTTTGAGTACTTAGCCAATCAAAAGGGATACAATGTTACTCTCCTTCAATGGATGTAACATATTTTAAGATAAAATCATTTTATCCCACTCCTGCAATTCAGTCGGAGAACAATATCAATGAATCACATAATCGGGATTGGACTTCTTTTATTGAGTCTACTTTCCCTCTTGCTTCTCCTCCTTTCCGAATTGTAAATAATTTATTTAGAAGAAAATCAGGGATCATGATTGTGAGAGCACCCTTTGTATATATACATTCATCAAAATGATTAATAAAAATATGCTTATTTTTTTGTAAAATAGAAAACTTTAAAAGCAAGGGGGAATCTCACTGTGTAACTCCTGACATCCATTTTTGTAACATATATAGAAAATAATATAGAAACAAAAGAGATGAAGGACCCAAAAAAAACTTAGTATAATGCAATTATAGAAGTTATCACCTTATGGGAATCATCCAATCCCAACCTTCAACATATTGTGCAGCAACATCCTTTCCAATCTAACATGAACACAAAAGACATTTTAATCATAGATAATTACATTTGCATGCATTTATGCAACTTGCTATAATGCTTATCAATCCTTACAAAAGTAGAGTGTTAGATATTAATGTTTATGAACACTAAACATTAACGCACACAAAAGTAACCATTGCACACTAACCGAAGGGAAAGGACAATATCAAGACCCAGGCTAATACATGGATAAGTTATTTTAATAAAGCTAGTTCGAGCTACAAGTAACTGAGTAAGAAGGTTTACCTGGTATATTCTAAAATGGAAAGCAATTTTACAATACATTTTATTACATTGTACCATAGGAAGATAACTTTGTCCCAAGTCCAATTGTTTTTCGTTATGTCCTCGATGCTCGCTAACATTGTGGAAATTCAGGTATATTGAGGAGGTGTCTACAGGATGCCTGGCACAGAATTAATGATTTGTTTCCACTATCTTTAGGTTCATGAGGACATAAAGCAGTTGTTTAGAGATGGAAATTCCTCTTTGGCCTGGCATGAAAGGAAATGGCTTGAAACTTTGTGCTTAATGTTTTGCTAAATATGTTTAGTATATGGGCTGCCACCTCTTAAAGTTCTTTATTAATAGCTAGTTTATTTTTAAAACGGAAGGGTAAGAAATTTACAATGCATCATTATCACTAACCTGGAAGCTCCACCACTTAAATGCACTTATAGGTGCATTCGATTCATATATATTATATTTAGAAATGATATAAGCTTTGTCTATACCAAGTGCAAAATGGATATGAATGAACATGCCTCCATTCAAAATTTCCAGTTTCTATAGCTGATATATAGTAATGCCTCCATTGCATTTAATCCTCCTTATGACCAAGTTATCAATTACATATATTTATAAAATGGACGTAAAAATAATTATTTTATAATGGAAAACATAACTTACCTCATGATCACCACCTTGCCCCCCTTTACGAGGAATTGTCCCAGGATGATCAGGAGGGTACACAAGAATGGCTAAGTGGTTTTGACCTTCAATATTCAATATGTCAGTAACATCAAGCGAATGCCTTCGAAACATGCCCTTTGGTAGGACCTGTTTATGCCCATTTAAATATACATCTGCAGAGTAGTTGACTGCACGCAAATTCAGATCCAGATGCTGATTTCCCAACTAACAAATGAGTTAAATAGCAACAATTATTCACATCATTATATTTTCATTTTAAATATAAACAGGGCTACAGTGAAAAGAGAAACACAATTATTAAACATGAGCTTATCAATAAATCTTATGAACCATACGAGCTGAAGTACATACCAGCTTCCCCTGAAAAGTTGTGAAGAACCAGAATGTGTAATGTTCTCTCCCTGAATCAGCGATATCTATAATTGCCTCATTCTCCAATCCATAGAATGGATCTGGTACATGTTTGTTCTTCACAAGGGTTGCCAAAACACTGTCAATAGTGTCACCATACAAACCACAAAGCATATTAATGTGAAATGACATACAAATGTAAGATTCAGACTCCTGATTAAGCAAGCAAAAACACATAACCACTGAAAATAACAAAATATCATAACCTAAAAATAGTTTTGGGTTCCACAATCTTATGCCCGCATTTAAATAATGCAGCAGGAAGATATGGTATAAACCAATCATCCATTATGATGTCACCACATTATGACAAGAACACATCTAGTCTTAATATCAGGCTATCAGCTTTGATTTCTGCTTCCACACCACACCACATAAATTGGGTATTTACTGAAATTTTCTGCAGATACATAATTTTGAAGTGGATGCAATTAACTACTGCAAACATTTCATGCCCAAACTTGGAATTTAGTATTATTTGTTAGAATTTGAACTCCCACCACTTTGCCCCAAATTGTCTGCTCTGGGCCAGACTTATAAATTTTCAAGTCACTTCTCCCTATTCCTCCACATAAGCACACTTAAATACAATATTCCTACTGGGCTATGGCACCCTCACGCTTGTTAAAAGTGTCATTTTAAGTAAGGAAATACTAACACAGTTATAGCATTGAACCCAAGTGGACATTGCTAAACAAAATTTGCACCGGGTCTAACACTGTTTGAAGTCATATAGTCTGTAGTGTTGGCCCACTTTATTTCTTTTACTCGTATTCATTTGCGTGCCGATGCAAAAAGAGACAGAAACACACTGACCCAAACAGATAGAACTTGCATACACTGCCCGTACATGTTCATTTCTGTCCTAAAAGTACTCATTTAGCTTCTGAGAGCTAAAAACCAAAAAAACAATGCAGCTATCACTTCTCCAATTGCGAAATTTTAGTATAAGTACCAATTCATGTTGATATTCAACAAATGCTGCCATAGAAAACAAATGTACATGGCCAAATGCAAATACAAAAGGAAACTAGCAACTGGGCACACCGCATAGCACCCCCCAATGCAAATTCAAGCATAAAATAGCTGAAACAAGTAAAAAATAAACATAACATTGGAGTCCCCGATTACCCATCTCAATTTAATTACTTAATACCAAGTATAAAATCAAACAAAAGATTTAAGTCCCCAACTTTCTGGTTTGGATTTATGAGACCCAAAACCAGCAGACCTCCTAACTCAGCGAGAGAGAGAGAGAGAGAGAGGCAGAATCTAACGTGCCGGGGACGACGGCCTCCATCCACGGCGGCGAGGCGCCGTCGGGAGGGTGGGTGGTGGTGAGCTGGACGCCAGTGAGGCTGAGCTCCGTGGATCTGGCGGCGAGCCATCCGGTGTCAAGCACTTGCTTCCCAATCTGGGTCATCGTTGACGCGAGATTGAGGTCCGAGGATCGTAAGTGTGCTTCATATATATCCTTGTACTACATTGTCTGTCTAGAGAGAGAGAGGGGGGTGGGGGACAGCTTCGGTTTCCAAAGGATTTTGTCACTGCTGCGTAATGCTCAGGTAGTCGGGTGTGGTAAAACGGTAAAGAATGGATTTTGTCACTGCTGGCGTAGTGCTTAGGTATGATACAACGGTAAAAAAAATCCAATCACCGATTTATCAGAAGAAAATTACTGTATTTTTATCGTTCTTTTCCCAGTGGCCAGACCAAGCAAATCTTTTATTGAATTTTTACTAATCAACAATTTATTGATCGAAAATTTTGATAAAACAAATTTTATCCAACAACAATATGATCAAAGGGAAATAAATTTAGAGACCAATTATTATATTCTAGAAACTTAAAATATTTTTAAACAATAAGAATTAATATATATATATATATAACGCAATTTATTATGTATAGGATGTAGTTTTAATATTTTATTATATATTTCGATAATTTTTTTATTTAAAAAATATAGCTAGTCATGGTCGGTGCACCAGAGAAGCCACTGGAGCTCGCAACGTTTTCTCTGTTCATAGGTAAGGTGTCTAATTTTTGTTTTTTATATAACAATTTTGTGGCGTTAATTAATAGCCGAGAGGAAGCTGATAGCTGGAAGCTGCATTGGGGGGTTGAAGGAGACACAAGAGATGATTGATTTCGCAACGGAACACAAGATCGCTATAGACATTTATGTGTGGAATGGACTATGTGAACACTGCAATGGAGCGGCTCGTCAAAGCTGATATTAGGTACAGGTTTGTCATCGACATTGGAAGACATTGACCCCCGGCCTAATCTGTTTTTGCTAAAAAAAGAAAAGAAAATAAGGCCTGTATCGTGCAGCCATATAAATATTTGAGGAATGACAAATATATTAGTCGTATTACATTAATTTTAATAATTTAATGCTAACTAACAAAAACTAATAACTAGTAATAGCAGTCCACACACAATACAATATAAAAACCATACTTTTCAAAGAGTCGTGTTAGGTACAATTAGTGTTACGATATCTTTGTGTTCTCGACTGACGTGAAATAAGTCACATTAGCAGTTTTTTTCCACTATTTGACACGCTTCCAGATCATCACTCGAGCTCTTGGCGAGGCGCGCTCCTGCTTGAGGCTCGAGCATATGTGCTCGAGACACCCTGCTCCAGCACGCTTCGAGCAGGGTGGCTCGAGCTCTTACTCGAGCTTGAGGCTCGAACAGGTCTCCAGTATCGAGTAAAGGTATTCGATCATCTCTTTCACGGCTAAATCTATGGGTTTTTGGATTCCGTCAACTGTAATTTCTGACGAAAACTTCAAACAGCTATAACTTTACGTAAAATGATTCGATTTAGGCCCATTTTTTATTTATAGGTATCGACGAGAGTTACGGCGCCCAAATGTCCGTAAGGGCTTTGACGCTCTCAAAATTCCAAAAAAACACATTTTTTCACCTCTAAATACAGATTTTATGCTGTGTTCTACTTTCTCCTATCCAGATGCACCGTTCAAGGCTCATCCGCTCTCTTTCTCTCTATCTCACATGTCGTGTGCTATGCGTTAAGTTTTAAGTAATTTTACTGATATAACAATCACCACATCATCCAAGAACGCAAAGGAGAGGCAACGCCGGTTGCAAATAAACTTTTTACTTTTCAAATTATGAAAGAAACTCAAAGATCAATTGCTCACAAATCCTTAATTGTTTTGGGCCTGCCAAATGCAATTAATTGTAATCATCCTATCCATCCTAAGATGATTTTATAAAATTGTATGTATTTTTTTTAATAATATTATATTTAAAAACACATAAAAATATAATGATTTTATAATATTTTATGTAATTTTTTAGTAATATTATATTTAAATTTTATAATGAATGTTGAATACCCTTAAAAAAATTCCAACTTGCTTATCCTTTCATTTGATAAAAAGGGAGGAAAACGATTTAATAATTTTAGGTGAAAAGAAAAAAGAAAAAGAAAAAATAGTTATCTCAGTGTGGAAAAGGAGTGGAAAAATATTTTTATGGTTTGATTGGAATTTTTAAAAATGATAAGAAAAAATATTATCATTTGAAATACTATTTTTCCTCTTATATATATAATTTTATATATTTATTTAATAAGCATAAAAGAATAATTTTGATAATTTTTCATAGTAAATTTTATTATTTTGATTGTTATAAAATTAATCTTAAATTTTCATATTATTTATCTATCTATTCTCACTCTATTTTTCATCTCTCGTCAAGTAGAAAATGACATTTTCATGTCTTTTCCATGCTATTTTTATTTTTCATGGCTTTTTCACATTTACCAAGAATGAGTACATGTTCGTTCCGATGTGTGGGATTAACATGAGACATGAGACGGATTTTTAGGGATGAGCAATGAAAAAAATATAATTGAAATTAGTTTGATTTTTTCAGTCTACAAAAAACATAAATAAAAAATTAAAACTGAATTTTAAAAATACAAAATTTTGAATAATCAAATTTATGTTGGTTATTTTGGTTTTTACCCAGATAGAGTGATAATAATTTGTTTTAAAAAAAATTAAAGTTTTTGAAAAGCGTATATTTTTGGATCGTTGATTTTTTATCCAAATATATTATATTTTTAAACAAAAAAAATATCAAAATCACATGTATTATATATATATATGTCATATAAATAATAAATAAATAAATAAACAATAGTTATATTTTCAATTAATTAAATAACCGAATTTACATGCTATTTCATCTACAAAATTAAACCTATATAAACAAACAAACAATGTTTTTCCATGTGCAGTATTTTCTAAACCCCCGGTAAACGTTGTTAAATATAATTTTACTCGGGTTAATTTTTTTCTACTATTTGACGCGCTTCCAAATCATCGCTCAAGCTCCTGGCGAGGTGCGCTCAAGCTTGAGGCTTGAGCATGTTCTCGAGCGACCCTCCTCCAGCGCGCTTCAAGCAGGGGGGCTTGAGCAGGTCTCTAGTATCGAGCAAGGGTTCGACCATCTCTTTCACAGCTAAAACTTCAAACAGCTATAACTTTGTGTAGAATGGTCTGATTTATGTCCATTTTTTTATTTGTAGGTATTGATGAGAGCTATGGTGCCCAAACATCCGTGGGGGGTTTGCCGCTCTCAAATTTCAAAAAAAAAAACATATATTTTTCGCCTCTAAATCCAAATCTTATGTCGTGTTCTACCTTCTCTTGTCTAGATGCACCGTTCGAGGCTCATCCCTACCTTCTCTACTCTCTTTCTTTCTATCTCACATGTAGTGCACTGCGCGTTAAGTTTTAAGTAATTTTACTGATATGTCAATTGTCACATCAATCGAAAACGCAAAGAAGACGCAACACCGATTGCAAATAGACTTTTTACTTTCTAAATTAAAAAAGAAAATCGAAGATCAATTGCTTACAAATCCTTAATTTTTTTGGCCCTACCAAATGTAATTAATTGTAATCATCCTATCCATCCTAAGATGATTTTATAAAATTATATATATATATATATATATATTAATAATGTTATATTTAAAGACATGTAAAACTATAATATTTTTAGTAATATTATATTCAAAATTGAATACCCTAAAAAAATTGCAACCTGCTTATCCTTTTATTTGATAAAAAGGTAGAAAAACGATTTAATAATTTTAGATGGAAAGAAAAAAAATAGTTGCATGTGAAAAAAGCAGAAAAGAAGTGGAAAAATATTTTTTATGGTTTAATTGGAATTTAAAAAAATGATGAGAAAAAATAGTATCATTTGAAATACTATTTTTCCTCTCATATATATAATCTTATATATTTATTTAATAAGCAGAAAAAGAATAATTTTGATAATTTTTCATAGTAAATTTTATTATTTTGATTGTTATAAAATTAATCTCAATTTTTCATATGGTTTATTATCTATTCTCACTCTATTTTTCATCTCTCGTGAAATAGAAAATGATATTTTCATGTCTTTTCCATATTTACGAAGAATGAGTACATGTTCGTTCGGATATGCATGGGATTAACATGAGACATGAGGCGGACTTATAGGGATGAGCAATGTAAAAAATATAATTGAAATTAGTTTGATTTTTTTCAGTCTACAAAAAGCATAAATAAAAAATAAAAAATAAAAACTGAATTTTAAAAATTCAAAATTTTGTTGGTTATTTTGGTTTTTACCTAGATAGATTAATAATATTTTTTTAAAAAAATAAAGTTTTTAAAAAGCTTATATTTTTGGATTAGTTGATTATTTTTTATCCAAATATATTATATTTTTAAAAAAAAAAAACCAAAATCACATGTGTTATATATATTATATAAATAAATAATAATCATATTTTCAAACTCTTAAAATACCGCTAATCCGTTTTTTAAAAATAAATTATTAATACACTTTGAAAAGAAGGCGTCGGTTCACCGCTTCATGTCTGAACAGTCCACGCCAATGGGAGTTCGACACGTTGCATCGAACTGTGTATGGGATTGGCCTCTCCAACCGGAAAGGCAGAGGCGCCGGTTTCGGTTTCGCACGCAGCGGCGGCTGGCTGACGTGGCCCCGAGAAAATCGCCTGCCCCGGCCGGTCCCGGTCCAAGTCCGGCGGACGTTAGAGAGCGTCCCATCAGCATTGCCGTCACTCCCATTTCGCTTACGAAATGGCTAACGGTCTCTCACTTAATCACGAAATAGGCGCAACGACGATCCTTATCTTCGCTCGCTACATTATCCACTAACGTACGCACCTCTCTCTCACCCCCCCCCACTGAAATCCGAAACCCCTCCATTCCTCTCTTGGAAATTGCAGAATGCGACCGCCCCTCCTACTCCCCCCCTCTCTCTAAAATCCCAAACTCACGCCATTTCTCTCTCTAGATCTTCAATTTCTCTCTCTAGAATTTACTTTGATTCGACTCTGAGCCTGTGATGGATTTGGATTCGGAAGCTCAACGACGCCTGAAATCGATTCGAGGCCCTCTCCTACCCGTGGCCCCGGATCCGCGGTCGCAGATTAGGTCGAGCCTCACCGCCGGAGAGTTTGTTCTCGGTAATCTATTTCTCTTTAATTTGATGCATTTTTTGTTTTTCGGACGGCGATCTTCCCTGCCTTATGAACCAGTCAACCAGAGATGGTGATTTGAGGTTTTGATATTATGTTTGTATGGAGAATTGTTTCATCGCGAGTTTCGATCGTTTTGCCGTATTTGATCTGGTCTAGTCTGGACTTCATATCGATAGATCATAAGTGAGAATGTGCAATGCCTGCTAAAATTGTCACATGCGTGTGTGTATAGAAAACTAGCGTGTCAAAGCTTCCAGGATTATCTTAATTTGAAGAAAAATTTAGACTATTAAGGAGCAATTTAGTTTAATTGCTTGTCAATACAATGGGAACTTTATAAAAAATAATAAAAATATTAACACAATATCATTAATTTCTTTTTTTTTTTAAAAATTAAAATTTTTATAATTTATTTTATATTATTATAACAAACTATTAAATAAAAATATAATCTTAACCGTTCATCATAATATTTAATAACTCTCTAACAAAACATAATATATATTATTTTAATGGTAATAAAAAAAGTAGAGCATTGGTACTCCACCAAACAAACAGCGAAATAACTATTCCACGATTGAACCAAACATTGAAATTTGCCATCCTCGACCATATTTATTTTAATAGATGAAAAGAAATAAGCTGTGCAACTATGGGAATTATATCCTTATAATTGGCTACTGATGATAGCATAGGAGCTGAAATAGGAGTCCCCCTGATCCTTATTTTAATAGTTGTTGTGCTTCTTTATAGGCATGTGATATAAGGACTCCTTGTTTCAAGTGTGCCTTGTTAATTGCTTGGGACTCAAATCGGAGCCCCCCTAATCCTCTGAAGTTATTTTTGTCACCCAGAGGAATAATATACAGGACATTAGTGTGTGCTACCTCTTCAAATAAGAGACCACTACTTGCAGGCTAAAAGATGCTTTCCCTGATTGTTAGTGATTTCGGTTTACTCATTGTTACTCACTCTTTTGTTCCTCTTGACTTTGAGCAGATCAGCAATACAGTGTAGTTCTTCCAGAAAAATTACATACTGGAAAATGGAATGTATACAGGTGAGTTGCATCTTTTTTATAGTTGTGGTTGACTTTGAGCAGATCAGCAATATAGTGTAGTTTGGCTTGGCATATGCGAATAACATTTCTATAGTTGGGGTTGAATTATTCTTGCATGACAGGTCTGTGCGCTCTCCACTGAAGATTGTGAGTACATTCCCCGATCACCCTGAAATCGGCACATTGCATGATAATTTTTTGTGAGGACACTATTCAATTTCTCCGTTCATCGTTAAAGCTAGTTTTATTCTTGTGGCTATGCGATGATAAATGGGACTCTAACCGAAAACAAACCAATATGGACTATACATTTTACTTTTTTGGTTTTACTGCTACTATTAGAGCGTGGAGGATGTGCTGCTATAATTAATCGCTGGGGAGACAATGTGATGATGAAGTTTTATTTACAGACGGGTAGTCGAAAGATTCCGAGACCACAGGTACTTGGGTACACGAATTCAACCGGATGGAACTGTTGGAGGGTAAGTTGGCTCTCAAATTTGCATTCTGAGGCTTAAGTTATTGAGCAAACAAATGTATAACTACATTTAGCTGGTCCCCATATTCTCTGCCTTTGAAGGTACAAGTGGATGACATATGGAGAAGCAGGCACTGCTCGAGCTGGAATTGGCTCAGGCCTTCTGTATCATGGGTTATTACATGTGAGTCTTTTTCGGTTAGCTTGGACTTAATTTGAGGCCGCTATCGAAACCAGACGCATCTAGCTCTTGCGTCTAGTTTGCCATGTGTTTTGTGCATACTTTATTTTAAAATTATTTCTTTTCCTTAGTGGCGTTTCCTTTTGAACGTCTCTTTATTGGCCTGTGTTTTTATTACCGAATATGTGTATTACTCTCAATTTTGATTGGATCAGGGTGCTTGCATTGGCCTGTATTTTATCAATCGACCAGAGTGGCTGATTGTGGACCATGCCTGTTCTGCATTTTCTTTCACTTCTGTTCCTTTATATGACACTCTTGGTATGCAATTTTTATTGTACTCATTGGACTCTTCCCAGTGTGGCCATGAACAATTTCATTAAATTTTATTTCTAATTACTACAGGGCCAGATGCTGTGAAGTATATTGTGAATCATGCAGATGTGCAAGCAATCTTTTGTGAGCCACAAACACTAAATTCCGTGAGTTCTTTAATTTTTCTCCAAATACATTTCACTACCATGAATCCATGATTGGCATGCGCGCGCGCGCGTCTACCTGACAATATAGAATAGGCAAATTCCTTGTAGCGTTGTCCTGTAATACATTTTTTAGCAACAAAAAGGAGATGGAAACCCATAGCACACCTTTGGCCTTCTTTCTGATCGATTGAGGGAGCATCCACTTATACATAACTAGTGCCATCCCAATACAAAAAGAGAAATGGTTTCAGTCAACTGCCTCATGACTCATCATTGTACATGAGAAAACAGATAGATATATTACAACTATATGAGAAACGAGGACCTACTCAACGGCGTAGGCACTAGGCAGCTAAAGATCTCCCGGTGCCACGTGACTAGTGGTTAATATTTATTTTATTTTGTACCCGTCTATGTTCCTTAGCTCGTATCGATCAAAATTCAGAGGGCGCCTCATCTTCCTTTCATTTAATTTGCAGTTATTAAGCTTCTTGTTCGAGATTCCATCTGTACGTTTAATAGTGGTATGTTAAAAAAGAACTAGTCCAAGTTTCTTCCTTCTGATCTTACTGTTATTTACATCTCTCTTTCCTTACTTTTATTTATCAAACTCCATGACTCAGGTTGTTGGAGGGTCTGATGAAAACATGCCTGCACTTTCAGCAAAGTCTGGGGTCAAGATTCTGTCATATTCAATGCTACTTAGTCAGGTAAAGTTCATTTTGTCTTCACACAGATGGTGAATATGTATTTGCGGACAACTCTGAAAGTTGTGTAATTGGCCCTTAACTGTTCACTGAACATGTGGCAATAGACCAAGAAACTTGATAAATAAACAGTTACCTTCAAATTTTTATCAACTTAAATTGGAACTGATTGGTGTATAGGAAGATTTTAGTGAAGTATAAAGAAGAGGAAGCATCAGCTGGATAGAAGAAAGGAAGCCTAAAGAAAATATCTTTAATTTATCATGTCTATTGGAAGTTTTCTATTGTACCATTTATTGTGTATACATGCAGGTCTCACAAGGGTTACAATGCGCAACCAATAACATTACCTAAAGTGGCTAGATTGTTATTCAAGCTAATTAGCTATAGTTTAAAACTCCTGTCGTGGAATGTGCGAGAGCTTCATGATCGAGCGAAATGTCTTTTTCCAAGAGTGGAAGCCTGATATTATTTGTTTGCAGGAGACTAAGTTGGAGCTTGTGATAAAGGACCTCATGAAGTTTTTGTGGGATGTCGGTTTGTGAATTGGTTGTTTCTTGGATCCATGGGGTGGGCAGTGACATTCTTTTGATGTGGGACAATCATGTTGTTTGCAAGTTGGATGATGTTGTAGGTCAGTTTTCTATGTCTTGTAAGTTTCAGAATGTTGGGGACTATAGTGTGTGGATGTTTTTCGGGGTGTATGGTCCTCATCTTGCCACTGCTAGGAGTCTGATGTGACATGAGCTTTCCGGTTTGCATAGTTGGTGGGAGGTTTCGTGGTGTCTCAGGGGAGATTTTAATGTGGTGCGCTTCTATTTTGAGAAGATGGTTTGCCATGGTTTACTCCTTTGATGGTCGGGTTTTATGAGTTTACTGATGCCTTGGGCTTGGTTGACCTTCTGTTGGTTGGTGGGGTTTTCACGTGGTCTAGTAACTGCGTTGAGCCGTCCTTTTCTCAGCTTGGATCAGTTTTTGCTCTTCGTGGATTGGGCTTGGCAGTATGTGCATCTCTGTCAATTGAGATTGAGTCGGTGGTGTTCTGATCATTTTCCAGTTCTCTTAGAGTGTGATCTTTTGCCGTCGTGCCGTCAACCTTTCCGGTTTGAGAACATATGACTGTTAGCAAATGGTTTTGTGGACCAGGTTCGGTCTTGATGGGAGTCGTACTGGGTGGAGGGTACTTTGAGTCATGTGCTTGATTCCAAGTTGAAATTGTTGAAGGGGGAATTGAAATTGTGGAATGATGCTGTTTTTAGACAAGTTGGCGTTCGGAAGCACACTTTGATGGCAGATTTGAGTGGTCTTGATGAGGTGGCTCTGCTCTAGCCTTTATCAGAGGCGAAAAGGGGGCACAAGGTTTTGTTGGCCTCTTCTATTGAGCAACTACTTTTGATGGATGAGATTTCTTGGCGATAGAAATCTCGATTCCTATAGCTTCGAAAGAGAGAGACAAAAACTCTAAGTTCTTTATTGTATGACTAACTCTCATAGGAATGGCAATACCATTAGCAACTTGCGCATTGATGGTCTTGTCTCAACGTGTCAGGAGGATATTCAAGACCACATAGTGGAGTTTTACGGGTCTCTTTTTTAGAAGGAAATATAGAAGATCTACTTGTCTTGTTATACCACTCAGTCACTCCTCTCTCTATACCTAAAAAAAGATTTAAACAACATAAGATAGCACAAATGCTCAATAAACTCCACATTACCTTACGAGCCAACCAATCTAAGATCTATATGTCACATGTATTGTGTTAATATAGTGCTCTAGACTATTCATTCAACCATTAAACATCACAGCAATCATATAATACAATACACAATTTGTAATGCGACTTCACCAAACATCATCGAATTAAACCAGCAGACACAATTATTAGGACATTGGGGTTCATTATCCCACAATCATTGAAAAGCATTGAGGGCCATTATCTCACCATCTCAAAGCAATAGCAAGCTTTAAGGACCATTATCCCACAAGTTCAAAGCAACAACAAGCTTTATGGACCATTATCCCACAAGTTCAAAGCAATAGCAAACCTTAGGGACCATTATCCCACAAGTTCAAAGCTACAACAAGCCTTGGGGACTATTATCTCGCAATCTTATAAAGCATTAGGGACCATTATTCAATTTCATAAAGTATTAAGGACTATCATCCCATAAACAGTTTAGGAACCATTGTCCCTTTTCACAACACTAGGGACCATCATCCCTTATCACAAATACTAGTATACATCACATTTACAATTCAAACGATTCCTCCTCAACCCCTGAGACATGATACCATACAAACGTAACTAGGAAAAAATATTTTATATATATTGAATCAATGGAAAAAGGTACATATGTATAGATTAATTACAACAAGAAAAAGTTAACTCCTAAAATAAGGGTTAGTTACACCATAAAATTTGACCTTTAAAGAAAGATTCTAATAGCTAATAATGTAATTGAATTAATTAATTACAACCGACTAAATCATGTTTGATTTCGTCGACAATTTAATCACTTTATAACTTTATTTCTAATAGGGCCAAGATAGTCTTCAACCATTTTGCCCTCCAAAACCTAAAGACATTGCCACCATATGCTACACAAGTGGCACTACTGGTACCCCAAAGGTATTTTTTTAAACTTTAATCCTTAGGCCCTACTAAGCAAAATCCTTACTCAATGACATTTTAATGGCATAACATTCTTACTTTTTTTGATCCATGGAAAGGGAGCTGTATTGACACATGGAAACTTAATTTCATGCGCTGCTGGTGTAAGCCTTGGAGTTGATTTTAACCCCACAGATGTGTGAGTATTTTTTTTCTTTCTAAACTTAATAGATTATGCTTTTGGCTTTTTACTAATCATTTTTCTCGAATATTTTTTTAAAATTATATTTTATTTTATGACAGCTACATATCATATCTCCCTCTGGCACATATATATGAAAGATTCAACCATATTTTGGGTGTATACTCTGGCACTGCTGTGGGTTTCTATCAAGGGGTATAATTATTTATCTACTATCATATGTTTGGTTATGCCTGTGTATGTTATGCCTTTATGCTCTCATTGTGTTCCTTTGTTGCTTAGTTCTCTTATAGTATTTAATGAAATAAAATCTCAAAATAAGTAGTAGATTATTTGTAAGGTTGGAAACTCACATTTCAACATGATATTGAAATAGACAATTGATCCATCTATGTGTTTGTCACACGATGTGACCCAAATTATTAGTCCACATGTTTTGGTCATATATGGCCCGTTTGGTATGATGATATTATTTCTAAAAATATAATTGTTTTTAAAAATCAGTGAATCCGATGAATATAAAATTATTTATAAGTAATGAAAATTCATCTAAACACAATTTTTAAAAATAATTTTATTTGAAAAAAAATATAGTTTCACCAAACATACCCATAATGCCATAACTGCTAATTCTAAAAATTAGGTTAGATGGTGGTTTAGGTTCTAAGCTTGGGCTGATTTAGTGTAGAGTCTGAGGACTTTGCAAGTCCCACATCGGCTGGGAAGGAGAACGAAGCGTGCCTCTTAAAGAGGACGTGGAGACCTCTCCTGGCACGAGGCCTTTTGGGGTGCCTGTGTAGTACTGCCAAGAACAAAACCGAAAATTGGGCTTGGGCCCTGAACCGGACAATATTGTGCTATGGGGGACTTGGGCTGTTACAAATGGTATCAGAGCTGGGGACCGGGTCGGTGTGCTATAGTCCCACGGGGACGTGGGCCTCCTAAGGGGGGTGGATTGTAGAGTCCGAGGACTTTGTAAGTCCCATATCGGCTGGGGAGGAGAACGAAGCGTGCCTCTTAAAGAGGATGTGGAGACCTCTCCTGGCATGAGACCTTTTGGGGTGCCTGTGTGGCACTGCCAAGAACAAAACCGGAATTGGGCTTGGACCATGAACCGGACAATATCGTACTACGAGGGACTTGGGCTGTTACATTTGGTCCTTAAGCAACTAAGGTGTTTCTAGTCCGTTCTAGGTAGTCAACATCTAACCTTTTTTTTCATAGTAATTTTTTAAATATTTCATAAACATTCTTAAAATCATTAGTTAATTAAGAACATAAATGGTCTAATTAATTATATGTTCATAACTTGAAAGACTCAATGTTTCAGACAATACAGCTGGGAGACTCCTCAATGAATACTTGACTTTTTGTTTAATAAATGAAAATTTAGGGAGTTATTTCAAATATTTTATGTAAGTTTCTTATTATCCTTTATCCATTTTTGAAAATATCCTATTTTTATAAGTAGAATTTAAGAATTGTAATTTGAAAATAATTTCTATTTGGTTGGAGAGAAAATATATTTTAAAAAGAGTATATTTTTAAAATTAAAATTTATAATTTTTTTTTAAAAAATAGTGGATCCAAATAATAAAATAAAAGAAAAATAAAAAATAAAAAAAATTATTTGAATCTCCCGACAGAATTGAGTTTATATTCAAAAACAAAAAATAATTAAAAATAATTTTTAAAAAGAATCTAATAATTTTTTTAAAAGATTTTAAACTTTTAATATTTTAAAATTAAGATGAACCCATATTGAGTCTATTTTTAAATTGTCCTAAGGGCGTACCAAACATGCTTTCGATTGTCATTCTTGCATATCAACTTAAGAGGACACATAGGAGGGCCAAGATTGGATGCCCCTAGGTGAGATGAAAATGATGTGGGCCCCATAGGATACCTTGCGCTGGAGCATGGTGTAGAAAAACTTGTGTTGGAGCTATGAAGTCATTTGTATTGTATTTTGTCAGCCTCTATTCCCATTCTAGTGGATCTTCGGTTGGTGTCTTCTCTGCCTATTTTTCATGTAGACCTTTAGCTGACTTATTCCCCTCCCATTCCAATGAATCTTTGGCCGGTGTCTTCTCTATCTATTCCGGCAGACGTTGAACTAACCTCTTATTTGGCCATTCCAAGGGATTTTATGTTCCATTCTAGCATGTGTTTATATTGAATCTTGAGACTCATTTTTCAATTAAGGGAGCTAACATTGACGCAAGTGTATTCACATTTAAAAGATTTAGCACAAATAAGGGTGTTGGAAATATTATCATAATTAAGGGAGTGTTGAAAGCCTAGGTTTAATGTATCTACATAATTATAGGTGTAATGAATCTAGAATTTCCTTATTGGTTAATTGTTATAATTATCAGTAGTTATTTTTTATTCTGTTTTGTATTCGGGGCTATTGCCATAATTAGAATGATATTGGAGCAATTTTCATGTTGTGTACTTCCTAAGTATCCTGTACATCCTAGCTGAAATTGTAAGGTGGAGTGGCTGACTGGATCTTGTTCCAACTTAAAAATATTTCATGTTATGAACATGCTTGTAATTCATAGAATAGAATTATGTTGGGGATTTCTTTTCTCTCTTTTTTTTTGGATTGCTAGCTGGCTAAATTACAGTGCCTAGCATTTTGAAATTGGATGCATGCTTTTTGGGCTGCTGTATGGATCCATCTATTTAGCTGTGCAAAATTGTTAAGTTTTAATTTGATTTGCTGTTTATCTGTGAAATGACTTGATGATTTCTACCATTAAATTCTAGTTTTTTAATTCAATTCCTCCATTGTAATGTAACATCATTGTATTTTAATCATGCGTTTTAAGAATGTAACATTTGCTCTCATTTGCAGGACAATTTGAAATTGATTGATGATATTGCTGTTTTAAGACCAACAATATTTTGCAGTGTTCCTCGGTTATATAATAGAATATATTCTGGGTAAGTTATGCGTACATAGCTAAGTAACTTATCTGATTTTTATTATCATGGCCACTCAGTCATGACAAAATTACGTGGTTTTATAGGATAGTAAATGCTGTAAAGAATTCTGGATTTTTGAAAGAGAAGCTTTTTAATGTAGCCTACAATTCCAAGAAGCAGGCCATGATGAGTGGTATGTATTTATAAATTTAGATCGATTTCTAAATATCGTGAAAGTTTCAAATCTCCTCTGCCTCGGACACTTAATAGGCATTTGGTCTTGAAGTGTATGCGACTCAAAAACAGTTAGATTAAACACCATTGCATTGCATTCCCTCTAGAACCTAGTGTCCATTAGCTTTCCATACCTCTGCACAATCATACAACTTCTATTCCTTAGTGGAAATTTGCTTAACCCATCCGGCACAAATCTATAACAGATGTTAACTGTGGTTAAAATTATGTATCATGGGATTGCCAGGTCACAGCAGACCCAAGAAAAAAAAGTGGACAGAGGCGCAGAATGTACTCAGCCATATTTTTAAGACTGCACAGAAGTGCGTACAGTATTCTGAGAATAGCTGTAGGTCTAATTGTCAAAGGATTCTTTTAAGTGTCAATAGTAAGTCTTTTCCTTTTTATTGTGAACTTAGTTAAAAAAATACGAGTCAGAGCACAAGATCATTCAATTAATTAGCCATGGAAGACTTCTCTCTCTATCTCTCTCTACACATGCAAGCACAGCCCTCACACAAATTGTGCTTGCATAACACATTTCTCTTAAAACTTAATGGAGGTTGACAGGATATCAAAGGAATCATTAACACTAAGGCTCCTTTCATTCAGTGGACAGAAATTTATGAATTACCCATAATCGATAGAAGCATAAATACATTTATTAAAATCAACTGTTAGTCTATAATGTTGTGTTTTTCCTAAATACAGAACCAACTTCCCTTCAAATATGCTTCCGTACCTGTTAGACAGGTCACAGGGTAATATGTGATGCCTATTTCTGGCATGCCTGACTACATTAGTAGTTTAAATGGCACAAACTCAGAAGGATTACAATACCCACGAAATCAGAAGTTATTAACTTTTTCAATGAGCAAAGGAAAAACTGACTCCCAAGCCTTATTTAATTTATGGATTGGTTCTGAATTTGTTTTTTTGCCAGAAACCTGTTATATGATCATGTCAAAGTTAATCTGCTTGTAATGGCTTACATGACCTTCATTACCTTTGATCCTATCATTCAATTATTACAGTAAAAGCACACATGAAAGTATATTCTGCTTTCAAAATCAATTATTTTGTATGTTATTGTTTCAGGGCGAAATGCCTCACCTATTTGGGACAAGCTCGTATTCAATAAGATAAGGGAAAAGCTTGGAGGAAGGGTCCGCTTCATGGGTTCAGGTGCTTCGCCTTTGTCCTCTGATGTCATAGAATTTCTAAGAATGTAAGGGCTCTGCATATTATGCTGCTATTTTGTGTTGGCTTTATTTAATAGCGAAGTTTGTTTTTTTGATTTACAGTGACTACTATGTTTTTGCAATTCATCTTGCAGATGTTTTGGCTGTGATGTACTTGAAGGATATGGAATGACTGAAACTTCTTGCGTCATATGCAATATGGATGCAGGCGATAATTCGACTGGTCATGTTGGCTCTCCAAATCCTGCTTGTGGTGAGCTGTTCACATCCTGAAAAATTTGGCAGTTTTCTTGGGGTGTCCCTTGAATTTGCTCTCTTCACCCGTTTACGGGTTTTAGTAAATAATTATTCAATTCTTTTGACAAAATAAACTGTAAATTTCAAGATTTTCATGACATTTTTTGAGTTCCCTTTCCAGAGGTAAAGCTTGTAGATGTTCCTGAAATGAATTACACCTCTGAAGATCAGCCCTATCCTCGCGGTGAAATCTGTGTCAGGGGTCCCTGCGTTTTCCAAGGCTACTATAAAAATGAAGTTCAAACGTATAAAACTTTCTCAATGTTTTTGTTCTATTGAAACTTTTTAAGTGACATTGGACTATATTGAATCTGACCGGCTAATTAATTTGACAGGCGAGAAGTAATTGATGATGATGGTTGGTTGCATACTGGAGACATTGGGCTGTGGTTAACTGGCGGTCGCCTGAAAATTATTGATAGGTTAGATCTCATATAACTCTGCATTTCTGTTTTTTCTTTTCTTTTTTAAATAGGAGTATTGACCGTTTTTATGTTTGTCGTTTTTGCTCGATTAATGTGATCGAACTTAAAAGTTAGCTCTCGTAAAGAGCTGTCTGAAATCTTAATGTATTACTGGCTCATACCGGGAATCAGAGTGCACTGAATGAAAGCTACATGATATTTAAGAAGAAATTTATTGAGCTTCCAAAACATTATAGGCTATTGTATGCCAAAACACTTGGGTATTATGTATATATTTTAGTTTTTTTTAATTATGTTATAGTTCTGCTTGAATAGCTTAAAAAATAATTTATGTTTGTTAAGAGAAAATATATTTTAAAAAAAATTAATTAAGTTTTAAAATAATTTTTAAAAATAATATTTGATAGAATTAAGTGATAAAATAAAAAAAATTAAAAAATTAAAAAAATATTTTATCTCCTGATAAAATTAAGTTTAAATTTGAAAACAGAAAATTACTAAAAATAATTTTTAAAAATGAATATAAAATTCATTATTTTTAAAAATTTTTTTAAATATATATTAATATTTTATCTTTACCTTTTAAAAAACAATCTATGTTTGTCGGTGTACTGTGTACCAAATGGAGTGTCTAGTTCTCATACTTCAATTCTTGGAAATCTTTTTTTTTTTGATAAATATACCCAATAAATTTATTAAAATGATTAAATTACCCTTTATAAAAAATAATATATAGTAATATTCAAACATAAATTAAATATTCGAATAACATTAGTCAAACATAAATATTTCTTGAAATTATTTAAATATAAATATAATATTCGAATATCATTATTAAAACATAAATATAACATTCGAAAAATCATTTTTGAATAAATAATATTTAAGTAATAATCTTAAAACCTAAAAATATAATATTTAAATAATATTTTTTGAATATTATATTTATGTTCAAAAATTATTATTTGAATATTATCAAAAATATTTTTTAAGAATTTTTTTCATAATTTCACTTTAGATTAAAAATAATAAGTAGATGTCTTTAACCTTTTAGGAGGTGTGAGTATCTTTTTTTTAATAGCCTTTTTTTTGGATTTTTAATCACTAGGAGATTATACATCTGCTAGGTAGGAAGCGTGATAATGTAGGCCCTGCTTCCTGTCCAATATTTTTACAATTTCAGTACTTACAAATGCTTGGTCTTTTCTCGTCTCTGCCTGCTCCCATTTACCTATGAGATTCTTAAGTTGTCTGACATGAATTTTGAATTTAAATCTATTATATTTTAAACAAAATCTGCATATATTTGGAATATAAATTTATTTATTTAAGCTGTTTATAGAGCTTTTTTTTCCTCCTTTAACCCTTGCAAATACAGCAGTTGAACTATCCTGAAAATATTACTGAACTAATTCTTCATTTTCAACACCTGTAAATTTATGACAGGAAAAAGAATATTTTCAAGTTGGCACAAGGTGAATATATAGCACCTGAGAAGATTGAAAATGTATATGCCAAGTGCAGATTTGTTGCCCAGTGTTATATATATGGTAAGAAGGTAATTAATATGGCCTGAATGTTTGAAGGGAAAAGGAGCAGCAGGTCTCCCTGTATTGTGTTGGACAGAACCAAAGTCAGGCTGCATTTGACAGCATAGAGGGGACCTGCTGTTCATCGGTTCCCTTTAACCAAACTTCAATGTCCAGCATATTTGCTGATTGCATTAGCATAATTGGTGTATAGGTGACAGCTTCAAGTCCTCTATAGTAGCCGTGGTAGCGGTGGACCAGGATGTGTTGAAGGGTTGGGCTGCATCCGAAGGCATCAAGGTTGTTCCTTCGTACAGTTACTTTGCATTCAAAATGGGCTTTTATTTAGGCCTTCTTTGTACGGAAGAGAAAAAGGAAAAAGAAATGAACAGATCCAACTTGTTCGGTTAAGACAAATAGTAAGGTCCCAAAGGAGAGAAAGTTTAAAGTTGATTAATATCCAAAAATTTAATGTTATGGAACAATTGTTAAATGTTTGATTGATTCAAAAATGTCTAAGGAAAACCTTTTTATTTTGATTTTTTTATAATTATTTTTATATAATATATGAGGGTCTCGTCTGCACTATAAGCTTTAACCAGACCTTGTATACATCTTCCATGATTCTATCTATATGGGAGGCTCTTGCAGTATGAAAACTTAGGTCAGCTATGTGATGATCCAACAGTCAATGCTGCTGTTCTTGCAGACATGGATGCTGTGGGAAGGGAAGCAGAGGTAATTTCTTATATAATTGTAATAAGACATTTATTGATTTAGTTGATAAGTTGAAGTTACTATCTTGTAATCTAGAGATCACGGATTCGAGTTGCAAAAATAATCTATTGCTAAAAAATGTAAGGAAAAACTGCTTACAATTGGCCTAAGTAGAGGCTGACTCCTTCCTGAATTCCATGCATAATAGGAGCTTCATGCATGTTTCCCATAGTTGATGCGTTTGCCTTTTGTTTCCTTTCAATACTATGCAGCTGAGAGGTTTTGAATTTGCAAAAGCTGTGACACTGGTGCTTGAACCTTTCACTGCAGAGAACGACCTTCTCACTCCAACATTCAAGGTAAGGCAACATTGATGATTTGGGGTTTGTTATAAAAGTTTCAGTAAATAATCACACGCTATTTTTCATTGAACATTCAGATCAAGAGGCCTCAAGCAAGGGAGTACTTTGATAAGGCAATATCGGGCATGTATGCAGAGCTTTCAAGAACTGAGGCAGCGCAGGAAAAGCTGCTGAGTGTGCTTTAAATAATAAAAATGGAGGAATCACCAGTACCTAAGAAATTAACAGATATAGCAAGGGGTTCATGACAAGGCCAAGGTAGTCTTTTTTAGGACTGAACATTGCACCGAACACAAATATTTAAATTTTTACTGATTTAATATAAGTTCAATTCATTCCCAAAGTGTAGATTACATGTCTCTAAAGAAAAACACAAATGGGTAACAATGCAGAAAAGCACAAAATGCTCTGCTATTGTTCTGATAAATTTTTTTATTACATACCTCCAGGCTGTGCTAGCAATGTTCGTTTCATCCTATATGTAATAGGTGACTATTGATGCTCAAATGAGTGGTCTCGTATTGGTCCAAAGCCACTCACTTGCTGAGCCACTCAGCAACGGAGAAACCTGGAAGATGTGCATATCTGCTTTTGTTATTATGAAAACAAAGCCATATTATGAAGGTGAGGGCAAGGGAAGAGTACTAAATATGAGATAGCAATGTCATAGAAGCCAATCAAGAAAAAGACACTTATGAGAAAAATATTTAGTGCCATCAATGCTAACAGAAATAAAGTTTCTACATCTTATCGCTGATGACTTTCCCCACTACAAATGCTTATGCAAGTTTAGTAGCTTGATGCAACAAAGTTCCAAGGACGTGTCACTTGGATGTCCCAGATGGCAGTGTATGGATAACAACTTTCTCATTTATTCAATGCTTTCTTCAGGACTCAAAGCTCAAAGATATTTACAAGGCGTTCTTTAGCTTGGAGGATGGGGTCATGTGATGTTTGGTTTGAGGGAAAGAAATAACAAAAGCAAATCATTAGTGAACAGCTATTCTGCCATGTATGAATACTATATCTAAATTACCTTCTCCCATACTTGACAATGGTATTCATTGAGCCAATTTATCTCACCCGCAGACAGCAAGGACATGTCAACCAACTTATTCTGCATGAAAAATGGCAGGAAAATTGTACACATCTAAAATATACTTAGTTCGAAATAATTAGTAAAATAGTCAATATTAGTCTGAGTCAACATAGCAAGCAGCTTAAATACCCAAGTGCGAGAGGTTTGACTTTTGAAGTTATTAACCAAGTGAGCATTCTGTTTTTTTAGAATGGGCAATACTAATATCCAATAAATTATATGATGTTTCTAGAGCAATTAATGAACTTCTTTTTGAAAGCGGGTCAATAATTTATTGAAAGAAAGAAAGAGAAAAAACAACTCAAAGAGCCCGAAGAACAAGCGCTCTACACCTATTTTATTAACAATTTAAATCTTCTTCGGGCCAAATATGACACAAAAATCCAAACCTTATTATCTCCATTCCTTTTATTCTGTGTATGGGTGGGGAGGGGGCATGAAAGACACCAGTTTCTTATGAGTATCATAACATATGAAATGAAAACCAAATTACACTGTCCTTCCAGTTGGAATGATATTCAGTCCAAATCCCCAGTATCTTGAACACTTGTTTTGCAATTACTAAGCAACATATGAAAGGTTTCTTTAAGAAGTATAAAAGATAAAAGGCATGCAGTATAAAGAATTTTTAGTATACCTGAATGGGAAAAAATGTAATCTTTTCAAATCCTAAATATCCCTTTCCTCCAAAATGATTTGGCGTGTTGACATCTTTTACGTAAAGGAGATTCTGCATTGGTATTAAAATGAAAGATACCTCAGAAATACAATAATAGTACATGAAAATGAAAGAAAATGAGTCTTTGATGTCTTATAAGTTCTAAGTAAAACCAGAAATGCAAGCACGAAGAAAGAGTTTCAAGTCTTAGACTCTAGTCATTTTAAAGCTCTCTCTAATCATGCGCGTATATAACACAAAGCACTTAACTACTTCCATCCCTACATACATATACATTATGTATCTGTGCCAGTTGTCTATATCTAAGTACACAAAGGAAAAGAGAAAAGCTCAATGTATGTGACCCACAAAAGCTAAGAGCACTCACTACCGGATAGTCAAATGCCAAAATATAGCTAAAATATTTTTAACAAATCCACAATAGACTCACTACTGCTACAGTATATTTAGCAATTGTTAAATTGACTGATCGTATTTAGCCAGTCAATGGGGCTGGCTATTTTTTTTTATTTCTGCTTACGAGGTTGTCTCCTTCAGCTTCTTCCTCTTCTCCTACAACTGATCACGTACAACTGATAAGAGTATAAATAGGATCGTTGATCATATGATGATTGATTAGTGCATGAAGGCATAAATAGCAGTGGAGATGTAGGTGACGAGGGCAGAGGAGACGAGCATAATCAGGGTGGTGGCGGCGTGGATGGTGGATTTGCTGCTGCAGGCGAGGGTGCCGAGGCAGATCTGGATGACTTGAACCACAGAGAGAAGGAAGAGGCAGCCCATGACAGAGCGGAGCATGCTGAAGCATAGGACACGAAAGTCGATCTGGATGAAGATGGGGTCAAAAATGTTCTTGGTGTTGAGGAGCTTGAGGGTGAGCTTGATGCCTTGGGCCACAAGGGAGGAGAAGAGGAAAAAGTTGAAAGAGACAACCTTGTAGATGAGGAGCTTCTTGGCAATGTCAGAGGAGGGGGGCAGCAGGAGAGAGAGAAAGCAGCAGGGGAGAGGGAACAAAATACCTAAACTTTGATGAGCATATTATTTTGTAGTCTAAAATTTGACTAGTTATAAGTTATAAAAGGTGAGTATTTAACTAAATTATAGCTAAACTCTATTGAGACCATTGTGAGTACTCTAACTACCAAAGAACTGTATGCAAGGTTCGATTTAAAAGTTTCAAAAATGTTGAGCTTGAGTGCAATGTGAGCCCACAATACTTGTCCACTTTGATAATTCTTTTATTTATTAATTATTATAGCATATATTGGCTGGCTTATGGAAAAAAAATGAATTCATCATGCAAAATAAGTGATTAATGGGTGGTAGTTGAAGTTTACAATTTAGTACAATCAATTGTTACCTCAATTCGTATGCCAAAGGCATGATCTTCATAATAACCAGGTTCATTGCTCACAATCATGCCTTTCTGTAATGGTGTCATATTTCCAAATCGGAAGCTTATACTTTGAGGACCTTCATGAACATTTAGCGCAGCTCCTACACCATGGCCCGTACCTAACAAGTGGAAATAATTAACACCATCTTTGAACTAGAACAAAATTTCATAAAGTAGATTAATGATTTCATAAGGGGAAAGGATAAGAGACAGGAAGCAAACAGTCTTCTGCCTTATCCAGCATATTTCTCAAACATTAATAAAGATAATTTTAAAAAAGATAATTTAAACTTAAGAAAATAAATTGTTAAATAACAAGTAAAACAAAAAAATGTTGATTGGTTTGACTTTTCTTTTCTCTCCTTTTATTTTCATTAATGACCAACAAATAAATAATATTTTTTTGCATTTTTCTATGTTTCCATCACATAGAACAGAAGTCAAAGCAAGTACCATGCCGATAATCAAGTCCAACTTTCCATAGAGAAGAACGGGCAAATGCATCCAGCACAAAACCTGGGGTATTTTCAGGAAATATTGCTTGATCCAGAGCTATATGACCCTGCAATTTAACAATTCATCAGAAACATGAATAACTAAAACTTGAAACCAATATTGGTCAATCTGAAAAGGAATAAACAATCAGATGTATTCATAACATAAATGCATGGAGCAATGGACACTAATTTATGATTCAGACATTGTGGGAGAGGGTGAATTTCTGACACAAAATGCACCAAAAATAATTCATAATTGCATAATACTAGGGCATCGTAGAATATTTTTTTGAGTAAAACTTCGTGAAGTTTGTGTACAATGTGAAAATAGCACTGTTGTCAGGATTACCTGTCATGCATCAGGCATACCTAGCAAAACTCTATATATGCCCAGAGGGTCTGAGCCACCCTCATCTTAAAAAAAGTACAAAATAATTTCATCATCTCCATGGGTACTTTCATATTTAAAATAACTAATTAACCTAATTCAATCACCTCTTTAAATGTCATGGTACAATTATGTGTGCGTGCATTAGGCAACAAAAGTTTAAATGACTTAGCACCTGTAAAACCCGTGTGAAACACTCCTTTTGCCACGCACTTGGTAGGCGAAAGTGGACTGTCCTTGTAATATCAGTAGTGCCATCAATGTATTGAGCTCCACTATCTAATAGGAAAAGTTTATCTGCATTGACAATGCTACAACTACATGGTTCTGGTTTGTAATGTATGATGGCACCATTTCCACCAGAAGCTGTGACACAATTGAAAATATAATCAGAACTCAGAAGTAACATAGGAACATATATCCTTGCATAACATGAATGTGCCATAATAAGTCACAATGCAGCTAACAGTGTTCTACTCTTAATAAATGGCTCTATGACTTGACTTAAGAAAACTAAACTTAGTTACATGAAAATTGACATCATTTTGATTGAAAGGAAACTAAAGGATTCATGTCAACTATGCAAAAAAGGGGGAACGTAATTATCCAACAGTTTAATTTTTCAGAATCCCTAATATTAAAAATCTGATATTGAAACTCGCAATTGTTTTTTGTAACTCATCTAATAACATGAATGGTTTTATCAAAGAAAGTCTGAGTTAGATTGAAGGACAGAGATACAGGTGCTAGTTACCACTAATGGTATCAAAACTTGTATCCATAAAACCATCCTGCTTTGAGCGGAACTCAAGAAGTTTGTCCGCTACATCTACTTCAGTTAATGCCACACCATTGTGGATTTCTTCTTCCAGCCACGCCCAAAATTGTGCCAGAGCAGCTGCATCCCTGCACATAAAACACCAGAACATAAGTAAATGAACTAGGGTTTTGGATATTTAATAAAGGAATCGTGGAGTTTTCTTCTCCTCTGTGCTGAATCGCCTATTACATTGGGTATTGCCTTTTAAGTTTTAACGTGATAAGGAAGCTTTTGTTTTTTACAGTTTTTAAAATGTCCATCAATTAGACATAAACAATCATGAATGGCAATTCTATAGAGGAACACCCTGTAACCACGTCGTTCATTAAAGCTTTTACCATGGAAAACTGAATTATGAGCATAATTGAGCTTCAAATGGTATCGTCTTCTCCAACACATACTACTTAATTTGCATGAAGAATCAATCGTTAATGGTAAAATTTAAAGGTCCATTTGCAAAACGTAAAAGTATTTTGAAGAATGCAATTGGATTACTTCATAAAAATAAAATAAAAAATCCCTGTGCCTAATAATTATGCAAATTTAAATCCATATAATGAATATAAGGCAGTCAAAAGTAACACTGTCAACATGGAAATCTTATTCCAGAGGAACCACTGATTACCTTATATGAGAATTTCGCATCCCTTCTAATTCAGCATGGTTTTTTACTGCTTTTGCTAAAGATACGGGGGAGTAATTATAAAGATTGGAGACATTGGATGTCTGACTATTATTTTTGGCTCTACTGCCAAGGCTCCCAAAGTATTCATCACAGGCAGATTTATAAGTGTTGACAATAGCAGCATTAACAGATGATGCATCCAACCACAGACGTTCCCCTTGCAATGCCAAACTGAAAAAGAAAATTACGCCTCACAATAAGACATAAAATAATGCTTGAAGAAACAGAAGCTCCAGATTCATTAGCTCATGGAATTTCATTATAAGGCATTTATATTATAAACATTTTAAAGGCTGATATTGATTCCACGCTCCTTTCTGTTCTTACAAAGGCAGAATCTAAAATAAGTTAACAAATAAGAATAACTTCATATACTTAGAACTAATTATCAAAAGATATATATATAATTAGAACTATGAAAATTTAAGTGAAATCTATAAAAATATATATAGTAAGGGCTTGTGAGACAAAGAGCAATGACTAGAGCTTTTGAAAGAAAGTGCCGCTATTCAAATTGAAGAATCTGCAAGAATTTGGATTAAAAGGTGTGATGTGACATTAAGCACTATTGGTGTAACTTAGAACCGTGAATACACCATATGTTCCTACACTAGTAAATTACACAATGTTACTGATGGTGGTAGCTCTGCACCAAGGGACTAGTTTTTTTATAGTTAGGACTGCATGCCTCCATACGAAATGAATGTTCACAATTGAGCAAGTGAAGAAGCTCACGAAAAGCATGTTTGCGAACACGTTTATAAGTATATATATATATATTATCGGGAAAAAAATACTTTATTAAGACACCAAGCAGAGAAATAAAACAGCTCACTACACTAAGAAAATCAAAACACTAATCCAGAAAAAGGGTGTTACAATGCGTCATAACATCTAACAATAAAGCCCACACCCGTACTTCACATGTTGTATACCTCTCCCAGAATCCTCAAAAACCCTACGATTGTGTTCCTTCCGAGTTGCCCAGGATACAGCCAAAGAAATCACACATAGCAGTCACTTTGTCCTTCCATGCACCCATTACCCAGTCCAAACCTTCAACTCGGGCCCACACTTCCCAGTCTAACCCAAGAAAGACCTAATGCAAAAAAAGATAAAACTCCTCAAGGACCACCTAGCTAAGTGATAAGCTCAATCTGTTCCCCATGCACACTTGAACAGCGGGCGCCCCCTCGCCAACAACAAGTAATTCGCTGAAGGTGGTCCAAGTTTATTAAAAAGTTTACATGCTTGTGAACATATTTTACAAGGTCATTTTATAAATGTTGAAATTTATAATCTCATATTGAAAATTAACTAACCTTGATTAATAAGATTTTGCAGTCACCCCACCTACTATAATTGGTTTTGGAATGGAAACCATAACTTTTAACATGGTATCAGAGTCATACCTAAAATAAAATAAAAATTATATATAAGGAGGCACATGTAAAGCTCATAATTTTTAATAAAATATAATTTTAATAAATTAATTTACATAAATTATCAACTATGATAACAAAATCTTTGTAAATTACTTTATTAAAAATAATAATTATAGAAGTAAACTAGTCATTATATAACTATTATAACTGCTATAAAAGAAATTATCTGTTAGGTAAAAATAGTCGTTGGAATAGCTTCGTTGGATGTAGTGTAGAGATCGATGAATTATGTGATGAAATTCATAGAAAAGAGAAAGATAGTGAGAATATGACAACAAGTTCTCGAATAAATATACAATCCAAAATAGTTAGTGTGCAAGACGAAAATAAATAAAGGGTACGAGCTAAGATTAGAGTCTATTATTTATTATCTATGAATTGACGACTCGTAATCAATGGTTAAAATTAAAACAAACTAGAAAAGAAAATTTTAAATTCATCAACGCTATGACTATGACAATGTTGGCAGAAGAACCGTACAACTCTGCCACATAAGCTCAGTCCACCATACATAAATATGCATATACAATCTAATAGATTTTACATAGATAATAAGATATTATTGTATGGTTAAAGTTTAGTTAAGAGTGCAATTTAGAAAAAATATAGAAAATTAACAATTTAGTAGACAAAATAGTAGACGACTTAAAGGCAAAAAAAGTATAAAAGTGACAATTTAAAGAATAAGAAGAGAGAAGACGAAGTGCTAAAAAAAAGGATACGATATGAGGCAAAGAAGAGAAAAGAGCGAAGATAAAAAAGAGGAGAGAACAAAGCACAGAGAATGGAAAAGAACTTGTCATATGTTGCCGAGACTTACGGCTTTGCTGGAGCATTAGAGCAAAGTAACGATCATCTAGAGCGTGTTTGGTATCTGTTCTCGGAACGCATTTTTTGCTTTTTAATACCGAAAACACATCTTTTTTTACGTTTAACATCTGTTTCGAAAATAAATTTTCGAAAACAAAATGTTTTCGAATGTCGAAAAATGAAAACACTTTACGCGTGTTTTCATTTTTTTCAACTTGTTTTCATTTTTGCACGACGGATCCCCTCGCACGACGCCCCCGCTGTGCCCCTGCTGCGACGGATCTCCCTCACACCCCCGATGCAACAACAACCACACGACGACCCCTTGCGCCCGATGCCCCCCTATGCGCGACGCCCCCGCTCACAACAATCTCAAATCCCAAGTTGAATTGCCCTTTTTAGGCAGTTTAATGCCACAAAAGAGAAAGAAAAGAAAAGCAAAGTAGAATAGAACAGTTCGACTCATATTTCTAAAATCTCAAATCTCAAGCAGTACTCTATATGAAAAGTGAGATTTTAGAAATCTAGGTAAAGTTGCACATTTGTATATAACTTTTTTTGCGATACTTCAATGTAATCCCACAATTTTGCAGTGCATAAAGCAAAGAAAACAGACTTTTACCTTTCTATGTCAGAAATAATGGATTTATACGGTCTCAAATCAATTCCATCCTTTTGCAAGTGATCCATCACTTCTTTTGTGACTTTAGACTCATCAATATATAATTTTCCCCCATGACTCTCAACAATTAAATATGCATAGAAAACAGGAGAATTCGGAGCATCATTTCCTCTCTGCAAAACAAGATCATATGCATATAAGACAACAGAGCAAATTGTTAATAAAAAATATACTTGGTTTTAATTTTCTTAAGTACAGGCACTTCTACCTTATTTTAGGATCAGACAGACATTGTCTCAACTTCCCCAATTCCATCACAACTATTCAGCTTCAGCATCGACATAACAACAGACTAAGCCTTATTTCTAAAAAGAATAGGGGTCTGCTAAAGGAAAACAAAATAGGTAATCAGTTGCACCATTGATGCAATTACTCTAACACCTTAGAGGCTTACGCAGCATTCTCTGATCTTATCCTTAGTCCTAAATTTGCAAAAATATTTTCACTTTCGATCTTATCTTTCCAATTATTGGTACACATCCTTTGTTGATATACTTCACAGTTAGAGTAATTTTAAAATCACATCAATCCCAAATATCACTATACTCTTTTGCCATACAACAAAACAAGATACAATAAGTTGAGACTTGAGAAATCTTCTGGAAAATGGTTACAAGACATACCAAGTTCAACAACCAGGCAACCTCGTCAAGCATGGAAATGACGATTGAAGAACAACCAGCATCATCAAGCTCAGCCCTCAATGAAGATAATTTTGATTGCACACTTTCACCAGCATATTTAAGGTCATGCACTCTTATTGGTTTGTTGGGAGGCCTTGGCCTTGATTCTCCCCATATTTCATCCACAAGATTTGAATTGTGCAAGTAAACCAATTCATGCCTTTTCTTAGAAATTGCTGCCTTCAATTCCTCTGCAGCATCAGAAGAAAAAACAAACTGCACCCTTCATAGAATCAAAAGAAGGTGGTATTAGACACAGGCAGGTGTGAGAATGCATACAAATAGGAAAATAGCATTTGCATATATTTTAAAATGACAGAAAGAAATATATACTGAAGTTAATGCTGGGCAATGGGATAAAATTTGTGATAGGATGGGAGGTGTGATATTAGGTAATGTGATGACAAGAAGAAATCCTAAGATTAATGCCAGATTTCATCAGCCTTCTATATAGGCCTGCATCCCCTAGGTTCCTGTAAAAGAATATCTGAAACTTTATTGAGGTAATGATAGAATGTAAGCCCTTTCTTGGAAGATTGCTCACGGGATCAATGCCGATTCTACAACCAGGAGCCAAAACATCATTAAGCCATTCGCTAGTGTTAGGAACCCCAATATTTCCAGCCCGCATCAGAACCCAACTGGAACTTAACTGTTTCTCTGCCTGAGAACAGAAAACAGAGAAAATTATAAAGAATAACAAAACAAATCATACAATTAATAGAAGTGAAGGTAAATTTACCAGCTGCTCTCATGGGAAAAAGATTGTTGCAGGCGCAGTGCGCACCATTTGCACACTGCTCGCAGACATGGCACCATGCCTGCCTTAAAAAAACAGTTCTGTTATTTTAACAGCAGGCCATGTTTGCATGCAGTGTGCAAACAGTGCGTGCCAGACTGCATCTAGTACTGCTCGTTCTCATCATACCTGAAGAAAATAGCGTCCATCAGTCCAAAGAGCCGCTTTATCTTTTGTAACAACTGCAGTGCCAGCACTGCCAGTAAACCCTGATATATAGGTCCTCCTCATATAACATTCAGCTATGAACTCACTCTGGAATCAAAAATTAAATAGCAATTAGGAATGCCTATGAGGACACTTTAAAGCAAAGCTGTGAAAAGACTACTTCTCGGGCTTTAAGCATATAGAAGAAACGAAGTAATCATTCAATGGGCAGTAAAAATATATATATCTTTGTTTACCATAGTAGTGGATAATCACAAATCCATGAACAAGAATGGAATCCAAGTTCCCAAACTGAAAATTTGACATCAAAATAGGAATTTAGAAACCTCATTTTGCAGCACTAATGATGCATAGGAATATAGCAAACGTGGCTTGAACCCAAAGACAGATCTAGGGAGAACCGCCCGAGCCATGGTCCATCCCATTTTGGAAAATAGTGAATCTGGTTTATGAGTATACCCACAAAATTTGATGAGTTTTAATTTTTGTTTAGTTTTTGGTCTTTTAATTAAATAAAAATAAACTATCATTTAGATTTTTCTTATGCCTTATTTTTGGCGATGCTGTGAAAAATAACACATTCAAATTTGATGGTCTGTTTTAGTTTACGGAGTTTATCTAGGCATAGACCATCTACTTTACAAAGGAGAGATTCTCAAAATTGACATTTTTTCTAGTAAACATACTAACTTTCAGTTTTTCTTAAGGAGCTGAAATTTTTTCCTCAGTTTTTAATCTCTATTTGATCAATAACATTAGTAATATAGATTCAGATTAGACTTAAAATCACTTTTAGTTATATAATATAGCCTCTAAAATTGCTGTTTTAATCGATATTTGATCAACAATATATATAATATTGATAAAAGTCCGTGCCATATGTGCTATAACTTCTAATTGGACTGATTTTTTAAAGTTTTTAATGTTGCTTTTGTTAGACCAGTTTTTCCAAGCTTTTAGTCCAATAGTTGAACTGTTTTATTCCTTTTACTGTTTGGTCATTTCATTTTTGTCTGTTTGGTTATTTTATTCTTATTAGTGTTGTGGTTGGTTTGCTCCTAACTCATCTTGTTTTTTCCTCCGTTGGTTGTGGTTGGTTTGCTAAAATATTATTGTAGAGGTTTGTAAAATTTTATTTTTTCTTCTAATTTTATTTGTAGATGATATACAAAACTTGCCTGACTTAAAATATGTTGTTTAAAAAAAACAAATGAACAAAATTTAAATATGCAAAATTCGAATGAACAAACAATATTCAAATATTTAAATTTCTTCAAATGTTAATACTGTACATCATGCATTTCCGAAGAATCTGAGGCACAATCCCCTCCCCCCCCCCCCCCCCCTCAAAACAGCCCACACCCATTTTAAATGAAGCATTAATAACACTACATAATTGAACTACAGAACACATCATGCATGGCAACAACAGGATCACGTTTTCTCACAAATTAAACAAGCATAATAATTTAAAAAAAAAAAAGATGATAACAGTCCCAAAATCAAACTTCAAAACGATTGTTACAATCCCTAGAGTCTAGAAAATCAAACAGAAACCAAATGTAAAAAATATTTTAAAAAAAAATGGTACCTGGTGAGCGTCCTGTGACGGTATGATGTACGCGTCGACGCCGATTCCAGGCTTAGAGAAAAGCTCCCGCAGAGCGCGAAGCTTCTCGTCCGGCTCCGAATGGGCGGGCTTCTTGTTCCGGAGCTCCGACGAGGGTTTGGCGGTGTAGGAACTGCAGTTCCGTACGACGAGGAACGAGGACTGTCGCGATTTGATCAAATTTGGGTAGGGGGTATTGGGCTTTGGGAAAAAGGGTACTGAGCGACCGAAGAATCTGAGGCATCGAGAGTGTATGTGACAGGAACGGCTCGAGGGGGGGTAGAGAGCGAAAGCCGGGGAGTGAGCCAGAGAAGAGAGCACCGAGGCTTTCATGATTAAACAGTGAGTGTGCGTGCGAGGGAGGGAGAGAGAGAGAGAGGTAGCTAGATGTCCACACAGCACACAGCGAATGTGTTTTTGCCACAAGACGCGCATAAAGTGCCGGTACCTTTATTGGGTGCCAAAAAACCGTGCTTTTTGAAGAATCTCTCGCTCCTCTTCTCTTGTGCCCTGTGGTTGGGATAGGGGGATTCAAAGCTTAAACCTTTCTTCGTCCATGGCAATCATCACAGAGGAAGAAGAAACGCAGGACTCACCAGAGCGTACAGTTTCGCCCAAAACCCACAAACCCTCTTCATCTCCTAAGCCTACCAAAGATCCCACCACTACAAGCACGACAAACCCTTTTGCTTTCTGGGCATACTTTACTCTATCAGTCTCTCTCATCACTGTACTCTTCGTATCTCTCTCCTCCTTCACGTCACAGGACCCCAAATCGTGGTTCCTTAGCCTCCCCAGCGATCTTCGCCAACACTATTCCAAGGGTCGCACTGTCAAGGTCCAGATCGCTCCGAATCAGTCCCCGATTGAGGTCTTCACCGTTGAAGAAGGCCCCAAAACTGCAGAAAATGTGGTGATAGTTCATGGGCTGGGCTGCAGTACATACTCTTTTCGCGAAATCGTCAAGATTGTAGGGTCTAGCGGCATTCGTGCTGTCGCCATGGATCTACCTGGATCTGGGTTTTCGGAGAAATCGGTGATCGAGGAAGGTGGGAGTTGGGGTGGAGTGTTTGGGAGGTTTTGGGATGTGTATAGCGATATCAAGGAACATGGTTTGTTTTGGGGTTTTGATCATTTGATTGAAAATGGGTATGTTCCATATGAGAAGAATGAGGCTATAGCTTCGAGTAGGAAGATTGTCAAGCCAATCGAATTAGGTCCGCAGGAGATGGGTAGGGTTTTGGGGCAAGTGATTGATTCGATGGGTCTAGCTCCGGTGCACTTGGTTCTGCACGACTCGGCATTGGGGATGAGTGCAAACTGGGTTTCAGAGAACTCCAGATCTGTGAGGAGTGTAACTCTTATTGATTCTGCGCCAAGAGGAGCAGCTCTGGCTTGGTGGGTCTTGGATGTGCCAGTGGCTAGAGAACTCCTGTTGGGGGTTTCAGTACTCTATGCAAAATTTTTTAATATGTTTTGTTCAAAGTTGGCTGGCTTTCCAGCTGCCGAGGCTCATAGGGTTCTTTTGAAGGGAAGATATGGAAGGCAGGCTGTTGTGGGAATGGCGAAGAAAATGAATTATAGCTTTGATTTGGAAGCATGGGGTGGGTTAGAAGGGATTAAGGGTGTGCCGATACAAGTGCTTTGGTCCAGTAGTTGGTCCAAACAGTGGAGCGAAGAGGGGCGTCAGGTTGCAAATGCACTTCCACAGGCAAATTTTGTCTTCCATTCCGGTGGGCGGTGGCCTCAGGTGAAGACACCATATTTAAGAAATCTTGCTTAATCCTACTTTCATGATGCAAGCAGAAAACATAATTATAGTTTGCATTTCTGTAGAAGTTTTGCATCACATTCTAACCCAGCTGGTTCATTTATTTGGGCGATTGGTTAGTCGTTTAATTTGTTTTGGTGTCATAACGCTTCAAGCGTAAAGTGTTTTTTCTTTTCTTTTTAAAGACATAGCTGGCTTGCTTTAGAAGTTTTGCAGTAAATAGAAAGTAGAGTTTGAGTCAAACAATGCTGTGATTTTAAGTCTGCCCATCCCATCAACTTTTTTCCGGGTGTTCATTGATGGTGGAATATCTTCGGCGTGTGCTATTGATATTTTGTAATCCCAAATGAATGGTCTACTGACTTCTGACAAAAGTTTTGGAGTAGGCATTTACGATACATGAGCTTTATAGCAGCCCAACCCCAACAATACAGCGGATAATAAGTTTGGAAATTGATAATAAGTTGGAAAATTATGGTTAAGATATTTTGACCGCATTTTACTTTGCCTGGAATTGGTTAGTGCATTAGGCTCAGTTGTTTCTTATGGTTCCTTTGGTCTAGTTGTCCTTTTCATAATCAATTGCTTAGTCGTGGTGGATTTCTTTTCCAAAAGGACGTTCCATCTCCTACTCTTTGCTCCTGCGTGTTATTTATCGAAGTTTGTAAAGCATGTGCATGTCATTAATATGTGTGCAAGTTTGAACTCATGAAGAAATCAACTTCTGATGAGCTGTCGATTAAAATTCCCTGGATGACTTTTCCATTGTAAATGTCTAGTTTATGGTTCCAGTTTGCCACTTGTTTTGGTGATCCCAGGAAGATGTGGCTGACGAGCTTGCTGGAAGAATTGTTCAGTTTGTCTCATCACTACCTGCAATTACCAGACAAGTTGAAGAAGACCCTCAGCCCAAGCATACTCACCAGATGTTTGAAGAAGCCACCATGGGTGATGATCACTATCATCTTAGTGGCCGTGATCAGTATGATGGCCTTGCTCGTGGTCATGGTCATGCACCTGGTTTTATGGATGCATATGGGCTCAGTCATTAATCGGGAACTTGATCTGTCTTTGCAAGCCCACGTCCAGTTTGCGCATTTGTTTTTCACACGCCCTTGTCTTGATTTAGCCTTCAAAAAAAAAAATGATCTAACCAAATGAGGGACACTGCACATGTAAGGGATTTTGTTGCTGTTTCTCTATTATCTGTTTTTTTTATCGGAATTTTTCTAGTATCTTATTTGTGTTGCTTTTTCCATTTTTGTGGTTCCATGTGCCTGAAAGATTGAAGTTTCAAATATGGTGTATATAGCAGGGATATTTTATTCACTATTTATTTAGTTTAGGGCTTGAAGGATGCATAATTCAATTATGGTCAAAAAAAATTATTGTTTGTTTAAATATTATATTTTTAAGCATAATAAATACTCAAAAATATAATATTTAAACGGTAATGTGAATTGTGATTTCATCCGGTTTAAATTAATTATCTTATAATATCATTTAAAAAATAAAATTGGTATCAAATAAACTCATTGATTCTAGTGGTATGATTTAAAATGAAAATATAGTACGTACATGGGTATTGATGGACTAATTTGCCCAATTTACGAGTAATTCGGTCAATATCTGAACATTTGCTTGCTAGAGACACTGTGGTGCTCGTCTTCACTTATTACCAGAATTAAGGTTTCAAAAAGCTGCTGGATGACTGTGGCCGTCCTTTGAGGTGTCGTGGAATTCGGAGAAAGTGGGTATAGTGGGAACGAAGATGAGATAGCATGACAGGAAAAGAGAGTACAGTGAAGTCAGGTAATGACGCAAATGGCAGAGAAGAAAACAAACAAAAACAAACATGGGGGGTTTGGTTTTTTTAGTGAGTCCAGTTTTTTGAAGCACCAGGAACCACTGAATTGTTCCATGTAATATATACATTGCACTCCAAGTACAAGAAAGAGCTTTTACATCCCCTTTATTCCTTGAAGAATCAAGCCTTCATCCTTTAAATGTTCAGAGAACTCGTCTTTCTCAGTGACTTCTTTCAGAGGTGTCATGCTTTGGCCTTGGACTACTGGAAGCCGACATGCAAATTTAAAATCCATCGCAAACCAATGCACCCCAAAACCCCACGTTCATATCACAAACTGACCCGAAGGAGTCTAACAAATCCAAACTCTCTCCCTCCCTCACCTTTTTTTGTCCCTTTTTCACACATAAATGGTAACACGCTAGCTGTGTCTGCAGATTTGTGCTCCTGCTGCCAAAGTCGTGGCTGGAATGATTGGTGGGCATGTTATAATTTCGTTCTACATTTCATATATACAGGGGATGGCCATGAAACATATGAACCGTTCGCGGCCAGCTTTGCGTATGAACACACATTATGTTGTCAAGTATAGCTGTAACAGATTTACTTTCCGTAGAATAGAGATTGCTGTTTTGTAGGAGCTTTCAACGATATTTTAAACATTTATACTTTCCAGTTTCCAAGAATGGGTTGCGGATGTAATCAAGGAAATGGGTTGCTGTAAATTAGGATACAATTAAGAAATATACCATGTTGTACCGTGAGGTATAGTTGAGAGGAGAACTCGATGAAAGAAGCACAATTTTATACAAAAACTCTTTTTGTTATGCTATCAGAGCCATGGGAGCTTCTTGCTCTTTCTCTTAATTTCAGTTGTGAAACATTTTTTATAGTTCTACTGATATCGTGTATTCACAGAGAAATCAGAGATAATTTATGTTAAATATTCAGGAAAAAATATTCTGAATTTATTGATTATAGTATTTTGTTATTAATGTGAATATATTTAGTTATTTTGTTTTATATTTACCTAAGAGCTAATATCAACTCAATACTTGAAAATTGTCTAATTAATGTGAGCCATAGGAGCTTCTTGCTCTTTCTCTTAATTTCATTTGTCAATTTTTTTTTAGTTCTCCGTGTAGGGGGGGAAAGAGAAAATTTTTAAAAAAAAAAAAAAAAATTTTTTTTAGAAAAATTAAAAATTTAAAAAAAAAATTTAAAATTTTTTTTTTTTTTTTTTTTGTCCTCAATCTGAAGACTTTAAGCCAAGCCCCCCCCCAAAAAAGGGGGGGCGGAAATTATAAATTAGAATATTAATTTTTAATTTTTGCTTAAGGCTTGCGGTCAAGACTATTATTTTGGTTTTGGTACTGACGAGCTTTACATCAAGTTGCAAAGGGGGGGGGGGGGGGGAATTAAAAAATTAAAATTTTTTTTTTTTTTTTGGGGGGGGTATTGGGGGAGCTTTACCAAGTTGCGGTGTTGAAGTTTTGCAATAAATAAGACCTCCTCATTCTTGAACTCATCAAGCCCTTGCCTTGAATCCTGGGAGAGGAGGGCTTTGACGGCTAAATGTTAAACTGGAATTAATCAAAATGTTGAACTGATTAAAGAGAAAATAGTCATATCAAGCTGCATTATTCTCCTTGAATAATGGGTCCAAAACCGCCCTCTCCAAGCTTAGTGTATGTTGAAAAGTGATTAGTAGCATTAGATACTGCCGCGTAGGAAAAAGAAAAAAAAAAAAAAAAAAAAAAAGAGGGTACCTCTATGGTTTCTTTTGGGTTGTTAAATGTATCTCTCAAACTTCCTATAGAGTGTGGAGTTTGGATGAAGAAGTTGAAATAATTTGGGTAATCCATCTTAATCAGCAGAAATAGTCAATTTTCAATTTGCAAGTTGGCCATCTTAAGCTTGGAGAAATTTTTTTATTTAAAAATAATAATAATAAAATTATAAAATTATTATCATAAATTTTTATATTTAATTTTCTTCACAATTATATAATATTTTCACCTCTTTTATTTATATTTTTATTCTATATTAAATTATAAAAAATTATTATTAAATTTAAAATAATATATAATATTATTTTAATAATATAGTAAATGAAATGAAAATTTATTACGATGTTTATTAAAAGAAAACTTTTATTTGTAGTCTTCAAATGAAAAAATTACAGTTCCTTTGTATTTTCTAATGAAACAATAAATTTTTAATCAAAATCACATGACATCTGTTTCAATAAATATAAATTCTTATCCAAATTAGTTTGAAGCAAGCAGCGGATATTGACAGTTGCAGCGCACGCTAGCAAACAGCCAAGCCCATTTCTAATCTCCTCCCACGACGACGCGTCAACGCTCCTCCTTCCCGAAGACCCTTGCCACCACCGATCCACATCCCTAACCTCAGACACCGCCGACGCCGCCACAGGCACACCGTTCGCCGCCTGCCACAGCTTCGGAGTCGTCCTTTGAACGATGAATTCCAACTGCGCGGCCCTAGCCTGCGGGGACATTCTCCGCCTCATTTTCGAGAACCTTCCGGTTTCCGACCTGGGCCGCGCAGCGTGCGTGTGCCGGCTATGGCGGGCTGTGGCTTCGGACCGGGACGTGGTGGTCGGAGCCTTTAAGGCTCCGTGGAGACTGAAGGAGGTGGTGGGGAGTCCCAGCTCCGGCGGGTTCGGGTTCTGGAGGGACACTAGCCTCGGTCGGTTCGCCATCTCTCACCGTCTCGTGCGCGGAGACTCCATCGCTAGCCTCGCCCTCAAGTATTCCGTTCAGGTTTTGTATTTCTCTGAGTTTGTCTTTGGAAATGGTAATCTATTGGGCATGTTAACGTACTGGTTTGAATGAATTATGGACTACAGTGCTCATGGATGGCAGCAGGTCATGTAGTGTTTTTTATATTTATTTTGGCTCTGCACTTTCTTTTTTTCCCATCGTTTTGTAGAGATTGGGGGAAAGGGAGTGAATTTCTGATAATAAATGGAAATGGATTCCCTCTACGTGCATTTACTCCATTTTCCTCATACATTCTGACATTTATATGGGCTTGAAAGCTTTCATGTATTGGATAATGAATCATTTCCAATAATACATGGAATACTTGGAGGGTGTTTGAGGGAGTTCATATTTCTTCCCATAGATAGAAACATATTTATGTAATGTTCATAAATATAAACGAATAATAACATGATTATCACCTCTTCAAAACCATAAATTCTGAGATGTGAATGGGTTGAAGGCTTCCAAGGTTTTGGATAACTTATAATTCTTCAATGATTCCGTGAATAGTCTGGTCCAGTTAATCTGAATTATGTTTGGCCTTAGTGATGTTTTGGCATAAACAACATGTTTTGATACTCTAGTTTTCTATCTTCAAGGCCCTGGTTGGTACATGTTTTTTTGCTTTTGAAAATAAGTTTTTGTTTTCAAAAATAAAATCCGAAATTAAAAAGATGTTTAATACACCTATTTTCTTAATAAAGTAACTGTTTTCAAAAATAGCTTTTTAGTTGTTTTCTATTTTTAAATTTAAACTCATTTTTGGCAGCACCTCAAATTAATTTTTTTAATTTTATTTTTTTTTCTTTTATTTTTTTACTTAGGCTTATCATATTATTTTTTCCAATTTTCGTGAGACCTAGTTTTAAAAAATATATTCTTTTTTCTATCAAATACAATTTATTTTTAAAATTTATAATTCAAACTTCATTTCCAATAAAGTTTCAAATCATTAAACTAAAACGAAAAATTGAAAACACCTACTAAATAATCCCCAATATATCCAGTTCTAAGATTTTACAATTTAGATCATTGCTTTTTTTGTTGATTTTGACTGCATTGGTGCAAAAGGGTTTATTTTTCAACTTGGGGTTGGGTAACCCTTTTCTAGGAAGTGTCTTTAGAGGTTTGTGTGTTTAAGGAATGGAGATTTGTGGTGGAAAAGTACTGATTGGAGTATCGGGGTTGGGGGATTGTTGTAAGGCGTCATATGGGGTTCATTTATAAAATGGAGAAAATGTTTATTAGTAAGGTTTTCCATTTGGAGAATTGTGGTGAGGTTAAATTGAGGGTATTTATGGGGTGAGAACAAGCACATAGTGAGGATTCTGGTTCCTTGGTTTGTATTGGTTTACCTAAGGCCTAAGGAAAAGGTGTTCTTCTAAAGTTAGAGTGATTACATCAAATAAAAGTCATCCATCTTTTGCGTCTCATGTGGCTTAAGTGTTCCAGGAGGGTGATTCTAAAGTGGCTTTGCTTATAATACATTGAGAGAGATTTGTACTACATGGAGAAAGCAAAAGCATTAAAATTCAAGTTTTGTTGGGGATTTCAAGGAATGAGACATTTGACCAAGTCTCTAAATGTTTTTGGTCTGGTATTTTTATGACTGTTGTCTATCTTCTCGTGTTATTGATTATTAACTTCCTTTAAGGGTGTTATCATGCTTCCACCATATCCGTTCAGTTCTTAATATTTGTCTTAAAGTTTTTGATTATATATATCATGTTTTTGTGCACTCCATAGGGATAAACTTAACTCATGATCTCGAATGTATGTTTTTGGGTTACTCAAATTCTCAAAATAGCTATACATATTTTCATCCTCCTATGGGTAAATACTATATATCTATTTTTCTGGATATATCTCCTTTGTTCTTTTTCCAGAGGAGTTTAATAGTAAGAAAGATAAACAAATGTGGTTGGATAAAAAGAAAGTGTGATCATAGGGAAGGGAGAAGGTTTAGCCATTATAGATGAGGAGAGCTCTTTAGATGCTCCTAATCGTGTGCATGCTGAATCAAGTGAGAGTAAGGCCAGCTCGAGTTGTTGAAAAATGTTACTCAAGACAAAAGCATGCTACTCCTGACACCAATCCTTCTCTTAATGATACTATTATGCCATCATAATATTTTTTTCACAATTGAACATACAACACAAATTCCTACTGAGCTACTTGTCTCTTTGCCTATATTATATTCGTGACCGTAAAGAGTCTGATACATTAGGTTTCTCAAAATCATCTTTAATATTCTTTATCTTATTTTTTACTTCATCTCTTATTAACGACGGTTTAAGTCTCACGTTGCTTTTACACTTTGGTTGTCTTTTGTATCTTTTTCCTAATTATTTTTAAGAAACTCCTGAAGATTTCAAATAAAAATATGTTATGATAGAGAAAATGAAGGGCCTTTAGAAGAATTCTACTTGGCAAATGATTGAGTTATCCTTGAATAAGAAGACAGTGAGATATAAATAAGTGTTTATGGTAAAGTACAAATTAGATTGGATAATTAAAAGATACAAGGCTAAATTAGTTGCCAAAGGTTACACTCAGTCATATAGGATTGACTATCAAGAAACTTTTACTCCTGTGATCAAAACGAATAATGTTGCAACTAATCTAAATAGGTCATTAAAACAGTTTGATGTGAAGAATGCTTTCTTTAATGGAAGAGATATATATGGATTCTTTTGATTTTATACCAAAAAAAGCAAAGGTATGTACGCTGAAAAGATATTGTATGGTTTGAAATAACTATTATGAAAAGCTTGGTTAATCGATTGGGTCACGAGTCACTCAATGTTGACATATGGTTTCAAGCATACTTTAGATGATCACACTTCGTTCGATAAAAGAAATGGTGCAATATTATTTTGATTATTGTTTATATTGATGATATGTTTGTTGTAATAATCTAGGTGAGATAGAAAATTTTTAGTGTCATTTAACAAAGGAGTTTAAAGATTTAAGGGCTCTAAAATACTTCCTAAGCATTAAAGTGTTCTGATTCAAACAAGAAATTTTCTCTCTAAACGAAAGTATGTCTTAGACTTCTTAGTTGAAACTGATAACTTGGCTTACAAACATGCATATACTTTTATTGAGGTAACCAATGTCTAACTATCTATCCAATTAAGTTTCAACAAACAAGGAGATATATCAAAAGTTAGTGTGAAAATTGATTTAACGTATACTAGACTAGCGTATGCAATTAGTGTTGTGAGTAAATTCATATATAATTTGAGTAATTGACATATAAGTGTTGTAAATCATATTTTAGCATATGTAAAGTCCTCTTCTGGCAAAGGAATTATGTTCTAGCATGGATACCTAGATCTTATGGGATACACTTATTCTGACTTTGATGGGTGTGCGAGTATGTATCATTTATGAATGGTAATTTGGTGAAGTAAAAAATAAAATGTGGTTACCTTGTATCAGATATTTCATCAAGCTACTACGTAGCTTAATTGGTTATGTATTCTTTTTCTTTATTGGTGTATTCTTTATGCGATGACTTATGTAGTTACTAGTGTTTTTTTTCATCATTTTTGTTCATGTTGAGCTTATATGATATCTTTGCACCAAGCCACCAACTTAAAAGGAATAATTGGAATGAGCTATATTTTACTGTAATATTAGTTGGGTGTGTATTTAGATTACCTAAATTAGTGTCTTACCTAATTAGATTTTCACCAATTTTTTGTATATATGTACGTTGTAATAGTTCAATTGAAATATGAAAGATTATTATTTTGTCAAAGAATATTAGCTTTTCATTGTTCTTTTCTAATATTTATGTATTACATGTTTGGTCTGGTTGATCAGTTGCAAGTACAATTGAAGGTGTCTTTTGTCATTAAAATTCTTTGTCTATGAAGTAGTTGAATTTTATATGGAATTTTAATAATTAGAAGAAGAAGGGTTATATTTTGGTTGTTAATTTTGTTCCTTGTAAATGTCTGGACTATTTATCTCAATTCTCGGCTCTTGTTGCATTGTTTGAGTGTCAGATAGGCGGGGCTAGAGGTGATGTTCGATTGCTTAAAATCTGTTGGTTTATCCCATCAATTATGCTAAATTTCCTTTGGACTGGTGAGTTCTTGTCGGACATTAAGGCTAAATGGAGAGTCCTCGATTTCCTTGCTAATATTTGATGTAAATGATGAATAGAACATGTTTTAAAGGAACTGAATGGAAATATCATATCAAGTCCCATTATTTGATGGGAACATTATATTTATTTTAATATAAAAATTTTAGGAGTACCGGGAAGAAAAGATTTCCTTCCAAAATTTCCCCATTTTTGAATTAAAAAACTTTAAATTTTGTTTACATATTCTCCTGTTTATATTCCAGAACATATTCCAACTGGTGTACCAAATGAGAACCCTTGACTTATCCACGTGTTTCTCTTGTATAATCCTTGCATCCTCTTTCAATCTGATAATGATCTTAGTTTCAGTTTTCTTGGAAAAAATCTTTTTGCCCCCTTTCATGCCGGAATTTAGGAGGCTAAAGTGTTGTTAGTTTTTGTACTTTTACAATTTACACAATATCCTTTTTCTTTCCCCTTCCATGGTTGTTTCTTTTTTCTTTTTAAATTGTATAAGGGTGCTTCGGAGACAAGGCTCTCCTCTCCACTTTTGAGGACTGTTTAATATTATGAAAATCATTAGAGGCCCTTTGGTCTGTCTGTATCGGTTTTTTGGTTTGGTCTGGTGTGGAGCAACTAAGGAGAGAAATAAAGTTGCCCTGAAGGGAAAATAAAATTGCGTTTAGGCATGTTCCGTCTTTTTTGAAAAAGGTGTTTAGGTGTGAAGAACAAGTGAAGGTGGGGGTGGTGTTTGCTGTGTCACAAATATTATTATCGATATTTTGATGTCTTTCTTTTATAGCTGCGTTTTTTTTTTTTTGTAAATGGATTGGTACGACTCAGTTCCCTTTTCTAACAGTGATGCTCTAAAATGCACTTCTTGTACATGCAGGTCACGGATATAAAACGTCTAAACAACATGATGAGTGATCATGCCATATATTCTAGGGACAGGCTGCTTATACCTGTGAGCAATGCTAACCTCCTCGTTGACGCTACATGCTATATAGAGCTTGATGTATGTGCAAAGAGGGAAGTAGCCGTCCTGTACTTAGAGGGCGGCCACCCTGAGGAAAACCTCAACCCTTCTTATCCAAAAGCGGTGACCTCTGAACGAGGCAAGAAAAGAGTCATCGACTCCTTGAAGAGAAGCATGCAAGTTGATGATGGAACCGCGCTTTATTACTTGTCGGTTTCAAATGGTGACCCACGGGCAGCACTATCTGAGTTCTCACAAGACCTTAGGTGGGAGAGCCAGGCCAGCTTGACCTAGTTTTGTTTGCTAGGATCATGTGGGTGTTTCTCAATTCCCCGTGTTCCTATCTAGGTTTTTCTCAATTCGCTGCAAGAGATGCCTAGTGCTGTTCATACACAAAGCTAAAAAGCAAGACCTTTCCTGCTATATTTGAGGGGGGATGGTGTATTTGGGTTCCATTGTTTGTGGGCGTTGTCCATTTTATCATATGATCCATTGTCAAACAAACGGAATTTAGAATGGTTCCTGGTTGTTGTAAAATGAAGCTTATTAATACGAATTACATACAAGGAAAATGCATATTTGTTTGCCTTAAACACAGGGAAATGCTATTGACTGACAATAGAGCTCTCGAGGCTATAGATTAAATTATTTCAAATACAGATTTGTTTGCCTTATTTGTTTATAAATTTAATAGTTTCTAGATTAAGTTATTTAATTAAATTTAATTATTTTATTTTATCATTTTATATTTTAAAAATAATATGATTTATAATATTATAGCTTTAAATATGCCAATTCATTTTTTAACACACAGTAGTTTGGCAATACTTGTTTTTGCTTATTTCATAAACAAAAGCATAAGCCGTTTGGTAAATCAAGAGAAGTAAGAAGTTTCTATTTTTTTTATTAAATGTTAAGCATGTTAACTTTAGAGTTGCTCTTTGAAGCTGTTTTATAAAAAAATAACTTTTAAAATGTTAAAATATCAACATTAATCCTAAAATAAACCTTATAATTTAAAAATAAACATTAAAACAGTTGTGGGAAAGAGAGAGGCAACGAGGGCAACGCTCTAGATAGAGGGGGTGGCAGCAGAGGGGGGTGACGGCAGCGGTGGCAGAGGGAGACGACAGGGACGCAACGGCGAGGTAGGAGGTGGGGGAAGAGGGAGAGAGAGACGACGGGAACGGCACTAGATGGAGGTGACGGCGACAGCAGCGAAGGGGGGGGGAACGTGGAGGCAGCGATGGCAGCAAGGGAGAGGGGGCTAGTGGCCAGTGGGGCAGCGGCAGAGACAGAGACGTTCTGTCCTTTAAATTTATAAACAATAATTTTTAAGTATAGTTTTGTCCTTTTATACCTATACATTAATTTTATTTTTTATTATAAAATATTTATTTTCTGCTATGATATATTTAAAATTATAATTTATTAAATAATTTTGTTATAACAAAACTACAAGCAATTTCTTCTATAATATTATCAAATTAAGCCATAGAAATAATACAAAACAATTCCTGGCTCTTATGGAAAGCAACCCCATACCTACTCTTTTAAGTCCGCCTTTAATTATGAGTCAACTAATATTATATATTTTTAATAGGCTAATATGTGAAAATAATAATAATATTTATTAATCAATTATTCTAATTAATATCACTGAACGTAATGTTTTTAATAAAAATAATGTGTAATTAATTTGTGGTATTATTGCGAAATCAATAAATCATATTTAATTCATAAATTTATAATTAAATCATAATTAGTTTGATATGTTGTCATGTTATCTATGAAGTGAGACATAATATTACTCTATTTTTAATCAAACTCAAGGTAAACTAAGTTAAATTACGGCTTACCACGTGTTATATTTGAGTGAATTAGACTTAATATTTAATAATTTTTATTAATATAATATTATTTTTAAAATTATTACATAACTTAATGTTTTAATTGAGTTTCAACGTGGTTGACTTAAGCTCAAGTTGTGTTTGATTATGAATTGGCCTAAAGATTAAATTTGATATTTTTAATGGATGACCTCAGTTAATTATATAATTATTATGTTTAAGTTTAAGCCTTACTTAAATTAACCTTGAATTTCAAAATATTTAACCAATTTGAGAACAAAAAAGTTTTTTTGTGTTTTGTATCAAATTCATGTATGTTAATTTATGATAACGTAAAAAAAAAACTTAATCAAATGATTTCATTATAAATTGAAACTAGTATGCTTCAAAATTAAGGTTAAAAGTCTATTTAATATATATTGTTTATTAAGCCAATTATGCCATAACAATTAGGTTTTTAATACTTAAAATATTCAAATTTAAGATAAAATGCTTATAAAATTTTAAAAGATAAAATTTAAAATAATTTTAAATTTAATATTTGGAATAAAAATATATTAATTTAATATTTTCATGAAATTTTATTCATTATTTATTTAATTATGTGATAAAACTAGTATAATTTTTCTTTAAAAAAATATAATCATAGTTTTTAAACTATTCATATGGTCAAGTTTTAATTCTAAAAAATTGCCATCAAATGTCAAAGTATAATAATGACAATGCTAATAAAACAATAAATATAATATACATAAATAACACAAATTCTCAATGAAAATTTATGAGATAGATTAAAAAATTGTAATGTACTTTTGAGATTGTCAAAATATTTGACATGTTTTTTCTATAAAATTTGATTTAAAATAAAAATATTATAATATAACAAATTTGTTTATATAATAAAGTTAAAACACGTGTTACTTTAATTAGTAATTAAATGCATATATATTATGAAAATTTATCTGAATTCGAAAAGTTTACAAATAAATAAGTCTTCAGGTTAAGTTTTATGCTGACTATAATGGCATAAGTTTACAAATAAATAACTGTAATATATTGTTCAGGTTTATAACATAAACTGCAAACTAAATTTATTTTTAAATTGTATTTAAATGTAGAAAATATTTGCATTTTTCTTCAACATTAATTTAGAATCGGCCATATTCATCTAAAATAAAACTTATTTTAAAATTATAAGGAACAAAGTACGTGATGTAATTATTAAATATAAGTCGTCAATTCCTTCACGTAAGCTTCTGCATATATACATATATATACACATGCATATTATTCATTGTAATTAATCGTTGTTGTTTTGGATTGTTGGTAGCCAAAACAATTCAAAATGCAGAGAACTTGGATTCCAGAGCTCAACTTGTCGCCGTCAACAAGCACTGCGCATTGAATTATATTATATTATATTATATATATATATATATATATATGGTTATAAGTACGTATATAGTTTGGAAGAAGAAGAAAACAAATGAGCTGCATGCATGTTTCAAAAACAAAACAATGCAAATTTTGGCAAGAAACAACTGGTAGATGCGTGGAGGGAATGGATGCACGCATATGGCGTTGTTGAACTTTGCCGAATAATGGCAATGATTTCATACGCAGACACTACCAGCTCGTAAAGTGGCTTTCTAAATGGAGATTAATAAGAGGTTATTAATTAATTAATTGAATGCTTGGCCCAAAATATTGGCCTTTGACTGTATCCACGCAACTGCTAACTTAACTACTAGCTAGTATCCACGCAACTGCGACTTCATGACCTTTTGGCCTTTGACGATTAGATATATATATATATAGATATAGTACGTCGGACCTAACTTTATTACCTAACTCGTCTCGTCGCTTCTCTTCTTCTTCTTCTTCTTTTTGTTTTTTTTTTCCTCCTTTTTTAAAAAACTATTTTCGTTTTATTGTATATTTCCCCGCTCAAATAAGTAATTATTCTTCCATTTAGCTAGTGTACGGAACGATTACAAAAAGATATGAACTAACCCAAGCGTTTGACCTGAATTTACTTAATCAGAGGCCTGTGAGTCTAAAATATTGATAATAAATCTTACCATATAATATACAAAAACGGGAGAGTTATGTGACTACTGGTTTTTTATTTTCTAAAATATCTTAATTAAATAAAATTATTTCAAATGTCAATAAATTAAAAACAATAAACAAATGCCCCAAAATACTATTACTACTACTACTACTACTACCTAATAATAATTCAAGAAAAATGAACAATGAAAAAAATATTTTAAAACAATCCAATAATAACACAATGCAAATTATATATGGACAAAGTAAAATAAATAAATAAATAAAGCTAAGAAAAAAAGTAACTCAATGAATCAAAATCAAATTTTAAAATAAATCCGGAGGGCCAAAGCTAACAAGGAAAAAAAGCTAGATAGAGACCCCCAAAAAATAAACAAATTCACACAAATTAATAAAAAAAACTTAAAATTAGGGGGAAAATAAAAAAAATTAAATTAACTCAACAGATATACAATTATAGATATATAGATGTGTGTGTGTGTGAGAACGCTAGACAAAACCAAGTGCGACAACAAAATCTATTTATATAAAATTAAATATGTATTAGCTGAAATAATGTTACATATACATATATACATATTTGTCTTCTAAGCATGAGGTTAAAATTTTTAAACAGAGCGCATCTTACAGATAATTAAGAGTATAAATACAAGCTTTCATTCTCTATTCGATTCTTTATTACGGTATCATAGCTTTGAGGATTTTTCCTAACTTATTTTCTTTTTAGAATTTCCTTTCTTTGCACTTATCCTTTAGAGGATTTGTTCCAGTCGACTATTATGGATACAAATAAATTTGAAGCTATATATGTCGAATTCTATGACAATAAATTTACACTTTTAGAGTTTCACTTTTGAATTCTATTGAAAGGTATGTCCAACATTCTTAATATATTTTACACCGAAGCAAGTGATGAAATGGCCAAGAGCAATTAGAAAACAAAGAATGCATATGCACAGCCAAGAAAGAATGAGATTGAGGGCGAGTGATACAATTCCTCATGAAGCTTCAACTTGAATTTGAGATAATATAAGAGCTAGGGACTTTGATCAATCACGGTGATTTTGTAAAACCTAATAAAAGTTTTGTAATAAAACAATAAATAATTTTTAAAATATTTATTAACACGTATAATCATTCACACAAACCAAAAATGACTCCAATAACACCTACTAACATATTATAACTATTAGTCTATCACAATCTCAAAACATGATATTATATCCATCATTTGGGTTTTCATAGGAAATACCAATCATCCACCGCATATAAAATCAAAACATTATCATATAAAAGCATCTGGGATTGTTTTGAGATGTGATGGGACATGATAATGCATGGATTAAAACATCACCAACTAACATCAAAATCGGTCAAAAAATGATAATTTCTCAAATTTCTAGGGTTTATGACAATTTCCCAAATTTTACACAATCTAGGCATGTTTGATATAATATAATAACATAAAAGTGTATAAACACCTACCTATGTTGTTTTTATGGATTAAATGAGTCAAATTTGTAAATACTTATGTTTTGGGGTGAGCTTTTGAGTTAGTCATTATTTGAAAATAAAAATACCTGGATGGTAATGTAATCAATATGAGCATTTTAATTGTACTTGAATCTAATTTGAAGTTCGAAGGCCCATAAAACTTTTTTATGAATTTATTATTATTTTTTGAGTTAAAATAAATAAATAAAATAAAATAAAATATATATTGAGAGAGGGTGACCAAGGGAGAGAGAATAAACATATCATTCCTCTGCAAAAGGGGGAGGACGGTAAAAAAGTGATAAATTTGTTCTTAGAAATTTTGGTTAATATCTACAAAAACAACTCAAGGTAGGTGTTCTTATTATTCTCTATCATTCTATGTGTCGATCATGCTTGGATTTTATAGAAATTGAAAATTTGTGAAGAACCCTGAAATTTGGGGAATTGAGAGTTTGAGTTTAATCGGCTGAAATGTGGGTCGTATAATGCTTATAAGGTTGTTTAATTCTAGGTTTTTTTTACCTTAATTTCATGTTAAATAATGGATTAAAAAGGTTGGAAATAAAGATATTAGAATTTGGGGTAAGTTCTTAATGAATAACCTTAAATTTGGTGTAATTTGATATAAAAACTTGTTATATTTCATATTTAATCATATTTAAGGGTCGTTTGTTTCGTATCTTGCTAATATAATGCATAATTTGGGTGTTTGTAACAAAAAATTAGGTATTTGAGGGATACATTGGGTTATGATGCAGGTAAATAGTATAATGCAAGAGAAGTAGGGATGGCAAAATCGCCCCGCCCTGCCCCGACCCGGGCTGTCCCGACCCGAAATAACCCGTCCCGACTAGCCATCGGGTCGGGCCCGGGTCCTACCTGATCCGCCCGACCCGATTTTTTTTGAATAAATTTAAGCTAAAAAATACCGACCCGCCCGAACCGCCCAAACCCCCGGGTCGGGTCGGGTTCAGGTCGTAATAAAAAATTTCGGATCGGGCAGATTCCGGGCCCGACCCGACCCGTTGCCATCCCTAAAGAGAAGTGAAGTTCACGACGAGATTGGTCTTAAAAAATTTGCACTATATATCATTTGTTTGGTCGATTTTCATAAAAGTTCTAACAATTCATTTTTAATTCCTCAATTATCTAATGACATTATTGTTTTACTTATGATATAGTTATCACAAGAAGTGATTAATAAGGAATTGTAGGATTTAATAAGTTTCTTCATGCTTCCTTTCATATATTTTTTTTGGATTAAAAGCATCATACTCCTCCGAAAATACATTATAAATCTACAACTTAAACATTAAAACTTTATTAAAACACTACAACTTCTATAGCATTTATCTTATGCTATAATAATTTATATATAACAACTTTTGATTTTTAAAAGACGTGGTAATTATACTTTTTAACCGATTAAAAATATTTTAAAAAGGGGTCACACTATAAAATCAATAAAATTGTACAAACCAAAAACTTGTCAAAAAAAAGTAGTGAAAACAAATACCAATTATCTAATACTATAATACTTTATATATAACAAACTTTTTATTTTTCTAAAATGTCATAATTAAAAATTCAACCAATTTTAAATTATTTAAAAAAGAACCACGGATAAAAACAATAAAATGCAAACCGGGGAAACCGTAATCGCATAAAAACGCAATACATGCATACAAAACCAGTAACAAAATGATAAAAACAAATATTTATTATAAGGTCAAGACGATGTTAAACGCCACCTGTCACCAGAATGAGTCAATGCTCAATGGCCGAAATCATGATGGAATTTAGGAACGTGCTTTTTGTTTTAGATATATAGGAGCGCGGATTCGGTGCTCAAATATCAAAAATCATCGGGGATATATATATTAAACGTGCTTCAGGGGTTAGGAAAATAAATTTAATAAATAAAAATAACACTTGAAAACAACCATATATAGTTGAGGCCTCTGAGTGCACAGAAAGACACAGTTTTTGACAGACAGCCATAAATAAATTCATTGTCCCCATCTTTCCGGATTATTGGATAAAAGAAAAAAAAAATGAGCACAGGGACTTATCATACCTGAGAACACACCTTCCACAAGAGCTTGGCAAAGTCTTTTATTTAATTGCTTGCCTGTAAATTGTTTGTGTGTACCGCGCGCCACAAGGGAATTGAACCCGGCCGCCCTCGCCCGTGTAACAATCATTTCTACTGCACCTGTACGTACGTGTCTGTCTTGTTGGCTTGGCTAGCTCTTCATCAAATATATATTGTCGTTTGTGGGAAGTCGTCGGTCTGAGAATGTTTCAGAAAGCCATCAACAGTGTGTTACCGTGCCTCTGCGGGACAAGCGACGAGGCCGACAACAGCATGACGGGTACGAAGCTGAGAGGCAGAGTTGTACTGATGAAGAAGAATGTATTAGACTTCAATGACTTCTCCGCGTCGGTTCGCGACCGGGTTGATGAGTTCCTGGGGGGACGAGTCTCGTTGCACCTTGTTAGTGAAGACCCATGTGAGTTCTTCATTTCCTTTTCCCCTCCCATATATGCTCATTTGTCAAGCTGTTGTGTGTGTGTGTGTGTGTGTGTGTGTGTGTGTGTGTGGAGAGGGAAAACACACTAGCTTTCTTTATAATTAAGATCGAATTTTTCCTCAGCTCCTTTTATGTGTGCATTAAATATATGATCCTTGCCTCCTTGGCTTAAGCATTAAATATATATACAAACACAGCAGCATCAAATAAATTTCCCTATGTTCTCAAACTTGGGTTTATAATTAAAATGGAATGTTGATGATGAGAAATTTGTTTCAAAACAAACCCAAAAAAAAAAAAAAAAAGCAGACACATGCCGATAATAAATGGCAATGAACTTGATCATAATTCAGCTGATTGGTAAGTGGCAACTACCACGTAGTATGACCATGATCATAATTGATCAGCTGATTGGTAAATGGCAACTACCACGTAGTTTTCGTACAAGAATTTCCAAAAAAAAAAAGAGAAGCATTTAATAATACAGTTGAAAATTTATTAACTTCAATTAAAACGTTGTGTTCAGGCTTAGAAACCTGCACTACACTATGGTGTGTGTTTGTGTGTATCTCCCAGTTAATTACAGCAAGACTAAATAAATTGCGCAAAAATTCTACTATTAGAGATTAAATGCACATGGCACCAACATATATATATATATACCAGTTATTGATCAATACCAATTGCTGATATTGAATTTGGCATGGCATTGAAGCAAATGGCTTGGAGGGGAAGCTTGGAAGGCCAGCATACTTGGAGGGCTGGATCTCTACTTTCTCAGGCATTGTAGCCGGCGAGACGGCTTTCAATGTTTGGTTTGATTGGGAGGAGGAGATGGGAATTCCAGGGTCATTCATAATTAGGAATAACCACCACAGTGAGTTCTACCTAAAAAATGTCACACTTGAACACGTCCCGGGGCACGGCACCATCCACTTCCCCTGTAATTCATGGGTTTATCCGGCTAAACGCTACCAAAGAGATCGTGTTTTCTTCACCAATAAGGTAATTCTATGGAGAAAGAAAGTGAAATGCAGATTGTTTCACAAAACATGGTTCCCAAAAGACAACCATTTCCTTACACAGATGCTTGTTTGTTCCCCTTATATTCGTCAGTTTCGAACTATCATTTCATAAAGGCTTCAATCAGTCATGAGCCAATATGAAGTTTGTGACTGACAAAGTAATGAAATCTAGTGACGGTGACAATATATATATATATATATATATATATATATATATATATATGTTGTGTTATAGGCATACCTTCCGAGTGAAACTCCTGCACCCCTACAAAAGTACAGGGTAGAAGAACTGGTGAACCTCAGAGGCCAGAGCAACACGGATGGAGAGCTTGAAGAGTGGGATCGCGTATACGATTATGCCTACTACAATGACCTGGGGGATCCAGACAAGGGCTCAGATTATGCCCGCCCAGTCCTAGGCGGGTCTACAGAGTTCCCCTATCCTCGCCGCGGAAAGACGGGTCGACCGCCAACTAAGAAAGGCAGCAGTTTACATTTCAATCTTTTTCTCGTTGCTACTTTTTATTTTAACTTCACTACCCATTGCTGCTGTTGACTCTGCACCTCCCATTTCTCGCAACAGATCCCAACACAGAGAGCAGGCTGCCTCTGTTGATGGGCTTGAACATTTATGTTCCTAGGGACGAGCGGTTTGGTCATTTGAAGATGTCAGACTTCCTGGCTAGCGGGTTGAAATCCATAGCTCAATTCCTTGTCCCCGAACTAGAAGCCCTGGCCGACAAAAACCCAGAGTTTGACACTTTCCAAGATGTACTGAACCTCTATGAAGGTGGTATCAGGTTCCTGGATCGCTCTTTACTTGACAGGATTCGGCAAAACATACCTTTTGAACTGCTCAAGCAACTCGTTCCAGCTGACGGCAAGGGACTCCTCAAATATTCAATGCCCCAAGTAATCAAAGGTACTTCCACATGCCACTCCCCCATTAGAGCTGTCAATTTTGCTTAAAATTTCCACAGACCCTGAAAATGCTCTCATACTTGCCATCGATATGTTTCCTATATGGGTGTGTTTTGTTTAGAGGATAAGTCTGCATGGAAGACGGATGAAGAATTCGCAAGAGAAATGCTAGCGGGTGTGAACCCTGTCGCCATCCGTTGTCTGAAAGTACAATCTCTCCAACATATATATATATATACACACACACACTCCACGAAAGCAGAAATTAATCTGTCACAATTTCTTCTCTGTAGCCTTAACCATTTTAGGTTTACTTATGATAAATAGCAAAACCTTTCAAATGCAGGTGTTCCCTCCCAGAAGCCAGCTAGATCCTAAATTGTATGGTAACCAGGACAGCTCCATAACCACAGGCAAAATAGAGGACAGTTTAAACGGGTTCACAGTTGAGGAGGTACCTTTGCTGACTGAACTTCTGCTCATATACTACTAGAAAAGGGTTTAAAACATGCGAAGATATTGGATGCTCCCAGAGTGACACACTTGCTAACCCAAAACACTAATTTCATGTCGCTGTCCTTTTTCTTTTGGAAAACAATTGACCATCTCTCATCTAGTCCACATGCCACAAAGACACACCCGCTTCACAGAACTCTTGCGTAGGTTTGCAGCAAACCGGGATTCAGGGAGTAGCCAACATCTTCCCAGCTGTGATCCCTATAAAATGTAGTAACGGCGGTTTTCTGGGCAGGCAATCAAGAACAATAGGCTATTCATATTGGATTATCACGACATACTGATGCCATACCTGAGGCTGATAAACACAACTTCTACAAAGGCCTACGCCACGAGGACTATCCTTTTCTTGAAAGACGATGGGAGCCTAAAGCCACTGGCAATAGAATTGAGCGTCCCACACCCAAATGGGGATCAGCATGGGGCAATAAGCAGAATTTTTACGCCTGCTAAACATGGCGTAGAGGGTTCCATTTGGCAGCTGGCCAAAGCCTATGCTGCTGTGAATGACTCTGGCTTTCATCAGCTCATCAGTCACTGGTGCGTTATATATATATCTACACACACACACATTAAGCAAGCAACGGCTATTAAGAGTAATTTGAAGTGTGTTTTTTCTATATAATATGCTTGGCAGGTTACATAGCCATGTTGTGATTGAGCCGTTTGTGATAGCAACGAACAGACAGCTAAGCGTGCTTCACCCAATATACAAGCTTCTGCATCCCCACTTTCGCGACACTATGAACATAAATGCCCTCGCTCGCCAAATACTTATCAATGCTGGAGGCATTCTTGAGACAACTGTTTTCCCTTCCAAGTTTGCCATGGAATTGTCTGCTTCTGCTTACAAAGAATGGGTATTTCCCGACCAAGCACTCCCTGCAGATCTCATTAAAAGGTAGCCTATTTATTTCACCCAAGCAACATGAAGAAGCTCTTCAAAGCTGCAATGCTCTGTTTTTGTTTTTTTATGTTTGTTTTGTCCTTTGCTTTTACAAAAATGGTTGTGACAGACCCGCTACATGCCATCATCAGTTGTTGGGTAATTTATCTGGTAGGTTGGGATGAATTCTGTCGGATTAGTTTTCGTTCAGTCCGTGTATAACCACCCTTCAGGATTTAAAAACACACACACACACACACACACATCGAGAGTTTTTCAAAACTTAGCTAAAAAAACGAATACAATTTAGATTCAAAGCAACATTTTAATATCTTGTATTTTGATGTTATTTGCATGGATGGAACATGTTTCATAGTTGATGGAACAACGTGGAAGGTTGTTATCATATAATTTTATTAATTTATTTTTTGGTTTTTCAGAGGTATGGCGGTTAAGAACTCTGAGTACCCTCACGGCCTCCGCCTGCTGATAGAGGATTACCCATACGCAGTTGATGGGCTGGAGATTTGGTCTGCGATCGAGACATGGGTTCGGGAGTACTGCCTCTGCTACTACCGCACCGACGAAGCAGTCCGGGCGGACCCGGAGCTCCAGTCCTGGTGGGAGGAGCTCCGGAACGAGGGCCACGGTGACAAGAAGAATGAGCCCTGGTGGCCAGAAATGAAGACCCGTCACGGCCTAACCGAAACATGCACCATCATCATCTGGCTAGCTTCAGCTCTCCACGCAGCAGTCAACTTCGGACAATACCCATACTCCGGGTACAACCCGAACCGCCCGTCATTGACCCGTCGGTTCATGCCGGAGCCGGGCTCGGCTGAGTATGAAGAGCTGCGAGCAGACCCCGAAAAGTTCTTTTTGAGGACAATTACTCCCAAGAAGCAGACCCTCCTCGGCATTGCCCTCATACAGATTTTGTCCATTCACTCAACGGACGAGGTTTATCTGGGGCAGCGTGAGAGCGGTTGGACATCCGACAGGGGACCGTTGGAGGCGTTCGAGAGGTTCGGAAGGAAGCTGGCGGACATTGAGGCTGGAATTACGGAGAGGAACAATGACAGGAGGTTGAAGAACAGGTCTGGGCCAGCCAAGGTGCCATACACTTTGCTTTTTCCTACCAGTGAAGGTGGACTCACAGGCAAGGGGGTTCCCAACAGCACCTCAATTTGATTCACTTATTAAAAATGGGTCGCTTTCTTTCTTCTTTTTCTAAAGCTTCCATAGCAGAAGCCATATATAATCTCCATATATAATGAGAGCCTATAATATACATATATATTTGTGTGTGCGTGCGTGTGTGTTTGGAGCTGGGATGATGAGTAAATTATATGAGCACATTGGTTGTAATAACTTGTAAACAGTGGTGTTTTAAATACGCAAGCGATGTTTTATATATCTGGTGACATCCCTACTACATGTTCAAAACATGGTATATATACTTAATTTGTATGTACGTACAAAACGCATGTAGAAGTTGGTAAATAATTGAATCCACAGAAACTGCTTAAATTCAACTTGAATGTAGCAATGTGGGTGGGTAGCTGGTAGTAGATATATGCCATTTGGGAGTGGAGGTGTAGAGGATGAGAGTGAGGATATTGCGGGACGCTAAAGCAATTTGGCACGGATTTAACGACGAGCTGGCCCCAAACGGCGCCGTCGTGGAGCGTTTATATATATATATATATATATATATATATAATCAGCATCAAAACTTGACATATTTCTAAATTGTTTTTCGAATTTTAACAAAATATAACACTTTCTAAAATTTTATTTTAAATTTTACTAATTTAAAAAAATCAACATTTTATTTTCTTTGAGTTTTTTATTATATTAAAATAATATTCTTTTTTAATTATTATTTTTTCTCCCTTACATATTACAATCATTCAAAAATATGTCAAACAAAATATAAAAATTACAAAAAAAAAAAATAGTTAATGAATTTTGAATCCTCTATAAGAAAATATTATTCATTCTCTATCTTCGAATCTTATTTTTAAGATTCAAATATGAGCATATTTTGGAGTTTTGTCCATATGTAAGTTTAAAGAACGTTGCATTGCAATATTGTGTGTATGCATGTGCTTGCCAAGTTATTATTTGTAGGTGTGGGGTTCTCAGCTCCCAAGTACGAGTGGTCAAAAATTGATTTGGACTAATAAATTGAACCAAACCAAATCAAATGGACTAATAAATTGAACCAAACCAAATCAAATGGACTAAAAATACATAGTTTTTAAAATTGGTTTGATTTATTTGGTTTGAAATTTTAGGAAATTGATATATTATAGTTGGTTTACGATTTAACTAATTCTTGAATTAAATGACTGAATATGATATAATATATATTCGAATACTTCATTTATGTTTACTTCTACTTAGGTCACTCATAAACACAGTTGCAACCCTCATAAATCCAAATTCTTTCCTAAAATTATAATAGAAAATTAACACTAATGCATTTGTACAAGCTTTAGTGGATAGATCAGATGTGTTAATAGTAGACAAATTATCTCTTGTTGTTTCCATATCTATTTGCATAGCTTGTAGCCAAGATGTCCTATAAAGTTATTAATTCGTTATTTGTCACTTTTATGGTTCTTGATTGAGTACTAATGGTGATCAAAAACTAATTAATGAACTGAACTGAAAACTTATGCACCAAACAGAATTAAAAACCAATGATTTTCCACTTTTATTGGTCAGTAATGATTTGTTATTTTTCTAAATTGAACCTCTAAAAATATTACATAAATTGACTAAACCGGTCAATGCTCACTCCTACTCCAAAGTAGGTTTGTTTTTATTTTATTTTTTAGCCCCTCATGTGCCATGTTTATATATATATATATATATATATATATATAATATTAAAGAAAATATGAGTGCAATGAAACAATTTAGATCGCATTTCAGATCATGATCATGATCAAACAATTCAAATTGCACTTTTATTTAGCTGCAACAGGGCTACTATAACAAGTAATATAATAGATGAAAAATTAAATAAAAGTATGATCTGAATCATTTGATTATGATTGAATGGCTATGATTGCACTTATGTTCATTGTTTTTATTTTTTGTGTGTGTGTGTGTATATATATATTGATAGTTTTATTAAATAATAATACATAATTAAGTCTTTAAAACATTATATGAAAATAATTTAACTTTTAAACTTTAAAATATTGTAATTATATGAACTCTGTGCCTTAATTTTAAAAAAAATTAAAAGAAACCTTTCAAATTAATACAAAATTATTATTTATTTTAAGTTGAAATATTTAATTATTCTGGTCTAAATTTCAAAATCTAAATTGTTTGTATATAAATTTTACAAATCCAATCTAAATTGTTTCTTATGAAAAGTTTAATCTAATTGTAGATTAATTATGCATTTTTCTTTTAAATATAAGTTTTGAAATTACAATTAAATATTATTTTTTTAAGATAAAAATTAATAACAAAAGTGGGCCTCCAAATTAGTATTTATTTAATTACAATTAACATATAACAATTATACAATTTACCTCCTACCAGGACAGGTAAGAGAATAATAAAAAAGCAATGTGAGCATGAATGTTTAGCAAGTAATTCATAACTCTACACCATCCTGAAATACAAAACCTTAAATGTGTATACTCATATTTATAAAGGGATATTATCACGCTCCCAAAATTACATGGAATCTGAAAATGGGGGTGCAACTTCCTCATGCCTGTATTTGTGAGTCAAATGGTAGGTAACTAGCATCGATAAAGACTATATTGCAGGTGTTGTCTAATATAAATGTGTATACTCATACAAACTGAGGTAACATTATACATTCCCAATGGAATGCATACATAATAGTATACCATAACACTATAATCATGAAATGTCAAACATATAAGCTCAAATAATCTAAACAATATAATTGTCATAGACCTATGTCTGGAAAACAATAAATGTAGATATTAACACAATATGAGTAAAACCACAAAAGATCACTCCTACTTCAATGAAGGCCTGGTGTGCTTTGTTGTGACATTGGTATTTACCTCCTACCAGGACATGTAAGAGAATAATAAAAAAGCAGGGTGAACATGAATGTTTAGCAAGTGATTCATAACTCTACATCATCCTATAATACAAAACCTTAAGCTTATATGTTCATTTTATGCATATGATGGTCCCTAATTTAGGGGTAGGGATGGTATCCCCCCCTCCCCCAGTTTTTTTTAAAAATTAATACACAATATATATATATATATATATTCTAATTACATATATATAGTTAGTTATAATTAAAATTAATTAGTAATACAATTTACTGTCCTATATTGTTTGTGATAAACATGTTGTTAACTGTAATAATAGTAAATGAATTATATGATTTTAAAATGTTATTTAAACTATAGGAGAATTTGATGAGCTTTTATGTTTTTATATCATTAATTTTAACTTAAATGGTGTTAATCGTAGTTTTAAATAACAATTGTTAAATGTGAATTAGACAGTTTATATTTCAATCTCCCTTAACTAAACTTTTGGGATCCGTCCCTAGGTATAATATCCTAAACTACCAAAATAATACTCACTCCATGACACAGAATATAATACCCATTTATCAAATACCATATTTCATTATACTAAGATTAATCAAACATATGAGCATATAAACATCACGGCCATCATTCATATGGTCATATCACAACCAGTCATGTGTGGGTCCTATGGCCTTATTCCAGTCACACAAGGAAACTAAGAAAATCCCTTGGACAATCGACCATATGTGAGACCTACAATTGTCATTGTCGATCAACCAACCCTATATGGCATCCATAACTGTTCCAGTCAACTAGCCATATAGGGGATCTGTGGCCTTCAACCAACCTTATATAAGACTTTTGTTGACTCACAAATCTCATGCACCTCAATAATGTTTCACAACCAATTTTATGTACATCACCATGATAAACAATAACATAATAAAATTTATTAATCTCCAATACAAACATGATCCACATGAAATACAATCAATGAAACCAACTTACTATCATAATAATGTTATATCATAAGCTAACATTATTTTAAATAGCCAAAACATCAAAACACGTCATCAAGCGTGGTTAAAACATCAATATCAGAGTTCCAAACAATTCAAAATGGGTCCAAATAGCTTAATCAAGCATAAGATCCCTTAAACCAACTCCCTTTTCACCACTTTTACGTGTTTTAGTTTGTAATAACCTAATAATGCCAATTTTTTTTGACCCCAATCACTAAAAACAAGGAAAAATAATATATCATACAAATCAAATGACCCCAAATACTATTTTGCATATCATATAACACATTAAATATCAAATTTAAGCAAAAACTAGGGTTCATACTCTAAAACTTGTCCCAATCATTATTTCTCAAACATCTCTCAAAATCATTAGTTGTTTTACAAGAAATAACGCAAAAAGTCTAGAATCATTAATTTACACACGATATCGCTAAATTCTTTGTACAACATCATTTACCAAAGCCCTTAGTTCTTATGGCTCATCTCATATTCACGTTTCTATCAATTTCCCCATATATACACAGTTTAATCAGTGTGAAAACATAAAACTATATACTTGAATTGAATCTTTAAAATTGAATCGTTCTAAAATGCTAAAAACCTAGCTTCCTTTCTTCATCCTCCTCTTGCCAAACGATGCCTCGCCTCCTATGTATCCTTCCCTTCATTTCCTCTAATCCAATAATAATAATAATTCGTTCTTTGAAATACTATACAAATCTAATTAATTTACTTAAAATATAAAAATAATTTATTGGAGTCCTGACTCAAAATTGGATTCAATTACAGTCAAAATACTTGTTTATTCTGATTTCTTTGTTTGAGTTTGTGTTGAATTTTAAATTTGAAAGCAATTTATGTTTGGAACAAGAAAAATGTGTTTTGTTAAAATTGGGTTCGATAAATCTTGAGGATAAATAAAATATGGTGAACATAAGTAATAAAGCAAAAAAAAGTAAAAGGGAAAAAAAATTAGTTATGTTTTACACAGAGTTAAAATTAGATTTAAAAATAAAAAATAATTAAAATAATTTTAAAAAGTATTCATACGATCTAAAACTTTAAAAAATATTTTAAAAAATTATAAGTGAGACTACAGATTTCTTAGGTTTAATTCAAAGATATTTTTGATGATAATAATTTATTTAATTTAATTTGTTAGAATTAAATATTGAATTTCGTATTATAGTTTTGGGTTGATGTTATAAATTTAGGATGTAAAATTAGTGATGTTGAGATTGAATGTTAATCCGATTTAATCCAACTAAATAAATCGAAAACGGAAATAAATTTTGGTTTTGATTTGTTTGTCCAAAGCGGTTTTCGCCGGTTCCGCACTAGCGCAACTTTTGCTGTTTGTAATCACTCACCCGCTTATCTCTCGCAATCTCTTTCGTCGTTCGTCGAGGGCCAACAGAGGGGAAAAAGAATGGAAGAAACGAGGGTGTTCAGCACTCGAATCGTCTCGATCGACTACTACATGGCGCCTCCAATCCCTGAGTTCGACATCTGCCACAGCAGCTTCCAGGGTACGAGTCTCTTCTTCCTCATCCTCTGTGTGTGTGGGTTTAGTTTCCCTGATGTGAACTAGTTTGTTGTGTTCATCATTAAGTCAAACTATGTTGTTCAATTGTCGAGTCAATTTCATTAAGTTTTTGTTAGATTCCCTAACCAGCCGTACTTCGAATTAAGTTTTGGTTTTCTTCCCTAACCATTAAGCTATGTTGAGGCCATTTTTTCAGTGTTGAATTCGTATCGATTAGGCTGCGGCATTGCCCCATGAGAATTATTTTTTTGCTTTTTGAGAGTAAGAATTGCATCGGTTAATAGGAAATGAAATTCACCCATTTCCATTCATTTTTTCATAAGTAAGTCAAATTTTATTAGATAAAAAATCGCACACGCGCGAATACAAGCAAAGCAGAATTACAGCAAAAAGACAAAAACAAACTCAAAAGGAACGAACATTAAGAACACACCACCCAAAACAGACATCCAATCTCCCAAACAACGGAAAAAAAGACAAGAAAGCTCGGTGAAAGGCCACTCCCGATCCTCAAACACACGCTCGTTCCGCTCCTGCCAAAGACACCATATGAGGCAATGAGGGACAACCCGTCACACCTCCGAACGCCGCCCAACACCCCCTAGCCAACACGCGAACAACGCATAAAGAGAGAAAGACATCATCGACTGGATGCCGAATAGGCCCAGGATCATATCCCACAACCGTCGAGCATACGGACAATGCATGAAAAGATGATTCACGGACTCCAGCGAAGCCTTGCACATGAAACACCTACTGACAATAACAAAATCCCGGCGCCGCAAATGATCAGCAGTCAGAATCTTACCTAGAACCGTTGCCCAAGCGAAGAAAGCAACTCTGGATGGCACCTGAGCTTTCCAAATATTCCGCCAAGAAAAACTCACAGTGTGGATAGGGGTGAGAAGGGAGTAAAAACTCTGGGCTCGATAACCTCGCTCCCGATTGGGACGCCAACACAACCGATCTGCCTCAGGCCTCGCCGAAGGAACTGAATACAACATATCAAAAAAAGAGGAGAAAACTTTCAGCCCTCAATCCCGCGCAGCGTGCGAAAATAACACCTCCCACTGCAAGGAAGTACCCCGAGGAGAACAAACATCAGCCACAAAGGCATTGGGATGGCACGCTAGACGAAACAGCTCTGGATACACAAGTTTTAGGGAAAAATTACCACACCACACATCATGCCAGAAGCGGAAAGAAACACCATCCCCCAGCTCAAACACCACAAACCGGGCAAAAGAATCTCACCCTGCGCAGATAAATTTCCACAACCCCATGCCATGAGGACCACGAGGCACTAAGGAGATCCAACCCCCTCCGGCAACCCCGTATTTGACCGCAATCACCTCCCGCCATAGAGCCTTCCGCTCCTCTCGCCAAAGTCATTTCCCGAGAAGAGAAACATTAAATCTACACAAGTTTTTAATGGCCAAACCACCATGAGAAAGAGGACGACACACACCGTCTCAATTAACCAAATGGACCTTTGGCACCTCCACCTCGGATCCCCAAAGGAAATTCCTTTGGATCCGTTCGAGGAAACAAAGAAAGATAGTAAGTTGGCAAGTGGGAGAGGGTGCTCCGAATTAAAGTGAGCTGACCTCCGAACCACAGTTGCACCTCGAATGTCTTCGATTCCACTTGGGGGACCCGCAAAGAGGGCTGGATGCTGTCGCCAACAGCCGCTGCGAGGGGCCCGACAGCACCAACACAAGAAAGAAGCGCGACCCGGTGGTCGCTGAAGCGTCACCCTGTGTCGCACGCGTGTCGCGCGTTGCCCTTAAACATCGTGCATTTAAAATAGTATCTTTTAGGCATCGTCCATAGGTTACCTAATTATGGATCTTACTTAAATGTTGTATAATTCTCAATGTTGTATGTATATGATGGAATTTTTTTAGTAAAATAATAAGAAAGCGCTTTTGCTCTTCCTTATTGTATCTATATTACTTTGCAGTGTTAAAATAGTATCTTTTAGGCTGCGGCGTTGCTTGCTTGGAATAATTTTATTGCTTTTTGAGAGTAACAATTGCATCTGAATTTCCCGGGGCGGGGGTTTGTTTTTCCCCCGGGGACACACACCCTTTTTTAAAAAAAAAAAAAAAAAAATCTACATGTATGTACGTATAGGAAGTAATAAATGTAAATATTTATATGAAATGGGACATGTAAAAAAAATACTCATTTCAATGGCTAATGTCGTTCCTTTCTCATGGGACATATAAAAATCTACATCTTTGTTATTTTAGAAATGGGTATGTACCGTTAAGGAAATGGTTTTGTTTTTGTGATGCAATCTTTTGGGGTGTGAGTTTTACTTCCTTCTTGAATGCTTAAGGTGGGAATGTGAACGAGGTTCCTGTGATAAGAATATATGGCTCAACACCTGCTGGGCAGAAGACATGTCTGCATATACATCGAGTAAGATCATTTCTCGATATTGGTTTGCTCAAGTTCTGCATGTTTGGGCAATGAAATGAGATTGTTGAATGTTTTTGATGGGTTTATTTTTGAGGTGAGTACCCAGATATAAATGAACCTATGTATTACCATTTAAGCATGTAAAGTATCTAGACATAAATGCATGTAGCATCTAGCTTGGCTTGAAATATTAGGATTAGGCTCATCATTTCCTCACCTTTGCTAGGTTATTACTGTTTTTTTTAACGTTACATATATATATATATATATATATATATATATATATATTCACGGGGGCTGAATTACTTATATTTTTTCTTGTAGGCATTGCCATATTTATATGTCCCGTGTGTGGATTTATCAGTTCAATCATGTGATGGAGGTATCACAAGCCATTTTTGGATTAAAATTTTGTTAATAATTATAATCTTATAACTGCATGGATAAGAATGAACATAGCCTTAGGTCATGTTTATATTTGTTAGGACATGCCCTTGATGCACACATTGGGGGATTAATTTTTGGCTGTCAATAGATTCACCAAATATGGAAATTTATTTCGGTTAAATTTTCTCTGGATTTTTACTGTTCTTCTCTAGTAATAACCACAGCTGATGTTCATTCTCATTCACACTGAAACACTACAAGATCCTTTTGTTTCAATTTTTGTTATCTACTTCTATTTTGTGTATTTGCGTTATAAATATATTTTATATTTCCAATAAACCGCGCAGATGAAACATACCTGCATGTTGTATCTTGTGCACTTGAAAAGGCTCTAAAGGTATATTGGGTTTTTTTGGATAGAATATTGTTGTCGTTTGTTTGTTGTGAATTTTCCTTGTTTTCCCATAATTCATGTCTTCTAATGTAGATATGATGTGAATGCACTCCCTCGAAATTTTCAGCTGAGTAATGCTGGTGCCAAACAACATGTGCATGGTTGCAGTTTTGTGCGGGCAAGGAAATTTTATGGTTACCATTTCGCAGAGGATCTTTTTATGAAGATATACCTGTATCCAATTGTTTGATTGTTTGGGTTCCTTGCGCCAAGGATGACATGTGCTTTTGCTACATAATTAGTTGCATTTCCCTCGTGCTCTTCTCAACCAATTTCATATGTTTGACAACCTAAGACTGATAGTTTGTGTGATGGCAATGCTTCAGTATATTGATATTAGTTAATTAGTTTCAACATAAAATTTTAATGAGTTATGGTGTATGAAATGAAAGAGAGCACCTTGACTGAAATCTAAGCTATTACCCACACGATGTCACCCGGGCAGCCAGTCTTCTTCTGGTGGGCTCTTGAACTGGCAATTGATAGCTATTTATTTTATTTCACTTTAGAATGTTGACTCCATTTAAGATATTAAGAAAACATTATAAGTGGCCATTTTTTTTGTAGGGTGGTGCAGTTTTGAATAAAAGTTTCCAGCCTTATGAATCTCACATTCCTTTTCTTCTTCAATTTCTGGTAAGTTATTGTTGCATTTCGATGCAGTTCTTTGTGTAGATAGTCTGGGTGTATGGAAAATTGTTAAGGCTGGCATGGTAAAAGGTAGACCAAAAAGTGTTGTAACTCAATATGACAATACCTTATGGTCTTCTCAGTAGTACTGAATATTATATTGAGTAATGTTATATGGAGGTATAATATGGAGGTAAACCGCAGAGGGGCACATTTAATGCAATTGGATTGAAATTAAGTTTTTTTTAAAATTATTTATACCAATCCAAGAAGAGTATTTCTGTGCGGATTACCTACAGATAATGTACCTACGAATGGACTTAGAAGGGCTTCTAACACATTTTTTATCTTCTTCTTTGTGTTCAAATATGTAGATTGATTATAATTTGTCTGGGATGGGCCACATTCATGTTTCAAAGATGAAGTTCCGCCATCCCATTCCAGATCTTTTCAACCCGAGAAAGATCATTAACCATGCTGAGACAGAATGGGAGATAATAAAATCCCCCTCTTTATCGACTAATATCCAGGTTATCTTTTTACCTGATCCTGGTTTGTAGCTTAAAATTTGCCCTGAACTGTAGCTTTAAATTTGCTTCTTTAAATTTGGAAGTTTTTATAGTTATGCAAGATGTTTTGGAAACTTCTCATTAGGCAGTTTCAAGTGGTGATGCATGTTTACATTCTCCGGTTTGGATATCTTCCACAGTGTCTGCTGATTGGTTATGGCAGTCTTTTGGAGATGTTGATGCTTCTGATCAATTTTCCCATCTTGTGAAACGTCAAAGTAATAGTGAACTTGAGGGCGATGTTACAGTAGATGGTTTGTTTGTTGTCATCTCTGTGTAAAATATTTTTTGCGTTCTTTCTTTGTGTTTAATGTTAAAACTTAAAAGCATCTCTACTTTGGGCATGCAGAAATTCTTAACCAGCAGTTCAGGTTGTATACGCCCCTCTCTCAGACCTCCACAGAGGTGAAAATGGTTCAGTCACTGATACCTATATGGGAGGTCTGTTTCTTGCTTTCTATTTGCCCTCCAAAAAATATTAATTTTACCTGTTAATATATTCTTGTACTTTCAGTTGTATTTTTGCTGACTTTATCTTTTCTTGTTTAGGAGGAGTATGAGAGGACTGGGATGCATATCTCAGCTATTACTCCTGATTCTGGTAAACCGCTACCAGAAATTGTTTTGAAAGTTCTTTCATGCGGGCTGGAATTTAAGAATACGCTTATGGAATTTAGTAGGGAAGCAGAAACTTCTACATTGTTTGAGAAACATGGACAACATGTTCTGTCAATGCAATATTCTGTTGGTGAGGGAAATTTAGTTGAACACTGTGGCATCAAAACTGGCATCAGTGATTGGGAACATGTGAAGTGTTCCAACGGAAAAAATAGAGTTGACTGCATAACCTCACAAGTTAGTGGTGAAGAATTGCATGGTCCAGTGCCCCGTGAAAGGGAAGATGAAAATTCCAAAGTACTCTCTGTTGACGTGGGCCTACCACTTAATATGGAAGGAACCATGACTCCAAAGGTAGCCTTTGGTGATGTCTTATTACTTGTTCTACCGATACTGGTTCACTTTAGCTGATTTTTTATTGATTCTTTGAGATGTTTGGGGACTTGTTCTCTTGTCTAATGTGGACAATTCTAGCATGCTTTTTTGCCGCTGCACATACATTATTGTAGTGTAACAATCTTTGCTTTTGATGTTTGGGGGTGTGGTGTCATACATGATTTCCTAGTTGCCTTTTTCCTTGCCGAGCATCCTCCTTCCTCTTTCAAATCCTTCTCAGGGGGGAAAAAATCTGTGAAATTAAGCTTCTTCACCTGTAAGGGTTTTGGGAGTTCCATCAACTTATATTTGGCTGGCAATCTGATTTTTGCTTGCAAAATGGTTTTTATTGTAGATATCTGCATCTCATTTAATGCGCACGTATGTTTTTACCCCCTTTGGTTTTGTTCATTTTCTCTATTTAAGTTATTTATTTATTTTTGCCTATATTCATATATTACTGCCACTTTTTTTCCCATTAATCAGCTGTCATTTTTTTAATAAAAAATTGATTTTCTGTTTTCTTAACTGATCATCAATTCTATTTTCTTCTCCTTATTTGCTAAAACCAGGGATATCCAAATGTGTGTTGTTTGGACTAGAGTTGATTATTTATAACATTTGGATTTACATTGCATATACATAATACATTAACATTTACTGGTTTGACGGTTGCTGTTAAAGAGAGGGAAAATACAATGAGATTGCATTCCCTGAAAGTGTCTATAGTACTAATATTTTGAAGCCTCAGTAATGAGCTTGTCTGCTGTTTGCTGTGCTATGATTGAATTTACTGAATTGCTAGTTGATCTTTGTATGTATTTTTACTTTATTTATCTATATCTCTTAGGGTGGAGATAAAGAGGCTGCGGAGCTTCTGAGGTGGTTTGCCTCCTCTCAGGCTGCAGAAGATTTAAATTCTGATGATGATCTTGCTCATGAAATTATTTTGAGTCCTTTGCTACCAGCTACAAGCTTTGAAAAAGTGTTAGAAAAAGCTAAAGAGGATTATGAGAGCGAGTCTCAACAAGAATGTCAAGATATTCTTGATTCAATTGATTTATCTGGCTTTGAGGAATTGAAGGAAAGAACTTTAAATTATAGCAATTCATTTGATAGAACTATTCCCCAACTAGATGGTTCTGGTGATGACCACTATAGGAGTCCTACTAGAGATTCATTGGAAGTAAAAAAATCCGATTCTGAGCTAGATACCGACTCAAAATTTGCTAGTATACAGAAAAGGAAAAGAGCACTATGGGGCTCTTTACCTTTCTCGATTACACCAATCAGTTTCAATATGACTAGTCAGTGTGGAACTAAAGCTGATTCTTGTCCAGGAAAAGCAGTGGATAAACGTTCTGATGCATCATTGAAGAATATAGCTACAGAGTTTTGTGATTCGAAGGAACCAGGTTTGTTAATTGGATGCTCTGTGCGAGACCATATGAGGAAAAAACGATGCCATCGATTGAATTCTCCTGAATGTGGAATTCCTCCTAATGAAGTTGCACATATTTCCCAACAACAGTTAGAGTTTGAGACAGCACAGGATTGTAGACAAGACGTGTGCCCTACTGAGTCTCCGATCCTTTGGCCAGCATTTACTGACCAACAGAATGAAGTCATAGGGCAGAGTCCATGTTTGGATGCATGTACACTGAAGGTCTATGCCAGTTTTATGATGTGAAACTTGCATTTTTCTATTTATCTGTCATTGATAATTTTTCTTACTCCTGCAGGATCTTGCACTGAAAGATGGGCATTTACATCTGCGTGAAAGATCTGATGATGAGGCTGTCGTGGGAGGAGCTGTTGGATCAGGGAAATTTTCTTCCTCTCTAAAATCATATAGAGGATCGGCATTGCCCTCACATTTAGAGAATCATAAACCCATGGTGTCCATGCCATATGTTGAGAATTACATTTCTAATAAGTCTTTTGATGCAATTTCGAAGGAACCTGCAGTTTTCAGTGTCACTGCTTGCAATAGCAAACCTGATACACTAGTTAATATGCAGGCCTCCTTGAAATATGTTGAGGATAGGTTTGACCGTAATGGTGACGATGAGGGCAATAGTTTTTTAGATTATGCAGCTAGAAGGTCATCTAAGAATCATGTTGATAACAACCCAACTTACTCTTCTGTTTTGCAAGTTGAGAGATTTGGAAGTGTCCAGCAGGGAGAGGATAGTATGTCTGACAGGTCAGCTATAAAAGCTGTTGAAACTGAAGCAGAGCCCAGTGAGTTTGTTTGCATGAGCCTACGTAAGAAACCCCCCAAAATTGAATGGGCTGATGGTTTATGTGCAGATGCCTTCTGGTCACCTACTGTCTCAAATATCCTTCTGTGTGGAAGTGGGAGTGGAGACATTGTTGAAGGAACATCAGGTAGCAGTTTTGATCCATCAGGTTGTCTTCATTGCATGCCTTCGTATTTCACAGTGTAGACTGAAATTATAATCTGTCTTCATTGATATAAATTAAATGTTACATATAGGCGTACTTTCATTTTTGACTGTGTTAGCATTGTGAATTGTTGGCATTTTCAGGTAGCTGGTTTATTGATGAGTGGTTATGAACACAAGAAATTGTCGTGCAACTCTATTAAAACTTGACTGCATGTACTTAAGCTTGTAAAGGAATTTTTATCTCTGTGGAATTATTGAAATGTGTAACAGGCCAACAGCTGATTAGGGAAAATTTGTTTACTTTCAAATCATCATGAATGCATGTTGACTTGTGTTTTCCCTTTTTTGTTGGTTTGGTCCTTTGAAAATTGTGGACCTAATAAATTTATCTTTTTTTTTTGCTTGTGAAAACTTCATTTTCGTCTGTTTTGTTTTAAATCTTCGATGCCTGATGATTATTACTCTATATAATGGTGATTCTTATCCAATTTGTGTGTGGCCTGACATATGCTTTCTCATCATGCAGTTCAAAAGAAGAGTATAGAGGAATTCCTTCCTTTTTTTATGGATCAACAAAATAAAGAAGCTCAAGACAAGTGCCTTAAAAGATTTGACTCCAATTCTCAGCAAGCTGTTATTGGTGTTCCCACTCATTATGAAAATGATGGCACTTGCTTGTACTTGTTGGCTCCTAAATTTTCACCACCATCTAGAGATTGTGTTTCCAGATGGTTGTTGCATGATGATATAGGTATTGGCTGCTGGATTTTGTGACTCCTGCCTTTTACCAGCAAGTTGAATTTTTTACTCAATACTATTGGTTATGACATGTCAGGTACTTCAAGAGAGGACTCTAATTCAACACGACTGGAGCCTTCATCTGTGAATGCTGAAGGTATCTATAGTTTTTTCTTATAATTTTCTCTGACAGTCCTGATGGTTCACGGGGTTCTGTTGCTGAAAAACTTGCAATAAACATTGAATGATTCAAGTTCTGATGCTTATGTGAAACCTATTGTGTTTCAAACAGTTGATGAAGGATGTACTCTTGATACAGAGATGAAGCAGTCCTGTGATGATGTAAAGCCTAAAAACCAGAAGGAAGGAGATATGGTAAATCTTAAAAAATGCAGTGACTTTTTGCAAGACATTTCTCAGATTTCGGGCCCTTCTGGTAATTCAAAGGCTACTCCAGTCAGTCAGATAGGATTCCGTGATCCTGCAAGTGTTGGTGGGGGGCAGCAGTTAACACTGTTTAGTGTAGAGGTATTGCTGGCAGTTAAAGCTTTTGTATTGAAACCTTTTGCTTGTTATCTTGCAAGCTATGTTTCTTAAAGAAAATATATTCTGAAAGGAGCGGCACTGCTTCTCTGATTCAGTAATCATCTCTCAAATTGAACTTTTAGTTAGTTAATATCTGTATGAAATTCATAGGGTATATGATAACTTTGCTTTCATGATTTTCTGCTTCAAGATTTAATGAGGTTCCTCTTGACTGTTGCTGTGTTGCACCATGTGCAATGATGAATCTTAACAGTCTTTGGTGGCCAGTGGATGGCTGGAGTGAGATTTTTTTTTTTTTTTGCGGAAAATCTTAACACTGGAGCTCACGAATAACTTTGATCATCAAATGAGTGCTCTTACACTGTTCTTTTTTCTACCCCATTTAATACATCAAGTTATTTGAAGCTTTTATTCACTATGTAGAAAATATTAACTGCAATTTCATGAATAACTTTGATCAGCAAATGAGTGCTCTTACACAGTTCTTTTTTAACCTCCTTTTAAGCGTCATGTTTTTATAGTTTTTATTCACTGTCTGGAATTGTTTGTTGTTTGATTGGTGTATTTGACCAAATGATTCATTTTGTACGCAAAAATTCTGTCCTTAAAGTTGGCAGATTAATTTTGTTCCAACATATGCTATATATTGTTTTATGCGGATTGTCTTATTAACTTGGGAAGTGATTCCATTCTTTCATTGATACTGTTACTGTTATTTTTGGTATTCTTAATCTTCATTGCATGCTACTTACCCTTATTGAGTTTATGTAACTAAGTGTTTCATCCTTTATTATTATTATTATTATTATAGCAGTTTCTACTGCTTGCAATTCAAAAGGTTTCCAACTTCAGGACCCAAAACAATGCTGTTTTGGGTTAACGTAAAAACAAAGGTTAGTGACATGGATGGGCTTAAGGCCCTCACGCCTGTGTCCATTCGCTTGTTACCGGTGCCTCTCATTCACTTATTATTATTATTGGGATAAATTTTCTTTCTTTCATATGTAAGTTATTATTATTATTATTATTATTTCCCATCCTTACCCAACTGGCGGCCAAAATTGAATTCCTGCCTTCCTGTTGTGAGATCTTGGTTCCAACCATCTGGACAAGTCTCATTGGCTTTTTTTCATCTTTTTTCTTTTTTCATTTTTTTTCCTTTTCTTTCATATGTAAGTTCTTCTTTCATTTATGCATTTTTTTTATTCCTCCTAATGCACATTCCCAAATCAAACATCAAATCACCCCACTTTCCCAATTTAAATATCTACAACCCTTGCAAAGGGTTTCAGATCCTCCAGCTTCAAATGTTATCAAAGTTCAAGATTTTGTGGCTTGAATGTTACATGAGATTTATTAAAAGAAAATTTAACCCAAAATGGCATAGTTTTGAGTCCTGCAAGTTAGAAATCTTTTATGGGAAGTAGAAAAGATTTATCGATATATTATAATTATATTTTAATAATTACCACCTTCTATTTGGGCTTGCTTATTTTTTTGGATTTTTAAAAGCAAATAGCATTGAAAAATTCAAAAAATAAGAGTTCTGGCATTGGCTTCGCCAAACACTTTTTTAAATTAACATGTAATAACCGAATGTGGATCTTTTGTCATTGTGATAGCTAGCTCAATTAGAATCACTATAACCCACAATGCTCAATGCCTCAATTATCCATTCTTTCTAAAGATTAAGCTCCTCCCTTGTGTACGTTAGAGGCACCTCAAGATTTGATATACCGTCTCCATGTGATCTTTCATAGGATCATGCATGTAACGGCTCACCACGCTCACTGCAAATGAGATGTCAGGATGAGTAAGACTCAAATATATCGATCTGCCTACCAGTTTTTGGTACTTGTCTTGCTTTTCGCGCACTACTTGTGTGTGATTTTTTTCTAATAAAATTGTCTTATTAAAAAAAAAAACTTCTAGTACCTGTCACGATTAACCTATTCTTCAGCTTTTGCACTCTGTTTGGACTTTGGATCAATTGGAGATACTATAGGCCTGCACTCCAACATGTTGGTTTTTGTGAGTTAGTCTAAGACATACTTCCTTTTAGATAGAATAATCTCCCCTGCTCCATGGGCCACTTCTATTTCAAGGAAATATCGAAGTTGTCTTAGGCCCTTTACCTCAAATTTCTTCCCCAATGTCACCTTTGGATGAGCAATTTCTCTCTCATCATCCTAGTGAGAATCATATTGTCAACATACATAAGAACAGTAATGTGACCATCATGTCATCAAAAGGACACAATGTGATCAGCATTAATCTGCCCATACCCCATGCCTATCATAGCTTTCTTGAATTTATTAAACCGAGGGGATTGTTTTAGCCCATGGAGACTTTTTTTGATCCACAGGGCTCCAACAAACATAACCTTTTTTAGAGGCCAAGAATCTTAAAAAACACATTTCCCTACCCTTATCCAAGTTCTTCCATGTTTTGAAGTATCGAATAAATTTGAGATTACTCGAATGTTTTAACATGATATCAAAGGGTGTCGGTAGGAGATCTAGGGCCAGTATGAGCAACTCGCAATTTTGGTGCATTCCAATAATCTCGGCCTAGACACAACAAATTGCCTGATATCTTGATGACTCATCTCACTTAGGTTGAAATCTTGGTTTAGATTTCTGGGATTAATTGAGAAGGTAAGCCATGTTGACAGTCAGCCGGGTCTCTTTTTTTCTCTTTTTTTTTCTTCTCATTCTTCTTTTTCTTGACAGTCGGTGCTTACTTCTCACTTCTTTTTTTCTTTTTCTTTGTGCACACTGCTGGATAACCTGTTGTCGCTGTTGTGCCAAGATTCTTCCTCTTTTTCCTTATTTTTCTTTTTCCTCTTCACATTGCACACATTACTAAGTCTGCTGACACCAAGGTCTACCGACACCAAAACAAGCATCATAGCATCATAGGTGTTTTTTTTATAGTATTTAACTTTATTTATGAGTTTGTGTGTTTTGTTTTTTTGTTGTGTTTTTTCCGGTTTATTTTTAGGTAATTAATATTTTGTAAGCAAAATTAATAAATTTTTAAGTAATTAATACATTTATTTTTTACAAATCAAAACAAATATTTATATTTAATAAATTGAAATTATTTTCCCTAAAAAGAATATTATACTAATTTGATAAAAACTATTATATACATAGAAACTATTTTGATTAATAATTATAGCTTTTTTGTTAAATGATCTTTGTGATTTTATTTGTTACTTATAAAAAATTATTTTATTTGTTATTTTACCTTTAAGCTTGTCAAATAAGCTATTAAATGTTTGTTGGGGACATGATATAGTTGTTTCAAAAACTAATAATATATTTATTTTAATGTTATAGTAGTCCCTATCGCTTTTTTTAATATTTAAATACCATATACCCTATTAATATTATTTTTTTGTTGATATTTTTTTTGTATCTTTCAATTGAACTATTTACTTCGTATTTCGTGGTACATACCCATTTACATCCCATGGGTAAAGCCTCGAACAAGTTAATAGGAATAGAAATGATGTTTAAACTAATCAAGAAGGATTTGTAAGTGGATGGAAATTTATGGAAAGATAAATAATGTAAAAGAGGATACAAAAAATGTTTAGTGCATTTTCTAGTTCCTTTCTTGAGTGGAATAAGAATATCGTGGTCAAAAATAGAAATTGGAGTAGGGGAATTAGGAATTGTTACCTCAAGTGCAGGAGTCGGACACAAGTCTTGAACATGCACAAATGTAAGGGCTATTAGTTGTTTCCTCCACCTTGCTATATCACACATTATTAGGAGCAAAATCAGGGATTGGAGCTTGAGAAGCTGGAAGTGTTATTTGTTCTAGAATAGGTTCAGAGATGCAGGTGCTAGTACTAACATTGGATTTTTGTTCAAGCAAAAAAATTCAAGAAACATGAGAGCAATCATTAATTAAGAAAACAAACCATCGGGCTCTATAAATATTGTGAACATTAGAGAGTCCCTACACATTACTATGAATAAGAGAAAATAAAGTATAACTCTTTGTATGACTAGTTGAAACGTTTGTGTTTGACAAGCTCACAAGTGTCACAATAGAAATCTTCAACATTTAAATGTTTAATAACAATGGAAACATAATTTTTAGAATACTAAAAAAAGGGTGTATAAGTCGGTGATAGTATAACCACGCTTTGCCCTTATTCGATGACACATTCTAACATGAGAATGGAAAAAGCTGTTACTGATATTATTTGACTGGTGTAGTGCTTCAAGATAATAGAGTCCATCCCGTTCATCCAATCGTCCTCCTCAAATCCTTGTCCTGAAATGGAGATAAGATTGGTGGATAATCTTGGGATAGGGAGAACATTATGTAAAATAAATTAAAAACTTATAGTGACATTTTCAATACCAACTACAATGGTGAGAGAATCTTATATAATGGCTATTTTTTTTTATTGTTGAGATATGGGAAATATGTGCGAAGGCATTTGAAGAGTTTGTAATGTGATCAGTGGTATCGGAGCTCATAATCTATGCAGTGGTAGGAGACTTATCTGAGACACTTAATCCAAAAAAGATGAAAACATTCCTAAATAGGTGGATGGAAACATACCTGAATAGGCCATTAAATAAGAACATAGGGCTTTCTCCAAACTACCAAGGACCTCACCTTCTACTCCTTCAATCTAGTATTTGTTAGTTTCATAGAAGCAACATTAACGTGGTTGTTGTTCACATTATCTTCTCTCTTCAACGAAGGTTGTGGTTGAGGTCGAGGTTTTTGTAATGTTTGACATAGTGATTCTTCTAGCAATAAAGGCTAATCACGAAGGAAGACAAAAAAAATACCAACAATGAAGGCCAATTTGGCAATAAAGGCCAAGAGACAAGGAAAATGACTACCGGTAATGAAGGCCAAAAAAGAAGGAAGAACTTAGGTTTTCATAGTAAACTAGCTTTGATACCTTATGAGAAATATTGAATTTCTTGTCTCACTTTTTAATTTTTTATTTTTCCATTTATACAATGAAAGAATATATAAACCAAGTCACAACATTTGATCTTACAAAGGATAAATGCCTAGAGGTATGTATAATAATTACAGGAGATAAATACATTTATGTCGTTGGTTACAGATCTTTTGATTGTTTTATTAATATCATCTATTACAATTCCTTTAATTGTTCCATTACAGTTCCTTTGGTTGGTTCATTAATGTCTTCTGTTACAGCCATTTTGATTGTTGCATTAATTTCATCCATTATAATCCTTTTGATTGCTTCATTAATGTCATTTGAGGATGGTGTTCCACTCAGTCTATTCAGCAGAGCCCTTCTCTAGCTCGACCTCAGCCTCAGTCAGAGCCCTCAAGTCTCCTCCATTCTAGAGTTTCCATGACCCGATGTGACGAGCTAAGATACGTAGCTGGTCCACCAAATTTCAAATCCATTGTTGGGAGATCTAACTTTACCTGCGATGGGACATGTACCAAGGCATTCGTTGAGCGACTAACTCCCTGGATAAGGCCGGCTAATACCTTGAGAACCTCAGGATTCAAAGCCGGAAATGCCTCCAAGCCTCCCTTACCCTTACCAGTTCGTCTCTTGACATCTCCAAAAAGAAAATCAAGAATGAAGTTTGGAGAAGAAGAATGAGAAATCCGGCACTAGTCCAACGACATCTGACACTCCTCTGATGACCCTCAACTTCAGCAAATGGCATGGACTACAACAACCAACTTTTCAATGTCACATTCCTGCGCTCTCTAGCTCGTCACCGTCCAATGACGTCTCTATGTCTTTGCAATTGCCTTGTGTCAAGCAGCGACGGCGTGGAGTCCAGCGAAGTCACAAGCGGCAAATGGCAGCAAGAGCAATGACCCACCTCGTGATCTCCCAATGGCGTAAGCAGCGATGCCTTCTCCAGCAATTTGAGCGGCGAACACCGGCTCACCTTTGGTGTAACCACATTTCTCTCTCTCGTTGTCTAGCGACTCACGTCTCGCAAAATTGCATCTTCCTCCCTTTGGCCTCGAATCTCGTTCAAAGGGGGAAGAAGAACGGCCACTCTGATACCAAATTGAAAGGCATATCATTAGTTTATATTGAAGACCCTTTAGGGTATATAAGAGCATACACAATTACAATTATGTCCTTAGACACATATTTACAATAACTAACAGTTACTTTACCGCAACCTCTTTGGGTGAAGGTGCAGTTCCTTCTTTTATGCTCTAATAATAGGTTGTACGCTCATTTAAAAACATGTGATGTGAATTCTGTCACTCATTTTATCTTGTAGATACTGCTTGTTTAACACAGAAATACAATTGCATAGATATAATTGGATGTTGGCACAATTGTTGACATCTGCCCCCATTAACTTGCAATTTGTTATACTTCACAGAGAAGGATGTCCTAGTTAGCTGATTTTACTTGAATACGCCATTGCATTGCAGGTTCAAGCAGAATGTAGAGGAGATTTGAGACCTGACCCTCGTTTTGATGCCATAGCTGTCATAGTTGTTGCCATTCAGGAAGATAATGAATGCGTTCCTAAAATCTATGTCATTCTTCGCGATAATGTTGAATCCTATCAGAGGTATATTCTTTCATAATGAAATCTCATTCTTAGATTTGGTAATCGTTCTTTTATTGTAAGTGGCTACCCTAGAATCCAGAAGTGTCCCTTGGGATAAACCTCCCCAATGTGTTCGTTGGGGAATTCACATGTATGTGTGGAGTTACAGTTCCTGGACCAAGGCCTGTTTTGGAATTTAAATTTTAGAAGGAAGTGGAAAATCATGGACACGAATTGTAGGTGTGCCATATGTCCCATCGAGATTGTGACTCTTCTAAGGCTCAATTAATCTGCATAAGTAGTGGGATTGGAGATCATGGAACCCCCCCCCCCCCCCCCCGCCTATCCATGTGCCCATGACATGAACCTAAAATAAAAGAAGTCGAATCTAGCCACGGGCTCAATTAGTCAGCCATCCATGGGATCATGACATGGGGTTTGGATCCACTTGGTAGGGGCTTGGCCCATGGATTTGGATTCTTGTGTTTCTGATACAAATTTGACACGAATGTCCAATTTCCATCTACATATTTAGCCTTTCTAGTTTCACTCTTGTGTTATTTCCTGATATGCCTATGCAATTTGGTCCACACAGACACACACACTAGCATAGTAATCATAATGTTATTTCCGATTGGCTGATTCTGCAGAAAATTGGAAGGCATATATGGTTGCAACGTCTTACTTTCATCTGAAGAGATACTGTTGCTTGAACATTTTGTGAAGATCACCAGGTCATTCGATCCTGATATTTTAATGGGTTGGGATGTTCAAGGTGGTTCTCTTGGATTTTTAGCTGAAAGGGCAGCACATCTCGGTATAGGTTTACTTAATAACATATCTCGTACACCATCTGAAGCCAAGATACCAACTGAAGATTTAGAAATTTGCAATAAAGTGATGGCCTGTGATTTGCCTCCCGAATCTTTAATTCCTGATTCCATTTTATCTGATGCATTGATTGAAGACGAATGGGGACGTACCCATGCCAGTGGTATCCATGTTGGTGGTAGAGCTGTACTCAATGTTTGGAGATTAATGCGTGGTGAAATTAAACTTAATATTTATACAGTTGAGGCTGTGGCTGAGGCTGTTTTAAGAAGAAAAGTCCCATCAATTAATAATAGGGTATTGATGGGATGGTACTCAAGTGGTCCTGGTCAAGCAAGACATCGTTGTATAGAGTATATCATGGGGAGATCAAAACTGAACCTCGAGATCATTAATCAACTAGATTTGGTATGTTAAAATTTGTGTTTACACCATCTTAGGTTGAATCTCTGTTTCCCCCTTCTTTTCAATATTTTCCTTGATTCTCTATTTATTTTATTTTGGTCTTGGACTTGGTCTGTTGGAAGGAAGGAGGATGCTATGCACAAATAATTGACCAATCAAACATATGAAAAATGTGTGATTCCATTTATTGATCATGCCTCTCTTGACTGACCATAGGAGAACATTTTGCGGATCAAATGCTAGTGTATTTTACATTTCCAATGAGCTTTGATGTTTAAAATTAGCTGATCTATTGCAGGGGTTTCAGTGGCATATGATATCAAGTAATATGTGAATTACAATGATGTAATTGCCAAGTGGGCTCTGGGCTCTTTTACTTTTCTTTTGGTTTTTGTTCCATGTCTCGTTTCTCAACCAATGAGGTAAATTTCATGCATACTTTTGGAGGAAAAAAAATGAAAAAAGGGAGTCATAGAAGAATATAAGTACTAAAAAGTCAAGTAAAATGGCCAATTTGTGTGGGTGCTATTATTTGTTTTTCTTCCCAAACAATGGTGGAATTATTAGGGTTTGAATTTGATTATGATGATAGTTCACTTATGTACTGCTGTTATTTATTTGTTTATTTACTTTCTGACATCTTGTTTTATCCTGCAGATCAACCGAACATCAGAACTTGCACGTGTTTTTGGTATTGATTTTTTTTCTGTTCTCTCTCGGGGTTCACAGTATCGTGTTGAATCTATGTTACTGAGATTGGCGCACACACAAAACTATCTAGCCATTTCTCCTGGAAAACAGCAGGTTCTGTCATCTCTTAGTCATAGTTGTATTCATTTGTTCCTTAAAGTTTGATGTTTTGCTTATTTTTATTTTCTTTTCTTAGTTAGGCCTATTAATGAATTTATGGTATGGTTTGGAGCCTGAGGTTTCTTGCTAGACTTTTGGATAAGATTGGCTAATAAAAGAATAGTATAACTATTTAATCTACATTGTTGCTATCCTAGTTGTATCAATGCAATAATAATACTCAAGTTATTTGAGTAGTATTTACAAATGAATATGTATAGAAGATAAAGACTACTGCTTTGATGAAGAGGTATTTTTACTAACCATTGTGAAATATTAGAAAAGTATTTACCTTTGTAGTACACGTCTACACGATCCAAAAAGATGCAGCAATGCAGTATGATTTTACACTAACCATGAAAGAAAACGTCTGAAGTGCTTGGTCTTTAACTATTCTTCTGTTTCCTTTGTGATATTGAATATTGTGAATAATAGCAAAAGATGTGAATTTTCTATTCAGGTGGCTTCTCAACCAGCAATGGAATGCCTACCTTTAGTTATGGAGCCAGAATCTGGCTTTTATGCAGATCCTGTTGTTGTTTTGGATTTTCAGTCTCTTTATCCATCAATGATTATTGCATATAACCTCTGCTTTTGTACCTGTCTTGGGAAACTTTTGCCATCACGGGCAAATACGCTTGGTGTCAGCTCATATTCTCCAGATGCAGATGTACTGAAGAATCTAGAAAAACAACTATTGCTAACACCAAATGCCGTCATGTATGTGCCTTCAAAGGTGATTTCTCCTTCAAGAAGCCTGTCTTCATCCTAATGTAGTTTTTCAATGAACCTTCCTATGCGCCCTTGTTTAAGTATGCTTTTTGAATATACATGAAACTATATATTTTTACTGAAGTATTGCTGAAGTTTTGGGATAAAGAGTCGTCGTATTTCTGAAAGAAGTTTTTTTTAAATGTTATAGAATTATTATTTCAAATACCATTTGGAATCTTTAGCATGTGTGACACTATGAAATGTAACTATATGAGGTTTTCTTCTATAAATTTATATATTTTTACCAATCATTGCATCCTTGATTATAATTCTATTTTTATTTTTTTACCAACAATGTATGTCAGAATCCTTAATTTGATATATTAATTGTAGTTCTATGAATCTTCTTATATGAGATCTATGAGACTGGCTGTTGATCACACGTCTTTTTGCTATGCTGCAGGTCCGTAAAGGAATACTACCCCGTCTATTGGAGGAAATACTTACAACCAGAATAATGGTGAAACAAGCAATGAAGAAGTTGGCTCCTTCACAGCGAGTTCTTCACAGGGTTTGCCGTCTTACTAAACTGCACTAACCCTGATGTTTTATCAACAAGTTCCTGCCTTCAATTTTCCTTCATTTATATCAGTATTTGCATTTAAAAGATTCTTAAAGCGATGATATGTTCATCTCCACCTATATATTTCTAATAATAATGTTTATTGCCTCCAATTCATTGAGTTACATCTAGTGGATTTTGAAACTTGATATTGCGGAACGAAATTTTTGGACACCTAAAAGCTGATGTAACTTACAGACCAAATAGCTTTGGACACTGGAATCATTGGTATTGCTCGCTTTCCTTTTTCAGATATTCAATGCCAGGCAACTTGCTTTGAAGCTGATAGCAAATGTAACTTATGGGTATACTGCAGCTGGATTTAGTGGTCGCATGCCTTGCGCAGAGCTTGCTGATAGTATCGTCCAATGTGGCCGTAGAACTCTGGAAAATGCTATTTCTTTTGTCAATGCACATGATAAGTGGAAAGCTAGAGTTATTTATGGAGATACTGACAGGTATAATGGCAGATCTGCAACTATTATATTGTTAAATTTTAGAAAGAAATAATAATATATTGTAGAATACTTTATGGCTATTAGCGATGCATAAGTTAGGTATCAAAATAACACAGGGTTATTTATTTATTGGCAACAAAAGTTTATTATGTCTTTTTTTTCTGACTTGTCTTCATTTATTTGTGTTAAATATTGTGGGCTTCAAATGCTAAATTGCTTTCACTTGTGCAGCATGTTTGTGCTCCTAAAAGGCCGCACCATTGAAGAAGCTTTTCATATTGGACAGGATATTGCGTCTTCAATAAGTGCTATGAATCCATATCCAGTGACACTAAAGATGGAGAAAGTTTATTCAGCGTGTGTTCTTCTTACTAAAAAACGCTATGTAGGTTACAGTTATGAGAGTGCTAACCAAAAAGAGCCTATTTTTGATGCCAAGGGCATTGAGACAGTTCGTAGAGATACATGTGGTGCTGTAACCAAGACAATGGAGCAATCTCTGAGACTATTGTTTGAACATCATGACCTCCTTGAGGTAAACAAAAAGTGCATGCAATTATAAAATTTAACTTAAGAGAATGCTTTTAAAATGTCAAAAGTTGCCCAGTCTTCTACTAATTGGCTGTTCACAATATTCTATTTTCCCGCAAGAACTTCAAGAACCTTCTTGTACATCACCTTTTAAATGTCAAAAGTAGCCCCATCTTCTACTTATTGGCGGCTTGCGACTATTTTCCCTGAAGAACATCAAGGACCTCTTTTACATAGCTTACCATGTTGTCAGGTAACTCTAACCTTTTGTTCACAGGTAAAATCATACTTGCAGAGGCAATGGACAAGGATCCTCTCTGGCAGGGTATCTCTCCAAGACTTTGTTTTTGCCAAGGAGGTCCGCTTAGGTACCTATAGTGCTAGGGCTTCTTCACTGCTCCCACCAGCTGCGAGTGTAGCTATGAAGGCTATGAGAGCTGATCCAAGGGCAGAACCACGATATGCAGAGAGAATACCTTATGTTGTAATCCATGGCTCCCCTGGTGCCCGCCTAGTAGATATGGTTGTTGACCCATTGGATCTGTTGGCAAATGATTCTCCCTATAGGTTAAATGATCTATATTACATCAACAAACAGATAATTCCTGCTTTACAGCGGGTATTTGGACTTGTTGGAGGTGACTTAAGCCAATGGTTTTTGGAGATGCCTCGCCCAGTTAAAGAATCTCTCTCGAAGCGCCACTTTTATGTTCCAAATTTACAGCGAACAAGAATTGATTATTATTATCTATCAAAACACTGTATCCTTTGTGGTGAGTTGGTTCATGCATCATCACGTTTATGTGATAAATGCTCCACTAAAGAAAGTGTTGTTGCGACAGCTCTGACCACCAGAACTTCAAAATTAGAGAAAGAAATGCAGCACCTTGTTGCTGTAAGTTTTTTGTTCTTTTTGTTTTTAATCACGGTGAATAATGATTTTGAAATTCTGTATCGTGTCCATATTGTATGTTTTCCTTTTTTATATTGTCTAATTAAATATCTACTTGAAAAACTATTAGTCAAAGATTAGATGTACATTCTTTCAAAACTCTGTATGTTATTTGTTGGAGATGATATGATGCTTATAGAATTCCTCACTGGACACTGATATTGTTGATAAAATTGGCTTATTGGGGCAAGATCTCTAACTGAAATGTTTCTTCAACAGATATGCCGGCATTGTGGAGGCGGGGATTGGCTTGTTGAAAGTGGGGTGAAGTGCACGTCGCTTGCTTGCTCAGTGTTCTTTGAGAGGCGGAAGGTCCAGAAAGAACTACAAGCTCTTTCTGCTGTATCTACTGAAGCAGGGTTTTACCCGAAGTGCATGGTGGAATGGTTTTGAGTTTTCCACTTTGCAATTGTCTACAGCAGTGTTTAACACGAAAGTAAGAAAAGAGGACAGTAGATCTGCTCTCATCTAATGTAATGCAGGGTGTGTGGTATAGTTTGTAGGTATGTAATATTGTTGTATTTATGTATTCTGTAGATAACCAATTATGTAATTCTGACTTGTCCGTGGTGATAGTAGGGAAATACTTTGAATAGTTTAGTTGTAAATACATTGTTTCTAGATGTTGGCTCGCTCTTAATATGCATCATTTTAAAGTTCACAAGTTGGAGCATGGAGGAAAATGAATAATTCCCAAAGGAACCCTTTCGGTAAGACCTAAATCGAGGTCCTAATCCTCTACCTGCCAGGTGAAGAGATGGACACCCTGTGCAAAAGGCGGGGGACCGGGAATGATGGGCAGGCCGTTTCTTGACGCACTCCGGCATTACTCCTAAAACAATGGGAACAGTACGGCTATCTTTACCAAATTTCTGCCAAATAAATGTTTTATAGCCTCCTAATGGCAATAGAGGCTATCCAAAAGACGATGGCCAACAAGTGCTCTGGTCATATTTTTTTAAAATAAATAAAATTTATTAATAATAAACATACAAGAATAGACAGGGTATAAGTCTAACCCATCAGGAAAGAGCCATAAAAGGCTTACAAGAGTAAAGAGAAAGAGAATACATACACTAAAAATAAAGTCCTTAGTTGGATTTTGAGCAAATTTATAGTTATTAATGGATTTGATAAATGCTTACTAAGTATCATTTGAGTTTGGTAAGGTATAGTTATTCTTAGACTATAGTGTGTTGAATTTTTAACAAATTCAAACTAATAATAGATTCAAGAAGTGTTTATCAAGTACCCTTTAAGCTTAGTAAGGTATAATCATTCTACATATGATTGTACTATAAGGTGCATTGAATTTTGAGAAAATTTAAAGCTATTAATCGATTTGAGAAACTCATCAAGCACTGTTCAACTGATTGCACATGACTGCAATGTGATTTGCTACGTCTAATTACTGAAAAATTACAAAAACATAATACACCATCAGAGGTTTTTTTTTTTGTGATATGCATGCACTGCTAGAGGCAGACCGTCGGATTTTTAGAATTACATGGAGATTGAATAAGAAACATACAATAATGAAACCAGTCAATGCTGCCTAAAATGATGCAGACCCAGTTTATCCACTTTAGCAACTCTTCACGTTGGATGTGAGAAAGCTCCAATTTTGCAAGGTAATCTGCAGGTTGATTCCCTTCACGATGGATGTGAGAAAGCTGAACTCCAAGATCTTGCAGCATGCTGTGAATTTTCTTCATCACATAGCAAAGCTCCCATGTGGTCTGCCTGTTGCCGTGAAGAGTCTGCACTACACTCAATGCATCCATTGCCACCCATAATGGATGAATGTGCTGCTCAGTACAAATATAGAGAGCTCGATAAAGAGTTAAAAGTTCAGCTGCAAAAGCATTAGTACCTAGTAGAAGGAGGTAAACGAGAGAAGAAAAAGAAAATAACCTTCCCTGTGGAGACCCTTACCAGACCACCAGCAGCAGCAGCCTCCCAGTGCAGTGCAAGTAGGGCAGCAGAGATGTCGTACCTCTCCATTGTCAGGGCTTTAATAAACCTGCAGAAAACAACTGGAAAACAAGGTTGTTGATTTTCCAAATCACCCTATCCACACTGAAGTTATGCCACGATGTTTCTGTTCACCCCAAAGAAACCAAAAAAACAGAAGAAGAATTAAAAGCGTATACATGTGGAATTTCCAGAATTAGTCCAAGCTATTAGCCATTCAGTAGGAGAGTTAGAAACTTAGAATAGGGCAAAGTAACATTAAAAGGTGCCATATATGAGCAGGTTTTAAAGTCTGAAGAAAACAGTGAGCTATAGATTCCAGATTATGACAGACAGCATTGGCATTTGGAAACTATATGAATTCCTTTTCATTGTAAAATATTATCGACAGGCAGGCAAAGAGTGCAGTAAACGCCAAACAAAGAAAGAGATTTTCAAAGGAAAAGAGGCATGCCAAAGTTTAGAAAAATAATGCTGCACCTCGTGAGATGTTGTAACCAAATCCCACGCACTAGTCATTGTAAAATTACCACATTTAGATAGCAGCCAATATGGTTGATCATTAGATGCATTATCCAAGTTAATTTTTGTAATCTCAGAAACCACATGAGTAGGCAAAACAGAGTTAAGAAAATCAAGATCCCAATGGTCCAGCAGCCACACCTGATGAAGTTTGAGAGAGCTGGAGGCCGAAGAGTGGGATAGAGAAGACAAGAGTGTCATCCCCCATCCAAACATCATGCCAAAAAGACTATGGGTAGTGCGAAATCTCCACCCCAACTTGAGCCCCATAACACTGTTGATATGAATTCTCTCCAGGAAGTTTGTTGTCTCATGCACGATGGCCAGTTAGGGGTGCAAAGTTATGTGGGACTTCCATGCAAATAAAAACTCTTAGCTTTTATGGGCTCCTTGTGGGCAAGGTGGTAGATATTAAAATTTTGATTCTTCGCCAACGCTCTCTTAGCTTGCTTGTATTAATTCCCGAGTTTTCTTCCGGGCATGCCCTGTATTTGTGTTTGCTCCTGGTTTGCTCAGGTAAGGTTGTCACCACAGCCGTGTTTGTCTATTTTACTTATGGTTATTCATCGGGCTATGCCCCATGTATTTATTCTTCTACATTGCTAATTTTCTGGTTGCTTGAGTTAGTCTCATAGCTTGCTTATACGTCACCGCATATATGTACATATTTTTGGGATTAATATACAACATAAATAATAATCACGCACGGAGCCACCATCGCCTCGCCGCCATGCATCTCCCGGCTCCACCGCCCACTGGTCGCTCAACGAAACTAGAAGAAGGTGATTCGCTTGCTTGGATTGAAGACAAGGTAGGCTTTGAGAATATTCCCTGCTATTTTTATTTGTTTGTTTAGTTGAAATTCTTGCTAAATGTTGGTTTATCAGTATTATGTGAGATTTGTAGATTTAAGTTGCTTGATGTTGGTGTATTGCTTTCGGGGATCAGGGGACGTTTGATGGACTGCTAAAACATTTGCGGTTTTCTCTCGATCTCCATCTTTTTTTATGTGCTGTTTTAGACGATTTTCCTACTGTGTTCTTATGAAATTGTTGAGGTTGGATTGTTTACATCTATTTTGGGCAGGGCTGTTTTGATTTCTTCGGGACCCTTGTTTTTTAATCTTCGAGTGTGGTGAGTTTTGCAAGAAAACATGGGAGTTCGGGTGGGGGACTCTTTTAGATGGGTATACTATTTTACAGCATACTTTGTAAACTTTTTAAAATCTTAATTAAACTTAAAGCAAAATATAAGTTTTATACCCATACTAAATTAGCTAACTAAGCCTTAAATAATTTAAATTTAAAGCAATTTAACTATTTCCTACTTTAAATTTTATTATTGGGTTAACTCTTTTGAAAACAAATCATAGGCCATCCCATAGTTACACTTTTAAAGAAAATGTCTTTAATCACAACTTTATATCAAATTTAGAAGGGGGGGTTTTATACCATAGAGGAGTATTTTTAATTTTTAAAATTTTTTCTTCTTCCTTTATCTTTTTGATATCCCTAATCCTTCCTTGTTTTATGAATTTTCATTGGGACTGCCTTTGTTGAAATTTAAACAAAACCCGCATAGTAGAAAAGTGAGAAAAAAAAGGAAAAAAGGAAGGAAGGGAAGGGAGATTTTATTTTTAAATATCACTCATCACAAACAACATTTTTATTTGGTTTAATGGGATTTTTAATATATATATATATATATATATTAATATTTTATATTATATATAAAGAGGGTACGTTTGTCTCAAAATTTTTTTAAAAAAAAAAAAGAAAATTCTTACATCCCCTTCAATAAAGAATTTAGAATTTTTCTTAGAAATTCTTTTAGAACTTTTGAATGATTCATCTTAAAAAAAAATAATTTAGCATTTAACTATTTCCTACTTTAAATTTTATTATTGGGTTAACTCTTTTGAAAACAAATCATAGGCCATCCCATAGTTACACTTTTAAGAAAATGTCTTTAATCACAACTTTATATCAAATTTAGAAAAATAAAAAAGTAAAAATTTTAAGCAGTAGGGAAATACAATAATCATAACAAGCAATTAAAACAAGTTAGAAATATTCTCGCTCCTAAGATAGGTACTGAAAGGATATTGTGAGAATGTTAATCCTTCTTCATATGTAATTAACTTCCAAACCTAGCTCAAGTGACGTATATCATTTCATTTTAGTGACTAATTATACCCAAAAACAACTAATGATGATTGTTTTATTTTTTATTACCATTCATATTGAGTTGGGGATTGTATGCCCAAAAGCGATTCCCCCTGAATAAAATTTGATGATGATAAAAATAATATTATAGAATCCAAAACTAATATTGTTGAACATGAACTCTCAAGTACTCCAATAAGAAAAGTGAATATCAAATAACTTAAAGGTGGACATATAATAAGTTTTTAAAGCTTATGTGTAAAAAGTTAGAATATCAAGCTAAAGATTGTTACTGGTGAAAAAAATTAAAGAAATAACAAAAGGGTTTAACCTAGTGTAATTGAGTTAGAGAGTCTAATTGACACAGTTAGTGATGTTAACTTATCATCAATAGTGTCAAAAGTAAACTTGATTGGAAATAGGGGTGGTAATATATATTCATATTATTGCCCGACCTAGGCCGGCCCAACCCGATTTATCTTGCCTCGACACGCTATCGGGTCGGGTTTGAGTCTTGTCTGACCTGTTCCGACTTGATATTTTTAAACAAAACTAAGTTGAGAAACTTTGCCCCGCTTCGACCAGAAGTATCCAAATTGATAGATTGCATTAAGTTCGAGGCGGGCTGTGAAATTTTGGGGCGGATAGTGCCCGGGCCTGACCCAATCCGTTGTCATACCTAATTAAAATTACTAATAAATGATGAAAAACTAGTCATATATACTCATATTAAGAACATATTTACTTCTTATGAACCAACTGAAAAGGATGAACAATTATTTATGAGCAATTTTACAGTTTCAAAGATGAAAGAAAATAATTTTAAATCTAACTCTAAATAGTGTCCTATATGTACCGAGGGTAAAAAACAAGGTATTGGTTCAATTACTAAACTTTATAGGTTTTTTTTTACTTTGGTAATATTTGTTCACAATCTCTCTCCCTAGAGTGCCAACATATTTCAATATATGAATGACGAGATATGCACATCAGTTGAAGACATTACATATCAGATCCACGCAATAATTTGAATGTAAAGAGGTGTCTAGTAAGAAAAAAAAAATTATATTAACTGCAACCCTTCTAAAAACAAAACCATCAAAAAAATTAAATACAAAATAGCATACATTTTTATTTCTGTTAACTTTATTTAAAACAAACACATCAAAGGTACACTCTATTTAAATTCGATGGGAAGTCATTACCCGAAATGTTTCTTGTTTAAAAAAAAAAAAAAACCTTTACCGTCACCAAATCCTTCCCTAAAATGTTGTTGTTCAATATTTTTATTAAATTGTTTTTTATCCCAATTCAAACCTATGTTTAAAAAAAAAAATGCCTGCGGATTTTCTTTTTCTTTCTCTAAAACAAAAACAAGACGTAAAACATAAGCTGTAGGCAGGCAGGCTATAGCCCATACGTCCTGCGTCCACGCAAGGCGGCCGAAAGGGTTAGAATATGGCCTAACCAATCCTAATCTGTATCCTACTTTTAAGCTCTCCCTGTGACACATGGCCAAAAGCCCTTACTCTCTCCTCCTCAGCCTCAGGCGCCTCTCCCCTCCCCTCCGCTCCCATTCCTTCTCCTCCGCCATCTCGGACCCCGAACCCCCCCTCCCAGCTCGCATGAGGTTCGTCCTCGACCGCATCGACGCCATCGAAAAGGAACGCTCCTGCAAGGACCTAGCCCTCCAGAGGATCCGCGCCTCCCGAGAGTCCATCGCCCCCAAACACGAGCCTCCCGAACCCGAACCCGGGATATCCGTCCCTACCGATTCGATGCCTCAGAGGAGGGAGGAGAAGATGACGAATGTCGTGGAGCTAGTGCACCCGTGGATCGAGTGGCTCGAATTGCTGGAAAGATTGGTGCAGAAGAACTACTTTGATTTCAGGAGAAAGGAGGGACCAGGTCGGATGCTCAGGGGGTTGGATTCTGGAGATGGGTTTGATTTCATTAGGGATTTCAAGGCTGTTCATACCGCGTTTCTCAATTTTGGCCTCGACCGGTTCGATATCCTGAGGTCTGGGTTTCCCTTGTTTGAATTTTTTTTCCTGCTTTCTACTGTCGTCATTTTTTGAGTGTTTGGAGTCTGAACTGGTTAACCAAACAAACAGGTGAATAGGTAAAAACCCATGCAGTTTGTGCTATTATTTTTCATTGAAAATGTTTTATGGAGCTTCTTGTTTTGAAATTTTTATAAATAAAGAAAAAAATGCATCATCCTCCACTTCTTTTGATGAAGTGGAACAGTGTGGCTTGCATTGATTACTGAGATCAACAGCACAGTTTACAAGATATTCGAAATTTGATTTTATTTTTATTCTTCGGATTTCTCAGTAACCCAAAATGGAACCTGACTGAAACTGACCATGCATTGTCTTCGTTTTTATTATATGTGTTTTTCCATAACCCTTTAAATAAAGATAGTGCATTTCTTATGGAGGCTTCAGTTTTACCTCATGTAGTGTACGGTTTTGCTTCTATCGTTGTCATTTATCTTGGCCTCCATAAATGGATATGAGTTTCAGGTCATTGTCAAGGAAGGATATTCAACACTTGGTCGGTTATGGATGCCCTAGTGTTGACAGGAAGGTGGTTTTCTCATCAAAATTGTTGAGGAAGCATGCACACCTAGATGAAGGAGATGTGAGTCTCTGGTCACTTCTCATTTGTTATTGTGTAGTTGAGTTCTATAATTGTGATTTGTGATTCGAGCAAAAAGGTTCCTCCCAGCAACCCTTGTAACTCTCGTTGCCTCTCTTTAGTCTTCTTAAATGTTTGCTTTTATGATCACATTTTTTCATGTAAAATTCTGGGCATTATAAAATCCAAATAATGGCCTAGTTTTGTAATGCTCTGCTTTTCCATAATGGACTGCTGTTGAATGGTTTTTATTTTTTAAAGATCAAATAATTCCGTGGTACACTGTGTTTTCCAATGTTTGGACTAGAACCTAATAATTGTTTACTTGATTTCTAGGTGTCAATTACATATGCTGTTTAGGCTTTGTATTCTTTTGGGAAGTTTGAGTGGCACACGGTAATTGAAACTGATTGCATTTTTTCTTATGGGGATCAGGATTTGGTTAAGATAGTGTGGCCTCAAACTTTAATGGTTTTTATTTTTTAAAGATCAAATAATTCCGTGGTACACTATGTTTTCCAATGTTTGGACTAGAACCTAATAATTGTTCACTTGATTTCTAGGTGTCAATTACATATGCTGTTTAGGCTTTGTATTCTTTTGGAAAGTTTGAGTGGCACACGGTAATTGAAACTGATTGCATTTTTTCTTATGGGGATCAGGATTTGGTTAAGATAGTGTGTCCTCGTTCTGTGTGGGTTTTTCTCCAAATCATATTTATGAAAATTTGAGAATACGTTTTTAAATAGCTGCGTGGCCTGCAAAATTATTATTATTTTTTTTGATTAGGGTGGATCCTGTTATGTAGATGTTATTTTTTTATTTATCAGGATCCTGTTTTGCAATCTTTACCAATCCTTTTATTTATTTATTTTTTGAAAAATTGATTGTAATATGCTATTTTAATGATGGCTGTTCATTATATACCAGGTCTGTAGTTCTTGCAGTTTGAAAGGCTCATGTGTGAGGGCATATCTGGTAACAAATAAAGAAGATGTGGCACAGACATTTGATATTATGCGCATTCTATTGAATCTTGGTTTTGACCCAGTGAATGGATACTCAGCAAATGGATTATTTGTTAATAAGCCTCTCCTGAAACTAAAACCCCTGAAGACTGCCGTACGTAAAGTGCTTCGTCAAGTTGTTAAATTAAGCGCAGTTCCAATTGATCCATGTCTTCACCCTCCAGTAATTAAAAAGCGCCCATCCAAAGTTAAACAACCACATCCCACACCAAAGAAACAAGCTGGACGTGATGACATTGAGATGAAAAAAGGCGATTGGCTGTGTCCTAAGTAGGTTTAAATTCTAAGAGCTTTAAGCTTGCTGATGCAAAGTTTTTTGCTCCCCCTTGTGCTTTGAATGTTTGCATTGAAACATCCAATTTATCTGGGTATCATTGTGTCATCAGTACTTGATGTTAACATTTTAAAATTACTTCTTGTTCCACCCAACAAGTAAATGTACATATATCCACGGTAAATTGTTTGCGTAAATTGTCAATATCCTGATCAATATGATTTGGAACCAGATTTCTGTTGCTTTGTATTTACTATCGGTAGAATAATTATTATTTATTACAGTCGTTGGTCCCTACAATTTATGCTATCAGTGGTTGCTACTCTTTTGAAACCTAACATTCTGGTTGCCCCACCCTTGGACTCCTAGATGTAAGAATTTTTTAATTATTTGTGTTGCTGGGAGACAGATTTTTATTGGTATGTATTTATTATTACAAGAGTAGGTTTTATATATATATTTGTTCACAATTGTTGGGGCCTACAATTTTTTTTCACCTGCCGTAGACTTAGTTGTGTACTATCATTGGTAGCTGCGTTTGAGAATTTGAAAAATTATTAATAGTTAATGTTTTGGCCGTCCACAGCCAAAAACTCCTGAATAATGAATAAACTGTCGTTGGATCGCTCTGACATTGGTTGAGCAACTGTTTGGCCTGCACAGTGGGGCGCATTGAAAAAAATAATCAAGAGAGTCAGAACTCTAAACATTTGTGTGGTTTCATATTGCTTTGTTTTATCCACTGAGTAATTGATTTTGGCATATTACATCAATTGTGTATTTTGTTCAAACGATAGATACTTGTTGCAGGTGTGAATTCCTAAATTTTGCAAGAAACGGTACATGCTTGGAATGTGATGCCAAGAGACCGAAGAGACAGCCGCTTCAAGGAGAATGGGAATGCCCCAAGTAGGCTCCTTTCCATTGCATATATAGTTATCTAATTGTGTGATGAAATAAGTTTAATTCTGGATATGATATTCTGCAATATATATATATATATATATAAATACACACACACACATATATATACATATATACACTGTCAGAAGGAAAGGGTCAGAAATTTTTAAAGTTTTGCATGCATTTCATTGAACATAAGAATACTATTACTGTTGCCTAAGCAGTGACCATATTTTTAAAAAATGTCTAGGAAAATGGTTAAATTGAGTGATGTGACATCATCTTTCAATAATGTTAAGTATATACACTATGCATTGGGAATTCAATTTGTTTGGGCTGACAATGTTATTATGAAAGAGTGTATAAATTGATGGTTCACAGTATAAATGTGTTCCATGTCAAGAATTAAATGAAGCTTTCTTTATGTGTTTAAAGATGCTACCTTTGGTAGGATAATGGAGTTGTTAGCTGGTAGTGATGGACTAGGTGACTGCTATACTAGAGCAGTCGCCCCTGTTAGTATACAGAGATTCGTGTATATTTGTGTTAGTCCTGTGGAAGAGATTTGAGAGTGCATGATAGAGAGAATATGTTCTCTTAATGGGTTCATACATCCTATTCTGTAGTACATGTTTACATTACATCATCAATGTTATGTAGGCATGTTAAATGGGCCAAAAACCCGCAGGCCATGCAGGCTGGCCCACATTTATAGGCAGGTCAGGTTAAATATTTTGAGCCCATTTAGCAATGGCCATATATGGTTTCGAGCCCGCAAGCAAGCTGGGCCGGGCCAAAAATTTCTGATCCATTATCCTCAACGCTCGTTTGCCAATGAACCCTAGGTATGCATCAATTATTGAGCCATGTCCCATAACACAGGAGTAACATTGTTCATCCATACATGAAAGATTCATGAATGACAGTTAATTCGAGCCCACAATTGGCTTAGTAATATGAGTATTGGCTTCCTAATCCCATATGAAGAGAACGCATACAATTGGGAAAGTCTGCATCACTACTTATGATTTCATTTTTCTTTTTAATGCTTTCACCTGATAATTATTATAGGGGATCATATTTTCTACCCAATTTTATGAAATTGAATACTTGCCGCAGGTGTGATTTCTTGAACTTCGCTCAGAGCAACATCTGTTTGGAATGCGATGCCAAGAGACCAAGTAGAAAGCTGTTTCCAGGAGAATGGGAATGTCCAAAGTAGGTCTTTTTCATTTTGTCATCAATTTTAATTTTGCTAATACTGCCATGAAAAGAAGATTGGCTTTGGATTTTGTTTTCTTACAATGCTATTGATGATGTAATTTTTTGGTCGATCAGAGTTAGAAAATCTTTACATTTGCAATCAACTTGCTGAATTTGAATGTCATACCAATGTTGCCTTGTTATTGATAAAATCTCAAACAGTGTTTTGTACTTGTTCTAATTTAATGAGGTGTCAGGTTCTGATAATGTTGTTAAATATATTCATTATGCATTCTATGGCATCGTTCAAGGTTGAATTCTTCAATGACTTGATTGAGAATCAGGATAAAAACAAAAAAAATGTTACAACTTGAAGGTGTTCACGTTTTTATCATTGATGATTATACCAGATTTTGAATATGAAATCATGTTGTCGATATTAGTGTAATTAGAGATTGCTTGATATGGTGTTATTATTCCAACAAAATGTATCCTTCTTCACATTTATCGAGCTGGTTTTCTTTGTTTTTCTATACTTGTACTTGTATTATAATTTTTAATTTGTAATTGTGATGATATTAATTTACGCCTGGAATGGGCTCAGTATGATTTGGTTTCCACAAGACCATTCATTATGCATTTATCTTGGAGGTTGAAACCCACATTCTCTCGCCGAAGGGAAAAAGTATTGATGTTGAAATGCTCCATGTTTTGTTGATTGGTGGTTCTTCCTTATGCAGGTGCAATTTCTTAAATTACAGACGGAATATGGTGTGCTTCTATTGTGAATGCAAGCGCCCACCTGATGAATATATGGAGACTTTCAAGCTGCCTAGTCAACACATTCATAACATGAAGTCCAAGAGACATCCTAGCAGACCAGAGTTATCTAATATCTGGAAATGTGATTTTGATGATGGTGACTCTGATGGAGCTGAAGTTGCTGATTTTGAGTGTGGCGATCCCCAAAAAATGGATGAAAATTTGGATGGTCCAGCTGAAGGAAGAAATTTGAGATACCCTGAAGATGATTCCTCTGAAGCCAGCTGCGGATTCCAAAGACCTCAAGGAAGAGATCTATCCTATATTGCTCATAAGAAATCAAATATAGGATTCGATGATTTTGATGATGAAGAAAACGATGTCAACAGCTCCGAACTAGATAGTCAAAGCTCAATTTTAGTGCAGAGAAAATCTCAAAATGATTTCCTTAAAGTTGGGAGGTCTGAAGATTTTAAAGGTCCTGATAATGATTTACTGGCTAATTGCAGAAGGGTCGCTAAAATGTATCGAAGTTAGTTTTGTATTTGCATAAATTGTCCTTCTATTTTGTGTTAAATGCTTCATGGATTATAGCTCTATTGTGAAAATGATGAGGAACACATATACATACCCACATGAGCATATAAAAGAATTAACGATTAGCGGTTGTTCTGCCTCCGCTCATGCTGACATTTCATTGTTCAAACATGCCTTCGAACTGGAGTGATTGGTAATCAATGAAAAGGTTGGATGATGCAAGATGGCATGGTATTGGAGCAAAGATGATTAGCTGAACAAGGACAACTTTCCAAATAGCTGCAAGGCATTTCAAAAATTATTTCCGTAGTTCTCAAATAAATAAATGTCCATCCCATTACATTTCTTAAATATTTTTTTTCTTGGCAGTTAGATACTGAACACATCAAATGTCTGGCCTTTTATGTAAGAGTCATGGTGTTAAATCTGTGTCTAACCGGTTGAACTTCTAGCCATGTCACACGTCTAGCCTTGGTGAAATCCCTATCATGTTGAATGACATAATAGTATACCAACGAGACTTGCAACTTAAATGATTTTTAAAATATTTTTTATCAAAGCACATAATGGTCGTACAAATTGATAACTTACAAAGTGACATTTTAAGTCATTTATAGAAATGTCAAATGTGGGTGAAATATTAGGTAACAGGAATTTCTCATGCAAAAACAAAACCACGGCGGAAGTCTAAAGTTTAAAATATGCAGCCGTTTTTGCAGTGTACAAGCTGCAAAATGCCGCGAACACAAAAGCAATCAAGTTTTGCTCTTATTACAAATCAGTTTTGTTTTCACATAAAACAAAAAGGAGAGATACAGGCCGATGAACACCATCTTAGCCAAGTTTTGAGATCAAGGCTCCATTTCTGAGGGAGAAGCACCTGTAGCAGAATTTTGTCCTTCTAGAAGTGCCATCTGGCGTTCTGCATGTTCTCTTTCACAATCACGGATTGCAAACATGATATCAAGCATTGAACCAGTTATGCCAAAGAACACAAGGGGTCCCAAAGATTTTCGCTTTATACCAATTGGGATAGCAACCAAAGCTCCCGCTACTGAGAAAAACCATGTGCCCAGTGCACTGCAGGCACGCCCCAAATAAATCTATCATGATTCGGAAACAATAACAAGTGCCTATTCTACCTTGAAAGAATTCTTGATTTCAGAAAGACTGAATGCCTCGATGCAAAGTTTTCTACTATTGAAGTCCTAGATAGTCGTTAAACAGTAATGCACCATCTGCTAAAAATGGAACCCCTGGCCTTTTAACAAAAAGGAGGCAATTATTCATCAGTCTCTTTTTCCATGACAGCATTTATTGTGTACCATTGCTTCATACCACCACAAGCTTCAGACTTATTTAGCAATTTGGACCAGTTAGTTTAGTCTGAACTCCGAGTCTAAATTAAATACGGTTCGAGATGACAATTTACATGAAAGTAAACAGATAAGATGGAAGTAGTTGCATTAACTAGTTGAGGATATGTTCATAGTATACTAATCTTAAAGTTATTTAAATATTCAGATGCTTGTAAATGTTTCCATGTTCCAACTTATATAAGAAGATTAAAAGCTAACTTTCGCATATTCATTGTAGGGTGATGCATATCATATTAATTTTTGATGATGTGTTAAGCCTTTATTATGCTCTTGTGTCCTCATATATGCGTGTACCAAAATGACAGATTAAAAGCAAACTTTCGCATATTCCTTCAACTAGAATGACAAGAACAGGTGATTTCTCCGGTGAGGCAATATGTGTGTACATACAAGTAGAATATTGCATATACATCAAAGTTTGATGGACATACCAAAATTCGCAAGGATAAACATTAGATGAAATGTTAACCCAATATTGACATGCGTGTAAACAATTTTCATTTTCAACGCATATGAAGTTTTGACTAATCGTCTAATCTAAAGAAAAAGTTGGCCAACACATAATGCCCAAATCGGAATATACAATTTTACCTTAATAGTTTTCAAAAATATCAGGACATGTTTGTTTTGTCTATTTTCTGTTTTCATTTTTAAAATGTAATAACTATTTTTAAGTACATAAAATAAAAAAATAAAAAAAATAAAAAAAATTATTTTTACTTTTAAAGTCCCCAATAATAAAAATAATCTTTTGTTATTTTTAAATTTTCTATTTTTTTACTCGAAAATACAAATATTACATTTTAAGAACGAAAACAAAAAACAAACATGTCCTTGCAAACACAAAGGAGAGACCATTTGACCCAACAAACTTCAATAGAAAAGGAAAAATTAGCAGCAAATAACTGACTTGAAAACTGAGCAATCCTCGAGCTGCTTCACCGTCTCTTGATCCGACATCTCCCCTTGCTCACTTTTTTTCCTTAATGAAAACAATAAAAAATCAAAATAAAAATAAAAATCCATCTCGACTATCTGTCAGCCAAAATACAAAACCCAAGAAGCTAACATAGCCTGCGGTAAGTTAAATTGTCTCTCAAACATGACATAAACAGAGATTCCAAATTTTCTACAATAAACCCTCAAATCCCTTTGCTTATTACATATGCAATATGCTTATCTATAAATGCACAAAGTAATCTCACTCCAACGTATATAATAAGCAATGGCCATGCTTAACAATGTACAAATTTAAAAACACCAATTACAAGAAATAAAAACAACATACAGAATGCACTTATTAAAATCCAACAACAATAAAATAGATGCCGCAAGTTTAAAAATGATTTTAAATCCCAGTCTGTCCTACTAACAATAAAATAGAACTTTTACCATGTCAAATTTTGGTAGGCAGGAATTTGCTTTCAGCCTTTCAACACTTTGGAAAGTGAGTGAGTTTTTTTCTTGCATTCTTCTTGGACATTGACAAAGGCCATCCCCACTTCCAAAAACTAGAAAAAAAATCCCACTGTATGCCCCTCAACTAAAGAGCACTAAAATCCTACAGGTAAAATCAGATATGCCATATAGACAGCAACATCTATACATCAAATACATACTAACAAGAATACATCAAAGAATTATTAGGGAGGCTAATAATAATTATTGGCGGCATACATCAAATGAAAGGAAGCCAATACCTAAATAGAATTATTAGGCAGGCCTATACATTATCAATCAGCTAACAGGACTAACATACTATATATACAATATAGGTGAAGCCATGAGAACATAATTGCAAAGTAGGATTGGACCAATACAAAGAAACTGAAGATAATGAATAGACACTTCAATATAAATTTTGCACCGACTAAACAGATGAAGATGTACATCGGGCCCTCACCTAATGAGAGATGCTAGAAAGAGGACAGAACAAGTTTTTTTATATCAAAAAAAGAAGCCACAAAACAATAATGCATGCTTGCGTGACCTTGCATATGAATCAATGCAGCTCAACAGTTCAAAACAAGGAGTGCTCATTGGGCATTCACGTTCTAACCATGCAAATAATTACAGTAAACATACTACATTCATTAAACATGCAAATAAAAATAAAACAGACCCCCCCAATCAAATGATTTTGGGTACTAGTAACAACAGCTTATAGTTTCAGACCTCAACCAAATGATTTGATATGGAAAGTTGCCTCAAATTATCAACAATTTCTTCAGATTTTAAAATAAAACGTCCTCTAAAAAACCCCAATTTTCAAGCCACTTTTTAAGCATAGATGATAAGAAGAACATGGTTTCATGTATCATGCCTAACTTAAAGACCAACACTAAAGAATAAAACAAGTACGCTTAACAAGGAACTCGTCAATCAATATACAAAACCTGCAGGGCCAGCCCTGTCCTCTTGCAGGAAGTGGCTGTTTGAGGCCCCTAAATTTGGAGGGCCTCCAAAAAGCACTAGTTCCTTCATCTTTCTTCATCTCCAAATCTCCTCCGGTCCTCCGCCTGTTGGTGTCGCTGGCTCGCTACGTGTGTGACTATGAACAGAAGGGAAAGGGCCCCTGGGCCTGGACTGGGCTTTTAAAAGCTTTTTTAAATAAAAACAATTAATTAAATGCCTTTACGTTTACGCCATAGCTCTCTGCATTCTTCTAATATCTTCTACGACTTTACCCATATAGCCACATGCTCAATCAAGAGTGGAGAGGAAGGATCAACAACGTTACCCAAACTCACACTCCTAGTCACAATGCCTGCGCCATTGCCCACTGGTCCGCTGGCCTGTTCGTTTTCCATCTTCTTCTTGAGTTCTTCTTTAATTTGTTCTTGAATCTTGAAGCAAAGATAGGAAATTGATGTTAATTCTCTTAAATTTTCTATAAATTCAAAGTATCATGAATTTTTCTCCAATTTATTTTCTGGTTCTGGGAGTTGTTCGACAATCAGCAGTCGGCATACTTCTGTGAATTTTTTTTGCATTACGTATGTTTGGTTAAATTTTTCTGTATGGCTTTTCATTAGAAAGGGGTAAAAATCCTTCATAGTTACGCTTACGCACCTTCCCTTTTTTGGTTAGACAGGTTAGTCTTTTATCTTAATTTTGATTAAAAAAATCACTAATATATGTGCTTGCCTGAACATTCTGTTGTTTTTAAATTGGGCAAGAAAATTGGTTCCATAATTGTACAACTAATTATGTAGCTTGCATGGTTTCAAAAGTTCTTTAATGCCTAGTTTTCTTGTTTCAAATGCTTGTTCATGTCTTTCAAATGTTCTATCAGTTTATGTAAACAAAGCATCTAATTGATGATTGTTTATTGATAATTCTTGGTATGTGCATTTAGCTTTTGAATTAGACGGTTCAGACCTAACATCAGTTTTCAAAGTAGGCACAAACAATCATGTTGTCTTGGTTGGGTAAGAAGTGAAGTTTTATGTTTTTTGCCGTTGCTTTTCTATTGTATATAATCTAATCTACACGTTTTGTCTAAATCTCAATTGACAGCAAGTCAACAACATGTCTTTCTGTTTCTTTTTCATGCAAACAATTCCTTATATGTTCAGCGTTTTATCAAATGCTGAAATCCAGTGGCCCAGTGGCAAGTTTTAGTTTCTTTAAAAAAAATTATGTGGCTTGCTTGAACATAATTAAGGGTTTGTCTGTGGTGAATAGTTGATATTTTAGATTGGAGTGGTGATGGCCTTTGTAACGATTCTGTGAGGTTCAATAGAGAAAGCAAGAGGGATAAACCCCTTATCCCTTCCTTTCTTTTTCATGCATTGTTGTATGCTTATATTATTTCAATTTATTGTTTAGTTGTATAACTAATTATGTGGCTTACTTGAACATAATTAAGGGTATTTTGTAAATGTAATGCTTGAGGTTGGTTACAAATTTGATACTTTAGTGTCTAGGAACAATATTAGATTGTTTGAGGTTATTTGTGGTGATATGATACTATGAATTATGAAATGATTAATTTTTTTGAAATGGCTTATTTTTATTTTAGGATTGGTGAAGGTAGTAGCCATGTATCCTAAAAGAAAACATCAGTCAAGGTATTCCTGACATTATTAATTCATGATTTTGATTCTGCCGATTTTTTCTTAGATTTTTTGTGATTTTTGATTCATGCTTTACAATTTGTTATCATTTTCGCTCGGTAAATTCGTGGTTATTCAAAAAAAAAAAAAGATTTAAGATATGCAATTCTTTTAAAATGTGAGCCTCATTGTAGGACTCGGCCTAGGACCACCCAAACTACAGGGCCGGACTGGAGAACCTGGGCAGTGTCTTAAAAGCAACAACAGTGAAGTTGCGAACACATTCCAGTGGCTACCCACGGGGACTTAAACGACGGTGGGCGACCTCAAATGAACAAGTGGAGAGCAGTACGAAACCTATAGAAAATGTCCCCTTCAGAACCAAAATTTAAAACACTCCATCACAGATCACACGTAACACGATTAACTAATTAAATCGAGGGTTAGCGAAGCGACCGTGGCGGCGGAGCCAACACCGGAGCGTTTTGAGGATTGGGCAGAAATTTGAAACCAAACGAATACAAATCTACAGAAATCGACAAACGGCGAAATTTGAAACCCGGGATTCAAACCTAAAATGATCGAAAAACCAGAACATGAGAGAGATTCATACCTTAGGTGCGTCGAAGAAGTCTCGAAAACAGCGTCAAAGTGGCTTCAAGACGGCAACAACGGCGTCAGGGAGAGGGAGTGCGCAGCGGGAAGAGAGAGATGGCTATGGAGAGAGTGATAGAGACGTGGGTGTGGAATTGCGTGTTTTGCAATTGTCATATAATGTCATATAAGCAATTACTTAAAATTGTGATTGTGCGTATCACACATAGCGAGATATGGAGAACGAAAAAGAGAGTGAGTTGCCTCAAACACTGCATCAGACAGGAAAAGTAAAGCATTACATATAATTTGGATGACTATGGGAGAATCAAATTAGTTGACAAACTCAAAAATCCTTAACAATTCTAATTGTATGAGATATAATTGAGGCTTGTCTCGAGATTTGCTCTATCACCTCTTGAGTAGGACTCAAGCAGGGTGGCTCTGAGTGCATATGCTTGAGTTTCAAGCTCGATTATCTCTTGAGCAAGGCTCGAGTAGGGTGACTTTGAGCGCATATGCTTGAGCCTCAAACTCAAGCAAGCATCAATGAGGTCCGAGCATGGGCTCGAGCGATGATCCAAGCATTCCAAATCGTGAAGAAAAATATTGATGTAGCTTATTTCACATCGGAACGCAATGATATCACAACGCTAGTTGTATCTTGTAGTCTTCTTTTTCGTTTTCTGTTCTTCGAGTATATATAATAAATATTTTTTTATTTTATGTAAAATTATAAAAATACCCTTTAAAAGTAACTTAAGGGTCAATGGCTTCCTCGATTGCTGCCCCACCCCCCCCCCCCGGTTCTTTCTCCCCCTTTTTTTTTTTTTTATTTTTTTTTTTTCGGGTTGGTTTTTGTGTAATTTTTTTGCCTGTACGCAGTAATATCCAAATGGTTCATCATCATTGTCTCTCGGGTTCACTTTCAGTGAACCGTGAGGTTGTGGGTGAGGCCGGAGATTTCTACAAAAAAACACGCCATAGATTTTTGCACAGACGCAATCCAATACCACAAGCCCCCATCAGTAATCGATTCGACAGAGGCCAACAAATATAAAAATAAAAGCAAAAACGTTAACATCAAATAGTCTTGTTTGCGCCGGGGAGGAGGCCAATAAATATAAAAATATATATATATAAACACACAAATAATAATATGTATGTGTATATATATGAGTAATGCATACAATCGGTGTTGCGGTATTTTTTGTCCCGGTTGACGTGGAATAAGCAACATCAGCATTTTTTCCCACAATCGGCGCTTTCAAATCATCGCTGAGCCTCTGCTCGAGGCGTGCTATAGTCTCGCCTCGAGCAGAGATTCGAACATGGACTCGAGCATATCTGCTCCCGGCCTCAAACTCGACAGGTGTCGAGCAAGCCCCGAGCAGGGCTCGAGTAGGCATTGATCATTTCTTTCACGCTCAAATCAACGGGTTTCCAAGTTAAGTCGACTATAATTTCTAACGAAAACTTCAAACGACAAGAACTTTGTTTACAATGGTCCGATTTAGGCCTTTTTTATTTGTAAGTATCAACGAGAGTTACGCCATTAAAATCTCACGGAGGATTTTCCGATCTTTGATTTTCAAAAAAAAAGTCCTCTATCGCGCTCGAAACCTCGATTTTATGTCATATTTCTACCTCCTCCTGTCCATATCCACAACTTGAGGCTTCTCCCTTCCTTCCCTGTTCTCTTTCTCTCTATCTCAAATTTGGTGTGTTATGCGTTTTAAGTATTTTTGCTAACATGATAATTGCCACATCAGTTGATTGCACGGCAAGGACACATTCGCGGTGCAAATAGCATTTTTTTGTATATATGTGTGGATTTTGGATCAATTATAGGTGCATGGAATAGAAGACCAAGTTCATAGAACGTGTAGGGAATTATTTAACCAAACAGATATGGCACAAAATAAAATATTGTAATTCAGGCAATATTATATTATAACTTCAGCATGTGGTTGTTATGTATTTATTTCTCATGTTGTACAAGTTTTACATACACAACGACTCTAGGAACATTAATATCTATGATGCCAACATTTGATTAAGTTTGAGATTTACCCTTATCCTATAGCCATCAAAATCAACTTGGCTGTTAAAAAATAGGAAATAAATTAACTTGTGATTTTATGATTTTTTTTTCTTTAATTTTTTATCGTAATAGCAAATGGCTCATTCATTTAAATTTTGATTTAACCCAGACCACACTAGTGCATGAGCACAAGTACTAGCCTATGCCTCCCTGTGGTATTGGAAGAGATATGGTAATACCATCTTTATTTGGTATGAGTTTTGTTTTTGTAATTGAGATATTAATATGATCATTAATGTAATTACTCGTGTAAATGACTATTAGTTGTTTCATCTTTCATTAGCTTGCATTACAAATATTTTTTTTCAATTGCAGATTTTGGTTTCAGATCTGGTGGGCAAGAACATCCTTCTTTACTACTCAGCATTATCCAAACAACAACCAGAGATCTTATAATGGCTCGTGGAGCTACTGCATATGCCTTTAGAGACCAACACATGAAGAAGATTGAGGCATAATAGGATGGAACTGAGCAAGAAGATAGTGGAACTAAAAAGGACACAGATGAGGAGCTTGGTTTCAAAGAAGGATGAAGTTGTGATGGGAAAGTTTGTAAGAAAATTTGAGCAAGTCCTTGTGAAAAAAATATTATGTAAATATTATTATGAAATCATATGGATGTGAGTAGTTGTTGTACACTTGTTTTACATGGTCAATGAAAAACTTTCTATGGCACGATGATAAATTTTCTTAGTTTTTTTTTTGTCTCTTAGTTATCTATTCCATTTGGGAATTTTCTATTGAGGCAATTTATTATGCAGATTCTAGGTTTGATATGAAATTTTATTAATAAAATTGAGAAAAAGAAATGCAATAATGGGCTGGGCATAAACCTAGCTTAACCCATCAAAGTTTTTAACATATGATTTACAAAATAACAACAAACTAAATTTATCAATATAATGTACCGTTGTTCATATTTTTATTATCGGTATTATTAGTAGTTTTATTAACCTAAAAAAGGTATTGACATACCTTTTTTAACATTTATAAAAAAAATTATCTGTATAATCACTTATGTCGGGGGCGAAAATAACATTTCCCCTCTTACAGAAACTAGTTCAGCTAATGCAAATAGAAACACGTTAATAATAAAACATTGCTTCCAAAATTTTCAGTTGCAAAATTTATAGTTACAACAGGAAGAGCTAAGCAAATTCTATCAAGATTAGGCCTAACAATCACTTGACAAACCAACCGAGACCTACAAATTCAAACATAAATTTTAATACATGCTTAACTGAAATAAATATATATATTCTAGTTTCAAGATAGAGGGCTCACGTTCGTGTAAGACCAAAAGCCAGATCCAACATGTCATTCTATTCATCGATTGGATCTTCCAATTATTGTAGTACTCCATGTTCTGGTAAGGATTTTTTTCAAGCAATACCTTTACGATTCATTCGGCATTATGTAAAAAACCATAAAGATTAAACCCTTAAACATCTTTCTTAATTTTTATAGTTAATGAGATTTATGTAATTAAATTTGTATTTATGACTCAAGACAACTTAATAGAGGTTTAGTGGGGTTATGAATTCATTGCTTTTATTTTTATTTTTTGTGTTGTAGTCTGCCGTTACTTCTATTTGCTTTTAGGATGTTAACGTAGCATCTAATTTCAAACGTGGTTTGCATGTTGTTCATGTAGATGAGTTATGAAGTGAAAGTGGTAATGAAATTGAAAATTTAAGTGAAAGTAATAATGAAGATCTATTCCTTATATATTTTCATGCATTCCTTCATTCTTCACATTTTCCATGTTATGCTCACTGTCACATGCCCTTTTTTGTTGTCTTAGGTTGTTGGTTGCTCATTTCTTTATCTTTTTGTTAATAATTTTCATGCTCGTTACTTGTTGTCACTTGTTGATAATATTGACATATTTACTTACGTTGTCCGTTCTATTTTATACTTGTTGATAATATTGACATATTATTGTTCTTTACTTGCTTATGTTACCCATTTAATTTTGTTGTCTTACATTTTCATACCGGCTACATTATGATAATATTGACATTGTTTTTATTGTTGGTGTTAAACATATATATAGCTCATAATTTTTTGTTTTAGAGTTATTTTGTGATGTGCAAAGTTGTAAAATAATACAACTTCTTATTTAATTTTTTGACTCAAAACTATTAATTTAAACTTTTATGTCAACATTCAATTTAAGTATTGGCATCAAACGATTAAGACTGAATATCAACTTGTGATTTTTACATTAAACATTAAACTTGCAAAAGTTATAACGTTCTCTCATAACTTTGTAGTCATTCTTGAGCCACATTAGCTAGTTGGGAGATATAAAATGTGAGATTATTCGTAATAAGATTCAACAGACATAATTGCTAATGGATTGGATTGAAGATAACGATCATGTTTTAAGTTTGGGAGGACAACTAATAAGTTTCAATATTACTTTAAGAGGAGGCTTTAATGGAGTTCTATCGGTATAGATTGGTTGTGTATCCCGATGGAAGCAGTATCAAGTGCTAAAGAAACCGTTTTGGTGGATATGCCTGAATAAGGTTATTGCTAGCTATATCTACATATGACAATATGTCACTTGTTCTCTTTATGCTCTTTTGTCATCAATTAAAATAGAAGACCGAGGGTTTACTTTACCATCGTTTCTCGTAATCTTCATAAGTAGTATTAGCAAACATTAAAATTAATGAAAAAGATCATCTATTCTCTAACAGTTAAGGGACAATAATAAAACCTCCAAAATAAGTTCTTTTAATTAAAATTGAGTTCATGGAAAGTTATATGGACATATGCAATGAGTGTTGATTAAGATGTTTTATTTTATTATGTCATTATGAGTGCGGATGATGGTACATGATTATTAAAATTGATTGCCTATTATTAATTTCCCGACCATTTGGGTGGGGTCACATGAAAATCAAGTTCTCAATTTTATGTTCATTAGAATTTGAGTACGTGATATAACTCGAATTGAACATTCAATATTTATAGATTTTTACTAGATACATTGAGTTTTTTAAATAAATTTTTTGACACACAAGTACTTTTTTTTAGTTAAATCAAATCCATATATCAAGCACATTGTCTTGTTTAGTTTATGTATTCAAAAATAGTTTTTTGTTTTTGAATCAAAAAAATTGGCATTATTTGGTTTATGTTTTCAAGTTTAGTTTCCAAAAACAATTTGTTTCCAAATACCAATAAGTTTTGAGTGTTTTCAATTTACGAAAACTGTTTTCTTCCCCCATCCCTCCAACCCCCGACATCACCGTGCCGCCTCCCCGCCACGCGACCTCTCCGCCCCGACGCTGCACGATCTCCCCCTTTCCACCTGTTGGCCTCCTGTTGTTGTGTGACCCCCCCAATGCATGACCTCCCCGACCCTCCTCGCTGCCCCTGCCGTTCATGACCCCTCCCTACCTCTTCTTACCCCCCTCCACCCGGCCTCCCCGCGTTGCCGCCTTCATGTTGTGACGCCCCACCTTATGGTGACAATAAAAACGAGAATACAAATTTTTACGAAATAACTCCTAAACAAAAAACATGTATCCAATTACACAAAAAATCATTTTCAAATATAATTTTTTTTAAATAATTTTTTGAAAACAAAAAACAAAAACTACTATCAAATATGCTTGTATGTGCGACAGTTTGTGCATTTATTTTAAAATCATAAGTTCAAACTTGTGATTAATATTAGTGTTAATTACCACGTTTGTGGTGCCAATGTTCAAACTTTGTCCATTTATATATGTTTTTGGACCTAATCACTTGTAGAATACAATTAAATACCATGAAAACTAGAAAACACAAAAAGTATCATAAGATATGATATACAAACTTATAAAACACACAAAAATGGGGAGTTAAAACATGGAATAACTCTATATAAAAAGAGTTCATCAAATTTATGAATTTTATTATGGATTGATCATTTCTTTGTTTATTTTTCCATTACGTGTGTTGATCATTTGTGTTGTTGGATTATATGCTTATTTGTGTGAATCTGTGGCTTTTATATATATATATATATATATATATATATATATATATATATATATATATATATATGCAAATACACTAGAGTTAAAGATCATTTATCGTATCTCAAATTTATAGAAATATCATTAGACAATAAAAGTATACTAATCTCTATGTAATAGAGTAGAGATTGTTTCTCACGAGTGTGCATTTTCTACATAATATTTATTAAATTGAATGATTTTAATTCCCATGAGTAGTAACACATGAAAATAAGTTATATACTTGTGTGTAATTCACTCTTTGAGATTCCACATAGTTATGTAAATAAGTAAATTGATCAGGTAAATAATTAAGAGATAAATAATTAAAATTTTGAGCGATAATAAATCCATAATATCGAAGCCCGAAACCTTACGTTAAAATTCAAAGTTTAGTTAATTTAGTTAATTTGTGCATTATTTGCTTTATTTCATTTTGTTTTTATTTAATTAATAGTCATGGTTACTGTAACAATCCTCAACCCTATAATTAATAGTTGACCTCTTTTACCCTAATTATGTTAATATTAGTTTGTGCACTGGCAATATGATCAATCATTTTTATGGAACAGATCCTCTCATGATTTTTGTTTATTAATTTTATTGAATTTTTTATCATACTTCAATTTTTACTTTGTATAAAGTTATGATGAACTTAATGATATTGTTTGAGCTTATATATATATGGGTGTGTATTTGTGAATTGGTGAAAAATAAGCTCTTTCATAAAATTACATTAATGTTTTCAAAAAGTCATTAAATTTAAGTCTTTCATAATACATATTCATTTTCTTGGTCCTACTTGAAGTTTTTTTTTTTGGTTGGTTATTGATTTTGGTGGACCAAGTGGATACAATTATATTTGTTACACATGTTCCACACGAATGTATACACGCATAAACCATATACACATTAATTTGATAAGTCTACCAAAACAACATGTGTATATAAAATGTGCTATGAAGAACACAAATTATACGAAAGTAAATGACAAAATGTGACAACTTAATTAAAGAAAATGACATAATATCATATTGAGAATTTGTACGATTAAAATTATTGTTGAGAAATAAACATGAAACATTCCTAATGAATGTTATTAAATATTTTTAATATTACAAAATATTCCAAAATAGTAATTAGAAAGAACATTGCTAAACAGATTATACATAGAAAATTCATATACAAAAATTATTATAAAAATTAAAATCATTAATTTTAAATACAAATAGTTAAACATGTGCATTATGACTTGAATTAGGATCATCTATAATTATTGCATGATACTGTTCAGTGTCATTTTAATATTTTTTTATATAAGAACTATGCTGTTTTGATATGTAGTACTATCAAAATGATATGATTTTAATATATTATACAATGTAATTACTGTAGAGAATTTGTACTCTCATGACTTAGGTATTTTAAAAAGCACAATTGTTACTTTACAAATAAATTATTTTTATTTTTATAAAAATAAATGATTTATTATTAATTTATTTTAGTAAATAAATAAAAAAGTATATTATTTAACTAGGTTTTTATTTTTATTTTTATTATTTACAAACGCCACTGGTCGTTTTTATTATTATTTCATTAGAAAAGTAAACAAATAAAATTACGATTATTTTCGCCTGCTTTCGTTCCCGCTTCTTATTCACCTAAAAAATAAATTAAAAGAGTAAAACACGTTCGAAAAACCGCCAAACATCGCGTTCAAGCGATCGCGTCTTCGAGTCCTCAACGCCTCAAACCCGCTATTTCTCATCATTTATTTCGTTCTCTTTTTTTCATTCAACCAGCCTCTCTCCCTCCCACGGTCTCTCCAGTCTCCACCCAACCAGCGCCTCTCCCACGGTCTTCGCGGCCGTGCCTCCCTCCCCGTCTCCGCCGTGCCTCCTCCTCCTCCGCCTCCGCCTCCGCCTCCGTCGGGATCTCGATCCTCCACAGGCATGACCTCTCCTACTTTCCTCATCTCGTTCTATGGCTCTCTATTTTTTTTTTTCGAAATTTCAAAATTTTCTCAATCGTTACAGATTCTCCTTCTCGAGGAACCTTCCCATACTCCTCTGAACTAGGGTTTCGATCTAAAGGTATGCTGTTTCTGTGATTTTGGAGCTCAATTTTGTGATCTTTCTCCTTTTATGTTTGCCATTGTATAGAAAATTGGGAAATTTTCCATCAGGGCTTTAGATCTTCATGAGTTTTTTCAAATTCGATGCAGTACGTTGGTTATTATTTTCTTTTTTCTTGATTGATTTCGAGGTTATGATCACAGCGAGAAACACATACTTACAGTCTGTTTGCTCACTTGCTGAAATTATACAAATTTGCGTTTTTTTTGAACTTGTTTACTTTATTTCCTAGTAAATTCCAGTTCCCTTGTGTTCTTATGTGTAGCTGAAATTTGTTTTTTTTTTTAATTTCACTTTAAAATTTCAAAGAATTTGGTTTGTGTACTAAACTCATTCCCTGAATGTTTGTAGATGAATTTGTTATCGTTTTATTTGTTTCAATTGCACTTTTTAGATGGCCGAGGGAAAAAAGTCTTGGGATGATGAGAAGCAGAGCTACTCATTCTCCATTTGTCAGCGTCCAAATTTATCAGACCCCTCTTCCATTCTAGTTTGTCCTAAACATATTTAATCATTTGTAATCGATTATTGGCCATTAAAACATTCAATTCCTTGGACAAATCTATAAATATATCATCTCTTAAAGGAATGTTCTGGTAATATGCCCCATATTAGCTAATTTTTTTTAAAATTTTATTTATAAACACACTCCTTCCTCCTGCTGGTCATTTTTTTTGTCCATCTTTTCAAAATCTGCTTGTACTTGAGTATCACTTAAAATACTACAGATCATTGTCTTAGTTTGTCGCATTTTCAAAAACGAAAATTTCAGACATTGTATTTATAACTGGAGTTGAGGCTTGAATAAAAATGAGAGTCCCATTATCCATCACCTGGCCACGAAAAAGGATAAGCAAAGCAGGGAATTGTGAAACAGGGAAGGAATTGTAATTAGATTGTTTTTAAGGGCTCCTGTTTTCTAATTTTCAGAAATTTTCATATCCATATGCCAAATGACCTTTATGCCCCTTTTAATCTATGCAAACTAATTCTGTAGCTTTAAATTTTGATGGAAAATTTATTCCATACTATGTCGTTGCTATTTTTCTTATTGCCATCTCTGTTTTCATGATCCTGCACCTTCATGTGTAACTAACTGTCAATGTATTTTGCTCATTCAACTTAACAGTTTATTTTCCTATTCTTTTCTTTAGATCTGCCATGGCCCCTGGTATGAAATCTAGAAATAAGGATCTTGGGAATTCAATAAAAGGCAGGCAACGGGTGAGTATAGGATTTTTACTTTTATTTTTATTTAAAATAATATTTTTAATGAGGTTGCTTGTGTTGAGTTGATCAATTGCATGGGTCTGGATGTTCATTCATTTGGACAAAATTTTATTGTTTTTCAGAGATAAGTTTTCCATGTCTTCTCATTTAAGGTTAATTTATTAGATCCCTTTTCCTCGTGGTGAGATTTTTTTCATTGTTGCAATAAGTTTTCCTGAAAGTGGTAGTCTGTGTGCTCAAATTTTATATGCGGTCTGTTCTTGCATATTAATGCAAGTATTAGATTGCACTTTTTATAGTTTTTTTTCTTATTGTAATGGAGGCAAAGCCATTACCACTAGTTTCTTGATTTTGGGCTATTGTTGGATTCAACGCATGCTATTGTAACTCCATTTTCATAGTGCAACTCCACCATGCGATTTTTTTTTCCTTTTATATATTTTTTTAGTTTCATTATCTTTTAAAGATATATATAACCAGGTAGAATAGTAATATCGAGGTTTAATTATCCAAAATTTCAATTTTCTCTGGATTTTGGTTACCTATCAAAAAAAAAATTCTCTGGATTTTGGCATATAAAGCCTCTTGTTGATGTTATAGGTTGTTTTGGAATGATCACCTATCCCTAAAAAAGCACCTAAACAGCTTATAAAACAACCAAAAAAACCCTCACTTTTCCACCTGTTCGATACTCCACAACAGCTGCTGCAGTTTCAGCTTCTGAGGCCTCCATGGTCTCCCAGCTGTTCATGATCAGATACGCCTTATATTGTGCAGCGTCCAGAGAGAAGAGAGGGGTAAACGAAAAGAAGGTTTAAGGACACAAAATTCAAAGATCCAGTTGGGATGTGTTACTAACTTTCTGATACTATTTTCGTTGCGATTCTGGTTGTGGAACAAGTATTGATGTAATAGCTCTTGCCCGCACCCCAATAAGAATGATGTTGATGTTAAGTCTTGTGTTTGTTTTGTTAAGCATCAAAAGTAGAGGCAGTAATAGCTCGGTTTGTAGGGTTTGAGCTGGGGGATGATGCTTTTATTTGCTTTTGAGATGATGTAAGGTGTGGTGCATCGCCCTTGAGGTGCGATTACCCGTAGTTGTATTGGATTACTTACTCTTCGATGCTTTTGTGGCTGATGTTTATTGTCTATGGGATACGATTAGGTAGTGAGAGGTATTGTTTTCGTAAGTTGCTCATGACTGGGAGTTGGAGGCTTTCTCATATATTTTTATTGGTTGTATTTAGTTGCCCTTGTGTGGTTGACGGCCGATAGACTTTGTTGGCAGCTCGATAGAGAGCGTGCTTTTCAAGTTCGGAGCGTACTTGAAAAGCACGTTCTCTATCGGGCTGCAACAAAGTCTATCGGTGCTGACTTTTTCGAGAGGAGGAGCGTTCCGTCCTAGTCTTGATGGGCTTTCTTTTGATACCCTTTCCGAGGCGGATGTTGGGTGGCTTGATCGGCCGTTTGAGGAGGAGGAGGTGTTGTCCGTGGTGCGAGGGTGCAAGGGGGATAAGGCTCCGGTTCGGATGGGTTTCGTTGGCTTTCTTTCGATTGTTGGGGTATGCGGTGTGATGTATTGGGTGTTTGTGCGAGTTTCGGGAGCATTGCGTTTTGAGCGTAGCCTCAACGCGACTTTGTGGCTCTCCTCCCGAAGAAGCCCGGGCGGAGGCCTTTAAGGATTTTCGGCCTATCGGTTTGGTGGGGAGCGTGTACAAAATCCTTGCTAAGCTCCTTTTAACCGGTTAAAGTTTGTTTTGGGGAAGCCGATCTCTCTGCAGAGTGCCTTGTGCCTGGTCGGTAGTCTTGGATCCTGTTCTCATGCGAGCGAGTGCCTTGATAGTCGCCTCATGGCCTTCTAGGGTGTTGTGTAAGCTTGACTTGGAGAAGGCCTACGATCATTGCATTGGGGTTTTCGCCTATGTCCTTGGCGGTGTGGCTTCTCGCCTAGGTGGCGCAGTGGATCTCCTTTTGTGTTTCCACTACTCGCTTTCGGTGCTTGTCAATGGCCATGCTTGCAATTTCTTCTCGAGTTCTCGGGGCTGCACGGGAGACCCTTTGTGCCTTATCTGTTTGTTCTTGTTATGGAGGGTTTCGGTCGCCTGGTGGGAAAGGCTTCTTGGTCGGTCTTCTTTCGGTTTTTCGGTTGGTGGTCCAGGCGGTGGGTCACTCGCAATTTCTCATACCGCTTTTGCGATGACACTCTTGTGATGTGTGAGCGGATCCGGGCCATATTTTTCATCTGCGGTCCGTCCTTGTCCAGTTTGAGGTGCTTTCGGGCCCGGGGATTAACCTCATCAAATCCGTGATGGTTCTATTGGAGAGGTGCCTTCTGGGGGTTCCGGTGATATCTTGGGGTGCTCGACTACTCGGCTTCTATGTATTTGGGGCTTCCTTGGGCATCCTTTCGGACTTCGTATTTGGGCGCCGTTAGGTGGATGGAGCGGCGTTTGGCGGCGGGAAGCGCCTTTATCTCTCCAAAGGAGGACGGCTTACTTTGATTTGGAGCACCCTTCCCGCTGCCGACCTACTTCCTTTCCCTGTTTCCTCTCCCCGCGTCGTGGCCGCGCATGGTGTGCATCCGGGCGTTTCTTATGGGGCTCGTGGCTGGCGTGCCTCGGAGTCCTTTGGTTCGGTGGGAGGAGGTGTGTCGACCTCTTTCTTCGGTGGTTTGGCTATTCGAGATTTGCGTCGTTTTAACACCGCTCTCTTGGGGAAATGGCTTTGGCGTTTTGGGACGAGCGAGGGCGCTATGGCGGGAGGTTATTGCCTCCAAGTATGGGTGCAAGTGGGGGATAGATCTCTTTGTTGCCTCGTGGTCCCCATGGATTGGGGTTGTGGAAATTCATCCGTCGGGGTGGGAGTCCTCTCTCGGTTTGTGGTGTACGAGTTGGGGGTGGGACTACGATCCGTTTCGGCATGATTTGTGGTGTGGAGAGTCCCCACTTAAGCTCGTGTATCCCGGGTTGTTTCGTCTGCTCGATTTCCTGAGGCTTTTTGGCGGATGTTCATTGTCGTCGGGTCCTCACATGCAGTGGGAGTTGTTGTTGTGCGTGTGGCCCGATTGGGAGCCGGAGATTTTTCTTCCTTCTTTGATACCTTGTACTCGGTTCCTTTCGGGCGTCTGCCGTGGATAGGATGTCGGCGCCCCTCTCGGGAGCGTGGGTTCTGGTTCGAGTTTTTCTTGTGTGCTTTCACCTTCCCGCCGAGAGTTTTCCTTGGCGAGCGTTTGGCGGCGTGGGTGCCCTCGGGTGGCCTTCTTTGCTTGGGCGCTGCTTTGGGAAGATTTTGATGTAGATCATCTGTGGCGTCGGGGCTTTGTTTTGGTTAGTCGGTGTTACATGTGCAAATCTTCGTGGAGCATGTCGATCATCTCTTCCTTCATTGCCCTTATGCCGAGTTTGTGGGATGCGGTTTGGGTCTTTCGGCATCTTGTGGGTGATGCCCTGTCACTCGTGCGTTGTTTGTCGGTGGTTGAGTGGCGTGGGGCGGATTCTACGGTGTGGCGGGGTCCTCATTGCCTCCTTTGGAGTATTTGGCGGGAGCGAACGCGTGTGTTTTGAGGATACGGAGCGGCCCTTCTTGAGCTTTCTTGTACTTTTTCGTTCTTTGGGTGATTGGTTGTATGCTTGCGCAGATGTGTTATTCTTCCATTTGAATGTGGTGGATGGTTGCTCTTTTTGATTGGGTTGTTGTTTCGTTTTTGTATTCTCGCTATCGTGCGCTCTTGTGTGCGTTTTGATTCTGTACATGAATAAATTCTCTTACTTGTCAAAAAAAAAAAAGTTCGAGCCGTACTCTCTTTTTTACGCTTGCTCGGTTGGGAATATTTTCGTGGTGTAGTGTGTTGAAGGCGTGAGTTTTCTCTCGTGTTGCCTTTTTTGCTTGGACAATAATGCTTGATCGGATCCTTACTGTTGATAACTTGTGCCGCAAGAGTTTTGATCTTGTTAGTTGGTGTTTTATGTGTAAGGCTTCGGCGGTGTTCGTGGATAATCTATTTTTGCATTGTTCGTATGTTCGGGAGTTGTGGGATGTGATTATGGGCTTATTCGGCTTTTTTGATGCCGTTGTCCCTTCGTGGGTTGTTTGAGTGCAAGTTCGGGGGGCATGGGGTGCCATACGGTGGTGTGAAGGGTTGTCGCTCATTGTCTGCCTTTGGTGTATTTGGTGTAACCGGAATGCTAGCGTGTTTGACGACAACGAGCGTTTTCCGTCCGAGCTCACCTTTCTTTTTTTGGAATTTGAGGGAATGACTTTTTGCTTGGGCATGTTGTCTCTATTGTCTATTTCGATATTGTTCATCAGTGTTCTTTTTGAGCTTGTTGTAGCTAGTGCACACGACTCGTGTACGTTCTTCTCATCTTAATAAATTTTCTTACTTTTATAAAAAATGAAAGTAGTAAAATACTCATTTTCCACCTAGTTGGTTTACACTGAATCTCATGGAATCCCTCCTTCCCTTTCCCTCTTGTTCATGAGTTATGAGTTGCTGACAGATCACCTTGGCAAACCATGGTTCTGCCTTAGGTGAAACAACAGTAAGCTGTGGAGGAGATGATGTTGTCATAGGTTGGAGGTTGCTTTGCAGGCCTTCTTTTATTGATTTCTGCCACAATTGGAAGGTGGCATTTCTGGAATGTGAGGGTAGCTTGTGTTTTGGTGTATTTTCTTGTTCCTTTTGTCAGAGTACTTCTTATCCTTGTTTTTGTCTCTTTGGTGCTGTTTGTGTTTTGGATCTTTTTTTCTCCCTTCTTTCTCTTGCTCCCTATACAGTTCTTTTATTGGGAAAAGCCATTGTTTAATACAAGCAAGCAAAGATTCATAGCCCTCAAATTATTTCCAGAAACAAAACTCTCAAATCATACTAGAGCAAAACCTCAACCATTGTCAATAGACAATTTTAAAAGCAAAGCACTGTGGGAACCTATTCATCTTCATTTCCACCTACCATAGATCTCTTTTTGACATTGTTTCATTATATTCTAAGATATGATGCTGAATCTTCATGAATGTGAAATTTACACTGAAATAGTAATAAGTAATTTTCTTTTAATAAGGTTATTTTTTTTTGTAACGTGTTTTGTCACTCTATTTTTTAGAAGAGAAAATTATCTGATATGTTGGGATCTCAATGGAGTAAGGAAGAACTTGAGCGTTTTTATGAAGCTTATCGCAAATGTGGAAAAGACTGGAAGAAGGTATCCTTTGTATCTGTTAGTTTTTGAAGTAGTGTGTTTAGCTGTGTATACTTTTTTTCTTCGGTTTTTTCATGGGATTTAAGGTTTTGTGGTTTTCTTTTCAAATGTTGTTGTATTGGATTGTAACTATTCATTTTATCATGTTTTGTTCTGTCTTAAAAATTCCAGGTGGCTGCTGTAGTACGTAACAGATCTATTGAAATGGTGGAGGCTCTTTACAATATGAATCGGGTATTGTAGTCCTTGTGTGCCTGTCTTTTCTTTTTCACTGTGATATTCTTAAGTTTCCAGTCAGCGGCTACCTTTTGTTTTTCTGGTTTGCTGCATGCTGTTTAAGCATATTTTTCTTCCAAGTAGTTGTATGTGCACTTAGGCCTTCGGTGTAATGTTTACTATTGTGTTTCATTTGTTCGAGAAAAACTAAGTATGATGAATTCTAACCTGGGTTCTGATCAATGTTCTATAAAACCAGTATTTATTAATAATTTTTTAATGTCACCACTCGGTCCACTTCATAAGTAGGGGCGCACCCTCTGTTTTTGTTAACACACAAAATTTAAAGTTGCACTGAATGGTGCCGATGAATTATAAGTTAAGTATTAGTTGATTTTATTTGTTTTTGGTTTCAGGCATACTTGTCTTTGCCAGAGGGGACTGCTTCTGTGGTTGGCTTGATTGCAATGATGACAGATCACTATAATGTCCTTGTATGTCTAAATCAAATCTCTCATGATATAAAATATTTTTTTTGTTTCTCTTTGTCCGTGGATATGCTTGTTGTGGTTTCTTGAATGTGGCCTCTTTATATTTGGGACCCAAGCTTCTTAGAAGAAAAATCACCAAAGATAAAAAGTGCTAGAGAGCAGACATGGAAGTTTATTAGAGGCAAAAGTGGCTGTAAATCAATGATAAAAAATGTAATTAAATTAATGTATATGTGCGCACAAGTATTAATTTTAGAGCTTGTTCAGATGTGGTGTAAATTGTGTGGTTGTGGTAACTAGTGAAGCTTTAGTGAAGGATTTTAAAACTGCAATTTTGCTTAGAAGATTAATTTTTAGATGGGGGATTATGTTTGTTTAGAATTAGCTTGATTATGACCTGCATGTTTGAGTAAAGGAAAAATACTTTCTGCACCCTGAAGCAAAAGTTACATACTTCATATCATGTCTAAAGTACCATAAAGCCCTACTACATTCAGATTAAATCATTATTTATGTATAGTTTTGTTGTTTGATCTTGACCAATGCTGGCATGGATCGGGGAGGGGAGGTGCGACATTTGCATGCTTGCTTCGTGAATGGGATTTGTTCATAGCACTGGCGTTTTAGCTGTGCACTAAACCTATCACATGAATTCCATCTCTTTCGTCAAATACTCCCTATTTCCAACTGCCCAACACTGTTTCCAAACTCTTAAAATGTAATTTCAAGTGCACAGGTGCCCTCCATTGCTTTATCATCCTCCAATTCCATTGCTGCATTGTTTCTGTGGTTGTTTAATCAAAACTTCTACTGTCTAGTCATTGCTGTTTTGTCAATGTCACAGAAACATCATGTGTTTATTTGGTCTTTAAAAAGAAGTATTGACCAAGGTTTCATACCCTGGTAGTCATAAATCGATATAATCTGACTATGATGCCAAATTGACGGCCTTTAGCATTTGCTTGCATAACCTTTTCCTGTTTGCCCATTTACCTAAATTTGCTTTTTCTATTACAAGCAATCAATTGGTTAGTGTTGATTGCTGAGCTGAGCTTGTTTACTTAATATGGATTTGTTGTTGACTGATTGATTGCCAACTGGCAGGAAGGTAGTGAAAGTGATAAAGAGAGCAATGATGCTTCAGAAAAACCTCGGAAACATCAGAAAGGTGTGCGTGGAAAAGTCCGTCCCAGCACCTCAAAAGAAGATCTATTGCAATCTCAGTCAGTTGCATCTAATGATGGTTGCTTGTCATTTTTAAAGAGGAGAAGCTCCGATGGTAATCTATTTTTATTCCTTTATAAACGACATGTTGCTTCTCATATTTTAATTGCTATTTTGTAGGTTTTTTTACTTCGCTTTTTGTTACTTATATTATTATTATTATTGTTATGAATTTTCCCTAGCATATCATGATTAAGAGAGGATTACTTCTGGAAAGATAAAATAAATTGTTAATGAAAACTTTTAGCAGCAGTTGCTGAATTTAGAGAGTAGGATGAGGTACCAACAATCAGTTTTATGAGATTATGTTCCTTAGTGCAGGCTCTTGTTGTAAGAATTGGGTTTGGTGATGTGATAAGGATATTTGAAATATTGTGGCATGCATAAAAGGCCAAAATGAGAGGTATACTATACACTGTTTATTTTTATCAATTGAATATAAGACAAGTGGCATGCATGGAGGCCAGATGGTTGGCATGCATATACGGCATAATTCTCTACTTTTTTTTTCCCTGTAAATCTTCATTTTTATCTGGGCATAAGGACTATCACTATAACTTGAATCCTGTGTATGCAGACTCAATGCTGAGCTGGTTGTAAATTCTAGGTATTACATTTAAAATCTATTGCTGACTGTCTTGAATCTGTTTTAGGCCGTGTTGTTGGAAAACGCACTCCTCGTTTCCCAGTTTCATATTCTCATAAGAGACATAATAGGGAAACTCATATTTCACCAAACCCAAAAGCACGGAAATCAGGAATGTATGCTAATGATGATGATGTGGCACATGTGGCTGCATTAGCATTAACCCAAGCTTCACAGAGAGGTAGCTCTCCCCAAGTATCTCGCACGCCCTACAGGAAAACAGGGCACTCAAAACCATCACCTTCTCATAGCAGAGAAGGAAAGGTATTGATACATTGTGAGATTATCCTGGTTCCTTTCCTGATAATTTGTTGTTATTACTGTTAATTATTTATTATTATGTTGTAAGTTATGGTAATTCAATTCTGCATTCGTTGTCAAAATGTTGCAGGCCAAACTTTCTGGTCTTGCAGTTGATGAAGAGTTTTTGGATGATAGTCTAGAAAGCAAGGATGGAGATGCTCGAGACACAAGCTCTTCAATGTTTATGGAAGGTGTTGGTACGGTAGAAGTTCATCAGAGAGGGAAGAAGCTTTATGGGAAGAGAGAAAATGCTGAAGACATTGATGATGGACGAGAAGCATGTAGTGGTACTGAAGAAGGGCTCCATACTGATGCCATGAAGGAAAAAGTTGATGTTGAAGTTAAATATGGAAAAGCTGAAGTGTTATCTCCTCAGGGGCAGAAGAGGCGGAGCAAGAAGCAGTTGTTTGGAGGTATGTCGCAACTTGGCATTGCATTACTTTCTTAGCAAGCCTTATTGTCATTACTATGGTATAGTTTGGTAATGCTTTTGAGAGATTGTTTTTGATTATTTTACAAGTAAAACTAGTAAGATGCGTTTGGTAAAAAAGCGCACACACACACACATTTTATATATAAGGTAAAAAGCAGAAATAATTTAAAGTTTGTTTGTTTTTTTAAATGCTTTAGGGTATGTTTGTTTTATTTGTTTTCTATTTTCACTTTATAACTATTTTTGAGTATAGTAAATTTAAAATTAAAAATAAGAAAAAATTATTTTTTATTTTTTGAATCTCAACAACTGAAAACAATTTTTTGTTGTTTTTATTTTTTAAAGTCGCAAAAAGCAGTTATCACATTTTGAAAACAAAAATAGAAAACAAGCAAAATAAATGTCCTTATCAATAAGTTGCTCTTAAAATTTTAAAATTCCATTATTAACATTAAATAATAAAGAAATGTTTTCTCAGTCCATCCCCCGTTAATAACATTAAAGATATTTTTTATCTTTTTAAACATACACAATAATTTTGTTTTTAATTTATCAAACACTTATTACTTACGTTTAAAATTTATTCCACTTTTAAAATCAAAATTTACTAAACACTCATTAGTTTTTTTTATAGTAAATTTACAAGCAGCTTCTTTTAAAAGCATGAAACTTGTTTATATATCATCTAATAACTTATTTCCAAGATCTCATCTTGAAATGTTGGAATTTCCCTGTTGCACTGTATAATGTAATATATTCCATCGAATTTGTGGATTTGAAGACTTTGTGTTTAGGATATATGAACTGCATGTAGCATTGTAAATATAAGTTGATAATAATACTTCATGAAAACATTGAAAAATGGCAGGCAAATGTACAGGTTATGGAAGGCTTGAAGAAATTGTGGAGTTGCATTTCAGAACCATGAATGTTAAGAAAATCTCCTTGACGTGTTGAAAGGATAGATCATTATTTTAAATAAAAAGTTTAAGACTTCTTTAGTTAAGACCAGTACTTAGTAGTTCTTACTTCCATGAAAATGGTAGAAATGAGATTTGGGGAAAAATTGGCAAGATATTTATTATGCTGGTGAAGCCCCTTATCCATAGACATGGCTTTTCCACTGAGATAAATATTTATATGAACATATGCATGTAGAATTGTTACTGGCAAATGTTCATGTCAGTGTTTACCTGAACACTTACCTGTTTGCTTGATGTGCTTATTCAATCATCCTTACATGTACAGATGAAGCCTCCGCCTTTGATGCCTTACAAGCATTGGCTGATTTGTCTCTAATGATGCCAGAATCTACGGTTGAGTCTGGTATATATATGTTATGATTCATTTCTATGCCGTTTTGTTTACTTATGGTTGTGTATGTGTAAAAATGGCTGCTGAATGTTTTTTTTCTTCTCTTAACAATTACAATAGCTAGATTTGTAAGAAAGGATGGTTACTGATAGATTTGTAAGGATGAGATAGTTGTCACTTGTTTCTGGTTAAACACTTCATTTGTATCAATGAATCAAGGGGAGGTAAGTTTTATAAGGCAGTTGTTTAACCTTCTTTGATACATGGAATGAAGTGTTGGCAACAAGAAACAACATACATAGAAAATCAATATATTTGAGGTGCGAATGTTAAAACGGATGTGTGCTAATACTAGGATGGATAAAATTAAAAATGCAGATATTCATAGTGTTGTTGGGGTCGCTCTAATTGAAGATAAGATGAAAGAGAATTATTTATATTGGTTTAACCATTTAGAACGTAGGCTAATGAATACACTTGTTGGTTGGATAAAAAAGATTGACATTAAACAAAGTAAAAAATTAAATGAAAGACAAAAATGACTTGAATGGATGTAGTAATAAAAGATATAAATTACTAGATTTTTAAAATAGAATGATGAATAATAGAATTGTTTGAAAGAGAAGAATTCATGTATTGGATTAAATATAATTTTTTGTATGTTTTTGTTCATTTAGCTGGCTTTATATTATTGAGATTAAAACTAGTTGGTTTGGTTTTTTTTTTTGTGCCATGTGCATATGGTTTAATCGACATGTTTTTTTTGTTGCACTTGTGAGTATTTATAATTATTGTAAAGATGGTCAATACTTTTTCCAAAACATAGGATGTACCATCTTCTTCTCCTGCAAACTAGAAAACCTGTGAAATTTAAAAAAAAAAACAAGAAGCAAATTTTGTATGAAATCTAATTATATTAATTTGTAGCAGTTGTTTGTATTTGTATACACTTAAATTCTCGTTTGTATTACTAGTATTACCTTTGCTGTTGTCTTTTGAATCATCTGTGTGATTAAAAGATGAAAAGGTTACTTTTTCTGCAGCAGATAAGTTGAGTGCGCCTGAAGCTACATCCACCAGCCATCAGAAAGACAAATTGAGAGTGCATGGAAGCAAGACACTTCTTCCAGTTTCTGTTGAGATTCCTGCCCCAAGAAAATATAAACCTGCAAGAGATTCAAAATTTGATGTTAAAGAGCACTCTGATGCAAAACTACGACCTCAGCCTGCAAGTAAAGCATGGAAAAGAAAGCGCAATTTCGTTACTTCAAAGGTTGATATAATCATGTGTTGTATTGAGTGCAAACTCCTAACACTATTCCTATGTTTTTGTTTTTTCTTTCTTTTATATTACTAGACTAGGATTTGTCTAGTGATCTAATTTAATATTTGTGCATGTGGTAGTTGTCAACTGAGACAGAATCTCCCCAAAACGAGCCTTTTGATGCTGAGGTATCTTATTTAAGCCTATCCTTAATTTACTGGCCGAGTGTATATTTTACTGTTAATTGTGAATTCTCTAAATGCATGTAGTTAATGTATATTGGACTTTAGAGATTATAGATCTGAATTAGTGCGAACATTTATTTTTTCATATATGTTTTTTCCTCCACTTTCGGTAGAAATATTGGTAGTTTTGGGGGATGTGTGAACTTCCTTTGCATTTTCAAAGGGCTGTTTTATTGAAGCTGTAAGTCCTTTTTAAAACAATGCCAAAGAAGTTCTAGGAACTTTTACATAAAATTTATCATTGAAGCCAAAAACATTTTGTATATTGTATACAAGTAGCTTTTACACTTACAGTCTTTTGCAAATTCATGCTTAAGGCACCAAAAAGATAAAATATTTTGGTAAAAGAAGGCCACAAAATGCCAACATTTTTTTAATAGATATTTTTTTATTAGATATAAAAAGTGCACTAGAGACTAAAGTACGATAACTCTGACTTGAAAGCTTTTTAGAAGGCACAAGAAAAACATCCAGATCTGGTAAGGATAAGGACAGAGTAAAAGAGCTTGACCTGGAAGCCTTTTGTTTGATTAGGACGCTAACACATCTTATCGGGCACAAAATTGAGGGGTATAATAGAATACAATAAATCAAAGAATGAATAAAAAGCTTTCGACTCCTAATCTCAAGTTAATCGCAAAAAATGCATCTCTCATTGTATTGATGAATTCACATGCAAATAAAATTTGCACATTGGCATCGGTAATACAAGCAATCCAGTAATGCTCGGGATAAGTTAGCTTTAAAGGGATCTTAGCATACTAGACATCATCCTAGAAACAAATGGAAGAAACATCCCCTAAGTTCATACACTACAAATTGAGAAAAGGAATATCTCTAGAAGTTGATAAACTTCCATAAACTCACGCCATGAGGTCCTCTGGGAGTGGTGGAAGGCCACCCCCACTTATGACTCCATACGTCACCGAGATCATCTTCCTCCATAGGGCTTTCCTTTCCACCTCAAACTTCCATGGGAAAGTGGTTTACACACCTAGCCCCACTTGACCAAATGAAATGTAGCCACTTCCTCCGTAGTCACCCAAAGGAAATTTCTCATAATTTGCTCAATTTGAGATGCCACTGTAGCACAAGAACAAGAAGCTCTATTGAACATACCAAGCACACAAGAAGTACACAAGGACTAGATTATAACCAGCTCAGAGAAAAAATAAAAAATAAAACAAAACAAAAGAACAACTAGCTCAAAAGCGACAAAATGCAGTAAGGAATAAGGAAAACCTTATTTCTCTGAGCTGGTTATAATCTAGTCCTTGTGTACTTGTGTACTTCTTGTGTCAAATTTGAACTTCTATTTGACCTCAAGTTAAGTACATAAGTGTATACCTTATGGTGGAAAAGTCTGTTAGTGCAATTCATTTGACAGCTGTTATATGAATTTACATATTATGTATTCATGCCTGTGTGATACATGGATTATAAGACCATATATGTCTGCTGATACTGTTATGATTCTTACCTCTTCAATTCCCTTTTGTTTGGCAGGTCATGCCCGAAGATGAAAATAAATTGGCCAATGAAGGGAAGGTTTGTGTTCAAATTCTTGCTTCCCCGAAGCAGTGGAAATCAGCTAGATCTTTGGAGCGTTCTCTGCCAAACAGTGACCAGAGAAGGGCAGGAATTGATACTGCAGCTTCAACTACCACTAATCAAGTTATCTTACCAACAAAACAAAGAAGTAGGCGGAAGACAGATTCAAGGAGACTCTTGGTAAATAATGGGTTTGTCTCCCCCCAAAAAATTCCCAAAGTCCATGTTGATGCAGTCCTAGATGCTGCAGTCCGCGCAAAGGTTGCCTGTTTTCTATCCTTTTTTATTTATTTGTTTTTATATTGTACATAGCGGCTGATAATTTTTCTTGCTGATTGTGTAGAAACAGCTTTCTTGTTGCCTATCATCTTCTATGGTGCGTAGATGGTGTACTTTTGAGTGGTTTTATAGTGCCATTGATTATCCCTGGTTTGCTAAAAAGGAGTTTGTGGAATACTTGAATCATGTTGGACTAGGGCACATTCCTAGACTAACTCGTGTTGAATGGGGTGTCATACGAAGGTGAGCTGTTTCTTAAATTTTCATTTATTCATTTGCAGGTAGATGGTTCAATTATACCTGTTTTCATTTGCAATGCATGGACGCTTCATGTAGCAATTTGTTATTGATGCAGTTCTCTCGGAAAACCTCGTAGATTTTCTGAACGTTTTCTGCATGAAGAAAAAGAGAAGTTGAAACAATACAGGGAATCTGTTAGGATGCACTATGCTGAACTTCGTTCTGGAAGTAAGGATGGGCTTCCAACAGATCTAGGACGACCTTTATCAGTGGGGCAGCGTGTAATTGCCCTTCACCCCAAAACAAGAGAGATTTATGATGGAAGTATACTCACTGTTGATCATGACAAGTGCAGGGTTCAATTTGACTGTCCGGAGATGGGTGTTGAATTTGTCATGGTAAGGTGCATCATTTTTTTTTTGGGCATGTTCATGAGCCACTGGCACATTACCCACTTTGCATGCAGTGAGAGCAAATATGGGTGCTGCTATTTAGAATTATAGATATTTTAGCATTTTTTTAAATTTGTGAATAGGAAGAATGGAACAGAAAAGTGTTATATGGAGTTTAAGCTGATGAAATATTAACTCATTTTCTCCTAGGAATTGTAACAATAAGACAGAATTCTAATTTTCTCACTTTTAATTCTAGTCAATGCTTTTGTTTCATTTGACATCAAATAATGAGGAGCGGATCTGTTGGTCTATTGTTGCTATGAAACATACTGAATAATTATTTAGGGTTTAATTCATTAGAAATATTTAGGTCATGTTTAGTATGCAGGAAATGAAAGGAAAAGAATTTTCCTTTCTCGCGTTTAGTATGCTAACCAAAGAGAATCAATTATTCTAATGGGATATTCCACATAGGGGTAAATTGATTTCTTTTACATATCAAGTTTACAAATGTTCCTTTACATAAGAGAATCTCTTTTTCTTTTTTACGCTTTTTGTTTTTCATTGTTGAATCTCATCCTATTGCCATCGAACCACCATCACAACTCGCTGCCTACATCAAATATTTGACCCAGATTCAGGATTTGTGGGATGTCATCAAGGATTGGGTTGCAAATCCAGTTCATGTCGAGCTAGGGAGTGGCTGGGCTTTGCTTTTGCTATATCAGGTAGATTTGCCGATTGTCTCAGCTTTCTTGCAGGGGATAATGAGGGCCTCAAGCTTTGTTTGTGCTTGCTCTACACGGGTGAGCGGATGACATGGAAGAAATCCCCTCACTAGCAGTTCTGATCTTCCACAACAACGATAAGGATAGAGAGACATAATGTGAAGGACGGCCGGCAAGCAGCATACCATCTTTTGGGGCCGGAAAGTGAGATGAACACCATGACTGAAGGAGCAGCAACGCGAAGCTCTTGGCACTGCCAGCTCCATAAATGATGGACATCAAAAGAAAGACAATTTACAAAGAGATAGCTCAAAAATAAATATGTGAAATTGTTGACGAGAGACAATTGGTCCGTGGATGTAAATTTTATTTCATGTGCAAGAAGCATGTTGGTGATGCGCTGCAAGAAAAAAAATGAAAAAATAATAATTAATTAATTAAAGAGTTGAGAATATTTTTGTAATTGCATTAGTTTATTGTATTTTGTTATCTTGTATATCAAACGACAGAAAGATAATAAAAATATTATACTGATTTTCATGTCAATTTTATTTCCTTTCTTATTTTTTTTTTTCGAATTCATTCACCCATACTGACTGAGCTATTAAGGTCATTAGTCTTGAATGAAGGTATAATCTCCTAGTAGTTTAATGGGTCTTCCCTCATTTTTGAAATGAAAAATGTGTGATACCTCAAAATTTTGACTGTGGCAGAGAGCAAGGATGCTCTCAAGGAGGTTTATGGAAATTATTTTCCAAGTACCAACACTTCATTTGAGTCAATAAGCGAGGGCAGGGTTTCCAGGTGTCCTTATGTGTCTCCAATGGAGATTTGGAGTGGCTTTGCGGGTGGGAGTTGTGGGCTCCAGATCTCAAGAAAGTGGTTTCATCAACGAAGTACAAGTGTAGGGATGATGATACTCAGCCTTTAGAGGAACAGGTTTGGGCATTTCATCTCTTTCCAGCTGTTGACTCAGGGATGACCTCCCTGAAGGAGCCTAGGCCTCGAGGTGGAGTCACCAACACAACCTATGAGCATGTTCATGGTTTCTAGATGACAGGGAACATGACTTTGATAGTAGTCGATGTAACAAGGTAGAGTGGGGATTGGCTGCAAAAGGAGTTTTCATGGTCAAAAACTGTTTTGATATCCAAACAGGACGGGGGGCAGTGAATGGTTTTGGAGAGAAAAGCTGGTGGAGAATTATATGGCAACTAAAAGTCAGCTCCTAGGATTGCTTTTTTTGCCTTGTAGGTTACTTGAGGAAAGGCCTCAACACTCAAGCAGCTTTAACGAAGGAGTATCCCTGTGGCGAGTCGTTGCCTGTTGTCTAAGTGTATTGGAGAATCAATTAATCACCTTCTACTCCATTGTAATTGGATGGCAACTATATAGGGTTTTATTTTTTCTTTGCTGGGCGCGGGTGCAGTTGGATCGGGTGGGCTTAGAGATTGTTGCTTGGAAGGGCTTGCAGGTGCTAGGGGCTTGTTCATGCTCTCCCTCTTGTTGTGTTTTGAAAAGTGTGAATGGAATGCAACTGTCGAATATTCGAGAACATTGAGAGTAATCCCCAAAGGGTAGAGGGTGAGTTTTGGAGTTTGATTTTAGATATCGTGGTGTGTTATTTTCCTTGTGTGATATCAATGATGTCCTTGTTCCTTTTTGTCTTTTGTAAGTTGTCACCTTGTGGGTATCCTTTTTAATAGAAGTTTTTTTCCTGATCAAATAAATAAACAGAATGTTTATATAACTCGAAGCTAGTCACCCCTGAACATTTACTTATTAAATTGGTATGCAATGCTTACTACACTTTCATGGATTTTTCAGGATAACATCATTAGTTATTTTATCTTTTGCCATAGTGATTCATATTCTTTGTTTGTCGAAGTTAGTTTTTCTTCTTTCTTTGGAAGTTGACTTATGGCTCTTGTGGTACAGGACATAGATTGCATGCCTTCCGTTCCACTGGAAAATATGCCAGAAACTATTAGAAAGCAAAACGTACCTGTTGATAAGTCATCTCTAGGCTCTGAGGAGCCATTAGTAAGGGGACTATCAAATACTGAAGGGTCCATGATATTTGCTGCACTCGAGCATCCGGAGAAAGCACATGGATATTCTTATATGCCTCCATCAAATAATTTCATAAATACTTTGTTAAAGCATGCGAAGGTCAGTGCTCTACTGGTTGCATATTTGTTCATAACTTTCAGACTTTGTTCATAAAATCTGCGTTAATGTATTTACTTAAAATTATTGAGTACTTACTGTTCGCTTTAAAGGTTTGAAATTATTTAATGTTAAGAGGTGAAAATATTGTATCAAAAAATGATTTATGTGAAGATTCATTTTGATCTAAAATGTTAATAGATATAGTTGTAATAGCGTTCTGTATTTTTCAATTCTCTTTCAAGTACTTAATAATAATTTGTGATGCATATTCCATATTTAATTCATGAAATGACATGAACGAAAGTTATCATGATGGTAAATGACATTATGATGCATATTCCATATTTAATTTGAGGTGAAAATATTGTTATTATTTTTGAGGAGACTGGCTGGTAAATGACATTATGAACGAAAGCTATCATGATGTAAGATATTGAGTCTCATATAAAGAGTGAGGTATGTCGTCTTTGATGTCTTTGAATACCAAATGTTTGTCCAGGCGGGCACTGCTCATTCCATTTCACAAGCTAAAGCAGCAGCAGTTGACATTGTGAATGCACAGCCAGTGGCGTATGGTCAGCCTGGTGCTGCAGCTCAGGTTCCTGCAAGAGAAGCAGACATACAAGCTCTTTCTGAGCTAAGTCGCACCCTTGACATGAAGGTATCTCTGTATTCCTAGCTTTAATAACAAGTCAATTAAATTATACTGATTCTAGAATTTGTGACGATGATGTGCATCACATTTAAACGTTGTTGACATATTCTGTTGTGTTTTGGTCTCAAACAATTGTATCTTTCCGTACTCCTCTTTTGTAGGTTCTTTTCCCACATTTTGCTTTTTCTACATAGCTGAACTTCCCTTTATTTTTGGTTATGCGGCAGTCTTTTCTGTGTAAATTTACCTATTTATTTCTGTTATGTAACATAGTTTTGCAATCATACCCTGCATTGCTTCTCTATTTATTGCTTGTAATTAAGGTTTCTATCTAGTCCAGTGGTAAAGGTTTTTCCTTGGCTATCAAGTGATGAGGCATAGGGTTGTGCTATGATGTAGGGAAATTGGGAAACAAAGAAAAAATGACAAAAACAAACATCACCAGAAATGATCCAATATTTACATGGTTTGGCTAAGATGACCCCCATGGCGAGAGGGAGGGATTTTCAGGTGGCACCAAGGCTTTTAAAAAGTGGTCATTGCATTCTCATTATTATGGCCATTATATTCCTAAAATTTTAGTGGTTGTTGCTTTTCCGCTATTGTTGCCAATTGGATATGGAGATCCATGGAGTGAGATAAGATGAATCAAGACTTACCAAAGTGAGAGATCAGGAGACAGGATGGAAAGTCCAATTGAGATCAGACAAATCTAGGCTTACCAAGGAGAGATGAGAGATTTGCTGTTGAAAGATGGAAGAAGAGAGAATTGATGCAGCTGCAATCCAAAGTCATAAGGGTTAAATAATATTTCCAATTGCAAATCATGGGGTAAGGCCGTAAGGGTTATGTTGGGCTTAGATATTAGATCTAGTATGTTAGAATATTTAATAAAAGGAAAGTGAGGTGTAGGATGAAAGAAGGCTTAAATTTGTTTATCGGAAAGAACTTTATTATACCACCAAGGCGATGATAAAAGAACAAGAGGCTGAGATATAAAAAATCTCATATAAACAAGGAACATTACAATACATCACAATATCTAAAAACTGGCCCCACTGTCCATTCATGCCCTGAGCAAAACTCTCATGAAAAATTCTGTGATTCGTCTCCTTCCCTAGCCCCCAAAAGATCACCATGTGTTAGGCCTGCAAAACCCTTGTCGATCCTCAACCTCAGCACTCACGCCACTCCAATGGCCCCACAAAATGCCAAACCATTCATAAACCGACCATACTCTTATGTCTAACTAGTCCAACTGAAATAGAGGAAGTAGTTGGTCACCACCAAATGACCTCTTTTCCAACGCCAGTTCAGGGTAAAATTCTTGCCCAGGCAGGTTTCCATGTGAAAAAAGCCAGTTTGGTGGAAATGAGAATTTGATATCTCACTTTTATTTTATTTGGAAGCCAACCCTTATTTAAGGGTTAAAAAAAGTTTCTGATTTTTATTTGAGAATCGTAAAATTGATAAGATAAATATATCAATAAGAATAATCTTTACAGTTTTTTAATAAATTCATTTGTTGTTATTTAAATAATTATTTAGTGCATTATACTATTCACATATCACTTCTATTACTCACATACTTAGGTTTGATATTAATGTGGTTATATTGCTTCATTAGGAAAAAGTAATTATTTAGGCCTTCGGAAATATTCTAAAGGTCGATTGTCCTTTAGAAAAAACTGATTATTTGTACTAAAATTTCTATTAGCCCAATTGATTGCTTCACTAACTGAATCTCACATTTCTTCCATTATGAGCGGCACAAAAATACGTTGGTCAGTTTGGATCCATCCGGCCGGCCCATAAAAGTGGAATATTGAACATTGAATATGGCCTTCCCATGCATGTTTAAATACGATTCGTTCTTTTGGGTGTTTATGTATTCTATGAGTATTATTCTGTTCAATGGAACGTAATTGGATCCATTGCCTGATTCAATGGTGAAGTTTCTTTGCTTTCCTAGCGAGAATGCATCAATTTAATTATTGAAAGTGGTTTCTCATGTAGAACTTTGGAATGATAAGACTTCATTTACTAAATGCTGGATGGTTAATTTTAATTTTGATTCTGTTTCCTTAGTGCTTTGTTATTTATTTGTTATAATGCCCAGTGTTGTAAAAGACGGTCTGGATGGCTGTCTAGACGCACAGAGAAACACTAGGAGAAGGGAAGGGAAAACCTAAAAGGGCAAACCCGGTGCTTCCGTGAGTGGTGGGGTCTAGAAAGAGGTCGTATCACACAGTCCAATAGGAAGGCAATCTTTCTCCCATAATTAAGTTAATTGCAAGAAGATTGCCTACGACTCGAATGTTTAGGTCACGAGACAGTAACTTTATTGTTATATCAAGGTTTGCCGTTGAAAGTGAAAAAAAACTGTTGACCCTAAATCCCCAAATCGCACCCACATGTAGCAAAATCCTTCACTAGTGGCGTTGGCCTCTTCTCCCTTTGACCAGACATTTTTTTGTTGCTTCCCGAGTATTAGCGTTGCCCCCTATCCTTTCTACCAATGCTCAGACGTTGCCTCCCTTTCCTTTCTACCAACGCATCATCCTACCAACCCAGCAGCACGTCACTTCCTGTCCTCCCTCACCAGCTGGTGGTGACAACATAGGGTATTCAATGACTTCCTTTTATACTTGTCCTAAGTGACAACAAAAGTCAAATTATGAATAGGCTTGCATGGACTAGTCTCAGTGTTCTCAGATAAGGAGGTTAATGGCTTCTTGATTGGAGGTGTAGCAGCGATAGCGTAGCATTGTTAGTCTCCCATCTTCTATTGTTGGCCTTCTTTCTTATTGTGATCCTCAATCTTCAATTCCTTTATCAATATGCTGTTACATTCTGGGCCTTTTGGCCTTGTTCCTATATCCTAAAGAGTACTGAGAATAAATGTAATTAATTAACATATGGTATAGATGTAATTTACCTAAAAATTTGGTTTGTTAACTTAAATCAATTTTAATAGAGAATGATTAAATTTTGTTCTCAAAATAATATATATTTGTATTTTTATTAAAAGTTATAATAATATCATGTATTTATGCCTATATTTCTTTAATATAATTTTAAATATATGAAATATTCTTTTTACCTTTCAAGTTTTGTCCGTGCTTGCACCAATAGTCCCGAGCCCAAATAGAGGAGGGTTGTGGTAGATTTGTGATAGTGAGTGTAAAACTTTGTTATATCTTTTTGTATGAATCGTGACATAAAAAAATCATTGAAGCATTACCTACATAGTGATGTGCTGGATCTTCTAGACGCAGAAGCATTGATAAGGGAGCAAGGGTTGCTAGGTTGTTGTCAGAAGCAACGTGCTACATCAATGCCTGGATGAAATGTCAAATGAGTTAAGGTGTGGAGGATTAGTTAAGCTAACATGTCATATCACTGTTTGCTTGTTTAAGCTTTATAGTCATCTTACATTTAACATCTTGGAACATAAAGTCTCTCATAGGTGAGTTTGTAGAGTTATCCAATATTATGATTAGGAGTATTAAAATTATGTACTTTCAAGATACATAGAAATAAGAAATAAGACTTATAGCCGAGTAAACCCACAAATTATGATATACAAATAAAAATGGAAATAAGAAAGAGGTAAGTATTATTCTTGTCCATCGGTTGTAGTTGGTTAAAGTCATAGTTATCAGAACCGGATCGGATATCGACCTGGCTAAGGTATCGGGTGATCGGATCACTGGTTCAACTGTCAGGTCAGTAATCGAACCAATTATATAATTAATAATTATATATAAATATATATTAATAAAAAATAAATATTTTAAACTAACACATTAAAATTATGCTTTTAATATAACACTATTTATTTTTAATATGTATTTCTAATATAAATTTCTAATAAATTTAAAATTTTAGTGACATAAATTTATAGTAAAAGAAAATTTGAATAAAGTTTGAAAGTATATTGAAGTTAAATGTCAATATTAGTCATTAATTTTAAAAATAAAATTATATTATAAAATAAATTAAATAATATTTTATAGTTTTTTAAAAAATCGGCCGGTTTTGTAAAACTTGGTCGAGTCAGTTGAGCTTTTTCGGATTTTTTTTTGCAGAAATGGTCCAATTGAAAAACCGGACTAGTTACATGCCCGAGTCACCGGTCCGGTCCGGTTCCGATAACTATGGTTAAAGTTGTTAACGTTATAAAAATGGCAATAAAATTATACTTATTAAACTTATTCTAGGTGATGAAACATTTACTATTATTGGTATTTATGTATCACAAATAGGTTTGAATAATGCGAATAATCAATAATTTTAGAGGTTCTTGATCGACAAGGTATTCCCGTTGAGAACAGGAGATTTTAATAGACATGTATGGAATAGTTGTAGTGGGTTTAAGAAGGTCTATGAAGGATTTGGCTCTAAGATAAAAATGATGTGGGTTGCGCAATCTTAGACTTTGTTGTATTTTATATCTTGATTCTAGTGAACAGCTAGTTTGAGAAATTAAACTTCTATTTGATCATGTATTGGAAGAAAAGGAATATTAGTCAAATAAATTATAGACTTTAAATATTAAATATTTGTCTTAAAATTATATAGAAGGCTAAAATGTATCTTAAATCATAAGATTAAATAGTGAAAGTTAGTAGGGTCAGTTAAAAACATTTTCTTAGTATATTAATCAACGAGGCAAATTGAAAAGATAAGGTTGATTCTAATGTGATGTGAAATAAAATGTCAGATTGTATTAACACGTGGCTAAAGAGAAACTTAATAAATTTAAAGGTAAGGTATCAGTGGATAAGGACGCATTATAGTCAAACAAAAAGTAAAAAAAATTATTAAGAATAAACTGATGCGTTATGAAAGTCTCGGCAAAAATAAAGATGAAATATATAGACCAACGAAGAAAAAAGCTAAAATTGTTTTGAAAAGGTATATCAAGATTTGTATGAGCGTTTGGACTTCAAAGTGATAGAGAAAGGAACTAGAATTTTAGGTGTTGTGGAGTGTATTCGGAATCACAATCACAAGGTCTTAATGAAAGATATTGGTATTAAAGAAATCTAGAAGCAATATTTTGACAAGTTCTTCAATAGCCATTGTGTTTAGGATGTTGATGATATAAATATACTATTGGGGGAAAGATAAAAAATGCTGAGGGAAAGATAAAAAAATACATGAAGGGAAGTGTTAATAAAGGTGGTTGGTTTTGAATCAAATATAAACTTTTTGTATGTCTTGGTTATATAGTCAATTTCATATTACTAGGATTAAAGCTTGTTGGTTTAGTTTGTGATTTGTTTTTTTTTTACCATCTTGGACCACCTCTCCTCCCTTCTTTTACAATCTTGATAATGTCATGCACTAATATCAAACTAATTTGTTGGTTAGCCTTCCTTCTAATAAGTAGAAGGGCCGTTAGCTATTTTCTAAGATTTGGTTGCGATGGAACAACTTGATACTCCATTTTAAATCACTTGTTATATTAGCACGACACATTTATAGATGTGTCAAATGTTGTTGTGCAAGTGATGCCTAGAAATGACCTTAATAATTGATTTAGTAGCTTACACTGCACATCTTGTCCCATCTAAAAGTTGATTTGTATTGGTATATTGCACATTTATCTATTTACGTATTTATTTTCATTTGCCTGTTATCAGCATATTCATCTAGTGATATGCTTTTTAGCTATGTTTATCATCCAGATTGGAATATGAATTTCCCGTATCTTTATGTGTAGTTCACCATACTGACTCCAACTATATGAAGCTTGGAATATCTGCTGTTATGTTTTGTATCTCTTTTTCAGTTCTATCGAATTTGTGTTAGGGGCATTTGATTGTTTTTTTGGAGCCTGCTGATGGTATCATTGAACCTTGCATAGAATTATTATTAAAAAGTTGCTGACATTGACTTGTTTCAACCACAGGGAGCATTGTTGATGGAACTTAAGCAAGCAAACAATGAAGTAGTTGAAAGTCAAAACAGTAGTGACGGGAGTTTAAAGTATTCTGAACCGTTTAAGAGGCATTATGCTACGGTACTTGTACAGCTAAAGGAAGCCAGTGACCAGGCATGTGGCTTCCGTGAACCTGTTTTCGAGCCCTTCTATTTATCAGTCTTCATTCTTGATGAAAATACTGCTGTGTTTCTTACATAGGTTGCTTCTGCTGTTCACCAATTAAGACAACGAAATACTTCCAGTTGGAATTCCTTGCCCATTTGGGCGAAGCAAACGAGCGTTTCAAATGGCCCTGGAGCCCCCCCAGGTTCTGTCGATAATTTTTCCTCCAACTCTCAAGAAGCAGGGTCTAATGTTGTTGAAATTCTCAGAGGATCAACATCAAAAGCACATTCAATGGTAAATGCTGCTGTTCAGGTACGAAGTGTGGTTTTTTAGTTTCAGCTTTACGTCTTTGTTTTTAGCAACGCAAGGCCTGGTTGATATTCAAACCTGCAATCAAAACAAAAAACACTTACCTGCCAACATGACTAATTATTTATTCTAACACCCATGGTTTTGTATTGTTATTTATGTATTTGTTATTCACCTTATATTGTCCTTGTTCTTAAAGGGGAAAAAGACCATGAGTATTTATTTAGATTTCATATCTTATTCTTTAAATTTATGTGTGTATGTGTGTATGTGTGTATCTGATTTGTTTTTCCCAATTGATGCCGAACTGTTTGGCCAGAAGGCTAATTGTGATTCAATTGCCACCATTTAGTTGCCCTTGTAACTTGAGAGTTTTTTGTCCTTTTTTTTTTGTAAGGGTTCAGTCTTGTAATCAGGGCTAATTGAGATTCAATTGCTATCATTTCACCGAGTCATTTGCACTTGGGATTTAAATTCAGGACCTCAAGTTGCAGGCTGCTTGTTTCAGTTCATCTTAACCCATTTGGTTGAATAATGGTAGTTGGACATTTTTCCAGGGCTCGTAGAATTGTGCATTTTACAAATTTTAGTTTTCAAAACTCTAGTACCACCTCCTCCAAGAGTATTGGAACAAACTGTACAGGTTTATTTTGTATGATCACCTTGAACCAGGCGGTTGAACAAGTGTGGCATTTAAATCCTTTCAGGCAATGTCTTCAATAAGGGAAGGGGAAGATGCTTTCGAAAGGATTAGTGAGGCCCTAACTTCTCTAAACAAATGCCCAAGTACATCAGATTCTGGGGTATCTACGTTAAGGTCTCCAGGTCCAGCCAATGGCAGCTCAGCCCAACACAATCCTTCAACCTCAGGCATGTCCGAGTGTCTGCCGACTAGTCATCCATCTGGCCCAACATCACAGAATGATTCTGACAAAAACGAATTGCAAATCCCTTCAGACCTCATTACATCATGCGTTGCTACTTTGCTCATGATACAGGTAAATTGGAAAGTAACGTTACGAAAATGTTACTGTCATGAGAATGCCAATTAGGGAGGGTTTCAACATAATTTTTTTTTTGTTGCTGTCAGTTTGATTTAGTTTTTCAAGCAATACGAATAGGTAATGAATGTGCCTTAGTGAGTTGGCCCCAAAACTAGTTAATAAATTGGTTAGGTGGTGGCTCACAGGGTTTATTTCAATGTGATTAGCAATTATAATGACCCGGCACTACTGTTAAGACTTTATTTGTGTGCTCGAGACAGTTGCAATCAACTGGATGGTTCGTGCTTAGCACTGCCTGGTGGCTATTTGTGAGCTCATGAGAGTTTCCACACCCTTTTAATTATCTAACCAAAAGTAAAAGGAAAGAAAAGAAAAAGAAAAGTTGGGGTATGGTTCCTCCGGGCTTACTCTAGCATGGCCACATAAGTATCTTGTAACATTTCCTTTTACCACTTCGTTTTGGTTTATTGCGAACTCATTATAGTTGATAAAGTAATGTTAATTCATATTTTACTAATACAAATGCAGATGTGTACTGAACGACAGTATCCTCCAGCTGAGGTGGCCAAGGTTTTAGATTCCGCTGTCTCTAGCTTGAATCCATGCTGCCCCCAGAATCTTCCAATTTACAGGGAGATTCAGATGTGTGTGGGAAGAATCAAGACCCAGATCTTGGCACTCATTCCTACATAGCGGCTTGTACTTGTCAGGTGTTCGCGTGTCTTGTAAATATGCTGGAGCTTTGATTACTCGGACACTCCCAAGTTTTCCATCCCATGTATTTCTACTTGTCTGAAAATGGCCGTATTAAATTTTCAGCCCTTAGCACTAATGTCTGTAAGTGATTTTTTTTTTTTTCAAAAAATTAGGAAAAATAATGTAACAGGTGTACTATAGTTTTTCTTGTCGGTTAATCGAGCTGACACATTTTATTCCTTCTTCTTCCTAAAGCAAATGCAATTTTCCGAAAAACAAAATAGTCAGCCGTATAAGAATTAATTACAATCATCTGCTGTCTAGATTACTCAATAATTTAATATTTTCTTTCATAATTTTCCATCTCTAAATATGCTAATCAAGAACATCGTCAACTCATTAAATGGCTAGTTTTTTTCTTGAGTATGTCCCGTTTTGAACAAGCTCAAGCGTGACCACAACTCACGATCATGCAAGATGTTCATGAGCTTTATAGCTATAGAGAAGTAGAGTTAAAAGATTCAAATATGGCCCATTCAAAGGGATTACTTCTCCTACCACTTCCTACCCCCCCCGCCTTTCTGATCATCTTCATAACAATAATAGTAACAGAACACGAACAGAAGAGCACAAGACACAACAAAGAAAGGAGCCATTTCTGGTAATTTTAAAACAAATGATTCTTGTAGCCTTAATTATGAACGAGCAAACTGCTACAACAAAAAATAATAAGCAGCACATCAGCACTCGAAGAACAGGCCACAGGGTGCCTAAATTTAGCAGCAACCCCTTTTCCCAACCGCCCATCAGCAGCAGATGCTAGTACAGCGGCACTTAGAACAGAATGATTACTTGGGTTACAAGGACGAAAAAGGGGGCTACAAAAAAATTTAAAATCCTCTAAATTTACAGATTTTTCTTTCGATCTTCTAAGCTTGTATCCTAGAAAGGGGGCAGGGATGAGATACATTAGAGCAGTCCAATAAAAGTCAAAACAAAACAAAACAAAACACCAAGCAGCCTGCAGGATGTGATGTCAGAGAGAAAGTAGGCGTGCGCGTCTGGAATCTACAGGGTCGCAATCCAGGACCACCAGGATCAATCCCATCTATCCTGTAAAATGTTGGCTAACCAAGCAAGAACCGGAACACATCACTCAGCGAAATAATGCCTTCTACGCGCTTGCTTCCAGCCTCAACCACCACAACTCTCCTAACGCCTGAAAAAACACTCCAGCTGGTCAATAAGAATCGAGCATGAAAATTTTCTACGAGTTACTGCAGTAACACCACAACATGAAGAATATATTTATAATTATATACCTGGATAGGCCAACCGCTCTATCACTTTGTGAAGGGGGTCGGACTGCAAACACATCTGACACCTCTGTCCATTGAATAGGCTATAAGGAGAGTTGGAGTCTTGTCCAAGTTGCAATGCCTAAAAACAGGAAAAACAAAATCCAGGCAGACAATTGATTCTTAGTGTAGGAAAAACACTTTATTCAGATAACAAATCAGGAAAGATGTATGACTTGCATCCAAAAGAGTAAATTAAACAAGTGGAATATGAGAAGAACGATTAACAGAAAACACTTTTTCCCACAAAATAAAGTGTACAAGGCAGTTGTCATTTTCTACATTCAAAAAACTATTTAACATAACAAATTTATTTAAAAAAAAAAATACAAGCATGGACAAGAGCAAAAATGAGCTCTATAGGTCACCTGATGGATCCTCATTTCATCAAGGCGAATTTGTTTATATGCTCTGTCCTTGGCCAAGGCAGTGATATCACTGTCAAACAATATAAAAGTAGATAAATTTTTCTGACAATGGACTACATATGAACTTATTAAAATCTAGGAAAATCAGTCAGATGGCATAAGCGTTAATAATAATAATAATAATAATACCTTCGAGAATATATATCGAGGAGTGAGTAATTATCGTCAACTATTGGAATTGAACTAACTTGAGCTGCAAAAAAATTGTAAAAAAATAATACACAATTAACTAATAATAACAAATAAATAATCTACAGCATGGAATTGGACATCGGACAACACACAACAGTGACACACAGTAATGGCAAACCATTCAGCAAGGCACCAGAATGGAAAATATAAGAAGCACAAACTGTCTATCAGCTTCATGCAACAACTGATGTATCAACACTAGATACAAAGCCATGCAGCGAGTGAAGGAAAAATCACCTTCGACAAGCAATGACAGAGCAGCACTGAGAGAGGCATTTGAACTCAACATTGCAAATGGGGGCCCATTTTTATCCCCAAGTTTTGGAACCCACGTACCCAAAGGAATTGAAGAAATAGGTTGTTGCAGAATTGGCAAGGAGCTAGAACAATGTCTAAAATGCCTGCAAATACCTGATAAATGGGTCCATATGTTAGCAACAGATCAATATTCTCAACTACTGAAAATAAAAAACATATCTTACACTTTAGTACTTCAGATAGAGAAGCAAGGTGTAGGATCTGTGGAAAGGAACCATCAGCTGAAGTTGAATGGACAATAGGAACCGTTGAAACCTTGTTCTGCAGAATTTTCAAAGCAATATCCTTTAAGGAATCATATGGGCTAGCCTGCACATTCAAATGTGACCAAATTTAGATTAACCAAAGTTTAAAACAGCTAACAAGCTTCCAAAAGAATTTTAGCAAAAGTCAGATTACATTGGACAAATTGGGGAGATTTCAAAAGTCCATGATGACAATGAATGCCTTTATTCATGTTAACGAGTTTGCTAGGAGAATCAGTTTTTATGTAAAGATGAGTCCTGTGTGCTTTATATACTGGATTTTTAATTCCAACAGGAGGTAGTTGAATAAGTGAACCAGGTTTTCACTTAGTGGGCGACTCACAATAACGAATAACCATTACACAGAAAAGCCCACTTTCTTGTTTGTATATTACAAATTGAACTTAATACCACAAGTGAGGAAAAAAAGACCTTTCACTTCAGGGCAGCAGGCCAAAGCCCATCATTCTTCCAAGAAAATGACAAATTCATATCATACCATGACACTTGCACTCGCAACCTATCAACAATTAGTAGTGTCCGGGTGCACTTTTGCACACCAAAATATACTATTACTTGCTTAGATCTTGTTTATTTGCTATCCCTCTATGTGTAATTGTTGTTATTTTAATTTAAGGATTTGGAGATTAAATAGATCAAAAACAAGCTCAAAATGGAATTTACCGAAGGAATGAGCTCTCAATCTTAGAATCGCCAACTTTAATCCAGGAGGAGTTATGAGACCAGTAATACACCTACGGACAAAAAAATCTATGCAATGAGCTATCCATTACAAGTGACAATAAGTTACACAACTGGGTCAAATATCTGACATGGCTGTGTTGGTGAACAGGTCAAATTTCATGAATTTTGCCAGAATTTTTAGAAACCCAAAAATTACTGTCACTTAATCTACATAATTGTCTTGTTGGATGGAGAGCTTATTTCTGCCTAGGTTTTTTTCCCCCATTTTGTGGGAGGACATTGAGAGAACTAAGGGGGATCAAGGGCAGACCTCAAGGGAGGAACTTAGGTCTACGGGCATATTGGAGCAGAGAAAGAGAGCCAGAGATCAAGTAAACATGGTGGAAATTGATTCAAATCCATACTAATTCTATTTTTCCTCTAATTATTATTGTTGATGAACATGATGTATAAGACTGTTGTTAAAGATTCTTTCATCATGTTTGTCTAAAACCCTAGCATGGGGTGTAGTTTCATATTTGAACCGAATGGTCGAATGTTAGCCTTAGTTTATATACCTATTTCATTCAATTTGTTGATTTGGATTTAATTGCATGAAGTTGGCCTGAGCGACCATACTTTGTTTGCTAGATTTAATTGTGAGGCATCTAATGAAGAAGTAATTAATTTGGAAAACCAAAAAGACTAGGGATAGCAAGTCGCAAGAGCAATTGCACTTTGAGATTCAATCTAGGATTAATTGTCAAAGCAAGATTAAAACCTAGATAAACATTTTTAAGAACTCAATAGACTAGAATTTTTAACATCTCAGGTGTAGACTTGAAGCTAGGTTGAATAATATAGATCCAGATAGCAAAAGTATGTGATCTATGCATGTGAAAACTGGATTCTTGAATTGTGAGATAAGTTGGAGGATTAAATAAATAATCTAAGGAAACCAAACAAAATCTAAAACCCCGAGTCTCCAAACCAATAAGTTTACAAGCTACAACCCTTAGTTTGTATTACTTTTGTTTTATTTTATTAGTACTAGTAGTAAATTTAGATACTTTCCAAACTACCTTTCCAACTTTTCTACCTAGTTGAATGATCTTGAAATCAATAGGTAGCATAGTATACCAGTCCTCCAGAGATAGACACATACTTAGGAAAATTATAAATGTAATTTGGAAAGTGTTGCGAATTATACAATATACAACTTCCATGTGCTCTCCATTATTCTCCATATTGACCCCCAAGGCCTTCACTGTTTTGCTATTTATCATCCCTTCTCTATGCTCTCTACTTCCTCATTTCTCCATCTTCTATCTTTTCTGCCTGTTTTCTTACTATCCTAAACATCAGCTCCTCTCATAATAATGGTAGGCAATCAACATTGAAGTAATCTTCAATATCTAAAATGAACCCATGTTCTCGTAAGCGTAGTTTATGTTTACAGCTGCAGTGTGTAACTGAGCATTTGGAAAAAGGGAAAAAAAACATCAAAATTTTGACCTAGCATCAAAATAATGAAGTCAACTTTGATTTCGAGCAACATTAAATAACTAGTATAGCACATAAAAGTAAATGAGGATTAATTTGAAACAAAAGGCAGCCAAAGCATCCTAGAGAACACTCACATGGACAAATTGTCTTGGATACGATCTCCCATAGCTCTCAATTGATTTTCCCTCCTTCCAGGCAGATATAGTGTGAGTATCAAGCTCCTCCTCCGTGAGGTTTGATCCATGATTCCCAAGCTAAGATTTAATTAAATACATAGCATCACATCACACGGCAGAATACATTACAAGGATGGAAAAAGAAAATGGCCATCAAAATGACTTGGAATTCATAAAAGAACCATTTAAACCATCAAAACATTCACAACTTATTTCTAGTAAACCAGTAAACTTTCAATAACAAGAGACCATAGATTTTCAATTGAAACGAAAGCCAGTGAGAAAACCAAACTAGTCACAAACATACCTCTCTTAAAATCAAAATGAAGTCTAACGCACTAAGAACACCAACAAACCGACTGTTGCCAAAATCCCAGAGAGGTGCCACAGGAATTCCCTGAAATGGGTTATATTATTAAGGACGTTCATACAGGTCAATACAAATCAAAACTTCCTTTTGTTAGTGGCTTGATTACACACACAAACACCAATCTTGAACAGTGTTAGTGCAATGGGAGTCTTAAAATGTACCACCAGTCTAGAAGTCCATGCAAAGTAGTAAGTTATGACACAAAAATGATTTCACATAAAATTTTACAAACAATAAAGACAAGGGAATAGAAAAAAAAATATTAATGGCACCTAACAAAGGGAATATCAGGAACGAAGATATTAAAGAATACTACCCTACTGTGTCAAACAGATCGTTTCCAAATAGAATAGATTGGGGTCCCAGCACTCAATCCAATTGAGAAATGAATGGTGTTAATTAAAGGTAGCATAATAACTAGGGTGCATGTTGCAAAATCTAATAGGGTTTACTCCACACCTATTTTATCTACCATATAGTAATAGTTCATTACTTCATTGAATAGAACATTTCAATCTATACAAAATCTAGTATTCTAAAAATGGTTATTCAAAAAATATATAAAAAAAAAATAGCATGCATAAAAATGATACTTATCTAAGACATAGTTATATTGTAATAATAATTGATATTGATTTCAACGCTTGCAAAACAAGCTATAAATCTAGCAATAAAAACGTCAACCACTGTATAAGAAAGATTCATTTTTCAAATATTAGGTTATGGAGTTCACAAAGAATATCATGCTTAAGTATCATCGTTTGATATGCAAGTGAGCCCTGTTACCAGTCAATAAAACGTATGTGCATTATATTTTTCTGATCCAAAAATAAAACATATGTACATACACAAGAATGTGTAACATATCAAATACCTGTTCATAGAGAATATGAAATGCTTGCTTCACTGGTAAATTGACATCAAGGGCAATGACCTGTGCCGAAACAAAGTTCAATTAAAAATTCAATAATCTCACAGTACAAACCGGCAGAGGTAAAATATTTCCAAGACAAAAAAAGAGCAAACTTGGTACATAAAGCTCCCGCATGTGGCGGGATCCGAAAAGGAGTCAAGCCACAAGAGCCAATATGAACATTCTTCTCCCACAATTAATTTTTAATTATGAGAGACTTGTCCGCAACTCGATCTTGTGACCTCCTGGTCACGTGCCAGTAACTCAACCATTATGCCAAATTCACCAAATATTCTCAGGACAAAAACTTTAAAAATAGAAAAGAAAAAAAAAAAAAAAAAAGAAAGAAAGGTGAAGCATCCAAACCTTGCCTGAATCAGGGAGCAACTCATAAGCAGTATGAGTAGATAGGAAGATGGATATACGTTGACGAGAGGCCTCTAAATCAGCTTCTGATATTCTCTGAACAGCATCCTGCAAGGAAGAACTCACACGTCATCCCATCAATTAAAGACAGTTATAAAACTTGCAGATAAGAATGTTTTTCATTGATGTGCCAACCACCATCTTCATAAAAATGCAACGGATGAGAAAGAAAAACATAAAACTTCACTACACCTTATCCAAATTTAAGTGCATCATCGACAGCCAGAAAAATTATAAATCATTCAAAGGATAGTTGATCTTAGCTTGAAAACCTTCTGAGTTATCCCGAGCACAAAATGTTGAATATCGTGTTTATTAAATCATATAACAAGAAAATTAAGCTTCCTAAAAACATACAGAAATCAAAACCAACTATTGTGTACGCTTGGCTTATAATCCTAAAATATAATGATGATCAAGGGAACAAGGCCATTCATGTTTACTGAAAATCATAAAACATGAAAATTAAGCTGCACAAAAAAGTAAAGGAAATCAAGACCAACTATTATGTTCACTTGACTTATATTTTAGGATTATAAGCCAAGCAAACACAATAGTTGGCCTAAGGAAGTAGCTAGCAGGAAAGTGAGAAAAAATAACATTTGATAATCTTACCAAGCACGCAAAGTTATCATCGACATCCATGTGGGATCTATCAGGAGATATTGGAGGAATCATGTCCGACTCTGGAGCTAAGAAGACTGTGTTCACTATCCCATAGCCATAAGCCTCATTTTCAAAGGGCTGGTGCTCATCATGCCGCCACTCCCCATCAACAAAAAATTTGAACTGCAAGAAACAAAGCATGGTAAAATCAATATTCAAGAGATATGTTTGTGACATGAAAAGGCTCACAAAAAGATTACTTTCCTAACATTCATATACAATCGAAACTATGGGACATGTGTGAGATGTTATTTTGTGCCATTCAGAACTAAAGAATAATAAAATAAAATAAGCATATAATTGAAAAATCAAGACATGCAAAAGAAAATGGTCAGGCTACAGTATAAATAACGATTCAACAAATTTATTTTCTGGGGTATGCAGTTGTACAAATGCATTCAGCAAGAATATTTGTATGCCTATTCAAATGGTAGAACTAGAAGGAAAAAAATTATCATGAATGGGGCAAATTAACCTCAAATTAGTCAAGTAAAAGATATGTTAGGCTAAGAACTCAATTGTATGCATAAGACTAGGTCAATCAACTTATTAGATCTTCTTTCTGGAGATAAACCTACTGCAATAAGTATTGTTATACTTATACAGTAAATGAGAGAAATAAACATATCGTGTAGCTAGGAAGAAAAAATTGTTCTCAAACAAGCATATCGTATTGTGTCCTTGGAAGGTGCATGCACAATTAGGAAGAGAGCTTCCACCAAAACTATGATGCTTCCAATCAATGGTTTACCTATAGATCACCAGAAGTAGTGATCTGAAGAGGCTGATAGTTAGCTCTATTTGAAAATATATTTTCTCAAGTTAGAATATTTAAATCTTGCAGCTTGGACCATGAAATTTCTACCATTTTTATTTTACATTAGGGAAGAAGACTAATGAGAACATCATTACGATATCACACTGAAGATCTAGGAATTACGCACCCCCCCCCTCCCAGGACTTGATGCACAAAGGACGCAATGCAAACGCTCAAATCTCAAAATCTAAGTGAAGGAGAAAACAAACTATCGAACACTCTTGTAAATCTCTTTTCTTTCACGAGTTTGAAAATTTGAGTTACAGTCACGCAATAAAAGCAAACATAAATTATGAATCTTGATGAACCTGATGATATCCCGGTGTCAAGCTCCAGATGACTTGAAATACAGTGGGGCAGCCTTCCATGGGAGACATTGGTATATGTTCTGACCACCTGACAATCAAACCAAACTGAAACAATCATACATACGCAACAACAACAGAGCAAACGAAAACAAAAAAACTCAGACAAAGAAAACGATTAAGCAATTGCACGCTAATCAGCAAAAAATAAAAATAAAAATGCAGACAATGCTCTTACGAATTGAAAGATCCCAAAAGAGAAACTCTTCTCCCCCCATAAGGCCACACGAACCGAGTTGGTATTAGCACCGTCCCTGGGGCACTGCTGTTTCTGTGCCCGAAATCAGAATTCGAATTAAACATGACTAATTTCTCCTAATGGAATAAATACACTGCCCAAACCCAAATCTCCAAAAAAGCAATAGTGCCAAGACTCTCCACAAGTGTGCTTGCCACCCAGACCAACAAACCACTTTATAACCGAACCCAACCGATCGCCCACTTCAACCTTAGACCTTTAAATTTAAGAACCACCCAAGTACACCCTCAAATTTCAGGCACTTTTTAAAGAAGGATCCTCCATGGGTCAGCAGAGGACCCTCTGAAGTTTGTACATGCGAGGCAACCAAAAATTTACGAAATCTTCAACCCACGAATCCCAAAAAAAAAAAAAAAACCTAGATCAACAAGGCACAATCTTTGACAGAACCACGCTCTGAATCAATTGGCAGAAACCCAGAAACTGCACACCAAAATCCACCACAGAGCCACCCACAATTTCGAAAACCCACAAAATCCAACCTCTTAGCCCACAAATTATCCTCAAAATTGGACAAAACAAACGGTGAGATCAAAAATTCAAAACCCTTCTTGTCCTACCGAAGACAGATTGGGTATCTATCGAGAAACATGAACCAATTCGCCCACCAATCTGGACCGAAAAAACGGAATCTTAGACCAAATCGAACCCAAAACCTTGAAAGCTCCAGACTTGGTAGGAAAACAAATAGGGAATCAGACGCGTCCTTCGAATCCGCAAAACAAGGAAGAAATTGCGAAGGCGGAGTAAACCAATCGCTGGCAATAGAGGCGATAAATTCATGGGCGAATCTGAGAGAAAATCGACATTGTTGGATCTTCAAAGGCGTGCAATACCAACAATTCCCGTACTGCGGATCCGGTAGAGAACAGAGGCCGTACACAGTCGAATGAGCGCACGACTAATTATAACTTACAGTCAATAATAGCATAAAAATGTATTTATTTATTTATTTATTTATTATTATTGAGAATGATGTTTTGTGTCGAATTGAGATTTTATTTATTCATAATTTTATTTTATTTTTATCTGCTATATCAATGTTATTTATTCTTTACTGAAAAGACTGATGGTAAAATATCCTAATTATTTCGTTTCAAATTAAGAATATATTTTAAAACTAAATTTCTTAAGCACTGCATATTGTTAAAATAAAATCCTGAAATTATCAATTTGTGAATATATAAGACAGTACACGTAATTTTAATTTATCATTTTCAATAATATTGTTGTGTTAAATGAGTCCAGTTTTTCCTTAAATCATGCATATATACATTGTGGTATGGTATCCGATTAAAATAAACACACACCTAATTCTTAATCATTTTAAAATGTTGGAATTTTTTTATTAAGCACTAATCTACTATTTAAAGTTGGTGTATTTTTCATTTTTCTTTAGAATAAAAGAAAAAGGTATATAATATTTTATTATAATCGACAATAGTTTAATAAGGACATTTAATGATGAAATCTCAAATATATTAATCATGTTGAATAACTTTTGCCATTACATTATTCATGTGCTTTATTAAAAATAATATGAAATTGTTTAAGATTGAATGAAACTAAATAGGCTTGGGTAGATTAGATTTAAGATTAAAGAATGAATATATGGTAGTTTAGATATTTTATAATGAATTTTGAGTCACAGTTTCAATAATGTATATTAGAAGAAGAAAAAAAAAGTAACAGTTTAGAATAGTTTTTATCCGTGGTTTATAATATAGTTGAATAAGATTATTCTATAAAAATTATATTTTTGATATAAGTATTATAAGAAAAACAACGCACAATATAATTATAATAGTATAGAAAACAAGTATAATATAGATATTTTAAAATATTTTGATTTCCTTTAAATAATAGTTAAAGCACGTGTAATACCTTTATTGCAACTTGACTATTAAGTAGCAGTTTATAATTAAGTACTATGTAAATATAAAACTATTCACTCTCAACTCAATTAAAATCAAAATAAATAAAATTATCTATATGTTAAATTTAAATTTAGGCTTATTTATGTATAAGATGAAATATGATGCAATAAATTCTAATGAAATTGAAAAATAAAGTAACATAACATCTGATAATAAATAAGTATATTGAACGCTAAGAGAATAAAAATAAAAAGTATAAATGAAAAAAATGAATAGAGTGATCAAATTATTGGTAATAATAAAAGCAGTACTATTATCAATAATAGTAAACATTAATTCAATTAATATAATTTAGTGATCTCATCAATTGTACTCTCAAAATTATAATTCTGCCCAAATTATTTATTTCTGTTATTCCTTTTTTACAAATTGGATCAAAATGTTTTGGTTTTTTTTTTTGGTTTTTTTTTTCCCAGTTTTTGCGTCACAACAACAGGCCATGACCATCTACCAAAGGCTTGTCGTTATGCTGAAAAATAAATAGTTTATGATGGTGATGATGGTGGACATGTTGAATATAATCCGGGACCATTCGGACATTGCAACTATTCCAAGCCTTCGTAGCCAATGATTTTGATTTTAGAACCCACCTTGTCTATTATTATTATTGTTGTTATTATTAGTATTGTTATTATTATTATTAGGGCCGGGTCACTACTCACTGGTCACCTTCCCTTCCCTCCATCGACTACGGTTACGGTGCACCGCAGCCCTGTGGGCACGTGGCAACTCAAGCTATGGTCAACCCTTTTCCTTTTGATGAAGTTATGATCAAGTATGTTTGACTAGGCCCTGAATGGCTGGATGTGGGCCACCACAGCCCCATTACTGGAAAACAGATAAAATGGATGCAAGTGCAGTCTATTCTATATTATTACTCATGCACTGTTGTTCTGTTTTGTTTGAAGTTATTTTGAAGTACATGCAATGATGCAATCTTCAAATGGAAGAACGTTTGATGAAAGATGATAATGAAAGAAATTGAATGAGGACACTCTCCATAATTAAATTTAATGTTACATGAGTCGGAAAATTAATTGAAAAGAATGAATTCTTGATAAACATTTACCTAATTAATCCAATTCCTTAATTTAATTAAAACTAAATTAATCTTAACCCTATGAGGTTGATTATATATATAAATTAAGATGTATAAAAAGTTTATATTTAATTTAATACATATATCATTCATTTTTAAGTAATCTTATCAGTCATTTTTCTTTATTCTAAATACGATAATTACATATCATTTGTTACTATATGCATTCAAGATATTTTTTGTATTCGCTTTAATTTTTTTATTCTGTTCAATATCATTCTTCTTTATCCTCTTAATATGTACATCGATTGACCTACGTTTCAAATGGTCAAATCAATATAAAAGATTTTTTTCATCTTAATTATAATCGAAACTATTCCAACAATACGACAAATATCTTTATTTCTAATAGTCTAAATTATAGTTTTACCACACATACGTTTTAACATTTGCATATCAACAATATTAAGCTTTTGTACATGTTATTTCTTGTTACCCTTACACTTCATTCCGTATAAGTATATAAAAAGAAGATCTAATAATTGTCTTATAAGACTTTTTGTAAAACTTTGTGGCCTATTATGGTTACACATAACTCCTGGTAACACTTTTCTACTTAAATCAATTGACTTTAATTATATAATATGATTGACATCACCATCAATTTCTTCATTTTTACACTTAAAACAGTATGCATTAGAATGTGTAGATTATAAGTATAAGAATATTTTGTATGTTAATCATTCATTTGCTAAATTCACACTCTATATAATCAGTCATGCATTTGCTTGATTTTAATTGTCTAGGCCAATGTTTTGGTATATGTTTTGGTTTATATATTTTTATTTTTAAAATTTTAAATTTTGAGTTGAATTATGAATGGAGAGAGAATGCGTTTAAAGAATAAGTCTCCAATGGAATTGGATAACAAAATAGAGGAGAAGTAAAAGATAAAAATAAAAAAAAATTAATTAAAATTTTCGTCTAAATTAAATTTAAATTTAAAAATAAAAATAATTATAATTATTAAAAAAAAAACAATCAAAGACTTACACAGAAAATTTAATTATATTATAATGACGTGAGACATGTATTTTTTAGAATTTAAAATCAGTAAACCATTTTAAAAACGGTGTACCAACCAGCGTCCAGTAGAGTTTGTCTATACAACATTATAGGAAAAGTATATCCAAGATTAAAAGTTACGTTGAGAAACTAATTAAAAAGAGAAAGCAACCCCATTTTTGCAACTCTCTAAATTTAATTGAGAGATGAATTAAAGTTGGGTGGTAACTACAAAACCACTGTTGGGACAGCTAGACATCTATCACTGATTGCGTTGAACGGCTGAAATTAATTGCGTACGGTCAAGCGGCAATTATCTGCGTACGTCCAAACACTTCTTAATTTGACTCCAAACTGATCACAATTTTGTGTTGATAATCCATTTTTGGTGGCATTTTGGGTTCTAATTGTGCTGTGTTTCCGAAATCAATGGCGTATCATTTGGACAATTAATCTCTTAATTTGAACATATATGTGCTAGCCGGTCCGGCATATCTCAAAACAGCGTGGAAAAAGTGAAAGCATGTGACTACTGCAGCGAGTCAACAAAAAGGGTAAACTCTTGAAGATCATGATTGACGGCTGCGTGTGGTTACAGCATTGCATAATGATTAATGCATGCACACATACATCACATAAAAGTAAAACACTCCCCGAGCCTAATTAATAGTGCTATATATAATATACTTCAAATCTTCCCATGTGCTTGAGCATTCATCAGACGGATGAATGGATGATAAAGTTTCTCCTAAACTTTTATTTTATTTTACTCTGGAAGGCGATTTTGATGATTTACTATTATGCCGATCCAGACATGATTTTCACTTATTGAATGCCTATATATATTATTTCATAGGTTGCATGTATGAATGAGCCCACGTTATGATGATTCAGCATGCCTTTTACTTAAGCGGTCTGCATGTTATTATATATGCTCCTTTGACACCACTTACAAAAGAGCTACGGGGTAGAAGTGGAATGTACATGGCATGTTTGTTTGACATGTTTTCTGTTTTCGTTTTTAAAATGTGATAGCTGTTTTCGAGTAGAAAAAACATAAAACTAAAAACAATAAAATGTTGTTTTCATTCTTTAGGACATAAAAAATGAAAACAAGTTTTTGTTGTTTTCAATTTTTAATTTTTTTACCCGAAAACAGCTATTACATTTTGAAAACGAAAACAGAAAACACCCCAACCAAACATGCCCATAGATTTTAGTGCTTTAGAGACAGGAGGCGGCATGCAATATTGCCGAATATTGCATATGATATCAGAAAACTGAGAAAGTATATGTATGTATGCATTCAAACTTAATTTGTATACGTTTAACAGTATAGGGATGTCAACAATGAGTCATGAAAGAGTAAAAGCAACACAAATGTGGATAGAAGTATCCGCCAAGGCCATGGAAGGAGGCTTGCCAACAGATAAATATTTTTAACCGGATGATTTTATCGGATTTAAAACCGGATCTACGTGTCTGTCCAGCGTGTTAGTCCAGTGAGGCATCCAGCGTGGCAAAAAAATATTACGCGCTGCGTTAAAAAAATGGGCGGTCAAACGACAAAAACATAACAGCATTTAAATCGGTTCGATTTAGAAAATAATTGTATTACGAAAAACTGAAATACTATTTTATGCATTAAACATACTAAAAACTAGGTTTTGAAAGTGATAGAGTGCTTTTTTTGAAAATTTAAGAGTGGAAAATCTCATACGGGAATTTTTGGCCTGTAGCTCTCGTCGATACTTACAAATAAAAAAGACCTAATTCCGACTACTGTGTGCAAAATTATGACTATTTGAAGTTTTCGTGAAATTACAGTCCACCGGAGATAGCTACAGTTCACGGAACGCAAAAACCCCCAGATAAGAGATGATTAATTCGGTTTGATGATTCGGTTCGAGGAATAACAACTTTTCTCGAACCGAAGACCTATTTTTCGAATGGAAATCTTATTTCCCGAACCGATGTCCTTATTTTCCGAACCGATGTCCTTATTTCCTGAACCGAAGTCCTATTTTCCGAACTGAAATTCTATTTTCCTAACCGAAATCTCTATTTTCCTGAACCGAAGTCCTATTTTGCTGAACCGAAGTTTTATTTTTTTAAAAGAAGTTCATCCCAACCGAGTAGAAACATGTCATATTCTCTTAGAAAAAAAATCAATGATTGAGATGGGAAAACCAACAACAAAAAAAGGCTACCCCTGTGTAATTTACTTTTATATGGATGGGAGATGTATAAAATATATATTTAATAATATATATATATATATATATATATATATATATCTGTATTCTGGGTCAATTATAGGTGCATGAAATAGAAGACGAATTGGTTGTTTGGAACATGCAGGAAATTTTTTGATCAAACAAATATTGGTATATAACAAAATGTTGTAATTCAGGTAACATTGTATTGTGATGAATTCGGTCTATGTACTGTTTGATTCTAGTTGTGTGGTTGATGAATTCAGTCTCATGATGTGATAATATTGGATGCTTTGATTGATGAATCCAGTTCCATTTAATTTTGATATGATATTAGAAATTTTTCAGGGTTTTAGTTCTTTGGTGTCGTGCTTCTGTTTGTCTACTTTAACCTGTAGAATGGCTTAGGATCATACTTCTTATGCTACAATAATTCATATATTATTTGTTCCGTAGTCTCCCACCAGTCCCAGAGCGAGAGAGTCGAAGACGCATGCTCCGACCGTTTTCCATCAAAACGACAGATCAGCTTGAGTTTTATTTGTTCGTCCGTTGGATCAGGCATTCCGATGATGTGTCATCATCTGAACGACTGCTCCCTACCTGTGACCAAAGCGGTGCTCACCGAATCCAAACCCTATAATATTATAATATCTATCCCACATTGCTCCCTGTAACGACGCGTTGGGTGTCCATAGCGCTAAACCTCGGACGTCTGTTCCGTCCCTTCGGGGACATCCGATAAAATTGGAACGATACAGAGAAGATTAGCATGGCCCCTGCGCAAGGATGACACGCACAAATCGAGAAATGGTCCATTTTGGGCCCTCCCGTCGGCTCGATGAACCCTAGTCGTTCCATTAGATCCCATCAAAACGGGTAAGTGGACTCTGTTCAGAGATGGACGAACGATTAATGAGAGTTTTCTTTCTGGACTCTGTCTAAATCCCTATGGGTTATCTTCAGGTTTACGCATATTACATAAATACTAGATTTCTAGTTATTTTCTCATAATTAGAGGTAATTTGAATCCTTAATTTCTGCAGTGGGTCATTGATTTGGTCGTAAATTCACGACTGTTTTATTTGTTGCAAGAGGTTATACCCTTCTCCTTTGTCGCCAGATGCTTTGAAATATATATAGTAAGTGTTTTTGGGTAGTGGTTTTAGTTGTTTTCGTATATATATAGAAAGTGTTTTCGGGTAGTTGTTTTTGTGTTTTTTTTTTATTTTCATAAGAGAGCAAGATGCCCCTGTATAGCTCCTTTTGCTAATGGACACAAATAAGCTTTTGTCATCATCTGGAGCTCAAGTTACTAAGTTGCTGTGGTGACATCTACTAACAGGTTAACACAAGTGATTCATGTACTATTTTAATCAGAAGGTGGGCTTTGCTTCTCTATTTGTTTGCCAGTTGAATTATACTAGAATAACCCACTGTAATCTCAAAGCGTATAAATAATTTACTTGATTGCCGTACCTCTGTAGTTACAGTTACTAAATATGATGGCACCTTAAGTTTTGTATCACTACCATGCAAGGTTCCATACATATGTCAGGATTTTGGCAAACTTTGTTCTTCTTTGTCTGTGAGTGAAGTGTGTTGGTCCACTGTTCTTACCAATCTATCAAGAGGATAATGGTCTAGATTTTATTAAGCCACATGCGTAATATAAGATCATGGGGACCGTGAGAGGATGCATCAAATTGCTGGGACATTTTGTAATCTCGTTCTCTAGCATTTTATAGGTCTTTGTAATAGACATCATTTTGAAAAGAAAAACAAAAAAAAGGAGAATCCTTTTGTTTCATAAATCATTTTAGATTGTTAAGTGAAACTCCTTTCTTATTTTTAGGAATTCGGACTTAGACGAACAGACAAGAGTGTATGTTCATGCCTGCCTTGAGTTAATGATAAGTCATATTTTTCCCATTTTGAGCACACCCAAGATGCACTTTACTCACAATAGAAGTGGAGCAAGTCGTTCCTTACATATAGAAAACAACTATAGAAAATAGCAGTTTTACAAAAAGTGAATTGCACAATACCAAATTAAATAATAATGATTTATATTTGCACATATATATAACATGCCTTTTCTCTTTCAAGACATAAATATAACCCAAAAAGAAATATAATTAATGAACTCCTACCTCAATATATATATAAAACTTAATCCTCCTTGATTCACTTTCTTTGATTCCTCCCAACAAGACCATGCAATTTCAAAACTACCAAGAGTACCAAGAATGAGTGAAGGAAGTCTATCTCTCAAACTCTCCAAACAACACAAGTGATAACCAAAACCCTAAAACAAACACTCCTTTTACACTGGCCCAATATTCTAAATTTATTAATTATTTATTTTATCTATTAAAATACCTAAAAACAATTGACTCTCAAGCCTCCAAGCACCAAATTGACTTGGTTACGATTAAGATAATTATCTCGGTGGCTACATCATTAATATAATATTCTAAAGGCTAATCTAAAGCTTTTTGATAAATTATTTGAAATATGAGTCCTTATATTTCCTTTTATTTTTTCCATTTTGTTTGAAATTAATATTAAAATAAGATAACTACACGTGACATTGTATCTTTGATAGTTATTCATTTGTACCTTAGATACTAAAGTTTGAATATATATAAAGGTAGTTTAGATGTATGAAGTGGGCAGAGTAGATGGATATATAGATACCAAAGTATCTCGTAAATAATCATGATTGGAGGGGAGTTTATCTTTTTGTCATTTTCTCACATAAGGGTACTTATACTAAACCAAATCACAAGCACTATATTGGTGATTTTACACAAGCACACTACATTGCTTTCTTTATGAAAGAAGGGTAGTCACACCATAATTTTAAGCACTTTTCTTAAATTTACATATTTAAATTATTTTTTTATTTTCCTATACAAATATAGATCACAATAGATTTATTAAATTACTCACTTTATCATTAAAATAATATTTTATATTATTTTTTATTTAATAATAATTTTTATGTAATTTAATATAAAATAACAGTAAAAATTATGAAAAACATGAAGTTGAGATATGAGAAAAAAAAAATTATATGTAATTTAATAATTATATAAAGTAAAATTGAGAAAAACTGTACAAATCCGATAAAAAAAATTAAATATAGAATTTCTATTATGGGAATGAGTTTTTTATTTTTTATTTTTTTTCTTAAATAAAAGAAAACAGACTATGCTCTAAGAATTGTATTGATGAATCGAGTCTATGTACTGTTTGATTCTAGTTGTGTGGTTGATGAATCCAGTATTGTGATGCTTTGATTGATGAATTCAGTTCCATTTAATTTTGATATGATATTAGAGATTTTGCAGGGTTTTAGTTCCGTGGTTGTTGTGTCTCTATTTCTTATGTTATTATTTTTATATGATATTTGGTGTCATGCTTCTCTTTATTTAGTTGACCGTGTATAATGGCTTAGGATCATACTTCTTATCCTACTTTTGCTCAAGATGTTCTAGGAGGGAGAGCGAAGGCCACAAAAGTGCATGGGCACAAGTAGCCTACGCTTTCTGGACCACCAAGTGTTGTGGACGAAAGGTTGACAACAAATAGAGAAAGAATAACATCTTTGGTTTCCAAAACCTAGTTTTGGGTGTGTGCATATATCTTGTGCAAGATAAATATCTAGCAAAGCGATGGTAAACATTTTATTATTTTATAGTCAGATTTTTTAACATGGAAACGAAGTTTTTTTCATTGATGGTATTTTGTAAAACTGTTAAAACTGCCAACCATGAACATTGGAGATGCTGGATTGAAAGATATAGAGATCATGAATAATGGCAAGAGAGATATGGTAAACTAATAGATGAAGCTAATTCCCCCCAATACAATGACACCAAGGTTCGGACCAAGTGGCTGCACTGTCACAACAGCATCCAGAGATCTTATAATGGCTCATGGGGCTGCTGTATATCCCTTTACAGACCAACACATGAAGGAGATGGAGGCAGAATATGGTGGAACTGAACAAGAAGATGATGGAACTAAAAGGGACACAAAGGAGGAGCCTGGTTCCAAGATGTGATGGATGGGAAAGTTTGTAATAAAGCTTGATTATGTTCTTGGTAAAGTTTGTAATAAAGCTCGAGTATGTTCTTGATAAAGTTCGTAATAAAGCTTGAGTATGCTCTTGGTGTCTATATGAGAAATAAGGTTCCATGATTGTTGTTTTTACTCTATATTTAAGCACTTATAGTGAATGTGCTCAAAGTCTGTTTGTGCTTTGTATTCAAGTCATGTAATATATTGTATAAGTTCAAAGTCTATCTGAATGAATTGTTTAGTAAAAGTTGGGATCTTTCATTGATGCTTCGGTGCTTGTTGTTCCATTATGGTTTGTACGATAATCATGTGAGACTCTTTTACAAAGGAAAACATGTATTTTTGGCCTAGAAGAAGAGAAAAGAAGCCATTTCTGGAAAAAAAAAAATTACATCCTCGAGTGAACCATGCAATCTTGTTTTCATCACACAGCAGTCATGCTTCATGCCAATGGGTGAAAAACTATATCCTCCGTGTGAATCCTTTAATCCTGTTTTCATTGCATGTCGGTTATGTTTCAGCACCGTGAAGCTCCTGCCCCTGTGAAGGTTCAAGGCAGCTAGTTGACGGGGGCAGTTTTTGTGGGTGAAGGTTCAGGGCGGCTGGTTGACGTGGACGACCATTCGATCAAAAACGAATGCACAAGAGCATATTTTTTCGTCCAACAACAAGAAATCAAGAAATTGATATTTTATTTATGTATCAGTATACTTCCCATTTACACAGGGAGTGCAAAAAAAGTTTTCAGCAATGTAACAGAAAAAATTCCTTGTACTAAGTCTTGTACAGTAGTGGCATTCACTAACACAGGCCTAGGCACACTACTTAACAGTATGTTGCATTTGCTGCACGTATGCAAGTTGCTTTCGGCCATTCTTTCGTAGGAATTTTCAGTTGGTTCACTTTTCCTCCTACAGCCATCATACCTATGCACACATTGTTAGGATCGATCCACACATACACACAGAGAACACACATGATTTAACATGATTCGGCCAACAAATGCCTACATCTACCGGAGGAACTGGTTTCCGTATAATAGAGATAGATTTTACAGATCTCACATTTCTCTCTAATTTTATATGGATTTTTCGTTTTTGTTTTCCACACGTATTTACAGTCATAATGTTTTGATATTTAACATGAGAAGAGGGAGACAAAAATACACAAAAGTCATAATTTGTGGTTGCCGGTTTTGACAAAACCATACTGAAAAAGTCTTTACTACCAAAGTCTTTACCAAGCCAAAAATTCCACTCACAACACAGCAGAAATTGAACTGACACAATCAGAAAATCTGAGGCAGTGAACCCGTGTAAATTAACCAATAAACCTCACATTACACAACAAGAAATGGAAGCGTTTGGAATGGCTTGGAGCTGAGTAGAAGACAAAGGTTTAGCCCCAATCAAGTTTCCAGAAAAATGAGAAAGTATATATATATATATGCATTCAAACTTAAATTTGTATACGTTTAACAGTATAGGGATGTCAACAATGAGTCACGAGAGAGTAAAAGCAACAGTGCAACACAAATGTGGATAGAAGTATCCGCTAAGGCCATGGAAGGAGGCTTGCCAACTAAAGGTCCAAGTGCTCCAATTAGTTAACTCGGTCGGCAACGTATTATGCCGATTCAGTAGAATGTCATCGTCTTTGGTCGTCTTTCATGTTATTATGGACGATGGGCCTGGAGTAGGTATATATATACGATTAATTGTATTGCTTTTAGGTAGTTTTTGTAGCAAACAAGACTGCATTGTAATGTCCAAATTAATTTGTTGAAATGGCAAAGAAATTGGTAGTTCGTTGAAATGATAACATTGGATTTACATTGTACTGGTTAACTTAACTGGTGGATGTTCAGATTAAAGAGTTATGCCAGCCTTGAGTTAATGATAAGTCATTTTTCATTCCCATTTTGAGCACACTCAAGATATTGTGTCCTCATTATATATAGGCTGAGATCGTAAACAATAACAGAGCCCAAACCGAAGGATTGGAGTCGATGCAAAGTACACTTATTACTTTCTGAAAGGCAAGTATAATTCTCTTTCTGGACTGAGCTTGATCCTGTATTAAAAAATGTGCATGCATTGTTATTTAATAAACAAATGTAGATTCATGTGATGAACAAAGTGAAGATATGCTAGCTAATAAGATAAATGCAACGAACTTGGGCTACAACACCAAGAACCTACCTTCAAAGCTAAGAGTTTATAATTTCCACACTCCGATAGATATGGGTTCTAAGAAAGTACTAAGTCCTCATATTGTAGTGAGAGGAAAAGGCAGATCACCATCTCTTAGAAAAAAATCAATGATTGAGATGGGAAAACCAACAACAAAAAAGGCTACCCCTGTGTAATTTACTTTTATATGGATGGGAGATGTATAAAATATATATTTAATAATATATATATATATATATATCTGTATTCTGGGTCAATTATAGGTGCATGAAATAGAAGACGAATTGGTTGTTTGGAACATGCAGGAAATTTTTTGATCAAACAAATATTGGTATATAACAAAATGTTGTAATTCAGGTAACATTGTATTGTGATGAATTCGGTCTATGTACTGTTTGATTCTAGTTGTGTGGTTGATGAATTCAGTCTCATGATGTGATAATATTGGATGCTTTGATTGATGAATCCAGTTCCATTTAATTTTGATATGATATTAGAAATTTTTCAGGGTTTTAGTTCTTTGGTGTCGTGCTTCTGTTTGTCTACTTTAACCTGTAGAATGGCTTAGGATCATACTTCTTATGCTACAATAATTCATATATTATTTGTTCCGTAGTCTCCCACCAGTCCCAGAGCGAGAGAGTCGAAGACGCATGCTCCGACCGTTTTCCATCAAAACGACAGATCAGCTTGAGTTTTATTTATTCGTCCGTTGGATCAGGCATTCCGATGATGTGTCATCATCCGACGACTGCTCCCTACCTGTGACCAAAGCGGTGCTCACCGAATCCAAACCCTATAATATTATAATATCTATCCCACATTGCTCCCTGTAACGACGCGTTGGGTGTCCATAGCGCTAAACCTCGGACGTCTGTTGCGTCCCTTCGGGGACATCCGATAAAATTGGAACGATACAGAGAAGATTAGCATGGCCCCTGCGCAAGGATGACACGCACAAATCGAGAAATGGTCCAAATTTTTTTCTCTCCCGCGTCGATGAACCCTAGCCGTTCTATTAGATCCCTTCTACCATCAACACGGGTAAGTGGGCTCTGTTAAGAGAGTTTTCTTTTTGGACTCTGTCTAAATCCCTACGGGTTATCTTCAGGTTTGCACATATCACATAAATACTAGATTTCTACTTATTTTCTCATAATTAGAGGTAATTTGAATCTTTACTTTCTGCAGTGGGTCATTGATTTGGTCGTAAATTCACGTCTGTTTCATTTGTTGCAAAAGGTTATACCCTTCTCCTTTGTCGCCGGATGCTTTGAAATATATATATATATATATATATAGAAAGTGTTTTTGGGTAGTTGTTTTAGTTGTTTTCGTATATATATAGAAGTGTTTTTGGGTAGTTGTTTTTGTGTTTTTTTTTATTTTCGTAACAGAGCAAGATGCCCCTGTATAGCTCCTTTTGCTAATGGACACAAATAAGCTTTTGTCATCATCTGGAGCTCAAGTTACTAAGTTGCTGTGGTGACATCTACTAACAGGTTAACACAAGTGATTCATGTACTATTTTAATCAGAAGGTGGGCTTTGCTTCTCTATTTGTTTGCCAGTTGAATTATACTAGAATAACCCACTGTAATCTCAAAGCGTATCAATAATTTACTTGATTGCCGTACCTCTGTAGTTATAGTTACTAAATATGATGGCACCTTAAATTTTGTTTGAATAGCATCCATTGTTTTTCTTCTGGGTGTAATTTTTCATGATAACTGGTAGCTTTGCCTCTCCATAATTTATTTGTAAAATAGTTGCACTTTTTTCCTTCTGTGCAATCTCGTGTAACTTCATAGACCAGTTGCTATTTAGCTTGAACTTGATTTGTTAGTTCTATTTTTTGGTTCCTTGATCTCTATCTTTCTAGCTTCCCGTGTACTATGGGTCTCTTGAATTTGGAGGTGTTGATTCAGATTTACTGAAGGCCCCACAATATTTGGAGCTCAAAGACAATATTCAAGTGGCAGCTTGTAGTGTTTCATTAGCCTTTACAGCTGCCTTTATTTTTTTAACATTCACCTCTACCCTTTTGCTTATAAGAGAATCAAAATTAAGAAAAATACAGGGCCAATATATGCCCTTACATATGGGATTGTTGGCTACACCGCTACATCACTTTATTTCCAGCTAGAAGGATCGAATTGGGTGAGGAACTTGTTGTTGACTGGAAGTCTGTTATGCTTCTACTTCCTCTATATTGTCGCAATTGCATGTAGTGCCACTACAGCCATGCGATTTGATACCGTTGTGGTTATAGTTCTAATATGGACTAGAGTTACATCACCTCTACTAGTATTGAGTGGGACAGCAGGGAAGAATGGCAAGGCTGAATTTCAAGACCCTGGTCAAACCACAAAATATCCCACCATTACTTTGGTATCATGCAACACTTCCTTAGAAAGCTATGACGAGGTTTTTGCCTTTTAGTGCCATTTGTATATATTGATTATTGAACTCTACTACATGTTTGCCAATGTGTAAGGTTGCGAGATTTATACCATCTCCAGCCTCCTTTTCGTAGTCTTCATCATGATCCTCCTGATAATCACGGCTTTTGTTATTGTGGCTCATACGTATTTTCAATTTGCTGCTGAGAACCATGAGTAGTGGTAGAGGCTCTTGATTTAAATTATTAGGTCTTTCCTGTTTGGGGGATCAGTTGGCTTGTTCATCTATAGCTACTGCTTGTATCACTACCATGCAAGGTTCCATACATATGTCAGGATTTTGGCAAACTTCATTCTTCTGTGTCTGAGTGAAGTGTGTTGGTCCACTGTTCTTACCAATCTATCAAGAGGATAATGGTCTAGACTTATTAAGCCGCATGCGTAATATAAGATCGTGGGGACCGTGAGAGGATGCATCAAATTGCTGGGACATTTTGTAATCTCATTCTCTAGCATTTTATAGGTCTTTGTAATAGACATCATTTTGAAAAAAAAAAAAAAAAGAGAATCCTTTTGTTTCATAAATCATTTTAGATTGTTAAGTGAAACTCCTTTCTTATTTTTAGGAATTTGGATTTAGACAAACAGACAAAAGTGTATGTTCATGCCTGCCTTGAGTTAATGATAAGTCATATTTTTCATTCCCATTTTGAGCACATCCAAGATGCACTTTACTCACAATAGAAGTGGAGCAAGTTGTTCCTTACATATAGAAAACAACTATAGAAAATAGCAGTTTTACAAAAAGTGAATTGCACACTACCAAATTAAATGATAATGATTTATATTCGCACATATATATAACATGCCTTTTCTCTTTCAAGTCATAAATATAACCCAAAAAGAAATATAATTAATGAACTCCTACCTCAATATATATATATATATATATATATATAACAACTTAATCCTCCTTCATTCACTTTCTTTGATTCCTCCCAACAAGACCATGCAATTTCAAAACTACCAAGAATGAGTGAAGGAAATCTATCTCTCAAACTCTCCAAACAACAACACAAGTGATCACCAAAATCCTAAAACAAACACTCCTTTTACACTGGCCCGATATTCTAAATTTATTAATTATTTATTTTATCTATTAAAATACCTAAAAACAATTGACTCTCAAGCCTCCAAACACCAAATTGACCTAGTTACGATTAAGATAATTATCTCGGTGGCTACATCATTAATATAATATTCTAAAGGCTAATCTAAAGCGTTTTGATAAATTATTTGAAATATGAGTCTTTATATTTTCTTTTATTCTTTCCATTTTGTTTGAAATTAATATTAAAATAAGATAACTAGACGTGACATTGTATCTTTGATAGCTATTCATTTGTACCTTCGAGACTAAAATTTGAATATATATAAAGGTAGTTTAGATGTATGAAGTGGGCACAGTGGATGGATATATAGATACCAAAGTATCTCGTAAATAATCATGATTGGAGGGGAGTTTATCTTTTTGTCATTTTCTCACATAAGGATACTTATAAACCAGTTCACAAGCACTGTATTGGTATTTTACACAAGCATACCACATTGATTTCTTTATGATAGAAGGGCAGTGACACCATAATTTTAAGCGTTTTACTTAAATTTACATATTTAAATTATTTTTTATTTTATTATACAAATATAAATCACAATAGATTTCTTAAATCACTCATTCTATTATTAAAATAATATTTTATATTACTTTTTATTTAATAATAATTTTTATATAATTTAAGATGAAATAAAAGTCAAAATTATGAAAAACATGAAATTGAGAGTTGAGAAATTTTTTTTATATGTAATTTAATAATTATATAGAGTGAAATTGAGAAAAACTGTATAAATCCAATAAAAAAATTAAATATAGCGTTTCTATTATGGGAATGGTTTTTTTAATTTTTTAATTTTTTTCTTAAATAAAAGGAAACATACTATGCTCTAAGAATTGTATTGATGAATCGAGTCTATGCACTGTTTGGTTCTAGTTGTGTGGTTGATGAATCCAGTCTCATGATGTCATAATATTGTGATGCTTTGATTGATGAATTCAGTTTCATTTAATTTTGATATGATATTAGAGATTTTGCAGGGTTTTAGTTCTGTGGTTGTTGTGTCTATTTTTTATGTTATTATTTTTATATGATATTTGGTGTCATTCTTTTCCTTATTTAGTTTAACCTATATAATGGCTTAGGATCATACTTCTTATGCTACTTTTGCTCAAAATGTTCTAGAAGGGAGAGCGAAGGCCAAAAAAGTGCAAGAGCACAAGTAGCCTATGCTTTCTGCACCACCAAGTGTTGTGGACGAAGGGTTGACAACAAATAGAGAAAGAATTATTTTTGGGTATGTGCATATATCTTGTGCAAGATAAATATCTAGTAAAGCGATGGTAAACATTTTATTATTTTATAGTCAGATTTTTTAACATGGAAACGAAGTTTTTTTCATTGATGGTATTTTGTAAAACTGCTAAAACTGCCAACCATGAACATTGGAGATGCTGGATTGAAAGAGATAGAGATCATGAATAAATGGCAAGAGAGATGGTAAACTCATAGATGAAGCTAATTCCCCCCAATACAATGACACCAAGGTTCGGACCAAGTGGCTGCACTGTCACAACAGCATCCAGAGATCTTATAATGGCTCATGGGGCCGCTGTATATCCCTTTACAGACCAACACATGAAGGAGATGGAGGCAGAATATGGTGGAACTGAACAAGAAGATGATGGAACTAAAAGGGACACAAAGGAGGAGCCTGGTTCCAAGATGTGATGGATGGGAAAGTTTGTAATAAAGCTTGATTATGTTCTTGGTAAAGTTTGTAATAAAGCTCGAGTATGTTCTTGATAAAGTTCGTAATAAAGCTTGAGTATGCTCTTGGTGTCTATATGAGAAATAAGGTTCCATGATTGTTGTTTTTACTCTATATTTAAGCACTTATAGTGAATGTGCTCAAAGTCTGTTTGTGCTTTGTATTCAAGTCATGTAATATATTGTATAAGTTCAAAGTCTATCTGAATGAATTGTTTAGTAAAAGTTGGGATCTTTCATTGATGCTTCGGTGCTTGTTGTTCCATTATGGTTTGTACGATAATCATGTGAGACTCTTTTACAAAGGAAAACATGTATTTTTGGCCTAGAAGAAGAGAAAAGAAGCCATGGCTGAAAAAAAATTACATCCTTGAGTGAACCACGCAATCTTGTTTTCATCACACATCAGTCATGCTTCATGCCAATGGGTGAAAAACTATATCCTCCGTGTGAATCCTTTAATCCTGTTTCCATTGCATGTCGGTTGTGTTTCAGCACCGTGAAGCTCCTGCCCCTGTGAAGGTTCAAGGCAGCTAGTTGACGTGGGCAGTCTTTGTGGGTGAAGGTTCAGGGCAGCTGGTTGAAGTGGACGTCCATTTGATCAAAAACGAACGCACAAGAGCATATTTTTTCGTCCAACAACAAGAAATCAAGAAATTGATATTTTATTTATGTATCAGTATACTTCCCATTTACACAGGGAGTGCAAAAAAAGTTTTCAGCAATGTAACAGAAAAAATTCCTTGTACTAAGTCTTGTACAGTAGTGGCATTCACTAACACAGGCCTAGGCACACTACTTAACAGTATGTTGCATTTGCTGCACGTATGCAAGTTGCTTTCGGCCATTCTTCGTAGGAATTTTCAGTTGGTTCACTTTTCCTCCTACAACCATCATACCTATGCACACATTGTTAGGATCGATCCACGCATACGCACGAAGAACACTATGATGTAACGTGATTCGGCCAACAAATGCCTATATCTATGGGAGAAATTAATTTCCGTATAATAGAAATAGATTTTACAGTTCTCACACTTCTCTATGATTTTATAGGGATTTTTCGTTTTTGTTTTCCACACATATTTACAGTCATAATGTTTTGATATTTACCATGAGGGGAGGGAGACAAAAATACACAAAAATCATAATTTGTAGTTGCCGATTTTGACAAAACCACACTGCAAAAGTTTTTACCAAGCCAAAAATTCCACTCACAACACAGTAGAAATTGAAGTGACACAATCAGAAAATCTGAGGCAGTAAACCTGTGTAGATTAACCAATAAACCTCACATTACACAATCAGGAAATGGAAGCGTTTGGAATGGCTTGGAGCTGAGTAGAAGACAAAGGTGTAGCCCCAATCAAGTTTCCAGGAATGGGTACGTTGTATGGCACCGGCAGGATGTAAAATGAGTAGGGCTAGTTGGAGTTGGACTGATTAGAGAGAACTGCTGGGGCTGCTGCTGTTGAAGCGGTGGATGGTATATGGGGGGTAGGTAATGAGGAGACAGGGGTCACCACAGGAGGACATAGGGGGATAGGTAATGAGCCCCAGCTGGGACATATTGCATTTGTTGTTGCAGCTGTTGCTGCTGTGGATCCATTTGCGGGGCCATTGGATACCCAGAAGACAAACCTCAGCGGTTTGTTGCACTCAGATGCCTGCCTGGCCTGCTGGAAGATAACAAACAGTGCTCTCCAAATCCAGAGGATTAGAAACATCCCTGCTGGCTATTATGTCCTGTCTAATGTCTAATGTCTAATGTCTAATGCCTAATGCCTAATGCCTAATGCCTAATGCCTAATGCCTAATGCCTAATGCCTAAAACATGGCCAGAGTGAGTTTTATTTACATAAATCTCAATTAGAATTACCGAATTAGCATACAATTCATATATTATTTGTTTCATAGTCTCCCTCCCAGTCCCAGAGCGAGAGAGTCGAAGCATGCTCCGAGTCTCCGACCGTTTTCCATCAAAACGACGGATCAGCTTGAGTTTTATTTATTCGTCCGTTGGATCAGGCATTCAGATGATGTGTCATCATCCGACGACTGCTCCCTACCTGTGACCAAAGCGGTGCTCACCGAATCCAAACCCTATAATATTATAATATCTATCCCACATTGCTCCCTGTAACGACGCGTTGGGTGTCCATAGCGCTAAACCTCGGATGTCTGTTCCGTCCCTTCGGGGACATCCGATAAAATTGGAACGATACAGAGAAGATTAGCATGGCCCCTGCGCAAGGATGACACGCACAAATCGAGAAATGGTCCAAATTTTTTTTGTCTCTCCCTCCCATCGCGTCGATGAACCCTAGCCGTTCCATTAGATCCCTTCTCCCATCAACACGGGTAAGTGGGCTCTGTTAAGAGATGGACGAACGATTAATGAGAGTTTTCTTTCTGGGTTATCTTCAGGTTTACGCATATTACATAAATACTAGATTTCTAGTTATTTTCTCATAATTAGAGGTAATTTGAATCTTTAATTTCTGCAGTGGGTCATTGATTTGGTCGTAAATTCACGTCTGTCTTATTTGTTGCAAAAGGTTGTCGCCAGATGCTTTGAAATATATATATATATATAGAAAGTGTTTTTGGGTAGTTGTTTTCGTAAATTCAAATATTGAAACTTTTTTGGAATAATACTGGGATTGGGTGAATGACAGACTAAGTAGGCTGGGAAGGAAAATACTCTTACACTTTCATGTGTGTTGTGTGGTGGGCTATGATAGACCCTGTAATGTATTTCTATTAATAATGCTCAGCTTTGCAGTCAGAAACTTACTTTGGATCCCAGTGTCAACTTACAAGCAATAGCTACATCTTGCAACAGATATGTTTGAGCTGATTTGGAAGCTTTATCCCGTGAAGCAACCTTGTCAGCAGAGAGGAGGTGTAGAGTTGCAAATGAAGATATTTGTGTCTTCCCTTTAACAAAGGATAACTGGAAGCTTGCAAGATCCTTAGCTGGCCCAAGCATAACAAGAAGTGGAAATTCCTAAGGTCTCATGGGATGATATTAGGGGATTAAAGGATTTGAAGGTCTTTTATCATTATGGTTATACGTTTGTGCTATTTTATTCAAATCTTACCATATTGTGTTGTAATCATTGACAGAAAAAAGCTACAGCAAGCAGTTGAGTTGCCTATCAAATATTCTAAAGCTTTCACAAGATTCGGCATATCACCTATGCGTGGGATTTTACTGCATAGGCCTCCGGGATTCTCGAAAACTACTTTGGCTAAAGCTGCAGCTCATGCTGCCCCGGGTTCTTTTTTTTTTTTTTTTTTTTTTAAGGTATGATGCTCCACCCTCTTTAACAACCAAGTGCGATCATTATACTTGATGCAGCATGTCACAGCATGCCACAGTTGCACCTTCTCAAGTGCAACTGATTATTATCCTAATGTTCTCCAGGGTTTGTTTGATAGCATGAAACTGATCCAGCCGTGTTGACTAATTACCTGTGCCTTTGGTTTGGTAAGAAGAGCTATGAATTGGTAGCCCGGGCCTGACTATTATGTTTATTGTTTAAAAGCAGGCACTTGGAAGCAGCACACGTTCTCTTCCCCAGTGCTTGCTGTGGATATTTGAGTACACGTTCCATGGTTGATCAAGTGAACAAGATGGTAGTTGAATTGATTCTATTTATCATCCTCTGGGTCATTATCTTCAACGTTAATTTTCTGCCACGGTGAAGAAATATGTGCAAGGCCACTATGAGGTTGTGTGGACTAATGGAATTTGAACGGCTATATGAATATTTTTGCCTTTTCTCTTAACATACAAGTTCCCTCTAATCATAACACAAATTTTTCTTTCAAAACATTCCCCAAACTCTTCTAACACTCCAAATCCTCACTTAAACCATTGACGTTCCAGTAAGACTCATGAAGTTATTTATAATGACAGTGGGTGCTGGATCTTAATGGCTTGAGGTAGAGAGAGGCTTGGTTGAGGTTGGATCTGATCCAGTGGGTGCTGGATCTCATAGTCGGTATTTTTTTTTTTAGACTATTATTCGTTATTGATATTTGCTTTGTCATAGTTGCCTTGCCTCTCCATCATTTATTTGTAAAATAGTTGCACTTTTTCCCTTCTGTGCAATCTCGTGTAACTTCATAGACCAGTTGCTATTTAGCTTGAACTTGATTTGTTAGTTCTATTTTTTGGTTCCTTGATCTCTATCTTTCTAGCTTCCCGTGTACTATGGGTCTCTTGAATTTGGAGGTATTGATTCAGATTTACTGAAGGCCCCACGATATTTGGAGCTGAAAGACAGTATTCAAGTGCGGCAGCTTGTAGTGTTTCATTAGCCTTTCCAGCTGCCTTCATTTTTTTCACATTATTTTTTAACATTCACCTCTAGCCTTTTGCTTATAAAAGAATCAAAACTAAGAAAAATACACGGTCAATATATGCCCTTACATATGGGATTGATGGCTACGCCGCTACGTCACTTTATTTCCAGCTAGAAGGATCGAATTGGGTGAGGAACTTGTTGTTGACTGGAAGTCTGTTATGCTTCTACTTCCTCTATATTGTCGAAATTGCATGTAGTGCCACTACAGCCGTGCGATTTGATACCATTGTGGTTATAGTTCTAATATAGACTAGTATTGAGTGGGACAGCAGGGAAGAATGGCAAGGATGAATTTCAAGCCCTTGGTCGAACCACAAGATATCCCACCATTATTTTGGTATCATGGAACACTTCCTTGAAAGCTATGGCAAGGTTTTTGCCTTTTAGTGCCATCTGTATTGATTATTGAACTCTACTACATGTTTGCCAATGTGTAAGGTTGCGAGATTTATGCTATCTCCAGCCTCCTTTTCGTTGTCTTCATCATGATCCTCCTGCTAATCACTACCATGCAAGGTTCCATACATATGTAAGGATTTTGGCAAACTTCGTTCTTCTTTGTCTGTGAGTGAAGTGTGTTGGTCCACTGTTCTTTCCAATCTATCAAGAGGATAATGGTCTTAGACTTTATTAAGCCGCATGCGTAATATAAGATCATGGGGACCGTGGGAGGATGCATCAAATTGCTGGGACATTTTGTAATCTCGTTCTCTAGCATTTTATAGGTCTTTGTAATAGACCTCATTTTGAAAAGAAGAAAAAAAGAGAATTCTTTTGTTTCATTTTAGATTGTTAAGTGAAACTCCTTTCTTATTTTTAGGAATTTGGACTTAGCCGACAAAAGTGTATGTTCATGCCTGCTTTGAGTTAATGATAAGTCATATTTTTCATTCCCATTTCACGTATAGAAAACAACTATATAAAATAGTGAATTGCACAGTATCAAATTAAATGATAATGATTTATATTCGCACATGTATATAACATGCCTTTTCCTTTTCAAGACATAAATATAACCCAAAAAGAAATATAATTAATGAACTCCTACCTCAATATATATATAAAACAACTTAATCGTCCATGATTCACTTTCTTTGATTCCTCCTAACAAGACCATGCAATTTCAAAACTACTGAAAAATGGGTGAAGGAAGTTTATCTCTCAAACTCTCCAAACAAGTGAAACAACATCACAATTGATAACCAAAGCCCTAAAACAAACACTCCTTTTACATTGGCCCGATATTCTAAATTTATTAATTATTTATTTTATCTATTAAAATACCTAAAAACAATTGACTCTCAAGCCTCCAAACACCAAATTAACCTCGTTACAATTAAGATAATTATCTTGGTGGCTACATCATTAATATAATTTTCTAAAGGCTAATGTAAAGCTTTTTGATAAATTATTTGAAATATGAGTCTTTATATTTCCTTTTATTATTTCCATTTTGTTTGAAATTAATATTAAAATAAGATAACTATACGTGACATTATATCTTTGATAGCTATTCATTTGTACCTTCGAGACTAAAGTTTGAATATATATATAAAGGTAGTTTAGATGTATGAAGTAGGTAGAGTAGATGGATATATAGATACCAAAGTATCTCGTAAATAATCATGATTGGAGGGGAGTTCTTTTTGTCATTTTCTCACTTAAGGATATTTATAAACCAATTGACAAGCACAGTATTGGTGATTTTACACAAGCACACCACATTGCTTTCTTTATGATCACACTACAAATATTAGTTCTATACCGGCATTCCAAAAACGTTGACATAACATACCAAAACGCCGGCATAGATTATTCCCGGCATTTTAAGTGAACATTGCCATAGCAACGTCGCAATAGGGATATACCGGTGTTTTTCATTTTCGCCGGTATAGGCCGACATCTATACCAGCGTTCCAAGAACGCTAGGATATATTCGCTTATGCCGGCAATCAAAAAGCACTGCCATATATCATATTTATGTCGTCAACCTAAAAGCACCAGCATAGAGGATGTATATATCGGCTATCTAAAAACGCCAGCATATATTAAGAAAATGCTAGGATTTTATAGATATAACATTATATATTTCAATATAATATTTCCATAATAATTAACAGTGATAAATAATTTTAAAAAATGTGAGAAACAAATGCTTTTATATATTTTAAGCACAATAATATTAAAAATCAATTACATTTCATGAAATTAATAACAAAAATATATTTAATTTACTTAATCTTACAAAAGTTAAAAATATATACAACATTATATCTGTAAACCACGCAAAATATCCAAAAGTTCTCACTAAAATATTCAAAATAAAATAACCATTAAACATAATTTTACAATGATGTAATAAGAAAAATTAAGCAATCACTAATTCCCTTCATCGTTATCTTCTCTATAGTGGCTTGCACATGATAATTTTGTAATCAAAATTTTGCAAGATGAATCAATTTCGGGGTAGAAAACCCTTAAACAAGAGAATTCCCAAACCGCCAAAAGCCAGAGTACAAATCAAAGGAACTTTTATGGTTTGGACATCAGCCACTATGCTTTTTCTGACCTCTCTTACTCCACAAAGCTTCTCTCCAGAATTGCCATGGACCATCTTGCTAAGATTGTACAATTGATGCATGACTTGATGCTGAGCACGGGCAATAGCCATGATCTGCTCAAAGAACAACATGCATGAATTAATCTAGGAAAATAATAAGGAACCGCTACAAAAGCCTAGGGATTTATTCACGAATTGACAAAAACTGTACAGTGTTATGTAACCAAAATAGAGTGCAAACATGGATTTAGGATGATGGATATTTAATCAGATATTAGTGTCCACAATTTTTCAATGAAATAGGAATTGTTGTTAGCAATTCCGCAAGCATACGGATCGTTACAAGTAATAAAGTGGACCTAAGTCCAGATATCGTACCCACAAGGAAGGTGGTTAAGTGAAGAGTATATTTTGTAATTTCATAATTCAATTTGAAGATTGGTTTTGTAATAATTAGCAATTTGAAGTTGTAAATTAAATAACAAACAAATGTAAATGATCTTATGGGAGAAATAGGGATTTGGGTTTTAATTGATGTAATTTATTTATTCCAAGTTCTTAAAGCATATTAATTCAAACTTTCCCTTTTTGTCTAAAACCCAACACCTTTGCATGAACTAGCCTCTTTCGAGTGATCTAGTCGTGTGTATACCCTAGCTTGGGGAACGGGCAACCTATTAAGTGCTCAAGTTGTTTGAGTGTAGATTGACATCACACCAATCCTAACTAGGTTACAAGCAAGATTACTAGCTTTCACAAATTATAATCTTTACAAGTCAAATCTCTTAACTATCCGGTTATCAACGTCTTCTTTCGATCCATAATTGATTAACCTTAAACAAGAATTAAGATGGCCAAACCTAATTCTCACATGTAAATTTAAGAGACTTGATAAACAAAAAAGGGAATTTAAATTAATATACCAAAAGAAAGGAAATTAAAAGCTTACATCAATATCCATCCTCATCCCATGGAGGTTTAAGCTACCATAGTAATAAACAAAACAATTAATCTTGCCATGAGACCCCAAACGCTTCCTCTCTCTTTCCCTAATTCAACGATACCCCAAATTACATCCATTTTCCCCCTTTTAGAACCCATTCCAGCGTGTGAGATCCATTCAACCGTCAATAACCGTTCCCTCCATTAATTTAAAGTTATTTCCCTCTCAAAATGGTTGATGGAGAGTCGTTAGATACTTTAATGAAGAGATCTAGGCTGTATAGTGTTAGGGGGTTTTTAAACTTATTTTAGTGTCAAATAAAGGGGATTTTATGAGAAAAGATCACATTTTTAACTTCATTTTGATGTATTTGATTTATAAATGAACTAACCCCTAACATAGCAATTGTAGATCCTTTGTATGGTTTTTGGATGTTTTTGAATGAATAACAGGCCAAGTACAATGATCAAAGAAAAAAGAAGGGCGTGGAAAACAATCTGCACTGCGGTCAACTGAAATTTGAAATGACCAAAAAGAAACGACAGAGCCAATTGACTTGACCAAAAGCTCCCGAGAGCTTAGTCATATGAAATGATCATTTGAAATTGAGTTGACCAAATGACTCGACCACGAGCAGTTTCTGCACGACATATACCGCAGATCCACATAACTCTTTCAGATGCCACCTGTACAGCTTAGATCTCTTTATTAAAGGATCTGACGACTCTCCATCAACCATTTTGAGATGGAAACAACTTCAAATTAATGGAGGGAATAGTTATTGACGGTTGAGTGGATCTCACACGCGGGAATGGGTTCTAAAAGGGAAAAATTGATGTAATTTGGGGTATCATTGAATTAGAGAGAGAGAGAGAGAGAGGAAGCGTTTTGGGTTCTCATGGCAAGAACAATTGTTTTGTTTATTACTATGGTAGCTTAAACCTCCATGGGAGGAGGATAGATATTGATGTAAGCTTTTAATTTCCTTTCTTTTGGTATATTAATTTAAATTCCCTTTTTTGTTTATCAAGTCTCTTGAATTTACATGTGAGAATTAGGTTTGGCCATCTTAATTCTTGTTTATGGTTAATCAATTATGGATCGAAAGAAGACGTTGATAACCGGATAGTTAAGAGATATGACTTGTAAAGATTATAATTTGTGAAAGCTAGTAATCTTGCTTGTAACCTAGTTAGGATTGGTGTGATATCAATCTACACTCAAACAACTTGAGCACTTAATAGGTTGCCCGTTCCCTAAGCTAGGGTATACACACGACTAGATCACTCGAAAGAGGCTAGTTCATGCAAAGGTGTTGGGTTTTAGACAAAAAGGGAAAGTTTGAATTAATATGCTTTAAGAACTTGAAATGAATAAATTACATCAATTAAAGTCCAAATCCCTACTTCTTCCATAAGATCATTTACATTTTCTTGTTTATTTAAATTGCAAACATTTAAATTACAATTGTTACAAACCAATCTTCAATTTACATCATGGAGTTACAAAATGAACTTTATACTTGACCACCTTCCCTATGGGTTCAATCTGAAGACCCCTTAAAGTTGAACAAGGTATATTGCCCACGGTCTTATGGGCACGATGTATACCGTATATACCGTGGGCAATAAGGGGTCTTCTTTTAGCACTTTAAGGGTTCTGCAATATACCGTGGGCAATATATTCTTTAAAAGAGTTACGTTGGTCTGCAATATACGTCGTGCAGAAACTGCACGTGGTCGATTGATTTGGTCATTTGAAATTCATTGACATAACCAAGTGATTTTAAATGACCAAAAGTTCTCGAGAGCTTGGTCGAGTCATCTAGCTCTGTCAACTCTTTTTGGTCATTTCAAATTTCAAATGACCTCCCTGCAGATTGTTTGTCACTCTTTTCTTCTTTCTTTAATCATTGTACTTAGCCTGTTATTCATTCAAAAACATCCAAAAACCATACAAAGGATCTACAATTGTTATGTTAGGGGGTTAATTCATTAATAAATCAAATACATCAAAATAAAATAAAAAATGTGATCTTTTCTCATAAAATCCCCTTCATTTGATACTAAAATAAGTTTAAAAAAACCCTCCCTAACAATCGTTGACTTGATTACTATGGAATTATAAGTTCAAGCCTCACTCTGAAAATCAATATAGCAAAAAATTATGGAATTCTATTCGGTATAGAAACTAGAAAGTCAAACGCTCACATGCTAAATGGCCTCATCAATAATGATTTGAGCATCATTGTCATACCAAGAGAGGATGTTCAAAACTTAACAAGGCAAAAATAAATTGAGAATAATACGTTGAGAAGCTCGTAAATGTAATAGCGGATGTCATAATCTGTTAGTGTTGATCTCTGTAGCGTTTACATATTAAAAAATCAGGTTAAGTGTTTTTGAGTGTTGATCTCTAACAATATTAAGCAGCTTCACGGTATTAGTAATGACACAAATCCTATAAGTAATGACCCAAATTAGAAATAATTAGTTGTTTAATAGAGGATAATAAAGATTCAAAAGAAGAAAAAAGAACCAACCACCACACAATTTACATATGGCAGCACCTCATAGGAAATGGTTAAGAATTACCTTTTTATTCTTAAAAGGCTTGAGGATCTTAATGACACATGTTTCATTGTTAGAAACATCCCTGCTGGCTATTATGTCCTGTCTAATGTCTAATGTCTAATGTCTAATGCCTAATGCTTAATGCCTAAAACACTGCCAGCATGAGTTTTATTTGTTCCATAGTCTCCCTCCCAGCGAGAGAGTCGAAGCATGCTCCGACCGTTTTCCATCAAAACGACGGATCAGCTTGAGTTTTATTTATTCGTCCGTTGGATCAGGCATTCCGATGATGTGTCATCATCCGGACGACTGCTCCCTACCTGTGACCAAAGTGGTGCTCACCGAATCCAAACCCTATAATATTATAATATCTATCCCACATTGCTCCCTGTAACCACGCGTAGGGTTTTCATAAGGCTAAACCTCGGACGTCTCCTTCGTCTTTTCGGGGACGTCAGGCAAAATTGAAACGGCTCAATAAGGGCCATTGGCCCAAATCTTTTTGGGTCCCTCCCACTGCCTAAAACACGGGCAAGCAGGTTTGGAGAGATGTCACTGGATGTATTCACTAAGAGATGGACGAACGATTAATGAGAGTTTTCTTTCTGGACTCTGTCTAAAAAGAGGTAATTTGAATCTTTAATGAGAGTTTGAATAAAAAAGAGGTAATTTGAATCGATTCATGAGAGTTTTTTTTAGAGGTAATTTGAATCTTTAATTTCTGCAGTGGGTCATTGATTTGGTCATAAATTCACGTCTGTCTTATTTGTTGCAAAAGGTTGTCGCCAGATGCTTAGAAATATATATAGAAAGTGTTTTTGGGTAGTTGTTTTCGTAAATTCAAATATTGAAACTTTTTTGGAATAATACTGGGATTGGGTTAATGACAGACTAACTAGGCTGGGAAGGAAAATACTCTTACACTTTCATGTGTGTTGTGTGGTGGGCTTGCAGCATTAAAGATATCCGCTACCCACTATTGGCTCGGTATATCATTAGGGACACTTATGTGAGTTGTGGGTAAGTGCAAGATTTTATCGAGATGCAAGAAACGAGTGCACTACATTGCCATCGAAAGAAGGTGACAAAACGGGTGGAAATGCAAGGAGAAAAGCAGTAACTTATAGTTCCACATATCTATCGAGCCACGCAGAAGTTCATTGTTAATTCCGTGTTTTGAATTATCATGCTCATCATTCTTTTGTTTCTCCTTCTTCCCCTTCCCCTACCACCCTGCATGAGCATTCCTAATTGAATAGTGACTAGTGGTCATCACCACTTATCCTAGTATATTTACTTGCATAATTTGTGTTTTTTTTTTATTTTCATATGAGAGCAAGATGCTGTATAGCTCCTTTTGCTAATGGACTCAAATAAGCTTTTGTCATCATCTGGAGCTCAAGTTACTAAGTTACTGTGGTGGCATCTACTAACAGGTTAACACAAGTGATTCATGTACTATTTTAATCAGAAGGTGGGCTTTGCTTCTCTATTTGTTTGCCAGTTGAATTATACTAGAATAATCCACTGTAATCTCAAAGCGTATTAATAATTTACTTGATTGCCGTACCTCTGTAGTTATAGTTACTAAATATGATGGCACCTTAAATTTTGTTTGAATAGCATCCATTGTTTTTCTTCTGGATGTAATTTTTCATGATAACTGGTAGCCACCATGGCTAGCTAATTATTGAACTATTGTTATGCTATTTCATAGATACTGGAGCCATTGAGAATGGTTACATTGCCTATGATAGACCCTGTAATGTATTTCTATTAATAATGCTCAGCTTTGCAGTCAGAAACTTACTTTGGATCCCAGTGTCAGCTTACAAGCAATAGCTACATCTGGCAATAGATATGTTTGAGCTGATTTGGAAGCTTTATCCCGTGAAGCGACCTTGTCTGCAGAGAGGAGGTGTAGAATTGCAAATGAAGATATTTGTGTCTTCACTTTAACAAAGGATGACTGGAAGCTTGCAAATGAAGCTTCTTCTTTGCTTTTTTTTTTTTTTTTGCTCCTGAAACGAAGGCATACTTTTTATATTGTGGTTGCAAAATGTTCCTCGTTCGCTGGATTTAGCCTGACTGGAATGTCATCTAGGCTTTTAAATCAAGGTTTTTTAATATGTACCGGTGATGCAAAGTTATATTCAATGTATGTTACAGAGGGTGAAACTTTGTTGCAGAATTCATTTAGAGAGGCTGCCTTGCAGCACATGGCAGATGTTGCCGCCAAACGATGTATATTGTTTTTTTAAATGTCATTTGTTTATTAAAATGATGGTTTGAAATATATAGAAGATCGTACTGTCGGACATATTAATTTGGATCATACTGTTGTACACACTATTTTTTTTGGGCAAGCGTAAACTGTTTTAATCTTTGATCACAAGGGTGGGGATTCAAGTAGCAACACACCACAATCGGAGTGAGGCTTTTCTCTACTATGCTGAATGAAATGGATGCATTAGAAAATGTAAAACTTGTAATTTTTAATAAAATAATAATTATTTATCCTTTAATTATTATATTTATAATTAATTATGTTTGACTATATATCTAGTTTAATAATGTGAAAAGTTATTTAATTTTTAGTATAATAATTATATTGATAGTTTCAATTAAATTTGTATTTTTATAATAATATAAAATTTATTTTTTCATAATTAAATTATGTTTGATATATATTTTAGTTTTAAAAAAATTATTATTTTATTAAGTATTATAATGTAGTGTAATGTTATTTTAATTAATTATATAATTATTTTAATTACATTAAATTATTTTAATTAATTAGATTAAATAAATAATTTCTTGCTTGTAATATTGAATTTAAATTAAATGGATCTTAAATTTAATTTTTTTATATTAAAATTATTAAGAGTTGTAAATGATAAAATTTTTATTAATATTCCATAAAAATAGCTTATATAAACGGTATACTCGCACAGGTAATTATTTTTAAAAATTCATAACTTCGACTATAAAACTTTGAATGACTTAAAATTAATCTTACATTATTTCAAATTTAGTTATCTAACTTTGATAAAAATTTCAATTGATTTGAATCAGAAGAAACAATTTAAAAATTATATAAACATTTAGTATCACGAACAAAATTTTTAGTCTTACTTCAAAAAATAATAACTTTGATTATATAAATTCAAATGACATGTAATTGGGCCTGAAATGTATATAATTATGTTAGAAATGCACTACAACTAGCCTTATTTAATTTTTTTGAAAATCTATAAAATTAGTCAAAATAATAAGTCATGTGCATCCATGTAAAGGAAGTCTATCTCAATATATATAGAAAACAACTTAATCCTCCTTGATTCATTTTCCTTGATTCCTCCCAACAAGTCTATGCAATTTCAAAACTACCAAGAGTGCCAAGAATGGGTGAAGGAAGTTATCTCTCACTCTCCAAACAACTAACACAAGTGATAACCAAAACCCTAAAACAAACACTCCTTTTATATCAGCCCGATATTTTAAATTTATTAATTATTTATTTTATCTATTAAAATACCTAAAAAAATTGATGCTCAAGCCTCTGAACACCAAATCGGCCTAGTTACGATTAAAATAATTCTCTCGGTGGCCACATCATTAATATAATATTCTCAAGGCTAATCTAAAGCATTTTAATAAATTATTTGAAATATGAACTTTATATTTTCTTTTATCCTTTCCATTTTGTTTGAAATTAATATTAAAACAAGATAATTGTATCGTTGAAAGCTATTCATTTGTACCTTCAAGATTAAAGTTTATATATATATATATATATATATATATATATATATATATATATATATATATATATATATAAAGGTAGTTTAGATGTATAAAGTGGGCAAAGTGGATGGATATATAAATCCCAAAGCATCACGTAAATAATTATGATTGGAAGGGAGTTTATCTTTTTATCATTTTCTCACTTAAGGCCACTTATAAACCAATTGACAAGGATTGTATTGGTGATTTTACACAAGCACACCACATTGATTTCTTTATGATATAATTGCAGTTACACCTGACTTTTAAGCATTTTCTTTAAATTTATATATTTAAATTATTTTTTGTTTCCCTATACAACATTAGACACCGTCGCTTGGTGTGTAAAGCTCGTCAATGCTGTCACTTGGTGCATGAAGCTCACACCAACGCCGTCACTTAGATCCTCTCGCCGATCAAAGACGTTCGATCTAGCTTTTTCCTTTCACAGCCAGTCCCAATCTACTCTTGCCGATCAGAGATGTGTTATCAGTTTTTCTAAAAAAAAAAATCCAGCCAATATACTAGCTCGTCCGTTGAGCTAGGCTAGAAAATCTTGACCTATTTGAGTCCGTTTAGGCTCACGCCTGGACCGGCCCACCCATCTAACTCCATCAAGTCGACCTTGAGACATCTCGAATAATACAATGCCAAGCGTACCACCCGTCTACGCTCCGAGGGCATGCTTTCATCATTTCTACATATAAAACTTCGCGAATGACATTCGGGCGGTGGCCCCCCCCCCCCCATTTTAAAAATGATATATATATATATTATAAAATTATAAATTTTAGTAGTAGAAAAAAAATATAGTTATTTATATATAAATTTTAATTTTAATTAGGCATATTACATATATATAGTTATAATTAAAATTAATTAGTGATATAATTTATTATCTTATATTATTTGTAATAAACATGTTGTTAACTATAATAGTGGTAAATAAATTATATGATTTTAAAAAGTTACCTAATTTGATTATAGGATACATTGATGAGTTTTTTTATGCTTTTATGTTATTAATTTTAACTTAAATGGTACTAATTGTTAGTGTTAGTCTCAAGGTCAAGCAAGTAAGGCCTAAGTCTTGGGCCTTCATAAATTTAATTAAAATTAAGACTTTTAGGCCTTATCTCATCTTGACCTAACCTCCGATCAAAGAATCAAAATTTAATTTATAATTTCGACAATGATATATGTTTTTAAATTTTATATTATTTCTATAATTATAATAAAATAATAATAAAAATAAAAGTCGACAGTTTAATAGGTAAATATAAATATTATTGTATTTACATAAAAACTCTCAATTTAATAATCACTTTGACTCCTAAAATTTGAAATGAACCCTACGTAATTTTAAATAACGATTTTTAAACATGAATTACATACTTTGTATCTCAGTTCCTCCTAACTAAGCTTTCTAGATCCGTCTCTAACCACACGACAATGGCCGAATCCAATAACGACCGATTACATCATCTCACATGATGGTGTTCGGCTGTCTTGAGCTTGGTTTGGCCCATCCAATTTCCGGGTGCCCTCCTTATGTCGTAGCCATAATTAAAATTAGTGGAAGCCTAACAACAAACACTGTGGTAGTTTCCACCTGTTCCATACCCTCCTGCAAACTGCAATCGGTGCCCAACTTGGGTGTTTAGATCAGGCGGGTTTTTAAATGATAGATTTGGTTTTTTCTGTTTTTCGCTTATTCTTTTTTTTTTTTTAGCGTTTCAAAGTGGAAGTGAGTGACTAGAGAGACGCCTTTGTTAAAAGAAAATTTGATGGGTTGAAATGTAATCAACACTTCCAGCTAGCGTTCAGTTGCTTAAATTTTTGTGGGGAAGTCTGATAACTTTTATTTGCTGCAACATTGGCTACATGCAGTATAACTTACCGCAGTCGATCGGGATCACTACTGGTTGTTAGCTATAAATCGTCTTTTACTACTACTCATTTAAGTATTTTTCAGGTAGCAATACTACACACACACACACACACTATAAATCCTAATGGGCCGTTCATCATGGCTTCGTGTGGTGGATGGATGGGCCAGTTTTTGAATTCCCATCCTCCCTCCTCCTTCAATCCAATACCCAAAAGTATAAATAAATTTTACAGACAAAGAATCAGTGAATTGAAATTGGATGATTCGAATTGTTTTGTTTTGGGTTTCACGCAACTCGGCTCCTTAATTTGTTGGCCCCACGTTGAATATGTTTCCCACCACGCCATTCTTTCTCTATCGAGTTCCTGGTGTGTGTACGTGGTGGGAAAATTGGGCTTTTCAATTTTCATAATAATAATAATAATAATAATAATGATTTTTATTGCGTATTAAATTTTATTTAATACATTTTATTATATGAAAATAAATGTATGTTATGTCATACATTCATGTAAATGACAAATGTAAAAGATATCATATCATGACAAACTTAGTAGACAGATGCGTGTAGGAATTGGATGGGTGTTTGGGAACTAGAATCGGGTGATTTCCTTTTTGGCAGTAGGTATGATTACCTAGAAATTCAGTTCCAATCTCTTTTCCCGGGAACCAAGGTCCCTCAATTCCTTGCAAAACATTCGTCAAAAGTTACCTCCAGTTTTCAAACCGTCTCTTTCACAACGCACTTGCAATCTTGTTGCTCTGTTCTTTCAATTACCCTTTCAATTCTCAAAGCAACCACGTATTATAAATAATATAACAACTATATATATATATACACACACACACACACCCTGGTTGAAAATTATTACCACCATCTAACTATAAGTTAATATTATATAATGAAAGGATGATGTTAGGACTTGGGAGCAATTGATTCTCTACCCACATGCATACATACACAAGTAAATTTATACCCGAGGACGGTCCCGCCGCCGGCTTGAAGCCTTAAACTCATCACATAATACCATAATTAGTTGACTAGTACTGTACAATGATGTGTATAATATTTCATCAACATAAATAAAATAAGGATTACGTACAGCTACGTTTGTGAATCATACTGATATGCTGCGTGCTCCAGTTTGTTGGGTACAACCTTTTTTGTTTTTTAATTTCTAATGATGCAAAATCTTTGGGTAAGTATATTCCTATGCATGAATTTTTCTATTGGATGAAGATTTTTATATTTTATTTCTAAAGCTATAGAACAATACTTCCAAATTTTATATTTAAAAAATACGTCAAACAACGACGTCCCATTGAAATAGACTCCTAATGTCGACCTTGCATCATTTTTCGGGCCCTTTGAAATTTAATGCTGTTCTTGTTTTTTTTAGTTTGTTAGGTTATTATTGTAACATATCAATTATTATTTTTTAGTATGATTTTTTTTTACTATTGCAAATATATTTTGATTTTGAATGATGAGTTAAACCATAATTTAGTATCGTATGTCTATTTATCACTCTCTTTCTTTAGACATTTGATTTGGGACATACACATCGTAGTTTTGTTGTTTTCAGACACCCTTCTTATAATATTTCAAGCTCCAAGGTATAATATATTAGTTCTCGCTGACCTAAGTCCACTGAGACCATACTCTAATACCAGCTTATTACATTCCTAAATTGTAAAGCATTGAAACAAGGCAGATGACTCTTCCTGCATTTGAATGGGCAAGAAATTAATTAGTAACACTTAAAAAAGATTACATAATGGGTGTATCTCAAAATAAAACTCGTCATTCACATCATACAACAAAGGTAATATCTATAAATTTTTAATATCATGCAAACTAATTCAAACATTCATGTCATTCACAATTGACACCATAATACCAAAAACAAATTAAATATTATATGTCCTAATTGTTCAACATATGTCATGCAATAACCTATTATTACTTTCACGGACCCATGTCATATTATTATTAAACTACTATTAAATATAAAATGAACTACATATTTACACAGTTTAATAATTGTATTACACATTTGAATATTATATATTTTAATATCAAAGTAATATAAAAATAAATATTTAAATTTATTATTGGCACTGCTTAAATATATGCTACTAAAATATTTGAAACATCATCACTTGAACGTTGTCGAAATCCCAAATGGTTGATTGAAGCCAATTAATTAATAATATCATTTCATAAAAATACTATAAAATTCAAAATAAAAGGATTAATAATTTTTTATGACTAATTTTATATTTAATATTTATTTTATTGTATAAATATCAAACTCGATCCTTTCAAAAAAAACATGTTTTGTTTTTTTTATCAGACTATTAAAATGCTAACCATAATAGTAATAATGTAAATGTGTATGTGCTCTAGCTCATCCAATTAATATATGTATGAGTTTGTCATACACGATATATATATATATATATATATATATATATATACCACAATAATTATGATTAATATAATAATTATAGTTAATCATAATTATAATTATAATAATTATGTGATTAAAATATATATATAAATTCTCTATATGTATTTTTTAGTTTAAATAGTTAATTTAGCAAAAATATCTTATACTTTTCAGACTCATTATTATAACCAGGATTTTAATAAAGTAAACAATAATCATTCAAATTTAACTAATCACTATTTACTATCTATTTTTTTAAATATCATATTTTCTTTCATTGCGTACATATAATTTCTGAATTTTTTTCTTTCCTGAAATAAAAAATTTTAAAATAAAATAATAATTAATTAATTAAAAAATATTTTGATTGATGAATGGTTAAAATAGAGTGTGAAAAGTGGATTTTAAAAAGTAAGTTATTAAAATAAAAAATAGTATGTTTGGTAATTTTGAATAGTTTTAGCTTTGTAGTTTTATTTCTATTTTGGAGGATATATAATATAATATTTAGAGATATTCCAAAAATCTCATACATTTCATCTTTTATCTCTATCTCTATATAATAAGATAATATTTCTTAAATAATTATTTTTGTCTATTTTCTAATTATAGGCTATTCTTTTTTAACTGTCACTCAGAACATGTAATATTTTTTAACATTTAAAGGATATACAGTGAATTTCTCAAATGTGTATATTTACTATGAAAATCTTATCCCCAATCTATACAAATGTAGATTTAGAGATCTAAAGCAATATAATTTTTAATTAGATTTTAAAATTTTTCTGAAAAAAAATTGTATTTTTAGATGAGTTAGTGTTAATGCCCTATGTCATATGTTAATTTAAATAGGTGCTATGGTATTACGTTAATAGTTGTCCCTTTTAATTTATTATCATAATTATTTAAAGAGATATATACTTCATCAATTTTCATATTGTGATATTATTATGATGATATAATAATAATTATGATAGTTATTACGGATTATAATTATAGCATATACTTATTAGTTATTAACATCATAATAATCATTCTTAATTATTATGGATAAGTATTTATAGTATTAATTGATTTTATGTGTGGGGTTAAAGTATGACTAGATGTGATAAAAATTGTGCGCTGATGGAGCCACTAAGCATGGCCAATGTGGAGTTGTTGAAATGATGAAAATGATGGGAATCATGTCTTAGGAAAGCATGACAAGTTGAGGCTCGTGTTGTGACCCTACTCAATTTCAGTCATTTGTGTTTGGGAAAGTATATGTTTTTTATTTAGGGCACTGTTGAGGTGAAATGTCAGGCGTGGCATTTGCCATCGGCCGGGAAAATTTTAAAAAAAAATCACAACTTTCATATATATATATATATATATATACACACACACACACACACGCAAATGATGGTATTGTGAGACCATATATAACTAATATAAGTTTTCATGATTGCTCGATATATGGTAAAGAGTTGTGGGCCATAACTTGCTCCCCACCATTAATATCAGAATATGTCCACATGACCGGCCGCTTGCAAAGCCGAAGGCAAAACTTTCTCCATGCAATGATGCTCCTTTTCAATACTCTGAACCACATCGTCGGTGCAATCGAGAGCAAAACATGTACCCGCATGAAAATGCATATTATTGAACGAAAAGGAGATGAACTCAAAACATGCTGAGCGGTGTGCTTCTCTGATTAAAGTCAGGCCAGTTAGTCTCCAGCAATGAGCAATTAATGCGCGCATATGTATATATACATAGTGGAGATCTAGATCACTGGATACAAATGGAACAATTCAAATTAATCATGAATACCGTTCACAATTTATATATATATATATATGATGATGCTAATTGAAAAATAAATATAATAAGCATAATTATAACTATTTGATTATAATCAAATAATTCAAATTATACTTTTACTTAACTGTTATTTGCTATAGTATTTGCTACAGTACTATATTATAATTAAATAAAAAATATAATATTGCTATTGTGTACATATATAGAGAGAGAGAGTAAGAGATATAACCTTTTAGGGAAGCATAAAGTGGCTCTAAAGATTTTCTAGTATATTCTTGGGAAAAAAAACAAATTTAAAACTTCAAATTTAAGATAGGCCACTACCTCGGCAAATCCCACTTCGCTAATCTTACGTATGAAATTGCAATCCAAAAAAATTAATGTTACCCTAACAGAATATTATCTACAGGGCCAAATAGTCCTCTGAGCTTTATTTGGAATGGCCCCCTACTAACATATGGTTTGCCCCTGTAACAAAAAAAATCACCACTACCCACACCAATAATAACCTCTAAGAAATTCTTCATCTAATATATGGCTAAGAATTATCTAATGTTTGGGTCGGATCCATGTAAATAAATATATATTTAATTTAAAAATTACTAATTTAAATATAATATACTCAATTAATTAAATTTTAACTGTAAAAAGTATATATATTATAGTCGAATAATTATTTGGGTCTGAATTTGGCTCGAGCTATATGGCACTATATATTGCAAGCACTAAATTTACAAATACAGTTTAAAAAATAATAATCATCATGTGATGATTGTAATGGTATTACATCACATATTCTCCAATTTAACCTGTATTAATTGATGAGCTTCATAGCAATACCCATAAACAATATCATCATATAGCCATATATATAATTCGGGTGCCTACGAAAACTATTCGATCTACTTACATGGATTAATATGATGATTATGTTAGTAAGTCATTGCTAGTATCTAATTATTTTTTATTCATCTTTTACTTTAACTAGTTGCTCTTAGAGCATCTTTAACTGAGACGCTAAGCATAAAAAAAATTAAAAAAAAACCTCCATCGATGCGTTATTCTACGCTGGATCTCAGTGATGGAGCCGGACTGGATGTACACTGTAGGTAGAGAAACATTTTAATAAATAAAAATTATATATATATATTGTATATCATTATAAATTTAGTGCAATGGGTTACAAACGACTAATGAAAAAATTATACTAAATTAGAGTAATGGATTGGAGATGATATTTGAATGGACTCATTAATGTTTTTTAAAATTATATATATATGGACAAATATAAATCAAATATAATTATAAAGTAATTTTAAATTTTATATTTAAATTTAAAATTTTAATAAATTATGAGTTTCTACTATATTAATTTATTAAATTTAAATAACTAATGAATTAAAAGTTTATAATTTATTAAAATTTTTAATTAAAAATACAAACTTTAAAATTGATTGATATTTATCCACGTCTTACAAAAAATTAATAAGTACAATACCTTCATCCCAAGGCTAGTGCATGAATAATGAAGAGGACCAATTCCCAAGATGCGCATTTTCAACTATATATTGATGGTTGGGATATATATATTTTTTTAAAAAAAAGTTGTAAAAGGTGACTACGTAATATGTGGCCAATTGGAATCACAATTCTATATTTGAAAATATAAAACCTATTTAAGGTACGTGTTTTCACACGGACACGGCATTTGGTTTTCAAAAATTAAAAACGCGCCCGAAAATATTAATATTAAGGGCAATTCAAACGTGAATTGAAAAACTGTGGGTCCGTACGTAGGCTCTTTTCAACTTCATTGTCTTTTGGGTGTTTTTCAAACGTACCATACCCAGATTTGAAACCCAACTCATATATAATTTATTACGTACCTTGCCTAGATCTTGGGAGAGCTGGCCTTTGGCCTTTTGGATTTGGTGGCTGATGCGGCGTTGGGGCTAAGCCGGATTGGTATAAAAATGGGCATGATTGATTCGGGGTCTTGTGTGTACGTGGGTGGTGGATACAGATTTTAGGGGAAGGAGGGAGAATATTGAAACACAATTCATGTAGCAAAGGCAATTTTTTGCACACATACAGGAAATTTTAATATGTTATGTCACTGCCTACAATTACTTTCCAATGTACCCAAAACCTATAACATTTTTATAAGTAATTGTATTTTATATATTAAAAATTATTTTACTAAAATAACACTAGTTTAGAATTACTATAAGATTTAATTAAATATAATAATTATTTTATATATACATGTATAAACCATGCCATTTCATGAAGATTTTTCAAATAGTATTTTATATTGACAGTATGCATATAATTTATTGAACTAAGAGCATTCACACTAATATTGACATTTTTATCTTTATTTTAGGGATAAATAGTATATAATTTACTTATTTAAAAAAAATATCAAACATTTCATTCCCTATTTCTACATTTATTACTTAATTCATTTTATATTATTTTCTCTCTCATCTTTTCATTTATTATTACTAATAAAAATATTACAAGTATAATAGTATATATTAAAAAATTATGAAAAAAATATTTAGGGATGAATAACAAATCCCTAAATATATAGATTTACTATTCATTCCCTATCCCTATATACTATTTTAGGGAACCTAATGTGAATAAGTTTTTGACAAATCTATTTTTTTTATATAAATTATAAGGAAAGTATAATTATACCAAACTTGTTGTGGATGCTTTAATAAAATGAAATAATATTACAAATAGATAGATTGTATTGGTAATCAGGGGTATTTTTTATTATCGTTGAATTGATATTATTATTTTTTAAAATATTTTACTTATACTAATTTAACATAATTTAACATCCGAGAGAATTTTCTCACACGAATTTTCTATACAATTTAATTGAAAATAAATTTTTATAATAAAATATAGTCCGTGACAAATAAATTTTCTCTCAAAATATATATGTGCCCCGGAGAAGGCCCCAAATGTAGGTGTAAAAACGGATTTGGAATCTGCGTTGAAGATTTTCCATGTGAGTGTGACAAAAAATGGATTCGAGCTTTTAATTGACCATTGTTTCCCGCGGCGGGCACTAATTGGTATTATATTAAATGCCATCATTCATCAATTATATTAAACTGAGTAAGGCTTTCGGAGCGGTTGTTGAGAGGATGTTTTCAAGTTAGTAACCCATCAATGCTTATGATAGAATATTAAAAGTAATTTTTAATGATATTACCCATCACCCCACCACTGACCACTCTACTCCATAGTCCATTCCCTAAACAAATTAAATATATTTTCAATCACAAATACCAGTTGTGTTATGTCATAGTGAATCACAACATGGATGAGCAGAGCCTAAAAGCGCCATTCTATATATTAAATGAGAGAGAGGGATAAGTTGAATATTAAAAGAGTAAGGGATAACTTGAATGCATATTCATAATATGTTGAGGGGTGCACATGAAGATGTCAAGTCATCACATTTTTAATAATTCACCATTAAATTAGAAATTCATCTTATCTAAAATCCGAGCCCACTTAAATTGTGATATGGAATTTATTCATTACACGCTGAGATGACGCTATTACAGTGTTACATTTTTCACAATTTTAAATTATTTTATTTATACTTTAATTTTTTTTAAAAAAAATTAATATAAATTTCAACGAATGTTAAAATCTATATACCTAAAAAATCTGAAAAACATTATATTCAAACTTGTATTGTTTAATCATTTAAATTAAGTGTCTTACATATTTTTTTTAAATATGGGTACATAAATTTTAACATGCTTTTGAACCTATATTTTTTAGAAAATGCAAACAAAATTATTTAACGTTGTAATAGAAAATATATATATATTTAACTAGGGTGGAGGCTTTTATTTTTAAATGTATGGATTTTTTTAAGCTAAACAAACAGCATAGATGACCCTACAATTTTTTTTGTTAAAAAAGTTTCTTAAATTTATGTTAACAAATTGTGGTATAATTTTAATGTTCCAATTTTTTTTATTCAGATTAGAACACCTAACTTTCAACCATTTTCTCTTATCAATCGTTTTGGACCCACAAGTTTGAATTACCATTGGCCTACAGAGTTTGGGCAACGTGGAATCATGGAATAAACAAGTAGAAAAAACATGTTTGGTATCCATGGAATCATGTTTGATATACAAAAAGAACAAATGATTCATTACCTTGGTAATAAAATTACCTTAATTAAGGTAATATTAATTCTCTTTTATCTTCCGAGTCATTCTATTGGGGAGGAGAATTAATTTTACAACCTCTTCGCGAGGGGGGTGCAAAAAAGGGGCTGCGCTGGAGGATTATGCGATTTTAAGGCATAAAATTATAATTTTTCAAATAATACTTTATTTATGATATTGTATATTAAATATGAATAAAGTAATTAATTATTTACATTTCATTCCATTTACATCTTAATATTGTTCCCTCCAATTTTACTTTCTCATCCCAAACGAGTCGTAACTCGTAAGAACAATAATCATACATAACAAAGCAAAAATGTTCAACTGGGGAGTCCGTAAATTGGGGATTAATTCTGTCTTTAGATTTTGCCTATGCCCTACCATAACATTTTTCATTATATATTTACATATTTTTCTTTAAATTTCATATTCGAAAGCTTTAAATATAAATTTAAATAGCATGTTAAAATTTATATACCTACAGCATTTGAAAATTTTCAATTATTTATAACACATTTAATTTAAAAGGTCAAATAACACATAGCTGTGCATACAATTTTTTTTAGAAATTTAATTTACATGATATGTATATATATATATATATATATATATAAATTTAAAGTTTTAAATATCTATAATATTACATATTTTAAAGTATATATCAAATTTTATTGGTACATAAATTTAAAAAAATTATTATTTTAACATAAATACATATAAAATAAAAAATAATATTAAAATTAAACTTAAAAAATGACTTATGTAAAATTTTCTTCACCTGCAAATATAAAATACAAAACACTCATGAAATTGTTCTTAGTCTTAGGGGTGGCAAAATTAAAATGTTGATTCGGGATTCTCACAAAAAGATCGTATTTATATAAAAGTGAAGTGTTGTCTGTTTTTCAATGTGAAATTCTCAAATTCTTGGATATTCATGGCAAAAAGTAAAAATTTAAAAAGAAATAGCAGCATTCAAAAGAGAATCTGAATTAAAAGCTAGTGTTAATTTTTTTTTAAGAATTAATTAATCGCAAAAGTAACATATATCGCATGGGCTTTTGGAGAAGGCATAAACTTATTTAACATATATTTTATGTAAAATGAAAATCATCAGATTCTTTATTCAGATCTAAGTGTTATTCGATATGGAAAAAATTATCAAAGATCACATTATATGGTTTGATCACATCGTAAAATTAAACCATCCCTCTCAACACAACTATAAACCCTGTCTCCCTCTTCCTTTTCTCTCCCATGAACAAGGAAAGACATTTATATTCGCCCAATGTTGACATACACCAATGTTTTCGTCGACTGGATTCGACCAGTTTCGTTGCAACAAGCAACCGTCGATGTCAAGGTTTACATACCATCATACCTTACATTTGAAAAAATAACAAATCAAAATTAATTAATAAAAATTAAAAACTATGGATTTCAGTTTGGTTTAATTTATCATTTTTTATTAAGCACACTATAGAATTATTTTAACTTTTATGAAATCTGAATAACACACACACACACACCAATATTCCAAGATTTAGACTTCCAAATACGAACAGGAAAAAAAAAAAAAAGATGAGGCAAGGACTGGACTGAGATATTCCAAGATTTAGACTTCCAAATACGAACAGGGAAAAAAAAACAAAAAAATAAAGGTAATTTTCAAAAACATATCATAAAATATTTCAATAATTAAAAAATAGTGGTACGTACAAGTTTTTATATTTGAAATTAATTTTCTATTTTAAAAAAAAATATTAAAGTTTTAAAATTTGTTATCAAATAATAATTTAACATGTAGGTTGATAAGGCGAGAAATAAATAATTAACCAAAACAATAGCAGTATCAAAAGTTCTAATATAATGTAGAAAACTGATGTCAGTTAAAGAATTTCTCAAACTCTCATTGCTGATTTGAAAATGTTACCAAAACTTGAAGTGCAGGGTGTGAACGCATCGCACGTGGTGTCCCAATCCAACAAGATAAAGTATACGGGCCATCTTGACTCTTTTGAACATCGTTCGACGTTACATCTTTCAAGTTTCAATCCTCCTTTTTTTTTTCTTTTTTTCCAAAAAAGAGTCTAAAAAATATTATATTATTTTTGTATATTCTGGACCGTGAAAGGCACTTCATGGCACCAATTGAAATGACCCGAAAGTCCCCAAATGTTTTTCAAATCATCATCATTCATCAACGGCTACTACCACGGTTTAGTTTATAATTTGATGTTAATTAAGAAAAAATTACGGTACCAGCTAGCACCCTCTTGTTCTAATGCTGGTTAGTATGGCTTAGCCCAAATTGATTCAGGTTTGATTTTGCTGAAAGTTGAAATTAATTAAGTGGTACTCTAGTGTCAATGTCACTAGCTAACAAGTTCAAAAGGACTTATTTAAGGACAGTTACACTAATTTTTTATAATTTTTATTAAATTTATAAATTTAAATTATTATGCACCACAATAAATTTTCTAAATTACACTCAATATCATTAAAATAATATTTTATACTACTTTTTTTACTTAATAATATTTTTTTTATAATTTAATATGAAATAAAAATTAAAGTTACGAAAAATGTGAGATATAATATAAATTTGTTATATGTAATTTAATAATTATATAGAATGAATGATACTTTCTGATATATTAGAAAATATTATATAAAAAGTTAAATATAAATCTTATATTCTAAGAATGATTTTATGACTTTTAAGTTTTTTTTTTAAATAAATAAAAATAAACTCTGTTACTAGTACTCTAAGTGAAAGAGAATTTCAATATTAGAATTAGTTGAAGTGTATATAAACTGCTTTAACGCCCATTGTTACCAAAACAAAGCAAAAAAGGTACGCTCGAAATGAGGCAAGCACCTTACAAATAATTGAAAGGAATGGTTTCATTATACTCTACATCCTCAATATAATAAATCACATATTACATGATCTTATACAATATTTCCTTGAAAAAATTTTAAATTGTATTTTGCCGGATAACTTTTTGTTTACAGTCTTTTAGATGATTCAGTGATCAAATCAATTATTTCTTTAATTCATTTTATGTAAGCTCTCAGCTCACATCTCTGCCTAACAAAGGCAACAGAGGTTTCATAACTTTGTAGCAAAGTTGCAATGTACGTAAAAAGAGATGATTTGAAGATTCAACAAAAGTCCACACACGAAATCTTATAAATATATTTGGGTTGTAAATAAGAATAGGTGAGGATGTTCTTAAAGGCTTCTTGTAAAAGTTATTAACATTTTTCTTGTTAGCCTCATTCTTTTAAGTTTCTTGTTCGTTGTTATACTATTATCGAGAATAAAATCTTGTTGTAAAATAACGAAACAAGCTTACTATAAAGATTTACAGCTCTAGTGTTAATATAAAATAAATTTTAACACAAGAAACTCTAAGCAGGTTATTGTAACTCGAGATTTACAACTCTAATTGTCTTCTATATTATATTTTAATATTATTGCAAGTAAGTACAAGAAATTAATTGCAAGAAGTTACTTTAATCTTTAAAGAATTTTATGAGTTGATCTATTCAACTCCCATCAACGTTAGGGGCTTACAATTGCCACATTCAGCAGCAATTTGAATAAACTTCTTAGGTGTACCAACGAAAACTTTTAGAAGTGAAAAACCCAAACAATATACTTTTATAGGCCGCATGATTCTAACTCTCAATGACTTTGTGTACGGGTAATATTGCTCAAAGGCCGATGATCATTTTCGGTATCATCAACGTCAAATAGAGAACGCAACATGCCAACATGTTAAAGGAGAATGAAACCTGATGAAAATGAGACTAATAATTATCAATTAGGTTTGGCTTGAAAATATTATGCATTGAAAAAGGAAAGTATTTGAAACATATATATTAATATATATGGAAAAAATTAAAGAGATAAAAGTAATTAAAATAACAAAAAAAGAGACAAAATCAAGGTGAAGATATGACAATGACAGGGGAAAAAAAACAACTGCTGAACAGAGATGATAATTTACCGCTCAAAACCGTGTTCCTGGGGACGTTCAATTTGGTGATTCTTTTTTTTTTTTTTTTTTTGGAGGAGAGGGTGGGGCAAGACGGCAAGTGATCAATTGGAGCTGGGGATGATATTATATTACTGATATATACCCCATGCTCTTAAGTGGCAACTTTGTAGTTTTAGTCCTTCTCTAAGGTGAGTCTTGGCCTCGGCTGGTGGTGACCATTGGCCTGGCCCCAGATTCTATCAGGAAGAGACAAATGTTAGCTGCCAGCTGAAGCACATGCCTCGAGCGTGCATTATCCGGAATAAATTGTTTTGTGGGGATATATAATATACGCCCGTGAACTTGTGTCTTATTTTCCAAATTAACTCTTTTTTACAATTACATGCATGGCTGTGGTAGTGTGGTGTGGGTATGGCGTGGCGTGGCGTGGCGTGGGTATTAGAGCAAACCCAGTTGACAAAGACTGCATGCGAAGGGTGTCTGAATTTTATCTTACACTTATCGTTATTAAAACCTCTCGTTCTATAACAGACACGACACACACACACACACATATACATAGCGTACGTTAATGAACGTATCATTAATTTACTCTACTACAATTAGCTTGTTGCCTAGGAATTAATTAACTTCTGGTTGATTTTTTTTTTTAAAATATTTTTTGCAAGGTACCTGAAGAGAATTTAAACCCCTACTGCAGTGAGTCAAAAGAGTCAAGCTTTATGCAGTACCGAACCGTGACGTTTATAAGAGATGAAATTTAGTGGACGGTGAAGATTAATTCACTTACTAGCTTAGCCCAAAAGTCCTTAAAAAAATAGCAGTGATTGATGACTTTTAGTCATTCGGGTCTTACTAAAAGGAAAAGAATATGGGACTCTGATGAGACCCAACAAACCTGTTGGAATTGGCATTATGTCGGGGGGGCCTTGGTAATTTATTTATTTATTTATTTTGTTTGAAAAGTCGTGGGAGATTTTATCATTTTTTCCCCTTTTTTTCATTATATTACGGGACGTAAAAATGAATCAATTAATTAGTGGAATTCTCATAGGATATAATTGTTGAATTTATTTTTTTAATGTGAACCTATTGGTATCGCTGTATGTTTTGTTTGCGTTGCGCCTCAAATCATACAGAGCCAAGGGGTATGGTTATGGTGTATATGCTACCCAGTATTCTCTACACTATACACATATAATATTTAGATTTGTATAGTATTTACATCTTTTTCCAAATTTTCTAATATATATATATATATATATGCATAGAGGATACTAGCTATAATATGTTATATATTATATATAAGCCAAATACGACCGGGCTCTTATATATTCCTTGCAGGCTCTTTCCTGACCATAAATGAGAGAAGTTCCTGGTTTTTGTCCTCCTCTAGCTACACCAAACCCCAGGCTTTCTGTCCTTTCCTTCACTATAATTTTTGTCTGCAAACCAGAAGAAACAAAGCGAGCAGGCAAGGAAACGGCCAAGAATTGTATAGAGCGTGAAAAGAAGAGAGAAAAAAAGTTTCAGCCCAAAAATTTCTTCTTCTTTTTCTTTTCCTTTTTTAAATCTTATTTTTTTTTCCTTCAATATGTCAAACACTTCTTCAGCCAATACTACTGCCATAAGTACTGGTAGTGGAGTGGAAGTAATTCAAGACAGCAATCACTTCCATGGCTCAAGCTTGGGATCATCTTCCTCTTCTCATCTACCACAGCAGCAGCATCCTCCACCTGCCAAGAAGAAGAGGAATCTTCCAGGAAACCCAGGTGGGAATTTAGGATTTTTCAATTTCAATAAAAAAAATCTGTTTTCCTTCTTCTTCCATATAAATTTTTAATTAAACCATTTCTTAATCTAACTTAATTTCAGCATTTGGGGAAACATTTATTCCCCCCTTCCACCATATATAGGATTTATTTCTTTCCAGCACTGCAGAGTTTAATGTTTATAGACTTTTTATTTTTGGTAATATCTTACCTATATATATTGATCATAAGAAATCTTTAATATAAGATCACAACTATGATTAGTTAGTTCATCTTAGATTCAACGCCTCTTGGATGGGTTCATTAATGGTGACCATCCTGGGTTAATTAGAGTTCTGGCCGATCAAAAACCAAAAAAAAAAAAAAAAAATCTTCTCATTAATTACATGCTCAATCTTTTGTTGATCTAGAACAATATTTGCATATATAGAAGAGAGGTAATTAATAATTCCTTCCATTGGAAAAAAGAAAAAATATATACATACAAACAAAGTGGAATAATTGATTAAGGCTTTTGTTTGAAGGCTTCAATTATTGGAAGCAAGGAGTCACAATAATTGAGGTGAACTATATTTTTTCAAATTTACCTATTTGCCCTCATCAGCCTTTGTTTTGGTTACTGTTTTTGTGCCTCTTTTCAAAATTTGGAATTCCCATACATCATGTTCCTTTGCATGCAGACCCAAGTGCGGAAGTGATAGCCCTATCGCCGACAACCCTAATGGCCACAAACCGATTCGTGTGCGAGATATGTAACAAAGGGTTCCAAAGGGACCAGAACCTCCAGCTGCACCGCCGCGGCCACAACCTGCCGTGGAAACTCCGGCAGAGGTCCCCCAACGATGTGATCCGCAAAAGGGTCTATGTGTGCCCGGAGCCGTCGTGCGTCCACCACGACCCCACCCGGGCGCTCGGAGACCTCACGGGCATCAAGAAGCATTTCTGCAGGAAGCATGGAGAGAAGAAGTGGAAGTGTGACAAGTGCTCCAAGAAGTACGCCGTGCAGTCAGACTGGAAAGCCCATTCCAAGACCTGCGGTACTAGGGAGTACAAATGTGACTGTGGAACCATCTTCTCTAGGTGCGCAAGCAATCAATTAGTTATTACAACACCATTAAATTGTTTTACTGCATGCCCATGTCTTTCGGTAAAATATTGTCGTGAAAATGATTATTTTTTAAAACTATATATATAGTGACTGCGCATGAAGAATATTATATTGATGGGACCATATATATATTTATATATATATGCATGGTTTCTCAAGGCTCGAGTGCTCGACCCTTAGAAAAATAAACACTTGTTTATTAAATAAAGTTTTAAGCTAGCCTTCCTTTTAGCTACATAGACCTTGACTATATCGTACACCTTATAATAAATTGCTTTTTTACCCCAAAAATGCACGCCCTTTTCTTGTAGAAATTTTAATATGATCCCATCTTAAATTTATTATATAATATTTATTTCCTCGGACAATAATTGTATTGATACTTTCACGAGGATAATCATATAATACGTGCATGTGATCATTAATTAGTCTTTTTTTTGGTGGTTGTTCAATGAATGTGGACTAAAATAATATAGGCGTCGGTCTGATTTAATATAAGATAAATTAATGAAAATCATAATATCGATATATTCTTGTATATCTATTGGTCGGGGTACATAGATATATTATGCTTTGGTTGCCTGATGCCTAATGGAAACAGTGTCGACTCTGTTTGAGGTTGTCACTTTTTTTCAATTTTTGTAAGTGGCCTGTCAATGTACAAAGCCCATATCTGTTTATTTTAATATAAGATAAAATTGTTGTCGTTCAATTTTTGTAAGTACGTACCTAATCTGTCTATTCGCCACTGAACTTTTTTCTTTCTGATTTAGCAAGGAAATGCCTTGCAATTTTATATCATAATTGATTAATTAATTAATTAATTAATATGTTATTTTAATTTCTTAATTAATTAGGTTTTTAAAAGGTAATTAATTAATAAGAGTGTTCTTCTTCAATAATTGTTGCAGAAGGGATAGTTTCATCTCACACAGAGCTTTCTGCGACGCCTTGACCCAAGAAAACCACAAAGTAATCATCAGCCGCGCGTTTATGGGAGTGGGAAACCTACAAACCCACCAACACCTCAACCCTATAATGCCACCCCCAGCCACCGCCTTGGCAGCTCTGTCCAACAACCTCGACGCCCCCGAAACGAAGTTCCTACAGCTCCCACCAGACCCGACAGCGGCGGTAGCTATCGGCAGCATGTTCTCGACCAACTCCGGGACCGGCTGCCCGAGAAGCGACCCCGCGGCAAACTCGTCGCCACTGAGCATCATCCACCAACTCGCCGCCGCGTCCTCCGGGCCTCCCATGTCGGCCACCGCATTGCTGCAGAGAGCTGCGCAAATCGGCGCTACGGCAAGTGGCGGCGGGGCGGTGGTTTCAAGCATGGCTCCACTGTCAATGGGAGCGATAATGGCGCACCAGAACGGCACATATGCTCACACCCAACAACACAGCCAAACCCAGGACAGCCAGCTCCCGAGCCGGTTCATGCCCAAGGGTGGCTTCTTCGGGGCGGTAGGATCCGCCGGCGCGGGTGCTGGAGACGAGATGGGGGTGTTTTCCGGTATCCTCAACGAAAGCAGCGGTGCTGATGAGTTATTAATGAAGAATGTTAAGCATGTGGGTGTGGGGAATACGGGCAGCGGGGGCGGCGCCGGAGGTGGAGGAGGAGATATGATTACGACGGTGGACTTCTTGGGGGTAGGAGGGACGGGAGTAGTAGCGGGGCAGGAGGAGATGGAGTTTGAAGGGCTACTTGGAAGCTGGGGAAGCCAACGAGAATGGAGAGTTTGAACTTTGAACTATATATTTGCTTTGTGTTTGTGCATGTGTCTCCCTATCAAATCTTATTACGTGGGCGCAATAAGCAGTGGATCGATGAGCAAGGACATGGAGTCATGGACCGAATCAGCTCTCCTCCGATTGGTTGTCAACGATCGAGTTGAATCAAAAATAAGGCTCGAAAATTCAATTCATGCAAAATGATCAAAGAAACAAATAAGGAAGAGGAAAACAATTAATATCGGGAAAATCCATATATATATGTATGTATCTAACACTTTTTCTATTAATCCAATCAAATTTTAAGGGATTATTATTACGTCTGCCCTTATAGGGGTACAGAGGATTAATATGTATCTCTGTGCTTCCTATAGAGTGACTTAGTTGACGACTTGACGTGAGAATAATTATTCGGATTACCAGTTACCCCCTAGTAAATAACCTAATGGATCATCATCTCATCTCATCGTGTACTCTCGCTCATGTTAAGGTACAAATCCTAGTGGCCGTATATGATTCGAATTGTAAATTAACGTAAATTTTTATGCAAGTTAATTAAGGTTATAATATTCTTCATAAATCTTTGATGGAACATTCTAAAATACAGACAAAATCCTCGAGCATTTAAGGACTTGACCAAGTGTTATACTTGGAATTTACGCAAAGAAAAATACATAATAAGAAAATTTATAGGGGAGGAGAAACTTCACTATAATCATAAGAAATACAAAGATTAAATCTAATTTTCTTTACCCAGCTTCCAATATATATATATTTATAGTGTATTAGATATTCATGCTTCATATATTTGATCACAATAAATAGATCATTAGTTTAGAACATAATTACAATAAACATTTTACTTTTGATGACACAGCCTTCTTTGTTTTTTGTGTGAGTTAAGTCTGATATTAGTGAAAAACATTGTTAAATATTAGCACTCTTAATCACATCATACTTTTTAACTTTTCACAACCATTGAGTTTAATGAAAAATATATTTTTGTCATTCTTAATTAGTTATTTTGAAGGGTGTCATACAATATAAACACAATCTTGGCTAGTTGGAACTCTTTTGGTCTTCTTTGTCATGTCAAGGTTTACTGCCATTATTAGTTGCATTAAATCATTCATAAAAAAACCATGTTCATGGTTGCTTTCAATATGCCTTGGGAAGATATCTATAGAACTTTAATTTCAAGTTTTGAGGGTCATCATTTACATCTTTAGTATGCAGAACTCTGCATGTGGTTTGTATTTATAAAAAATGACTAGCGTTTCATTGGCATCATATCCATCTTTAATGAAGTGACCTTTTATTTAAATTTTTGAGTCTAACTTACATTAAATTAGCCCATCATTAAGAGCATTCATATCATACAAAAAAATAGTTATTTTAACAACTCACTCTTTAAAGTCAACATCTCTACTATTTAACAAATTAATTTTACTATCTGATTAAAATATTATTCTAACATTACCCTACAAAGTAATAGATGAGGGCTACCATAGTTGTGCATGGTCAGCATTCAAAGGTACAACAACGCAATGCGGTATTCTTGTCTTACAATATCAGCTCTTATTGATGCCAACAATGAGGCTAGGAGCAGTGGCGGAAGAATTAATTCTAAACAACAACGTGAAAAATTCATTATGTGAGTATTGGCCAGCTAAGAGGGTGTAACCAACTCTTTCAATCACACATCACTAGTAGAGGAGAACGAAATACAAGACCTTATGATGGCATAAGTGGGTGTAGAGGCCTCACTTAGCACGAAACCTTTTGGGGGCTTCAGGCCTATCAAAAATAAATTCATGTGAATCGAGACTTAAAGTAAACAATATCGAATTAGCAAGTAATTTAAGCTGTTACAGATGATATCAGAGTCAGTACACAAGCCAAGTGTGCTAGTCTCACACGAATGTGAGCCTTCTATATATAAGAGGTTGATTATAAAGATTGGCAAGGCAAGAAGGCAAAAATATCTTCCCCCATCTTAGAAGCAAAAATGGTGAAATATTATTATGATAGTTATCTTTGTCACATAACTTTCTAAACTTTGTCTTTTTTGTGTGTGGTCTGAAATATTCTGACAGCAAAAATTACAGAAGTAATAGAAGAAATAATTTTAATTATTATGGCAAAAGGGTTTGCAATAACCATATAAAAAGAACTCTAAGGATATGTTTTGATGGCTCAAAAAACCTCAAAGTTCAAAAGTTGTGCAGAAAAATAAAGTAAAATAAAGAGATTTAGAATTTATTAAAAGACATGAAAACAAAATTGTAAACCCTCACATCTTAAATATCAAATTTGAAAACATCAAATCAATAAGAGATACAAGATTAAAGTTGTACATCCCAACAAAAAAAGTTGTTGTGTTATATCTTACATATATCAAAATTTATCATAAATATCAAGTTTGAAATATATAGATTTTAAAAATACAATAAAAAACATATCTACAAAATAATTAATGTTATAATTTTTAAAAGTTCATGTGATGTATAATTTACATTATTAAATAAAAATATAATCAAAGTTTAACCATAAATTATATTTTAGTTAATCATATAAATTAAAGTTCTTAAAAAAATAAAATTATTAAACTATATATATAATTTATCTTCTTCCCGTATTCAATGTAATTAGAAGCTCATGTATTGCAACATGTGAGTAGTGACACCGACACGTGCGTGTGTTTTCGTGGACGACATGTCACACATGATTCCCGTTCTGCGCAGGTACGTTGTCTATCCAATTATCCTTAAAACCAAGTCACAGAAGCCTTTCCCGCTTTAATAATGGCCTCACATCTTTACTTCCACGCTTCTCGCACGCCCCTCCGCCACCGCCGGAACTTTATCCCAAAGTCGTCCGGCGACCGGAAAGAGAACCCACCGCCCGATGCAGCCCCGCCGGGAAGGCCAAAAACAGATAATATGTCGCCGATGGAGGATGTCTTCCGGCGACGGCTCCTCTCCGGCGTGGGTTCCGCCTCCTTGTTGGCCGTGGGATCGAACTTTGCTGGTATTACGAGTTCCGTTCTCGGGGCATGGCCTGAAACTGGACGGAAACTTAAGCTGGATGTGCTTTACCCAATCGGAGGATACACCCGATGCATTGAAACAAATGTTGGCTTTGGTTAGTAATAGTATATACAACATAGTTGTATTGTATCATGATTACGTAGGCAATTATTTACTCTTTTATCTTATCTTTGTGGGAACATATATAGCGAAGGGTTGTAATTCATGTTTATTAATAGTGTTACAGTATCCTATATTTTAGTGTTTTCATCTCAATGCCAATGGTGTTCCTTATTTGGGAACGGAGAACTTGATGTTCTAATTAAGTTGTCGAATTTCCATGGTAAGTAATTACATCCCGGTTGTAACTTTCCATTGGGTTTTGGGATGTATGTTAACGTTGGTACAATTTTGTCACCACAGTCACTTACTCACTCGTTCATACAAAAACTCGTACGTGGTAACAGAATGTCATACAATTACTATATCCTAGTTGTTTTATACAGTATCGAGGTTACTGACGTTAGTGCCTTAAAGAAGATCTTATATAGAAGGAAAGTGAGTATGAGACCCTTCACTATTCTCTACACTAATAAAATGACGCGCATATAGTTTCTGAACTGTTAATTTAATTTTGAGAGTATCTAATAGTTTATCTTCCCCTTACTGACCCTATCTAAACGTTCTTTTTTTTTCTTTTTTGTTGTTGTTGTAAATAGGTCTATGATTATAAATGATGAAATAGGAGTATATATATATGTACCCATTTTTATCAATACTTTGCGTAGGAGGAAATTTTAGCACATAGTGAGGGGAGAGTATATATTATGATTATATTCTTCTAATGATGATAATTTGCTGAAGTTTCTTTGATGAAAAGAATTCATATATCCATCAAATTGGGCTGGAGACCAGACACTGTTATACAGAGCTGCTGGTAAGGCGGAGTCACAGAGATCACTGGACCCACCGTCCCTAACCAATGCAAACTCCGGCGGCCAGCACGGCCGACAAAGAACTGGTGAACCAGTTGTAGCATTCAGGCCACCAGGGTCAAGCGGCGAGCTCAATGTTAGTGTCATCGTCTCCCCAGTTCCTCTCAGTTTCTCGTAAGGGCTATGATACCTCTATTTTTTTTTTATATTTTTTTTTAGATTGATAGGCTGAGACTCCGGCCTGTGTAAACCGCAGGAAGTCCCAGTGAAGTCTGCTATGATTAATGCCTTTCTGTTCTTTCTTTTTTTTCTTCATATATATATATATATATATAGGATTGAAGCCATGGGAGGAGGGCCTAAAGATTTCGGAGAAGCAGTGGTCCAGTCAATCGTGGGATCCAGAAACCGGGAAGATTTGAGAGGGTATTTGGTAGATGCAAGCTTGAAAGAGGACCCTCTCAAGAATGTCAAGTACCACAAGCTAGAATTTATAGTGGAAAGCCCCTCATTTAGGCGAAGAAATGTAGCAGTTTGCTGTGCTCAGTCGGGGCAGTTGTTCACTCTAAATGCCCAAGCACCAGAGTCTGCATGGCCGCAGATGAAGCCCGTGTTTTACAAAATTGCTGACTCATTTGTTCTCATTTGATTTGCCTAGCAATGTTTTTACTTTATATACTACATGAAGATTTATGTCACTCACGAGAATCAACCCTTCCAGCTTAGGCTGGATGGAGAAAAGATTCACACATTTTTCAAACACTGATGACTTCACAGGGTAGAATAGCAATCATGAGATGCATGTAAGGCTACGTACATAGGAATACGATTGTACAGAACTTGTTGGCCAACATATTGTGGGGGCGTATATTTTGAATTATGAATTTCTAACATCTAAACTACAAATAGTAAACATCAATTTAAGCACAAGCAATCTGCCTCCTCTTAACCATCTTCTCCAAGTTCTCAGAAACCAATGCTGTTAAATTAGGGTCCTCAAAACCAAGTTCTGTGCTGAATCTGTTGAAGGAAAACCAAAATCATGAACGGTGGGATAATGAGCCTACACAGGAGAGCTAAACAGGAGATCAAGACAAAACAATTAATGAAAAATACTATCTTACTTGGTATCGAGCACCAACTTCTGTACATCTTTTATAGCTGAACTTGCGGCGTATAGTGACATCTTTCCCACCTGGCAAAACCCAACGACAAAATTTATAGGAAGAACAAAAACATAGCCTAAAATATAAACACAAACGGGCCATAACGCATGTATGGTTCTATTGTGGTGGAGGTTTTTTTTTTTTTTTTGTTCACCAGTTCTTTTCCTTTCGAGGAAAAATAAAGAACCCTACCTCCAGTACCTGAAGCTTTGCGTCATGCTCATTAGGAAGACAGCGAATTTCTGGTGCCAACCTTGCAGCCTCTCCGATGCTCTCAGGTGACAGAAAATCCATGCTCACCTGAACTGTGGACTGGAAATTTTGGGAAAAGACAATCAATAATTCAATATAAATGAGAGAGACTACAAGTTGTCAAAGTAAACATCCAAGGCTTCTTCTTTATCAACATTTAGCTGAATGTAATTGGTACAGACGATTTCAAAAAAAAAAAAAAAAAGGTGACATCATAGGCATCACATTCACATGTAAGTGTGCTCAAAAAGAAAATACCAGAAAATCTAGAAAGAGACATTTATTTATATTATAATAAATTTGATAATTGAGAGGCACCTGATTGCTAGGATTGGCGAAGAAGAGAAAAGGTATAAAACTATTTCAAGTATGTAAATCAATCGGAACTCACTTGAAGGTTCCTTGACTGGAAAGGGCATCCAGCAGGGATGAAAACGGCCTGCCCCAAATGTTGCTCAAATGACCATGGCTCCACACCTGTGAATGAAGTGGTTATTTTTTACTTGTTCAGGACAATGATTTAGCCATAAATTTGTTTTATGTAGTTTTCCCAAACATAGAGTTGCAATAGCCTTCAACAGCTCAGCTTTCATGACGTAATAACAAGGATATTCCATGATAACTCCATGATAACTCCATGATTTTTAATCAAGAGGGATGCTTATTTATTTACTATTTCCAGAATATAAAACAAGACGATACTTTATTTATTAGCTTCAGCTTACAAGGGATTGTTAAAAATGATACTGTTAAGATATGGTACTGCAGGAAATAGTAGAGTATATATAACCTAGTTTACACAAAATAGGTTTCTCCTTATTATATCTATTTTTAAAAAGATACGAATTTTATAAGGGCATGCATTTTTATTATTATCCCAGTATATTCCAGTTTTGAAGTCCTTCCAGAAAGAATCATACTCAAAGGCCACAAATAAGCAGCCATCTGCCCTCGCTAAATACACGAGTATGGACAGTTTCTGGGTCACTGCATAGTTTTATTCAGGGATTAAGTGGCCACAACCGATAGCAAAAATTTATGAATTGGTAACCCAGTGGATGCTGCTGTCCTACAATTGAATGTGTCTGGAGATTAAATAAAAACAACAAAATAATGAAGTAATGAACGGCTTCCCAATATAATTTTATCTGAGTCGACATTTGAAAAAACCAAAGAAAAATTAATGAATAAAGACATAACAAAAACATATATGTTTCCCTCACCGAATTCTTCCTTCAATTTTCTTTTGTGTTCACTGTTCAAGTATATTGATTCATCATACAGAGGGCGAGCCATCTGAAATACAAATAGCTTACAACATGAATACAAAGCAGCATTACAAAAGGCGAGTCAATAATGCCAGAAGATCAACTTACAGAATCATTCGTCACATTGACAAACTGTCCTATTTCTTCCCTGTGCACTCTCAGATATTCACATAGGCGTGGAACATCTTTCCTCCGGAAGACATCCCATAGAGTTCCTGGGCATGCTGTTACAGAGGCATGTTCACAGTCTCCATTTGACTGTTCAATATTCATAATTTTCTCTTCAACCATAGGAGTAGTTTGATTTCCTTCATCTTCCTGCTCCCCAGCCTTATTCATATCAAAATCTGTCACATACGTACTCTCTCTACTGGTCAATGAATCGGGTATCCTTTCCTCCAGATTCATTTTCAGATCTACATCTGAGTCTTTCGCGGCCAGATCCTCACACATTTTATGTATTTTCTCAGCTTTTGTCTTCTGCAATTCAGCTGTATGCATCAACAGGTAGACCTAAATACAGAAAAAAGTACATACAATTATTACATGAATTCTAGATATTAGATTACTTTTGCAACATAATTACTTAAAAAAAAGAAGACAGATATAAAGAAAAAAAAAAGTAAAGGAAAGAACACCTGAATGCTGAGACTACTAAAATTTTCTTTCGGGAGGCAGTGTCATGGGATACATGTGCTTGGAAGCCATGGAACTATACAGGTTTAAATGGGATTCTAGCATGAATAGCAAACCAACTATGTTCAATAACCATAACATCCATTCTTCGCCAGTGCAGGATTTCTTTCACAATTCATTAAAATTAGTGTCCATCACTTGGACAGGAGAAAAAGATCTAAACTTCAAAACTGTCTAAATTATGAAATGAGGACTTAATAAACTTAGAAATTATTAACAAGCAAATAAACACAAATCTGACAGTCAAGCATGGCCATTTAGTACTTATTATTTTAGAGACATATCCTGATTCCTTATCTCCCAGAATCAAGCTGGCAGGATTAAAATAGGACAATAGAATTAATACCTCCATTATTCATTACAAAAGATTAAAATTTTCAAAAAAAATTATGAAAAAAAAAAGTTCAGTGTCAGATCTTAATCCTTTGATGCAAACTTCTCTAAAAAAAAAATACTAAATAACAAATATATAAATTTTTATAGGATAAAACTTTTGAGGATCATATTGAAGTTGAAAATTTAAAATATTAAGCTAATGTGACAGAGATTAATCGAAAATGAAATTTTAGATTAATTATCAAAACTTCAGAAAAATATTTAATTAATGGGAAAACAATATTGTAACAAGCCACTTTAAGAAAAACATGATGGCATGATGCTGTTAATGTTCCCATTTAATTCGATTCTCAATAGACAACCCAGCTGGATCCATCAAGAAAAAGTTTCAAATTTGATAGCCCAGATTAATTAGCTGCCTGGCTCAGTGAAATGACAGAAGGAAAATAATTATACGACATCAAAAAGAAAACCAATGTTCTTACCATATCTCGCACATTAAAATGAAGTTTGGACACTGAATCACCTTTACCAAGTTCCTCATAATTACCATAGGAAATCAATATTTTAGGTCCTACATCATTCTGCAAGGAGTAATGAGGCAATCTTGCAGCAACATTTAAAAACCCCCACTTTGAATGGATATACTCAAGCAATGGAAGTCTACTGATAAATTCAGGTTTCTGGTACAGTAAGAACTCTTCGGAAGCACTAGGAGAAGGCCAGTCTTTTAACTTCAACAGTTCTGGCCAACTGTTTTCATGGACTCGACCCTCTGAGTATCCTTTAATGAACTGATTGAGTTCAACATCAACCTGAGATGGTGCCACATTTAGCAAAATTGGAGTATTTACCAGGAAAAACAGTCCAGTCATGAGAAAAGCACCCAACCCACTTTTAATATAAATATTAAACCAGATACATGGGGGAAGGGGGGGAGGGGGGGGGGAGAGGTTGGGTTGTGGATGGGATGTTTACCTCACGCCAACCTAAACAATTTATAGCCTTCACTGTTCGGTTTTCATCTTTCATCTTCTCATCTGCTGTCTCCCGAATGCCACTCCATATAGCCATTGGGTCCCAGCTTGAAACTGATGAAGCATCAAACTCCAGTTGAACTATAACAGGTTGACCCCTAACCCAATGCTTTCTGAAATCACCAATTCCTTCAATTTTAATATCTTGAGAGGCTGGGCAGTACAAGCAATTATCATCACTGTCCTCTCGTTGTGCAAACTGACGAAGCCTGGAATTGCTTGATAAAGTCTTTTCTGGACTAGCTTCATCATAAACTTTACAGCCACTTACCATTTCCTCAACATTCTTTGCCAGTTTTGCAACCCAGTTCATTTTGAAGATGCGTCGTAGAGTTAATGACAAACAACCACAGCCACCATACCTCTTTGGAGGACATGGAATGCTGCCATCGGTGTTGGCATTCCAGTCAGGAAACTTTTCTGAAAAACAGAGCTTCAATTTGGAAGTTTTTACTTGCTCAGGCACAATTTGGGCATCTTGACTTCCTCCACCATTCCCTTTCTCTACTGATTCTCCTTTCATACTATGTGAGGATGCCTCCCGTAGGTCATGACAGCAACTAAGGCATAGATCATATGAACAATTTGCACAGTGCCGGTGATAGTCAATTATAGGCATCCTACAAAAATCACTGCAAGAAAGCACATGCACTTAATTATAGTTCTTAGAAAACATACCATCCATCTAATAAGCACAAATTATAAGACAGAAATATAACAACATGATCAGGACGTCTAATCTTCGTATCAATAAAATGTAATATGCCAACAAGAACAAGCAAAAGATAAAGACCAATATACGGCTAGCTAGCAATACAGCAGCATGCCTAACAAACAAAAAGAAAGAACCAAAAAAAGGATAATTGACACACTCAAGTTTAATGTTCACTTGGGAAAATTAAGGGGCGTTTAATAAAAAAGGTTATGTCCTTACACTCAATAAATATCTGAATTCTGTAAAGATGACTAGAGGGTAATAAGAGACATAATAATGAGCTTTTATTTTTTATCTGTTTGATTACAAAAATTGTAACAAGTCGGCACTTCAATGATTTTCATTTTTACACTTCATAGTTTGGAAGGCTTACTTATCTTTTCAAGACCTATCTGAAAGAAAATCTAGTATCTTTGGTCACAATGAACTAAATCAACAACTGCTTTTAAAAGTAATATAACAATGTCCAATTATTCAGCTTAAAATATATATATACAGTCCACAAAGTACCTCCTTAAAGCATATGGACATATTTGAAGTTTAATTGCATATGGCAATTAATTACTATAATATCCCATCTTTTATTCTCTCCTTGGGCACAAACACAAAGAGAGAAGCTGTTGGATGCCTCCAACTGCTATTTTCCCTCTCCAGCTTTCCACTCTCTTTTGGCCTTATCTCTCTCTTTCTCCTCTGTCCAACAGCTGACAATGGAGAGGACACTTGACCCCATCACCGCTGCAGCATTCGGTGCAGTCCCCTCCCTTTCTTGTAACCAATCAGACTAAACAAATGCCTTTTAAGTCTTCACTTAAACCACAAATATGTATAAATGATACAATATGTGAACAGCTCATAGATGTTTGTAATTTTACCAGCACATTTGTTCATCCGCATTTAACTTCCACCTGACAAGATCTGTTACAGTACCTAGAGAAAACCAAAAGAATATGATAAAAAATACAAAGTTAGATCATACAGATGTCCCTTATGTGAACGTTAGAAAGCTTCATTTAAAATACAGATATGTAAAATATTGAAAGTACGTTACCGCATAGTTTTTTCTCCAGTTCCACTTCAGAGCACTGCTCATAGTGGATATGCTTAACTATGGGAAGCACAGAGGACAATAGACAGTGTAGATACTGCAACTTGTCTTGGACAGGGATCTCACGTATCCTTACCTGCACCCCAAAACAATCAACAGATCTGGTTAAAGAATTGAACATAATGAAAGTTATGTGCTACAGGAAGAGCGGGAAACATTAAGGGTCCATAGACATGAATGAAGCAATTTTAATCCATAAGAGTACCTTTATCATATTATCTCCACGCAAACACACTTTGCAGTTGCAAGTGCCACGACATGCAGGACATACTCTCTCAATATCTTCCAATGGGATATCCGAATACCTAAGAAACAACACATGCAACTCTACTAATCAAAACATACTGGGTGGAAATATATGTCCTTCCAACCGGAAAATTCAAACTCACCATGTTGAGATGCAGCTGCTGCAATAGCCTCTCCTATCACATTTAAGGCACCATAGAACATTTCCCCTGTCATTTCTTCGACATTGGTGGCAGATATGCCCATCTGTCTCTTCAGAAGAATACGTGTCACCACCAGAGTAATCCTAAACACGAACATTTTCATCTTAGCATAGTAGATTTGCATATCTTAAAATGCAGCACCACTTAAAATACGACAATGCCCATTACCTTTGAAGGTTTTTTTCACAATCAAAGCATTAGAAAAATGCCAAACTGCTCATTTTACTACTACAAAAACAACTAGAATTTTGGAGCAATCTTCCAACCTGTTTATTTATCTATAGCTGTGTGGTAGTGCCCAATTACAGAAATCATATGATATGATGGATTGTGGCAAACAAAAAAATGATCTCTTTTCAAAATTCAAAAAATATAGGGGGCGAATCTTAAATAGTAAGTCTTATAAGAATTCAGACTGTAACATAACTGTCAAGAAGATGAAGTAAATGAAATTAAGTGGTGAAATATTATGCCAATATCTCTATAAAACCCTGTCTTGCTATTAGAAATATACACAAGTGTATCTTAGAGACGATGCTTTTGTCCTAATGATTTGCAGTGGTAGCTGACAATTAATATTTAATAATAATACTCCCTAATTACTTTTCACTTATCAATCAATAACAATGCAAACACATAAATTAAATCTATTCCAAAGCTGGAAATGGAATAGATCTATGGAGCTTGTGCCCCCTCAAAAATTAAAAGTAACATTTCAACTTGTTCTTTGTTCTAACTTCTAACAAAGATTTTTGGTGATGAGATAATACATGATTAATTTTTGTTGATGGTTCTTGACGGCAGGAATACAGTCTACGACAATGGAACCAGTCTCAGTCTCAATGGCACTGCCGGTGTCCATGGCAAGGACAACATCCCTAACGGAGATGCTGCTAACAATCTTACAGGCAGACACCAACATCCTTGATGGGGCAGGGCCACCGATGACCTTGACAAGGAGACTCTTGAACGGGCCAAAGAGGCAAGTGATCTAGATGGAGGCTCCAGCGAACTCAATGGTGACACTAGGACCCTTGTTGATGGGGACAGCGACCTACACTATGCTGGCATGTTTGAGGGCAAACATAGGTCAGCAACCTTCATAAGGAGGCCCTTGACCTCGAAAGTCATGCTAGTGACCTTGACAATGTGGGCCAAAGAGTCCACTCTATGTCAGAATTTAGTACGGGGAAAATGCACAAGGTAAATTTTATTAATTTCAAACTTGATTTACAAAAGTGTAAACGAGGAATTAAATAGCCACAAAAGCCACTATCCCACTAACTCACTAACTTCCATTATCATACTATTCCACTACTCCCATATTGACAAAAACTATCTAGAAAATTCATAACCAAATGTGAAATAAAATTGAAATAAAACAGCTAACCTTGAACTGCCCTCTCTGCTTCTTCCTCACATAAGTAAGATTAGTAATGGGATGATGAGACGATCACATCTCTCATTTGCAAATGATACTTTGGTTTTTTTTGACGTAGATGTTGAGAGTATCATTAACCTCAGGTCGTTTTATTGTGCTTTGAAGTAGTGTTGAGCTTACAAATCAAATGGGTGAGTGAATTAATCACAATGCGTGTAAGGGTGAACAAACACTATCTTACCAAATGACATAATTTGATAATATTGTGCTTTTAAAAGAAGTTATTTTTAGTTGTAATAGAAAAAAAATATACTGTAAAAATAAACATATAAATTTTCTAAAAGTAGTTAATAGGTATTTGATAAGTCAAAAATAAAATTACTATGAATGTTTAAAAGGAAAAAATTATCGTTAAGATTATTGATGGGATACAAATTGAGGAGAACTTTTTTGAAAAGAAACCTTTAAATTATTTCTGATATCATCAAAAATAAGTGTTTTTTTATCAAACACATTAATGTTTTTGCTTATAAAATAAACAAAAGTAACCCTTCAAAAACATTATCAAATTAGGCTAGCATTTAGGTTGCACGAGAAGTTGGTTGCCTACTAGCCAATCGAGTTGCTGTTTGAGGCCCCAACAAGGTCAAAGGTAATTTAGAACCCGATGGTGGTGAGTTTTGAGCAAAGGCTTGCAAGCTGGAAGGTAGCCTCTGTTTCTAAATAGGTTGACTAACCCTTATAAAAAGCACCATTTCAAATCTCCCATTCTACTTTCTTTTGTTCTTTCGTATTCTTACTTCAATGGCACATTAGTCAAAGGGAATGTAGTTTTGGAACTTGCAGGGGAGCACTAATATAATTCTTATATTTCACTTGTTCAAGTGGTTTGAAGTGCAAAGGCCGTTGGAAGTTGTAGGTTTGGGAGTGAAACCTCTTTGAGTGTTTAAAAAGGCCCGGTTGAGTTCTTGGCTAAATAAAAGTGGTAGAGAAGGAAAGGTCGAAGCATATAGGGGTTGCTCCATTTCAAGGGTAAAGCTCTTTGGGTGGATATCAAGGCAAATGTGGACATCAAGGATTGGGGACTAACTAGAAAGCTTTCTTAGAGTAAGTGGAATGGAAACCAGGCGAAGGTACCTCTTTTTTGGGATAATGCTTAGTGTGATGGTAGCCCATTAAGGAAGGCTTACACAACAATTTACGAGATTACTGCTATAAAAAGAAGGCCAATCACAGCATTTCGAGTGGGAGATGCTTGGATGTTGCCTTCAACAAAAATGCCCACAATTGAAAAGTGAAAATTTTGTTAGCTTTTTTTTGCGATGTTGTATCAAAGCTCCTTAATAAATTCAAGACATGCTTTATAATGAAAGGGATATGACTATATATAGTCTTACAAATACTCAACCCACTAACTCATGACTCCCATAAATAAACTACCCATAACTACTATATTTCTCACTATATAAATTAAATACCCATTACATGAATTAACTACCCATTATTCCACTACAAGAAATAACTACTCATTCACCCTCTTCTTCTTTCTCTCATAAACCGTAAGAGGTGTAACAAACTCTAAGTCAATGCTTGATGGCCAATGGTGGTCTCACATTTGAAGGACTAAACTCCCTTCTCAGTTAGCCTTCTTTTCTTAGGGGGCCTACTAGGACAATGTTCTAACCATGCAACAGCTTCGGCGAAAAGTATTACCTATTGTAAGTGGGTATCTGTTGTGCAAGTATGTTGAAGAACAAATTGACCATCTCATTCATCATTACAGTTGGCTAACTCAGGTGTAGAAGTGGGAAGTAGAAGTGTGGCCTAAAATTGAGGTATGGAATGGGCTACAAGCTCAGAGACTAACCATGTCATTATTGTGTTCGGTCCGGTTAGCAGTTTTTTAAGTAATTTGGAAGGTCCAACTCTTGAGTATTTGAGAACTCTAAGAAAAGCGTTCAACATGTAAAACGAGAGGTATGGGCTTTATTGTTAGATGTGGGTATTTGTTGTAACCTCTCTCCAATGGACGAGAGCTTTGATTTCCTTGATACGAGTAAGTCTTGTAACTTTTTTTCACTTTCTTAGGCAGTAATAAAAATATTCTTTTTTCATTAAAAAACAGCAACAGCAATAAAATCCAATCATGATCGGTGATAATAATAACAATAAAAGTTGTTACATTCCACTCACCGCCAAAGTATTATCATCAGCGCTCATTTGTACTTTGTTCTTGGATGAGTCCATGGCAGTAGAGGATGGCGTCCTATAGGACCTCCAGTTCTCTTCTAATTGTGCTGCATCTGTTTGTAATTCATCATTAACCTTTGAAGATTTTCGTGTAGACAAACTCCTGGCTGAAGGTGTATCAGGTGAATGGCGAAGATAATTTGTCTGCACCTTGTCCTTGTACTTCTTACCAGATCCAGAACCAGAATAATCCCCAAGTGTGTCCGTCACAGTTGGCACATCATAATCATCACACTTACACTCCGAGAACCTTTCGCTTTCACTGAAAGATTTCCTCTTCGCTTTCTTCAAGCTGGCTCTCAATGCAGAATTTGCAGCCCTCTTCTTTGCCTGAATGTAATGTTTTTCGCACACAGTCTTATCTGGCATAGACATGGCACTACATCTCCACTGTTTCCCGTCTGACCTCTTGCAACGCAAGTCCTCAGGAATCCCAACGTATTCTTCACCATTCCAGGTTGCTTTTGGCAGGTGATCCGCCATAACTATGTTATGAATATATTTTAAAGTAGTAAAACAGCAGTGATTGTGTATTAGGATCCACCTGCATTTGCAGCCCTTAAAATTTGAGCCCAGAGTACAACAAAAAAAGAAAGACGTATTATCAAGCTACAGCACAGAATCAAATAGGCTATGAAGCATAAAATTCAAAGACAGGACCATAGTCCTACTAAGAATATAAGTAAACCCAAAATTATTTATTCATTAGACTATGCCCAAGGAAACTCCATTGAACACTTAGCCAGTTATTTTAGCTCCGGTGAGGCTAGCAAGGATGTTTTGAAGTCCTAGGAGAAAATGGTCAATGGGTGATCTTTAATCAGTAAGGTACCAAACTCTATATCATGAATTTCCCACAAATTTCCCAACAGCATTAATTTTGAAATTATGTATTCCAAACAACATATCATAGAATTTATATATGAATACAAGGATTCAATTAAATTCATTTATCAGCAAGAACCCTAGTATGGATCTTATAGTGTTCCTCGGCTACTGTTGAAATTTCTTTAACAACAGCCATGTAGGTCATCGATTTTAGTTCCAAAACGTAGAAACTCGACCTCGTATAAATGTTTTTGTGATTGCGAAGTACTAAAGAAAGTCGAGTGTGAAGAAATGAGCTTTCTAGGGTTTAATAGAATTGAAGAGATGAAATATTCAGAAGAGGACAAGGAAGAAGTGTACCGGCGAGAACTAACGGCTGCGCCGTCGGCGGGGAGAGGTCTCCTATTTGCAGCGGCGACGGCTAGGTCACGGCGTGGCAAAGGCGGCGTAGATGAGTGAAGAAAGAGAGAAAGAGAGCCGTCCAACTGTGAGATTTGGATCGATGTGGTATTTTGAAATTATTAATTTTAAATTTAATTCTTCAATATTTTTTCTATTTTAATTCTTTAACTTTTTATTTTAACTATTTATTAATTTTCTAAAATATTTACTTATTCTTTTGAATAAAAAAATAAATATAAAACTTACAATAAAATAAATATAATATTTTAATAAATAAAAAAGAGTAAATGATTAAATTTAAATAGCTATTATTTATTTTATTATTGAATTTAATAGGTAAAACTTGATTAATTTAATGGGCAAATAAAATACAGACAAAACAGGCATATATATGGAAAATCAAGATTAATTGGACATTGTGATTGCAAATAAATTCTTTTATGTGATTGAAAATGTACTATATTTTGATTAATTGGACATTGTGTCCATTAATTGGCTGTCTCAAGGTCGATCCTTAACTCCTTATTTGGCCTGCATGTAATTTATATGGAAAATCAAGAGGGTATGGAAATAGGATAGAAGTAGTTTTCTCTTGTTTGGCAATCAATGAAAAGATACACTAAGTAAAGAGAGAAAATTAATGGTTACGGTACCTTTAACGATTTTTTTGTTACTCTACAACTAGTGAAAATTTAAGTGAAAAACGTACAACAAGTTGATATGGGAAAAATAATATATTTTCTTTTTACTTTTTGTATTGATAATAAATTCTAAAATATATTTTTATATTTTTTCCTGTCACTTTTTATATCTACAAACTTATAACATTTTTTTAAAAAAAACTATTAAACAATTAATTTAGATGGTCAGGTAACAAAAAGATAAAATTGACGTATATGAGCAAATGTTATTTGTCTCATGTATTTTTAAAACCATAAGATAATGTTTTTTTATTTTCATTTATATTCATGGACTACTTTTGTGAGTCATTAAATATTATTTGTAAATACTATTTACAAATACAAATAAAATATTTTATTGACATCAAATTGATATTTTTTAAGAAATAAAAATTTAATATAATAATAGAGAGGTATTTCGGTGTGGTCTAGCTTAGGTGCAAACATAAATTTTCAAATATCAGTGATGACGTGTGTGTAATATATAAGGGATATTCATATTTATTAAAATACGAAGCACATTTACTAAGCATTTTTATCTAATGTAATATTACAAGAATACCATAATAAATAATATATATTTTAAAATATTTAAATAATATTTTCTGAAAATAAAAAATTATTTGAATATTATATTTATGTTTTAATAATAGTTTTTGAATATATTTATTAAAATTTATTAGTATATTTATAAGTATTAAAATATTTAAATAATAATACTTAATTACTTAATATTTAAATAATATTATAAAATATTTATATTTGAACAATTTCATTTATATTATTGTATTAATATTCGAATCTATTATTCGAGTAATTTTATTATTATTTAATCATCTGATGGATGTATTTTTGACCGGTGGGTGTTGGAGTCTTATTTTGACTGGTAGGTTCGAGTCTTGACTCCGGCCGACGCATTTAAGTGGGGAAAAAAAAAAGGAGAGATGTGAATGAATGTTCTGAGTCGGCTGCTAAGCTGAGCCTGAGAGATGGAAGGAGAGGGTGAAGATGAGCTTTTAGGTACGGACTTCAGTTGATTGATTTATGTTTTAATTTCCTTAGATCCAGACCCAAATGATTTTGTTCTCCTACCTTTCCGTTGAATTTAGTTTGGAGCTTGCGGATGTTGTTGTTGTTGTTGTTGTTGTTGTTGTTGTTGTTGTTGTTGCTGTTGTTGTTGTTTTGTCGATCGGAAGAGGGTGTTATCATATCCCCGTTATAGATCGAGATCTCGTGGTGGATCAATGGATCATCAAATGGGTTTGGTAGTTAATTTATGGGTTTTCGATATAAATTTCTGCAGAAACCATATTTGTCCTTGATGGGTATTCTCCAACATATTTGTATGTTCTTTTAACAAAAACTTCTGGTACAGGGAAACTATTTGCTGTCCCTTTGTGTTTGTAGATTTATCGCTAAAATTGCTGTTTTTTTAGCTTACTTGGTGCTCAATTATGTAGCTGCTGCTGAGTTTCTCCATTATTTCTGTTTGTTTTGTACGCCACGTAATTTGAGTGATTTCCTAATTTAGCTCAATACTGCAGGGAAGGAGAAAGAGAGAGCTAGAGAGAGAGAGAGAGGTGGGGGTTGAATTTTATTTAATTGTTTTTTTAGATAATTTCATTGAATCTCACTCTACTTAGCATTTTGTTGTTAGCCATATTGGTGTCTGCGGAAAATAGATTATGTGAGGAACTCCTGAAAATGAAATCCTTTCTGGTTGGAGATGGGGCTGTCCCACAAGCTGAGCAGAGCCCTGGTGTGGGTGATGATTACACCGATGATGAGATTGGTGTACGTGAAAGGAGGAGGTTGCTGATGGATGAAATGATTATTAGCCAGCTGGTGCGGCTCGAGGAACTGAACAACTCCAAGGAAGTTGCTGATGCTGCAAAGCAGATGCAATACCAGGAGGAGCTGAGGAAGATGATATATAGGGCCCAGGGCCAGGAAGTCCGCAAGGCTCGTGGTTTTTTTAATTCGGTAAAACACTCAAATCCGAGATGCATAAACCACTCGCTCTTCAGGGTGAATCAACCATAATTATGGAGCACATGCACGTGCTTAGCACTGTGAGCTTCTGCACATTTGATTCAAATGTCATGTATCTAATTAGTTATTTTAAGAATGCTTGATATTGGCTCTTATAAAAGCACAATGCCTATTAGAAGTAAGGAAAGTCTCCCAAAAAAATAAAATATGTAAATTAAAAAACATAGCAAAATTATACAAGTAGTTTGATCGGCAAGTTGCATGCTAGGACAAGGCAAGTGGCAAATAGAAAAAGCACAATGACCCATTATCATAGTTATCAGAATATCATACCAGGACAAGGCAAGTTGCATGCGAGGACTGGATATTGACCCGGCTGGTTGGTTTAACTCTCGGTCGAATATATCATAAAATTAATAATTATATATAAATATATATTAATAAAAATTAAATATTTTAAATTAACAGCTTTTAATATAATATTATTTATTTTTAAAATAAATTTTTAACATAAATTTGTAGTAAAATGATATTACAATTAAAATATCAATATTACTTATTAATTTTAAAATAAAATTATATTATAAAATATATTAAATATTATTTTATTATTTTAAAAAAAATCAGTCGATTATGTAAAACTTCTGTAAGTCTTAACTGGGTTAGCTAGATTTTTTTACAGGAATAGTCTATTCAAAAAATTGGACCGGTTAAGTGTCTAGGTTACTAGTTTACTGGTCCAACCAGCCACACCGGTTCGGTTCTGATAACTATGCCCGTTATGATGCAGGTTATTTTTACTTGTTTTATTCTGCCCTGAAAAGATAATAGGACGGGTATGTATATTGATAGAGCCTATCAAGTTTTTTTAAAAATAATTTTAGTTTAAAATATTCGTTTCGACTCGTTACACTATTTAATCTTGTTTCGTCTCAATTCAAATGTACCTGAGACGGATTGGGGTCATTCACTATTCAGTCTTGGCCCGTTCCGTTGACATTCCTAGTCTTAAAATATTGTCATTCTTTTATAAAAGCACAACTGCATGTTAAAAGTTAAGGAGATATTAGACTATGTGTTGGGTCTCTAACCTCAAGCATAAAGTTCCAAAGAATAATCTCACATCGGTTAGGGCAAACATTAATGTTGTCCTAACGAAAAGGCTCATGTGTACCTTGTCACAATGCGTTTTAACGCGCGACCTGTTAGAAACAAATCCATATATACAGGTGCAACTCGTGCGTGGGCACGTAGGTGTAAGGCCTAAAACGGACAATATTGTGATAGTGAGTGTCCTAATCGATGTCCAACACTATGATTGGTAATACGGTATTTAAAAAAATATGACTATTTTTTAAAACGGTAGATCCAGATAAATTTTCACTACTCATAAATAATTTTAAATTTACTAAATTTACTATTTTTAAAAATAAATATATTTTCAAAAATAATTTCATTTTATTAAAAAAATAAAATATGTAAATTGAACAGCATAGTAAAATTATACCGAGTCTTAGGGATATTACTAGTTTTGGTTGTACTAACATTATACATCCTTTTTCTAAATTGAAGGGTTTAAACTATTTTTTTATTTTTCTATACAAATAAATACTATAATAAATTCTCTTAATCAGTTTTTATATCGTTAAAATAATATTATATAATATTTTTTTATTTAATATGAAATAAAAATAAAAATTATAAAAAAGAAAAAAGTATTAAAAATTATATATGATTTAATAATTATAAATATTAAATATTATTTTCTAATACAGTATAAATATTATAAAATTTTTAATAAAAAAGTTAAATATAATTTAAAAAATAATAATTTATGACTTTTTTTTCTCCCAAAAGTAAATTTCTACATGAATCTTGTTATTAATGCTCTAGTAAGAGACTCCACGTGGCTTGTTAGATTTATACGTACCAAAATTATATTGGCTTTAAATTTATGTTGGATTCTTTCACGTTGTTCTTTGATCTTAATATTCATCAATTTGATAATGTTGGACCTGACACTTTGGGTGCAAACATTCGGTGAAATGCAAAAAAAATAAAAAAATCGAAGAAACTTTATGGTATTGCAGAAACTCCAAAGTCCATACGATATGCACTCGGCCAAACACTTCGGTACACATCATTTAATTTTTTGTTCGACATGACCCATGATGTGATATGGGAATTTATTTATTAAATTTTCAATAATCGATTATGAGTATAGGATGCAATGGTAGCCTTTTTTTCCCTACGTTTTCTCGCTTTCGTAATGATAGTGCGGGGACAATGACATGGGCACTGGACACATTAAAGTTTTGGATGATTTGTTATCTCTGTGTTAGTTTTTGATCTGATCTGGCGCTTATTAAAATCATGAAAATGTTTTACAAAAGCACATGACATTCTTTACATTTGGCATATAAAGCAAAGTGATAAAAAAATGTTAGGCAATCATCAATTGAAATTGAACTATATTCTTATGTAAGCGGCTCACTTATTGTATTCTAGTCCCACCCATACCAACCACTTTTTTTTTTTAAATATGAGTTTGAAATTACTATGACTCCTATTCTTGATTGAGTTAGATTTATTTTTAAAATAAAATTATTTAAAAAATATTTAATTCTGGTAAATTTATATTATTCATAAATATTTTAAAATTATTTTTGATTTTAAAATTATTATCATCTTATTGGCCTATATATTGCTGAGCCGATATATTGCTGGCCTTTTGAGGAATAACTTTTTTTAATCAGTTGTACGTGCCTCTCATATTCCAACGACGGATGACCAACCTGAATCTTGGCATCAATATCAAGTCACTTCACTGCCATAACATTACACGGTAAAATCAAAGCACACAAAATATATGTACGTGCGTGTGAGTCATTAGAACATGTATGGAGCATGTGCCGCCCAAGATGATTATTAAATTGATACTATTAAACTATCGATTTTAACTTTTATTGTTACTTTATTATAATTATAATAATAATATAATATTTTAAAATATATATTATTATTAAAATTATAAATTATTTTTAATTTTTTTACTACCGTACTCGAAAGTTAGGCCAAGATGATATGAGGCTTGAAAGCCTTAATTTTAATTTAATTTTTGGGAGTCTAAGACTCAAGCCTTACTCACCTAGCCTTGAGATCAGTACTGACGATTAATATTATTTAAGTTAAAATTAATAACATAAAAGCATAAAAAACTCATCAAATTATCATATAATCAAATTAGATAACTTTTTAAAATCATATAATTTATTTAACACTATTATAGCTAGCTAGTAATATATTTATCATAAATAATATAGGATATTAAATTATATTATCAATTAATTTTAATTTTAATTATATATACAATATATATGATTAAAATAAAAATTTAATATATATAAATTATATATTAATAATTAAAAAAATGGATTATATATACTATAGTGTGTATATATACATGCCCCCTCTAAGAAACATGAAGAAAATAAGTGATAGAAATTTAGTAGATATAATTTAATAATTTTAATGAGTAAATAGTGCTTTTAAATACATTAGAAAATATTATACAAAACCCGTGAAAAAAGTTAAATACGGGACTTGCTGTGGGGAATGATTTTATAATTTTTTATTTTTTTTCTTAAATATAGAAAACTAGCTTTTATAGAGAATCTGCTACTAGTATTTTTAGAAAAGAGAAAAAAGACTTGTGGGGGCAAGGGAGTGATGGCGTAATGCACACCATAGGAGGAGTAGGGAAGCGATTTTGTATGGATAAATTAAATCCCTAAAATGTGGTTGGGTGTAGGGTTCGTAAGTCCTCATATTTGAAATTTTACTTGCATTCTCGAAATTATTTATTGCCCATGAAATTATAAATGAAACAGAAAAAAAAAAGTAATAAAATTTTTAAAAATTTGACGAGAGTAAAATAATAAAAAAGTTGATAAAATATTATTTAAAGGAATAAATATAGCAACATGAAAATGAGATATATGAGAATTTTAAATAAATAAATTTTAGAGAATTATTTATCATACATTTCTAAAAAAATAGATATATAGTTAATTTTTATAAAATAAATTAATTCACTACCGTTGATCTTAATAATTAGCCAATCAAATACTAACAATAAAAGAATTTATACTAGGTATGAGCCTCCCGCAAGTACAGACATGCAATATGACACTGTAATCCAATCAGGTGACGTAATATCGGCGAGTCCTGTGCTTGCGTGTGAGAGATTTTGTAGTTAATTCACGTTGAGGAGTTTACATTATTACATAGACCAGCTTAGTCGCCAAGGAACGATGACCAAAAGACAGGCAGTGGTTTTATAGGCGACGTTGCTATTAAAAGCAAAATAGACCCAAAACGAAATCATACATGCCGATTGTGGTAGTTAGGAATTTCTGTCCCACCCATACCAATCACCTTTTAATACACACACATATATATATATAAGTTTAAAATTACTATAACCCTATTGTTGGTTGAGTTAGATTTATTTTTAAAAATTATTGATTCTATGAATTTATATTATTTATAAATATTTTTAAATTATTTGATTCTACTGTTTTTTAAAATTAATTTTATTTTAAAAATATTATTTATTGGCTTATATATTGCTGGCCTTTTGAGGAATAACTTTTTTTTTGAATCAGTCTCATATTCCAACGACGGATGACCAACCTGAATCTTGGCATCAATATCAAGTCACTTCACTACCATAACATTACACGGTAAAATCAAAACACACAAAATATATGTATCGTGCGTGTGAGTCATTAGAACATGTATAGAGCATGTGCCGCCCCATTCACGCACGCGTATTATGTTGCGTGTATATATACTGTAGTGTGTGTTTGTGTTATATATATATACATCATTAATTTGATTCCACATCCGCTCAACGAATTAAAACTTAATCACAAAAGTCATTATGGTTATTAAGTCTTCTCTTCCTCTCATCTTCTGCCTGGCTGCTGCTGCTGCTCTAGGAATCTGCAATGCTACAACCTACCTCGTCGGCGGTACCACCGGTTGGGACATATCGACCGACTTCAATTCCTGGTCTTCTAGCAATAACTTTGTTGTCGGTGACGATCTTTGTAAGCTCTTTTGTCTTTTCGAAATCTATATATGGAGAATTAATTGCCTGGTAAAATTAGTAGTCATATATATATATATATCGTATTTAATTCGTGTTCCGTGCGTGTTTCTCGGGTGCAGTGTTCGTATATTCCTCGATACATAGTGTGGTCGAAGTGAAGAACAGAGAAAGCTACGACAGCTGCAACACGGCCCACGGTGTCCGATTCCAAAGAAGCAGCGGAGCCGGCAACACCACCATCACCTTGACAAAGCCCGGTCCTTACTATTTCGTCTGCGGCAACAGATTGCACTGCCTCGGTGGAATGAAGCTGCTTGCAAACGTGGCAATCAATGGGTCGTCATCAGCTCCCTCTGCTCCTCCTCCGGCCAGAGCGCCAAGGCCGGCACCGGCGGCCGCCACTGGCAGTGGACAGCCTGCGGTGGTCGCAGCGGCCCCACGGCCGGTGGCGGCTTCTCTCCCGAGGCCTACTTCCAGCCATATCAATAATTAAAATTTTATGCACGTAATAATTATGAATAAATATTTATTCAATCAACCCATGTTATTGCTAATTACACGGTGATTTTTTTTATGTCTCTCAATAAATTAATATGCTATCATGGTTTATGTCAGATTTCCGTTTCTATTTTCAAAATATTTATGATCGCGCGCGGTGGCTAGGATGTTATGTTGTGCTCGGAGAAACAGCCACCAAATTAAACCTCGTATATAATATGCTTACACCCTAATATTCATTTGATATGTGATATATAAGAAAATGGGACATGCTGTTTTTTAAACCGTGCCACGCGGTGAATGGAGAGCTGCACAGACTGGGTTAATTAGTGGATAGTTAATTTTAATCGGATGACGTAATCAAATCGTATAAACAGTTCCAAAATTAATTTTATCCGTTGATTATAATTATATTTTCAAGTAATTATTGTGCTTGATAATAATATTTTTAAATATAATTAATTATGGAAGTATATCATAGTAACAAACTAATTAACTAGTTGAGTTAGCAACAACGGCGGCCGTAAGTATCCTGTATTCCTTCTATGTGTGTGTATATATACCTTAGTAAAATCCTCTACGTTTCCTTTTCCAGTGCTTCTATTATTAAATAAATAGATGTGGGTTTTGTAAGTTTTGTAATATGAGTTAGTGATATTTTAATCGGAATGTTTATTTATAAGATGGCAACTAACCAATTAAAAGTTTAGAAAAAAAAATTAAAGAGTAATGGTAGGAGAATTCAGGGTTGTATCTTGGTGCTTCCTCGGAACTAACTTAATTTAATAAATTAATTATTTAAGTCCAATGATCCCATGCCCCATGCACGAATAGGTGAACGTGCGTGTGGTGAGAGGGAGAGAGAAATCAAAGAATGGAAAATCGAGCTCAATAGAGTGAGTAGATCATTTGCCAGATCCTGATCAGCCTTGCCGATGTATCTCCCTTCTCTTCCATTTTTGTTTGGTGAGTAAAGTAGGGGAGAACATCTCCATTCCTTTCTTCTTCTTTTTTTAGTTTTTCAAATCTATAACTCTACAAATATACACGTGTCCTATGTGTGAATCAATGACTGAATCTTGTTTCTCCTTTTTAGTTTTTAAGAATTTGGAATTAAACATTTGTTTGCTTAATTTAGGGATTGGTAATGTATAAATTGGGGATTATAAATTCTTTTTGTTAAATTATTGTTATAATTTCATTTATAGGCTTGATGTAATTCCATAAACCTTCTCTGTCATTGTTGGCTGGCTGAAATCTTGGGATGTTGGTTGGTTTGAAAGGTGGAAAAGGTGTGAAAAGGATTGTCACCGTTGATTATGTGCTCTCACCAAATTGAAGGGATTATAATTATTGTCAACATCGAGTAGTGATTGACAAACAATGTGTGAAGTATGAGAAGAGATGACTATACTATTATATAACCTTTGAGAGTGATTTTTTTAATTGAACACGTGGAGGGAGCTTGATGGCTTACATAAGTTTATTATATTGTTTAAGAAATTTAAGCAAACCGATCATATGTCATTTAAACTGATAACTTCATAGTGTGATTTTAATGAATTAACACGAAGAGGGAGTTAATGAAAATGACATTTAGAATATGTACTCGCATTGTATGATCTCTGTGATTTTCAGATGAGTTCAAAAACATCACCATATTTTTTTGTGTTTTTCATCAATTTGATTCTTTTCGACTTTTATAATCTCGTTTGAGGTGTCTATAACTTATATAATGATGCTTTAACTTTGTTTTTGGATAATGTTATGTTTTTTGTTGACTTAATTTGATGATATATGATGCGATATGACATGTTTTGTGTATATAATGCTAATTGTGCATGTGGGCACTATTGGAGTCATGCTTGACCTATGTGGATTGTCATGCCTTCGATTATATAGAGAGGAACCCAAGTGCATGACTATTCATGATTAAACTTGAAGAGTCAATGAGTTTGTGACTAGCATTTATATGAACTACACTGTATGTGCTGTCTATAGCTGGCTATACAAACACACGACAAGAGTATATTTCTCATATAACATGCTCGAGATGCCAAAAATAAATAAAATAAATACTTGTTAGGATTTGGCCAAGGCGCAGGTCCACCCGCATGTCACAATATTGTCTGCTTTGGGCTCGCCAGATCGGCTCGCACAACTTTAAAACGCGTTGTGACATTTTTGGGCCTGCTTCACCATATAAGCTTCTTGACTTTTCATTTTTTCTTCCGATATGGGACACAATTTCTCAACAATCTCCCCCTTGTCACATATCGAACTACAACATAGGCTAGAGACGCACCTGTGAAACTGATGATGAGCTACCACCATGTGGACCGTCATGGGAGTTCTCCCTCAATGTACATTCTGATTGAGAGGAGACCGATTCGATCACCTGAAGACAAGGATTTGTATTCCATAATCAGATATCGCCGCACACCACGGGACACGCAGCTCGGCCACAAACTACACCGAGAATACTTTCGATATGATGGAACACCTAATGGAGATAACCAAGCTCTGATACCAGTTTGTTAGGATCTGGTCAAGGCGCAGGCCCACCCGCATGTCACAATATTGTCTGCTTTGGGCTCGCCACATCGGCCCGTACGGCTTTAAAACGCGTTGTGACAATTTGGGTCTGCTTCACCATATAAGCTTCTTGACTTCTCCTTTTTCTTCCGATGTGGGACACAATTTCCCAACACTAATGAATTAACTATTAACAGAATCAATGGATAAATCATATAATTAGCCATTAACTAACAAATCAATGAATTATAATAAAAAACTCATATTCACATGATCAAGTCTGTATCATTAATAGGACTCAGCCATTGAAAAACTAAAAACTAAATAGAACCTCAAGATGTAGTATTCTTGAAAAAAAGAACATTGACTACTCCCTAGGAGAAAAATAAAATAATTAAAATATTCGAGAATTGCCTGACATTGATTCTAGTAATCCTTCCATATTAAACTCCCATGATAATGATTGAAAATGATAATGAAAATGAGGGATAACAAGTCTCAAAGCATATCGAAGAATAGGTTGAAAAAGAACAATCAAAGGAGTCAGTCCAGTTACCACTAAAACCATAGTCCAAGAGATATACCAAACAACCACAACCATCAAAGAGGTACTCTAATATTAAATATGTATTATTGACTGACAGGGGAGAATCGAAGAATTACAAAGCCCTAAAGAACAAGCATATCAAGGAGCTACCAAAACACAATAGGGCACTCAATAATAAATAGGTCTTTCGAGTCAAGTATGAAATGAATTTGCTAAAATTTAGATACAAAGTCACATTAGTGGTGAAAGGTTTTGGATGGAGTAAGAGAATCGATTATGAGGAGATCTTTCTTTATTGGTAAAAATGCCATCAATTTGTATTATATTGATATTAGCAGCCAACATAAACTTAGAGATAATGAAATGGTTGGATGTGAAGACTGCTTTCCTCAATGGTGATTTAAAGGAAGAAATCCACATGAGACAACCTCAAAGGTTTGTAATACAAAGCAATAATTTGGTCTGTAGATTAAGTAAGAGTTTATATAGTCTCAAACAAGCTTTAAGGTTATGATACTGTATGTTTGATACTTTATGTGGAGCATAAATTTACGAAGATAGATTTAGATCACTTTGTGTGTGTATGTGACATACTGATTGCAAAAGATACTCCTTATGCCTTGCCTTATATTCCATGCTTTATATATATATAATTCTTTTATATAGGAAACTTTTCTGACATTATGAAGCCAATATTACTATATTACATAGCCACACAATTAAAACACATATCATTATCCTTTTACTATATGTTTTCACTCTTTTTAAGTTTTTATGATACAAAAATTATAAGATTTATTACAAATTATACTCTAAAAGCACAATCTAATCCTACAACTTTATATAAAAATATAATTTAGTACTCAAATATTTCTTAGAGTAATAAGGTCAATAAATTATTTATTCATATTAATTATTTTTAGAACAATTAAACCTATAAAATATTACCTCAAAACAATTATGTCATAAAAGTAGATATTTTTTTAAATATAGGGTTCAATTTGTTCAATGAATAATTTAATAGTTTTATTAATTTTAGTTTCTTAATAAATATTTTAATTCTATGAATAATTTCATAGTTTTATTATGCTTTCAAGTTAAATTATATTTATGCTCCGGCACACTCTTTATATGATTTTCCAGATGTAAAAATTACTATAATAACTTTTTACCAATAAAAAGTTATCGTTCGTTCTTTATATATAATTTTATTATTCCTATAAGTTTTTTTTCTCTTATATAACTAAAATAAAGCAACTCAACATAAAAAAATAATATTATAATAAAATAAAAGTAAATTGAAGAGTAGTGTTAGACTTGTATATATAAAATAGCTCTTTACCATTAAAAAAATCTTAAGGAGAAAATATAAAAAGTTATAAGTGAATGAGTTAGAACATCTCCAGCAACATTCTTTATATTTTATTCACGTGTGAATGATTTTTAAAATAAAGAAAGTAATTTTACACATATAATTCTAATACTAATATCCAATTTACTTTTATTTGAATTAAATATTATTTTTTTAATGTTAAGTTGGTTTTATTTTAATTAAAATTAGTTAAAGAATAAGTTTTTTAAATTAATAAAATAATATATAAAAAATAAATAGTAATTTTTATTTGTAAATAATTACTATAATAATTTTTAAAACCATATGAAAAATCTATCACAATATAAATTTAAAATCTGATTCATTATTTATAAATAATCAATATCGCATGAATTATGCCAACAATTTATCAAACAGGTTATTTTGAACATATGATCATAAGTCTTAACCCCTCCTTGCTGGTGGTGTAATAAAATAGAGAAAAATGTGCGGAGGCCAGCCATACATATAGTGAGTGGGAGGGAGAGTAGCATACAAAGGCTCCGTCTTCGATCACGATCGTTGTCGTTGTCGTTGGTTTGTGGATCTGCGACAATGGCTAGCATGGCCCGGGCGAGCTCAGGCCTGGCCTACCCCGAGCGCTTCTACGCCGCTGCTTCGTACGCCGGATTCACCGGATCTCCCGACTCCGCCACCGGCGGCGTTTCCGTCAACTTCCCCAACGACGTCGCCCTCCTTCTCTACGCCTTGCACCAGCAGGTACTCACCCACTTGATTCGATGCCAATCTCCGTGAATTTTGGTCCTCGATTGGTGTGTTCTGTTCTCAATGTTGTCCGTACGAGGAATATCCTATGAATTGCGTCTCGTTTCGTTGTTGTTGTTGTCGCCTCCGTTGATCGTGTTAGTTAGATTTGAACTTGTGGATTAGGTGCTCCGAATCGGAATTTTGGTTGAAATTTAGGCAGATCTAGTACTGGATGTTCGATGTCGGTCCAGTTGAAGCTTGGGTTGATGCTTTAATCGGGAAATTTAGGATTCTGGGCGACCTTGATTTATGTTTACGAGTTGTATGTTTTTCTGTTGAGATTTGCGAGCATAAGTCAATAAGCGCGAGGTTTCTAATTTTAAACTTTACAAGTCAAGCCATTAATTGCAATGCATTGCAATCTGCAATTGCAGGCAACGGTCGGCCCTTGTACCATTCCGAAGCCTAGAGGTTGGAATCCAGTCGAGCAGAGCAAATGGACAAGGTCAGTGAGTTAAACACAAGGTTTTTTTTATGGTTATTGATACATTTACTTGAATTTATTTATTACTGTCTGGGCTCATGCTTGTAGCTGCCGTTGTATTTACTGTGTTACCTACTAAAGATTGCTCATGTATCAATGCCTAGATAGCAATGAATAGGATCCAATGTGCCTCAAAAATGCTCACGAATTTCATATTCACGCAGTTGGCATGGGCTGGGAAACATGGCTTCAACTGAAGCCATGCGTCTTTTTGTGAAAATTTTGGAGGTTTGTTATGAAGCATTCAGTTGCATGTTTTTAGTTGGTTGTGTACAAGCTGGTTAGTTTAAGCTGTTTCTTTTGTTTGAGTAGGAAGAAGATCCAGGATGGTATTCAAGAGCTTCAGATTTTGTTGCAGCACCTGCTGTAGATGTAGAAATGAATGTGAGTTTGTATATATTATGAACTTAGATTTTGCTTGGGACCAATAATACTCTTTTAGATTGTAAGACAACTTATTGTCTTTATTGAAGGATGACCATACTCTGCTAGGTAATGTTATCTAAAGGAGATTATGTCTTGCTCTAAAATATTCCGTCTTAATTTTTTAAATATATATATTTATTTTAAAATCCATTATATAAATTAATACGGTGTGATTGGGGTTGGGTATATGGTAGAATGGATATTATTAGTAAGAGTATTAATGATGTAGCATTATATGTCATTGATAATTATATCATTTCAAATTAATAATGTGTTTTGGTTTGCACTAATATAACTCTCCGGATTAGACTAATAGCTGTATTTTTTAATATAGGATTAGATTTGGTTGGTCTATTTCATAAGTGCAGTAGGATAAAAGCTCAAGATTAATTAATTTTATATTATGTTAACGGGTAATAGAATTATAAAAATTATTTTCTCTTAGGTATTAATGATCCATACCTTTGAGGTGAGATAATTAATATTCTAAATGGATATTATTTTACTATCCCTCACATTGGCAACCCTAACCTAACATTAATTTTCAATGATGCGATTGTTAGTACAATTCATAAACTCTCCAAAACCCAACACACCCATGTTATACAGGACATACTATGTTTTTTTCTTTTCCCCAAAGAAACGAGAATAATTTTATTAATGAAGAAAAATAGGTGCAGTGCCGATACTTACCCAAATACAACCACACCACCCATGTACAGGACATGCTATATAGCTTATGTTAGATACTGAACATCCTACCTCTTTGTCCATAGAGGTAGGACTGCTTGTCATGAGATTATACTCTTGGTCTTCCCTTGAGTGTGACTTTTTTGTTATAGTTTTTAAGGGAATGATTACAAAAAATTTCATATTTTTAATATGGTTGTTGTGTGTAGCTGTCAGTTTTGTATGATTAAACACCATATGGGCCTCTTCCCCAAAATGAACCAGAAAAGAGGTTCCATTGTTGGAAGTCCATTTTTGGTCATTGAGACCATTGATTTTTTTCACTTAATTCTGCATCAATGTTCCATAGTTTTGTACTAATCTAAACTAGTTGATGGCTTTATTTAGCATAATTCTAAAGTCGAGCCAGTCACTGAGAATGGGAATTCTTTTCCTGAGACAAAGACTGTTGCCACTGAAAATGGTAGGCCCTTGGAAGCTCAGGATAAGGATGTTGTTTCAGAAGGGCTAGGTTCAATTGGTGTCTATGATCAATGGATTGCACCCTCTGTATCTGGTCAACGCCCAAAACCTCGATATGAGGTAATGCCGTAATGCCTGTCTTGTTTCCCAAACTTGAAGTTGCACAGCCTGACTTTTGAATCAACTTTTCAATTCTACAGCATGGAGCAGCAGTGGTTCAGGGTAAAATGTATATATTTGGTGGAAACCACAATGGCCGTTACCTCAATGATCTTCAGGTATAGAACAATGAATCATTGTTGTAAATGTGTAATACACTTTTTGTGTATGAAGTGTAGAATAAACTGATTAGTTTTTTTTAAAATATTACCCTGCACAAAAAAAAAACTATCCGGTGATGACCCAAAAAAAAAAAAAAAAAAAGAAGCCCAACCCCCAAACCGCAAACCCTCCAATGTCAAATATGTTGTGTGTAATTACTGTTATAATGATTCTTGGTGTACTAATTTTCCCTTCTGACAATTTAGGTTCTGGACTTGAGAAGTTGGACTTGGTCCAAGGTTGGTGTTAAGGCCAGAACTGAGTCCTTGGAATCACCATCTTTGGCCTCTTTACCTCCATGTGCTGGTCATGCTTTTGTAAGTGTGTATATTTACTAATACGTATGTTTGTGAAGAGTTTAATGAAACCCCTAATTTTTCATGGTCCATTGCAAAACCATCTAATTTGTAATTAGTCATGTTTATTGGATTTCTTGTGTCTCGATAATGTTAAAATCAACAGTGGGTCTCATATAGAATCTTAAGCAAGACCCTTCATGTTAATATGTTATTACTATTTTAATTTGCTCATGCCATTCAATATTTGTAACTATATTTTCACTCTGTAGTTACAATGGGAAAACAAGCTTCTTTCGATAGGTGGACATACAAAGGATCCAGATGAAACAATTCAAGGTACATCGATAGTGTTATGTTGTCCTTTCATTTATGTTGTTGAGGTGTTCATGGACAATAATAATACCATGTCATATGAGTTTTTTTTAATAGTAAGAGTGGAAGTATATTGGTGTATATTTTTGTGGCTTTTGCGGTCAGTATGATTATAGTTTCCATGTTTTTTCATTTCATGCATGTCTTTTTCTTTCTTTTTTTTCCTTTACTGTTGGAAATTTTGAAGATCTACACTTATTTGTATAGTTTTACATGGATTTGTAACTATTCACAAGCCAATTTATTTCTCTATTGATTATTGTAATATAAAATGTACAAATATTTGGGTTGCTCAACAAAGAATGAAAATCAAGTTGTTGCCGACAAAAGTTTACAAACAGAATGTGTTTCTGTAGTCTTTCAAATCTAGCATTACTTGTTAGAATATTATAAATTTATAATCAATTTTATCATCAAGCATTCATTTGGCACAATGAGTTTTCTTCATTTGCTTGTGAATATTTCTGTTTTTCGCAAAGAAGTGTAGATGTGGTTGATCATCTCTAGGGTTTTTTTAAACTATATGAAAATTCACAAATGTTATTGTGAAGTATTACAGAAATTGGAGTTTGTTTGGTAGCTTGATTTTAACTTTGATGTGCTCTTATTTGGAAGATCACTGGCAGTACACTTTCTGCACCATAAACCTTTACAGCCATCACATTATCTTACCTTTCCTTCAAAAATGTTACGGTTTTTTTTAAATATTTCTGCTAATACTTTACTTTTTTTTTTTCGCACGGCAGTGAAGGCATTTGATCTTCAAACAAGTACCTGGTCAACATTAAAGACATATGGAAAGGCACCGGTATTTATTCATTTTATATGTCAATATATTTTTTCTTCATCAGTAATATCTGAATTTTTTGTCAAAGCTTACTCAAGAATAATTTATTATAGTTAAAAAAGTATCTGTTGATAAAAAATTATCTCACCTTTTCATCATTTTTGTGCTATGAAAAACTGAATGAATGTACCAAGGTTCAAAAATATGTGAGGCGAAAACGGTACGGTCGAAGGCTGTACGGATATACGGGCGCCCTCAACCTTAACGAACAAAATATATACTAAAAATATTATCGTATTAAAAATAAAAACTTCTTCATACCTTTTATAGAAATATATTAATTAGTTTTACAATCATAATAATAATCTTACATACTTTATAAAATCAAATTAAAAATATGAAATGTAGTCTCAAAGACTAAGTTAAATTTTTATAGTCAATTTTAAATATTTAATCAAACAAAATAATTATATAATTAATATATTAATTTAAGTTAATATTAATGCAATTAAAACAAATATATAACGTAATATTAATTTAAGAAAAATAATTAGATAAAATATATATTTATATACTTAGCACTTAGTCATAGATACGAGCGACAAGATCGAGCGAGTCATCGGGCGAGGCGACAGAGAAGGAGCGTTGTCGTCGGGCGAGGAGACAGATCATCGATGACGATCGCAGCGATCGATGGGAAGGGTAGTGGCTGTGTTGTCGGGTAGCGAGGGTAGTGGCTGCATCGTCGGGTAGCAAGGGTAGCGGCTGTGTCTGTGCGAAGGTAGCTAGGTATTTTATACGTTGTTTTTTTTAACAAGCCTCCTCTGCCGCCTCAACCCGTACTGACTGTGAGGTGGGTGTACTGACGGCAAGGCGGCCTCCTCAACCCCCCAGAACGGGCGTCGCTTGTTCTCTAGCTCAGAGCATCCGCCTCTGTATGGCTGGCTGCCAAGGCACCGAGGTGCCGTATTGAGGCGGCGTCTCTATATGTATTTTCGAACCATGGAATGTACATGTACTTTTTTTTTTTTTAAGGAAGGAGGTGAGGGTGGAATGTCATTCAATCTCAATATAAGTGCTCCTCACTGTTGGGATTTAGATATTGAAATGTCATATGACAGTGCAAAGCCCTTAAGAATTGGTCTCTGTTTGAATTCTTGTTTTGTCATAGTCATGGAAATTTCAGTATTTACCTTGCTATGTTTAATATGGCTTCATCTTCAAATTAAAATTTAAGAACAGGCTCATGGAAATATTTTTAGTCATAAGGTTTCAATTATATTTATCTTTTCAATGTTATTTGCTTACACTTATTCATGCACTGTAGATATCACGTGGGGGTCAATCAGTGGCCCTTGTCGGGGGTAGCTTAGTCATGTTTGGTGGACAAGATGCAAAGAGATCTCTCTTAAATGATCTGCACATTCTTGACCTGGAAACCATGACTTGGGATGAAATAGATGCTGTGTAAGATTTTCTCTGAAACCTATAGAATGATACTTAGGTGTCTCATGTTTTCCCTAGTCGTCAGTTGCGTGGGTAAACCAGTGCAGCTGCTACATGTGTGGAGCACTAATATGACAAAAAAAGTATGAACAACTTTGTTAATGTTTGTTTCTTACTTATAAGATATCATTATCAGTTGAACATAATAATCGAACGTGAATAAATTATATTTTATACTATTGTGGTTGATTCCAACTTCATTGTTTATTAGGGGGGTGCCACCTTCTCCAAGGTCTGATCATGCTGCTGCAGTTCATGCAGAACGTTACCTTCTTATCTTTGGCGGGGGTTCGCATGCTGCATGCTTCAATGATCTGCATGTCCTTGATTTGCAAACTGTGAGATTTTTTTTATAATACATTTTAATATTCAGGTTGTTGTAGGAGACTGTCATTTAATGTATTGCTCGTATATGGATTTCACTTTTTCAGATGGAATGGTCAAGGCCCATACAACAAGGTGAGATACCAGCTCCTCGAGCCGGACATGCAGGTGTCACAGTTGGGGAAAATTGGTTCATTGTCGGTGGCGGTGACAACAAAAGCGGTATGTGATTTCTAATATTTGAATAAACAAGTTATGTTGGTGTAAGTGATCTGTATATTTTGATACTATTGGCTGGGCTATCTTGACATTATGTGATCACAATAATTGGATTGAATGAATTTAAGCTTTTTAAATAATAATAAAATGAATAAATAAAATTTTGAAGTGGGAATAGTTTTTGTGTCTGAGCTTATTTTGGAGCTTTTTCAATGCTAGTGAGTGGGTTCCTCGTTATCTTCACGAGCCATTTAATATGGCTACATATGACGATCCGGTTTCTCACATTCGGTGCTTACATATGTAAAGTTAGTTTTTTTCCCCATTCCATGAGTCATGAGTTTTTCTTTCCCGCCTTCTTATTTCAGCAGCTGCTTGTCAGAATGATTCCTGTTGTCCAGTTATTATTGAAGCTCACTTGCGGGCATTTTATGTTCTACAAAGTTGTTAAACAAGATATGCTGTGTAGTGGGGCTTGATATGATTCCTTTCATTTGTGGATCACTGCTTTTATATGATAATCATAATTTAAAGGAAATGCTTGGTCATTTTTACACAAAAATGATTAAGATTCAAAAAACTTACGTCACCCAATGTGGTTGGTATTCCTTTGATCTTCCACAGGGGTTTCAGAAACTGTGGTCCTCAATATGTCAACACTCTTGTGGTCTGTAGTCACTACTGCTCAAGGGCGTGTTCCACTTGCTAGTGAGGTAATTAGTTTTACTCAATCATCTTCTAGCTCTAGGTACGTTAAACTAGTTGCGACTTGCACAAAATTGTTCTTTAGGTGATCAATATTCAACGGGTAACTGTTCCAAACATAAAGAATTAACACCCCTTTTCCCACTGGAATTCACATTTCGGGAATTGTGTTATTTTCCACTGTAGGAACTATCCATTTTTTTTAACTCTCCCTGTTATATTATATATCCAGATTTCGATGTGTGATAATTTCACATTAATTATTGGAAATTAGGACATGTATGACAAATTCCTTGTGTTTGTATAAAATGTGTTTTCATATTGATCATAATTTTCCTTCACTGCTACGATCAAATTTTTTTCCTGAACTGCTATGTTTTAAATAATTAAATTACAAGGTATTACATTATTTTCAATTTTGCAGGGTTTGAGTTTAGTGGCGAGCTCCTACACCGGTGAAGACATTCTTGTGTCTTTTGGAGGATACAATGGTCGATACAGCAATGAGGTTATGAGTTACATTAATTATTTTTTGGGTTTCTCTTCGCGTACTTTTTCTGCTTTCTCATTTTGTCTGTTATCCATAGGTTAATGTCCTCAAACCACGCCCCAAGTCAGCGTTGCAATCGAAGATCATACATACTCCTATTTCAGACAGTGTTGCTGCGGTGCATAATGCCACAAATGCAACAAGGGATTTGGAGTCAGAGTCTGACGTAGGTCAAGAAGGAAAGATAAGAGAAACTGCTGTTGATAATGCTGATTCAGAAGATACGGTATTGCCGAATTGCATCAATTATTCAACTCTTTTGTCATTTTTTACATAAGTGAGATTCATCTTCTATGATTTTCGTTTAGTCAGGACTGAATTTCTTATTGGCTTATCTAGACACGTTTATTACATAAGAGAATGCATCCATCTGACTCATATTTAAATTACTTGATTATTGAGTTCTCAGTCATGATAATCACAATTAATGAAGTATCAATATCTTCCACAAGTTCGAGACTGACCAAAAGAATGGCACCATATGTCTAAGTTGTCAAAGACTTTCCTTAACAAATTTGACTCACTCTGCCATTATTATTTTCAGGTTCTTGTAAAGATTTGTTGTTAAATGGTGGTCTTGTTTTATGCTATTCTACTTTTTTCCTTATGCATTTTCAGACTACTCCTGATAATTATGCATTAGTTTATTACTCATCCAGCATCTTTTTCTGAATGGCAGCATATTTGCTAAAATGCAAATGAATTCAAAATATAACCCCCCCCCCCCCTCCTAAAGAAAATAGGATAAAAAGTTGTGATGTTCGTATTTAGTCCTGATCATATGTACCATGTGTCATACAATATGCGCAAACAGTGGGCCTTTATTCTGCCCCTTTCGCTTATGTTTGAAGTCTCTTGTAGAACTTTAAGAGCGAGCCAACCAATGAGCATGTTATAACAACTCTTAAGGCAGAGAAAGAAGAACTTGAATCTTCTCTGAGCAAGGAGAAGTTGCAGTGCCTCCAATTAAAACAGGAATTAGCTGAAGCTGAGACTCGAAGTACTGTTCTGTACAAGGTAACCTCTTATAGGAATTTGCACTATTGTATTATTTTTGTGTGAAAATTGAAGATGCCTGTGTTTTAGCATGTTTTTTAAATATTTTTGGCAGGAAGTCTGATGATAAATATTTTCTTTGGTCATTATGTTATTGATATTCTTTCCTTGTGAGGTCCTTTTGTGTTAGCCTAAAAGTAAAGGAAAATATGCTCATCAAACATTTGGGAAAATTTTTGTATGAATAACCATTTGTGAAAAATTGTAAGAGAATAGAATGCCCTATTTAAATTTATTTTTGTGATGAGGTTTAACTTATAATTTCAAAAGATTGCACATTAATACTTGTCTGAATACACACGCAGACTTAGACCTGAAACGGTCATTGTCCCTTTCCATTATTGTGAGCTACTTGTATTGTCATACTAAGGTCTTCTTTTCAAATTTCGACATCATCTGGCCTGTTTGAAGTTCCAAGATCCTTTCAAGAACAAATTAGTTTAAGTTTTGCCAAAACCCAACTAGATTACAATGTCACATAATCTGCCAACCCTCTTCCCTTTGTTATTGGTACAATTAACTTTATTTAATTCTTAAAACCGAGTTCTTATGGTTATTTCCTTTAATTTTGATCCTTTATATTGGTGATGCAGGAGCTCCAATCTATACGTGGTCAACTTGGTGCTGAACAGTCGCGTTGTTTTAAACTTGAGGTATGTGCTGCTCCCCCAATCATATACTGGCATAATTCTCTATGTGAAACAATTATCAATCCATTTTTTACCTATTCAATTTTGGTAGGTTGGGATGGGGGAATGTGCAGCCTCGTGAATTTTTTTTTATGAAAAGTATGTTAACCACCAAAGCTGACTTAGGTTCTATTTGCTTTAAATATGGCATTGAAAATTACTTGCAAGAGATCAGTTCAGTGAGTTGCTAATGTCATGCACATGTGACCCCCACCATGAGAAATCTGAATGTTGTTGGTATGTCTAACCCTTCCATATGCCAGTGACTCTTTTTCACGGTTCATTAAACATTGAAATATTGCCATGGTCATCCATGCCTCTATTATCCCACACTAGCAAATAAAAGATTGACAAATCAGATAAAATTATACTAGATGGGGAAAATATGAGATTCTAATCAGTGGGTATAAAGGACCCTCGATTTGTGCTTGCGATACTACAGAGTAGAGAGCCTAATCCATTTCTGTTGCTCTTTGAACCAACAGGTTGACGTTGCAGAACTAAGACAGAAACTACAAACAATGGATGCACTACAAAGAGAACTTGAACTACTTCAAAGGCAGAAGGCTGCTTCCGAACAAGCTGCTTTAAAGGCAAAGCAAAATCAGAGTTCTGGTGGTGTCTGGGGTTGGCTTGCTGGAACCCCTCCACCAAAGGGCAATGATGCTTGAAGGTCTTCATAGGCTACCAATGTTATATAGCGGTGATTTTGTGTCTATGTTGATCATTATTTCCTCAAAAGAAAAAAAATACAGTTTTGTTTTATTATTTTTTGAGAAAACAAATAAGAAGCATCACAGGAAGGATACCATTGAGATTTCTTTTAAAAAGCCTTGTTCCGCAGTCTATGTACTTAAAATATGGCCAAGCCTTTTAAGTTCACATTACCAATTTTCACTGTAGTTGTAACTGAAATGGGAGATCCATTTGAAAGAAATGTAGATTACCATTGTCTTCTATTAGTGTTGTGATTCTGTTTAGGTTCATTGCAGCCTTTATATTACACGATCTTTGTTTTGACTTCTTTGTTCTCCCTTCATAAATAAAATGAAACGAAAATAAATAAAAATGTGAACAGAAGCAAGAGTTTTGGTAGGGACAGGAAACAAATAAAAATGAAAACCGAAGCTTGTTATAGCATCTTTGACATGCGAAAAATAAAATATAATAAAATAAAATTTATTTTTATTTTTATTTTTTATTATTTTGGGACAAATATTATTCTGAATAATTTTTAGTATTGAATCATTTTTTTACATGGGTAATTAATTTTACATTGCTATTCTTTATTCATTCATCTGTTTGTTTGTGCTGCCTAGATCCAACAGTGAGATGGTGACAATGCTGACAAATTTGGCGGGATAGAATTGTAATTTTGTAAATAATATTCTATTCAGGTATGATATATAATCATTGGATAAAATAATAAATTATTTTCATTTCATTTCATTTCATTCTCTCTAATTTTATTCTTACGAGATTTTAAAATTTTGATAAGGGTCATTGGTGATGTGCTATCAAATTGGATCAATTCTCATATTTTCTTTTCTTTTTTTTCTTTTTTGTGAATATTATACATATGAATGTTTATTCATATGAGGAGTATATATGGCTTGATTTAGCACATGTTTTGATTGTTTTCTACTAACAATAAAAATTAAAACTAAATAAGAATAACAAATTTAATTCAAACATGATCGATAAAAATGAATTATGTTATTGAATTCAATTTAACTCCTGCCTTTTTAGTTATTTTTAGTTATTTATTTGTTTTGTTTTTTGTGTTTTCTCTACACTTTTTTTGTTTGCATCTTTTGTCTTTTTCTGATGTGTTTTACCAATTTAATATTGATATTTTTCCTTTCAATATTTTTATGAGTTTTATTCATATTGTAATTTTTACTTCTACTACATTGATCATTCAAATTTATTGAATTAATATAGTAAAAGTCTACAATTTGAAATTTTTTTCAAATAAAACATGAATTTTGAAGACGTTTTATAACAATATATGGTTATATTTGCTTAAACATGTATAATATAAAAAATATTAGGCATTACTCAAACTCTTTTATTTGATGGAGAGACTACTTGCTTAGGCACGCCTTAACTAAGGATATCCTTTTTTAATAAGAAAACTAGGGATATGCTTAGCAAAACTTTCTTTAATTAGTGTGAAAAATATTTTAAATTGCTTCATTAAGTATTATAAATTTATTTTAATGACAATATCTCTTAAACTCTTGAATGCAGGAGCGAATACTTATATGAAAGAGTTTAGAGTATAATATATTATATTACTTCATTACATTTGTTGAATGAGTATTGTGATGCACGTATACCAAATTTGTTAGCGAAACCTTGATTTTTGCTACCATGCTCAAGATAATACCTTAGGATTGAAAATGAGTAATGCTTACTCCATGCCAATACCTAACAATCAAATGAATGTATGTATATTTTATCCCATTTGTATGAGTGGAAATTCTTTTTTGAGTTCATTAGTTACCAATACTAAGTGTGATATAGAACAAATTGATGGATGAAACTTAAATGACACCTTGTGATATATATAAAAGGTTCGTAGTTAAACTTGTAATGCCAAATTAAATGTTATTTGCCTTAACCATGGCGATATGTATATTTGAAATATATTTGAAATATATGTGAATATATGTATAAGTAATTTCACAAAAAATATCTAAAGACAATGTTGCATGCATCACACAACTCAACTATTAATAATTAAACTAAACATAAGTTATAAAAAATTTCAACATTCAAACATCATGAAAAATGAAAAATGAAAATGAAATTCAATTAATCTAACATATAAACGCAGCAAAACTATCCCCAAAGCCACTTTAAAAAATTGAAATGTATTTAATAAAAAATTATTATTAGCAAAAATTTGTAGTTATCGTCGATCATCCATAGAGAGCAACAACCATATGTTTGTACATTGTATATGTATGTATGATTAAAGTTGTCGTAAACGTTCTTGTCACCTTTGCAAGTTTCATATAGTTCCAAGTAAAGGTTTAGAGTTGAGAACAACAGATCTAAACAAAAACTAAGAACAATGTATTCTAAACAAGAGATTTGAACCTCAACTAAGAACAATGGCTAGGAACAACAGTTTTGAATAGAAACTGATTTTCCAACAAAAACTAAGATCCAAATAAGATATTTGAAATCCAAACTGTAGATTTGAACAGGTAATTTGAATAAGTGACATATTCGATCAAAATTGTCCAATTTTGACCCCAACTCCTTAGTTTGAACAATCCATTTCAATTTAGCAGCAATGACGAAAGACAAAGATAATTCAATGATGATTAAACTAAATACATTGAATTATGCTCTATATAAGGCTTTAATGGATAATAAATTATACTGCAATGATCTCTATGATATGATCAAACACAAAGGTAAGAAGCCAGTAGAGATGAAAAAGCTAATTGAACAAAGATAGACCGCATGGCGAGCAAAAATGGGTATACATCAATGTGATAAACCGTATGGCTCAAGTGAAAGAGTCATACAAGTTATAGATGATATTGGAAAAAGCTATTTAAATAGAAGAATGCTTTAAAGAAAACATAATTGATCCAAAGATTAGTAAACCTCAAGTAGAAGGAAGGAAATGTGTGTTAGAACACCTTAACAATTTTTAGGAGATATTAAATGAGCTAGTCATAATAAAACTAGCCATTGATGAAGAAGTTCAAGCTCTTATTTTGTCAAGTTTGCTACCACACAATTGGAAAATATTTTTAGTAACATTGAGTAACTCAAAAAGAGATTGTGAGATAAAATTATAGTTGATTAAGGACAAGAACCTATCTCGAAAATATCAGCCTTGAAGACCTCTTCTCTGAAGTTGTGCTCCCATGCTAACCCTGTTGATTGTTTGAGGCTTCGATCCTTTAGCTCTCTTAGGGGGCTTTAACCATTCAAGTCTACCTTCAATCTTTAAAGTTTGTGGGTCTTCGATTCAAGTCTATGCCTTTGAATCTTCGACCCAAAGACATGGAGTATATACTTAGTGCATCAGCCACATGAATCATGTAGATTAAACCTCCTCTACGGGATCACATAAAGGATTACCGTACGAAGTTATTCAATCAAACACACACGGGGCTGCTGCTAATGCTTGTTATAGAACATGTTGTTGACAACAACAACAACCACATTCACTACACTGAAAATAATAGTATTTGGTGGGGGGGTTGATTACTCAAATGTGGTATCAAATACTTGTTTGAGAAAGGAAACAAAGGTGATGACATGTATTTCCTATATTGGCTTTCATAAGGTGGGAAGTCATCGAGTATATAAGTGGTGGGATTGATGGGAAGACATGTACAAATGATTTCTAATTTGGGCTTGGTGAATTATGATAAAAAGGAGTCTTAATGGGTTCAAAAAGAAAAAGACTCCGAAAATGTGTGAGAGATTAACACATAAGTGGTGGGATTGATGGGATAAGTCAACTATACTCAAATTCTACATTAGAATAAGTGAATGGAACTAAATAATTTGTAAGCAAGAATGACCCGTAAATCTAATACTTTATTATTTTAAGTTCAAAAGTAATTCCAAGTTCACAACGTGGTTTGGTGACCTATTTTGAAGATAGATTATCAAAAAAGCAAATTTTACTTGAAAAAAAAGTTCAAATTTTTTTAGTACTAATTTTCAAATGATGGTCGGGATATCAATTTGAAAACTATATAGTCTTGTGTTTGTTTTTTTAAAATAACTTTTAATGGTTTTTTACTTTTGAATTTAAATTTAAATTTTTTACTTTCCTACTTTATCATCACTTGATTCATTTTATTCTCTCTCTTCAATTTTTTTAGTCCTAATTTAACAAAAAAAATCATAATTTCAATCTTTAAACTAACCAAACAGATTTGAAATCTTGAATTCAGTTGTAATTTAACTTCTAATTTTAAGTAAATAAAAAATCACATTTTAAGTAAATTTTGGCTTCACTCGTTAATCGTAATCCACATTCACTCATAATCTATGCTAAAAAAGAAAAAAGAAAATTACGAATAATATTTGTTGTTATTATTAAAAACGTACGGTTTAGAAGTTCTTTAAATTTTACTTATTTATTTTTTCAATATTTGTGTCTGAACATTCGCCACGCCCCCACCCCCCACCCCACGGCCTATCACCATACCTCTCCAACCGTTGAAATTGCAAGAAAAAGATAGACGAATACTCCTCACTTTTCTGGAAAGTAACAGAAATCACATTTTGTCTTATTTGTAAAAGTTTCCAATATTTTTTGTTATATAATATATATCACCAAGGGAGGCGACATATGCGTGACCGGTGACCCACCACTCAAAAAGTATTCACTCATATCTATTTACAAAAATATACCTTAACCGTTTGCTTGTTTATTTTTCAAAACTATCGGGATTGGTTCGAGGTGGGCCTCTGTATGTTGAGGCTCCCGACCCATTGAGACTATTCATTTATATATGATATATTTTATTAAAAACTTAAACCAAAATTTTTCAAAAGATAATTATTTCCAAAAATAAAAAAGATAGTGAAAAAATATCAAATATAATTTTAAAAAAATTTCTCCTTACAATCTTATCTTGTAAGTCCTGCACATTACAAGATGATGATATGACAGCACATGATTGAATGACACACTGTTGACGTAATACAAACTTCAATTATGTGTTATCACATTACCTGGTAATATGCAAGGGTTGTGCAGTAGAATCGCATATAGCAATACTTATTTCTAATAAAATGTTAATATGTTGTGCCAAATTTTTAAAAAAATATAATAAGTGCTATGTCTTATTTCTTTGTTAATTAAATTTACATCCATATATGAGCGTATTGAAAGTTTATTATATTTACTATAATTTATTTGAATAAAAAATTAAATAATATTAAATGTGATTTCGTATATTAAGAGGGAAAGTATAATAAAATCTAATCTTATCAAAATCTATAAAACAATGTAATTTTCACTAACATAATTTAAAATTGCCAATTGCATGCGCTATTATTACTCCTTGGAAAATAATAAGAATTCATTATTTAAAGCCAGGGTAGATATGGAAAGGAGGTGAGGGAAGAATTTTAGAAAATAATAATAATAATAATAATATGACTTTTTGCTATTATTCATAAAGGATTGGTCCAGTATTTCCTGGTTTTTTTTCTATCACACGTAAAGCAGTGTTTCAAATCAGTGCCTCTTCCTCGCAAGAGAGACAGACAGGTGGTTCTCGTAAGAGAATACCTAATTAATTGTAAGTTCCAAGCGCTTTAAGAAATTGCAGCGAATCTGATTCTATAATTTAATTTTTAATATCGAAAAAAATAAATCAATCAATCAAAAAATAAATAAATTATAAATTTAATAAAACAATATTTATTTGAATGAATTGACTGACCTTTCAACCTAATAAAAAATTAAAATTTTAATTTAATAAAATATTATAAAAGTATCTACGACAGTTTTCTATAATTTATTTTTTTTATAATTTTTTAAAAAAATATACAAAATAATAATAGAAAAATAATATAAAATAACATAAATAATAAATATGAATAAAAATAAAAAATAAGATATTTAATGTTTTAAAAAATAAATGAATTATTTACTATTTATTTTCAAGACTAATAAAAATATCAATGGATGCTCACGCCAAACGGACGGACGATGACGACCCACAAAGACGACAACAACAACGCGACATGCATGATGACAGAACCGACGCACCGGACGCGCTTTCAGTCTCAGGGTACCAACCAACCAACACACGCCGCATAAAAAGATAAAACCAAGAAAAAAAAAAAGAAAAAAGGCTTTAAAAAGAAGCAACCCAAACGCGGCCTCAGGACCTCCACCGCTGTGCCTGGTCCCAAATCACCCTATAAATCACAAGTCACCCCCCAAACAGAACAAAACAACAACCCATCAATCGAAATCGAAGCCCAAACCCCAAATCTCTGTCCTCTGTCCTTTGTCCTTGTCTCTCTCCGTTCTCTCCGCCGCAGGCCGCACCCGAATCATCATGGAGATGGTACCTCTGGAAATACACGACATGCGCGCCAAGGACCTGAAGAAGGTGAACAAGATGTCAACCATGGACGTGTACGCCGTCGTTTCCATCACCGGCGATCCCTACTCGCAGCAGAAGACCAAGGTCGACCATGGCGGCGGCACCAGTCCCAAGTGGAAGGGCCTCTCCTTAAAATTCACCGTCGACCACGCCGCCGCCGCCCAGGACCGCGTCGCCCTCGTCTTTCTCCTCCGCTCCGACCGCTTCCTAGGCGACCGCGACATCGGCCAGGTCCACGTCCCCGTCAAGGACCTCCTCGGAGGGGGCACCTCCTCCTCGGAGGAGGAGGCGGCGGAGAAGTCCTACCCCGTCCGCACCCTCTCCGGCGAGTCCCACGGCACCCTCACCTTCACCTACTCCGTCGGACAAAAGTTCACGGCCCCGCCGCAGATGGCGCAGCCGGCGTTCTCTGCCCCGATGTCGATGTCGAAAGGCGAGCCGGTCATGGCGTACCCCGCGGGTGCCGGCGGGAGCCACGCGTACCAGTATCCCCCCGCGCCTCAGTATCCGCCGCAGGGCTACGGATACCCGCCGCCGCAGCAGCCGTATCAGGCGCAGCCGGGATACGGATACCCACCGCAGGGGGCGTATCCCGCGCCGGGATATGGGTACCAGGCTCCGCCGCCGTACGGGTACGCGGCGCCGAAGAAGAAGAACAGTAAGTTCGGGTTGGGGCTCGGCGCGGGACTGCTTGGTGGCTTGCTGGTGGGAGACATGGTGTCGGATATCGGGGACGCGGGGGCTTATGAAGCCGGCTATGAGGATGGGCTCGATGGTGGCTTTTGATTTTTTGTTTTTTTTTTGGGTTGTGTCTGTTTTGTTTTGGTCGATGGTTTCTCTGATTTTCCTTTCCCGTCGGCGGGCGTTGGCTATATTGGGTTAAGGATGGAGTGGGCTCATTAGCTTTTTTTTTTTGGTATGTGATGTTTATATAAGTAATCAAATAAACTAGCTTGTACACAAATTTATTTTATTTATTTATTTATTTGGGATCGTTTGCCCTTTGCCATGCTTATTGTTTTTGGACAAATCCCAGGATGCAAATAAAAGAAACCTAAAACAACAAAAATCCTTGGGCTTTCATGTTGTACGCAATACCAAAGTTAGCATTATGTTGTTTTCTTATATCTGTTTTCTGTTTTCCTCGCATGCCTTGTAGCTGTAATTTTTAGCAATTAATATATTGACCCTTAGAAAAAGAAATTTTCTGATAATATATTAAATTTTATTTGACCAGGAAACCAAAAAAAAAAAAAAAACGTGTTCATAGGGTCCATAGGGAATGCATGGTAGCAGTTCACTCCATAAAACAAAGGGACGAGGGGGGTTATTTTGTTTTTTGAGTTTTTCTACTATAGAGTCGTCAACATGGTGTGTATTTTTTAATATATTTTTGTTTTGTCTGAGAAATCATCCAATTCTGCAATGATAAAATCAATAGAAATGACAATGGGTTGAATTGGAATCGGATGCTATTCCTTGAAAATGTGTAGAACTGTCTTGAACTTGACCCATCCCAATCGTTGGAGCAATTAGAGAATTGGAAATTGAAACAAAACGAATGGATACATAAATGTCAACTTCAAAAAATATTTATATTGAATTTACTTTCTTTCCTTTCTTATTTTTTTTTCTCTTCTTTCCTTTTAACATATAATAATAATAATACTCAAATGTTGCCTAAAAATACTGAGTATAAATATTTAATGCCTTTTAAAAAAATTAAATATGGAAGTTTTTAAAATTTAAATATTTTATATTTAATACTATTTTATATTTAAAAAAAGTAGCTAATTGACCTTGGTAAAAGATATGAACTGTCCATCTATGTTTTAAAAGTAAAATTAAACTCAAGTAATGATTTCGATGGTTAAAAAAACAAACCCGTTCGATGATTTCGATGGTTAAAAAAACAACACCGAAAAAAACGAACAAACAAACAAACGTCGTGTCCGACTGACTGAGAGCCCTCCCCTCCTCCGCTGTTTGTTGCGTCAATGGCGCAAAGCTCCTACACCAACACGCACGACGACGAAGAAGCAGAAGAAGACGAATTATCGGGATCCCAATCTCCGTTCAACCCTACCGACCCCTCCTTCCCTTCTCCTCTCTCCCCCTCCGCCCCCAATTTGCTCCACCTCGCCTTCAACCGGGACTCCTCCTGCTTCTCCGCCGCCACCACCACCCACGGATTCCGCATCTACAACACTGATCCCTTCCGGTACTAGTTCCGCCGTGGCTTCCTCGGCGACGCCTCCTCCCCCTCCACCGCCCCTGACGGCCCCCGGGAGTGGAATCGGGCCATCGGGATGCTTTTCCGTTTCCAAGTCATCGCCCTCGTTCACGGCTGTCCCGCCCCGGAGTTCCCCTAAAACAAGGTCATGCTATGGGACGACCACCAGTACCGCTGCATCGGGGAGCTGTCATTCCGGTCCGAGGTTAAGGCCGTCCGACTCCGCCGCGACCGCGTCGTCGTGGTTCTCCTCCAGATGATCTTCGTGTACATCTTCGCCGAGTTGCCGACTTGAAAGTTGAAACTTGTTCGACAGATCGAGACGCGGGCCAACCCCAGGGGGTTGTGCGAGGTATCCCATGTTTCCAGGTAGGTGTTGTTTTGGTCTGTCTCGGCCTGCAGAAAGGTCAGGTCAGGTGATCAGAGTGGAGAATTATGGGTCGAAGCGGACCAAGTTTATTGCTTCCCATGATTCGAGAATCGCGAGCATTGCGCTCACGCAGGAGTAAGGACGGTCGGTTGCTGGCTACACCCAGCGTTAGAGGGACTTTGATTAGAGTTTTCAATGCATTGGATGGATCTCTGCTTCAAGAGGTGTGTGGATTGGAGACCTTTTTTTTTTTCTAGGCATTTGTTTTCCCATTTTTATGAGAAGCTGTTTCTCTGTACCTTGGTGTGTGTGTTTCGTTGGGTTTCATTAATCTGTATGTCAGATTCATGATCTTTTCTGTATTTGGCGTTGATATTGGTGATATGTTGCATCTCTCTCTGGTTTAAAATTGAAGTTCAAATAATGTCTATAAACTCGTGTATGTTTATATGCGGATTTGTTCTAATTCGACCATAATTTTTGTGTTTTAATTTGTAAATTTTTTCCTTATACTCTCATGTTTTGTAAATTTGTAAATTTCTTCCAAGAAAATATTGATAATGTCAAACCTGATAAAGGATGCTCTCACTTATTCGCTTGCTTGTCAGCGGCTATTTGGCAGATATCGTGATTGGTATAGTTATCACTTATCAGTAACCAAATCTCCCACTTCGTGGATTTTAATGTGTGTTGGTTTTTTATGAACTGTGTAGTATTTAAACATTGACGAGTGTGTTGGATTTTTCTTACCATTAAAACTGCATCCTTAAAATGCTTGCATACCATATGTTTGAAGAAATGACTCAATGGGCATGGTGGTGTTATTCACTGCGACTTCACACTTAAGCTGACATTCATTATCTGAAATGTGTTTTCCATTGTAAGCACCACATACAACACACATAATTTTCAGACCGACACTTCATCATATGTTTGAAGGAATTAGAAAATTTTACCAACTTTATAAGAGAACTGAATTGTAAAGTTAGAATAAATGCCATAAAATTGTATTGTTAGTGCAGTGTTTTTCGCTTGTTATTGTTGGATTGTGAATCTGTGATTCTATTTAATTTATGTATAGTGATCTTAATCAATACACGCGCATGGGGATACAAAAAAATAGTGATTCACCATACCTGCAATTGTAAAATTTTTAAATAAAAATTGGCTTATTTTTGTCGCTTTATGGTTGAATGTATAAACAAATGAATCTGTTAGCCCTTGAAGTATGGCATGACTTTTTTTCTTTTTTGGCAATGGTGGTGGTGTAATCACATGCATTTCTCTGTCGTTTTAAATCATCACTAGTCACAACCCAGTTTCTTTGTTACTTTCGTGGCTGCTATTTGGACCGTGCTTTTATCTAGTGCTCATCATATATTCCTTTGCATTTGTAGGTGAAAGTGGAAGTGATGGGGAAAAAGACTAAAAATACTACTTTTCTGTTTGGAACTAAAGCAAGAAAGATATCAAAAGAGATCCAGAAATTAGAGAAGCATAGGATTATTAAAAGTATTTTGTGTAATGAGGGAAGCTCTCGCATTGGTTTGATGTTTATGTCCTGCAGAAAGAAGGACGTCTAAGATTCTTCAAGGTGAAGGATTTGAAACCGGGAAAAAATAACAGGCCTCGAATGGAGCAGCATCACAATGCCATTAATTGAGAAGTGATTTGAAGATGAATAGGTAATGCGAAGCTTAATTAAGCAGATTGCACATTTTGAAACTGATTGTGTTTTTAATTACGCACAATGAACATTGATTGCACATTCATTGTTGTAAATACTGTTGAAATTTTTGTCTTTATTATATGATGTTCATATTAAAGTGCAGCTTCAAAAACTACAATCTCTCTATGGTGATTAAAACTAGTAAATATCCTTAATAGCTTTAAAGCTTTATTAGTGTTGTATGTGTTGAAGGTTATCACATTTTCAAAACTAGCATAGTCAATAAGCATCCTGCATTAGTTCAAAAGATATTAGTGATTTGTTCTTCACTGTTCAATTGCATAGCATATTCGCTCTAAATCAACACACTCGTATAAATAGGTCCATTCGAACGTATGGCGCAAAAAAATCAACACTAGCCTCAAACGGGTGACAAACAAATTCAACACCAGCCTTCATTGCTTCTTTTTGAAAAATTTACTATGATAAGCTTTATTGAAGTCAAAGCCGTTGTTAGAGCACTGACATTGTGCTCATCGAACGGTGACACAAAAATTCGAACCTTATGAGCGAATATTCTCAATAAAAATAATTAATTAATAAATCTAGTGTCAGTTATTATTAGAATCCTACAAGCAATTTCAAAAGGCTTTTTATTTTCTATAAATAAAAAATTAAATTTAAAAATTCAACTCCAACAAACTCTCTATGTACAAATTAAATTTGTTATGATGATTCTTTAAAAAAATAAAGAGTCACTATTTACTTTTTATATAATATTATATATTTTTCTATTATCTCTCCTCCCTCCTTTCTCATAGATTGTTTTATTATTTTTATTATTTTAATAAAAAAAAGTTAAAAAGAAGATGATTATTAGAGTTGAGAGTAAAAAAAAAAATCACATCTAAAGAAATCTCCATATGTGAAGAAAAAATACATATTATTGTTGGAGCTGCTCTAAGACTAACTCCAAGAGGTTTTCTATAGTCTACAAATAAAGAGTCAAATCTAAAAAATTTACTCCAATAAACTCTATATAACACTCTCTACATGTATAATTTGTTATAGTTACTCTTTTTTTTTAGAATATTTATTTATTTATTTATTACGTATATTTTTTTCTCTCTTCCTACCTCCTTCATTTGTTTTTTATTAAAAATATTATTTAAATATAAATAAAATTAAGATAAAAAAACCTTATTAAATTTTAATATAAAAAATTACTTCTCATAAATAAATAAATTTTTACATAAAATCATAGTTAATAGAACCGGACTGGATATCGATCCAGCCAAGGCATCGGATAGTTTGATAACTGGTTTAACCATAGGGTCAGTGGTTAAACCGGTCATATAATTAATAATTATATATAAATATATATTAATATAAAATAAATATTTCAAACTAACACATTAAAATTATGCTTTTAATATAATACTATTTTTTAATATGTATTTCTAACATAAATTCTTAATAAATTTAAAAATTTAGTGACTAAATTCATAATAAAAAATCATATGAAATTTGAAATGATATTAAAAATAAAATATTAATATTAGTCATTAATTTTAAATTAAAATAGTTTTATAAAAAAATTAAATAATATTATATTATTTTAAAAAAATCAATTGCTTATGTAAAAATCAGCCTCGTCATCAAAAATCAGACGGGTCAGCCAAATTTCTTTAATTATTTTTAAAAAACAAAAATTAGAGTGATTAAATACACTCTAATTTAATCCGGGTCAGCCGAATCGGACGGGTCATCACGGATTGACCGGACAGGCCGGTCGGTTCTGATATCTACGCATAAATACAAATCATTATTGGAAGAACACAGCACGTAAACGGAGCGGGTTCATCCCAATGCCCACAGACATAACACACACCATCCCTCTCGCCATCGCCGTTATCGACTCAGCGTCGACCGACCCTAGGCGAGTCGCACTCGCACGCCGCTTCCGTCCGCGCACCCACAAAAAACCAAAAACCCAAAACCAAAACAAAAAGGCAACTCGCATCCGCATCGTTTCTTTTTCATTTTGGCATCAACGCCATTTTGAGTTTGTTTTGAAGTTTGAAGGAGAGTACACAGCCCCCAGCTGTCAGGTGCAAGCGCACCGTACACGTATCCGTACGAAATCGCTTCCCTACTCCTCCTCCTCCTCCTCCTCTATGGTGTGCATTACGCCATCACTCCCCCACCCCAACACGTCTTTTTCCCCTTTCCTAAACCAAACGGAACGCCTCCTTCAAATCAAATCTCTCCCCTCGTATTCGACAAGACACACACGCACAGAGAGAGAGTGTCACCGAGAGAGAGTCTCTCTAGCGTGCTTGCGCGTGTATTTATATAGTATTAGTGTTCCAAATCGATCCATTGATCTATCGACGACGTACGGGTTGCGATATGCTGGTTCCAGTGTTCTTAGCGCTGTTCTTGCCGTGCGTGGGCATGAGTTCTGTCTTTGTGGTATACATCTGTCTCCTCTGGTACTCCGCTAGCACCACCCACCCGGCGTCGTCGTCGTCGTCGTCGTCGGCGGATCAGTTCTCGCAGCCGACGAAGCCGGGAAAGGTGATGGGCCTGTCGGAGGCGGAGCTAGCGAGCCTGCCCAAGGCGACCGGACAGCAGCTCATAATGGGATCCGAATGCGCGGTGTGTCTCGACGACATCGCCGCGGACGAGGCGGTGCGGATCATCCCGGGGTGCAACCACGGCTTCCACCTGCGGTGCGGGGACACGTGGCTCTCCGAGCACTCCGTGTGCCCCATTTGTCGGAGCAACCTCGACTCTCTGATCCTACGTCCTCCTGAAACTCACTCGCCCTGCTAAAAGCCCAAAAACAAAAACACACACACACACACACTTCTTCCTCTGCTCTGCTCTGCTTGGAAGTTGGAAGTTGGAACCCCACGGTACGATTACAATGAGGAGGATTTGAGGAGGCCGGGTGGTATTGTAGAAATATATTTTCTTGTTTCGATATATATTATTGTTTTTTGTCTCTTGCTCTTTTAATATATATTATATTTGTTTCGTGCTTGTATTTCCTTTTGTATCAATTCTGGTAAAACAATAATAACAAACAAACATATATATGTAAAGAAAAACAGAAGAATTAATTGGTATCTTCCTAGCTAGCTATACAGTTGTTGGGTTCCTTCTTCTGTCTCAGTCTCATGGAATCCTCGATTTGACATAATTAATTGGTTGTTTGCTCCTCGTGACATTAATATGATGAACACATTGACATAATAATGATTTGAACTAATAAATTATGATGAGTTGAAAAAAGACAATTCATAACAATAATAATAATAATAAACAACACGTTTAAGGTATTTAAGCAGTTTGGGAAGATATATGGCACGAAATGGCGTGGGCATTGGGAGAGAAGAAACATGGTTTGTTGTGTTGCAGCAACACAATTACACAAACCACTTCTGCTACACAGCAAGACGGCCGGGGGGGCCATTGCCCATTGGGGAAACAACCAAAATTTGATTCCTTTCCTTATTGCGAATTGCTTTCGAGATCCCTTTTTTTAAAAAAAAAAAATGTTTTTAAAAAAACTAGTTTTGAACCGCATTTAATTTAACTTAATTAATGCAAGAGCTGGAGTCCATTACTGCCTTCGGCCTCTAAAATTCAATGCTAATTAAATTTTAGGCCCGTTATGAAACCCTCCCCTCTCCTGGTCAAATCAAAATATCTCCAACAACCTCATGGGGCTATGTTTGATTTATTTGTTTTTTAAAATATAATTATTTTTAAAATCTGTCTTGAGATTATCATTTTTAAAAATAATTTTATTTTTAAAAATAATATAATCAGCCCCAAGTTTTTATAAAATATAATCACTTGTTCTAATTTTTTTCCCTAAAAAATGTGAAAGTTAATTTCTAAAAAAGTGAATAAATAAAGTGTGAAAGTGAGGGTGGCAAAAGTGAATAAATCAATAAAGTTAACTTCTACTGTACAACTGGAATCCAGGCTGATGGCGTTAAATTATTGAAATTGTAGAATTCAATTCGGAGGTGTCAGACGATTTGAACCGTCCGTGTGCTAGTTTATTTTGGCAGTGAATTTATTATAATGCAAGTGTGAGACTATTTACATCTTCTAAATAAATATTAAACTCAAGCCCAATCTCGAGGTTTTAAAGTTTTAAACAATTTTAACTCATAGTCATAGGGAAAGTTACGTTAACTCGTTTATATAAACTCATAAAATTACACCCCTTAAATAAACGTCTTTTGTATTTAAATACATAAAACAACAAACCATTGGAAATTATCATCCTTTAAGGTTTCAGATATAAAAATAAATTGTTTAGGGCATAAGTACAGTAGATCATTGCCCATATTATCAGATTATCACATGAAGTTTCAAAAATTCATAATTAGTCTCCCAATTAAGCTCAATTAAAATGGTGATATCCTCTGCTGTACTTGTTGGGTTGGGCTGCCTTTTTATGTGGATAAAGCCCAAAAATATATTGACCCATTACGTCTCATTAAACTCGATCAAGAAGAGTCATTTTTATGATCGAAAATGAATAGTTGATGAGACAAGTGCATAGTAGAAAAATACAGAAAAGAAGAGAAAAAAAAACTGTCTTAAGCAGACAGTTTCTAATATTTGTATATTAATAGACTATAGAATTTTCAGATTGCAACTACGAATTAGTTAACTGTTGAATCGGACTGAATATTGATAGCAAGTTTAGCAGTTATGATACTTCTTTATGTCCAGTTAGATCGTTGAAATAATGTCTAGAGAGGGAAATAATTCTTTCGTACTTACTGGTTTATAAGTAGAAAGATTTTTATCTTCTTGTTCTTATTTGATAGTATTTTGTCTGATTTGCTTTGACTGATTATTTGAACGTTTTATACACTTATTGAAGAATTTATTGTACCCTTTATTGATCATAGTGAACTTATTTTTTTTAGTCTAGACGACTCGTGGTTTTTACCCTTTGAGGGGTTTTTCACATTAAAAAATTATGAAATTATATTTTGGTTCAATCCTATTGCTCCTTACTAATTCTTGCAAAGTAAAGGAAAATATTAATTCTATTGTTTATTACTCTGTTATTGAGTAAATATTTCCATCAGTACCCATGACCTGCCATGTTGCCAGCTCTGCCTCCACCACCACCAGCAACAACATGAAGTTGAAATTTCTCAGCGCAGCTAGGGTTGAGGTTGAGGTTGAGGTTAGGAGGGAACGAGAATGAAAAAGAAATTGGTGAGAAATTATATTCCACATGAAAGAAAGTAGAAAAGTTCTATGGAGTTAAACATATCCGAAAATGTCACATTTTAAGATCGTATGAATTAATATGATAAGTTTAAAATAAATAATATTATAACATGTGTGTCCAATACGCATTCATTTCAACTCATTCACTTAACGCCGTTTAGCACTTTAAACATATTTATTCACTAGAGTAAGCAAATCATATATATAAATAAATAAATCAAAATAGAAATAGAATTGTTCATAAGAAAAATATGATATAATAGTCATTGTCTCATTGGTTAAATTCCTTGATTATATATGGGTCCATAACATTCTTTTAAGATAAAATTTGGTTTTTGAGGGCTTAGATTTGTCTCATTTGTGTTTGTGGTTGATAGTTCATAATTGGAAATTTCTGAAAGGCAAAGTTGAGGAGTGATGGCAAGTCTCAGGGGTGGTGGGGTAGTGCCTAGCGAGAGGCGAGCAACGGAGCTGAGCTGCCATGGCCACCATCTTTTCTGGCGATGAAAGCCAAACACTCTTCCTGCAAGTGTAAAACACACACAAAGATTGACGTGGAACAGGGAATCAAGAAAATGTGCGATGAGATCAAACATCAAACCACACAGCAGTGATTTCAGAAGCTGACAATTGTGGGTTTTTCAGATCGATCAATCGATGGTTGTTGGGGAAACAAAGAGGAAACGCCCGTAAGACAGGATTGACACAAAAACTTAAAAACAAATATTACTCTTTTCCATTCCAAACTCAAATACAAAACCGAAAATAAAACAACTAACTAATTCGCCCCGCAAATTTTGGATCAAATCAAAATAGCGCCCCATCCCATCAGGTTAAATCAACATAGACATCTTGATTGTTACAACTTTCAAAAAAAAAAAAAAAAAGTATCAGTGCAGCTTCATTGCTTGAGCATCGGCACACGCGATGAAATTGCTACAGTGCTCATAGAAAACAAGGGGAAAGTATACTTGCAGCGACTAGAAATCAAAATAATAATAATAATAATAAATTAATTTCAATTAGGAAAGGAAACACCAAAGCATTTTAATGGAGAATATAATAAAGGGAAATATATTCGGTACATTCCAAAACGAAGCTTAATACATTTATATATATTTATTTCTTTAGAAAAGGTAAATTTTCTAGTGTTTTTATATATACCATACAACATAAATTAATAAACCAAAACTAAAATAATTTGTGGTGTGTGCAAGAACAAAATCAAATCTCACTTTCTTTTTCCTTCTATTTTCCTATTTATTTATTTTTAACATATTACAAAAACAAAATAAATAAAAAATACAAACAAATACATCAACAAACAAAAAAACCAAATAAATAAAAATAAATAACAATACAACATTAGACAAGAATAAACTAAATTAAACGGTTTAACTGACTTGGGTAATGCTTCGGTGATTGTCGACTTCAATAGCGGTATTGCTTTCGAGCGTGAAAAGTTTGATTAGAAGGTTATTAAAACTTTTGAGGAATAATATTTTTTTATACAAATAAATCTTATCAAGTATAAAAAAATAAAGTTTTTAAATTTGTTTATACAAATAAACTGCTTTTGGAATAACTGTATCAAGTATGAAATATTCAAATAATTTCATTATAATTTTAAGAAAAAAAGTGTAATATTATGGAGAAGAGATAGAAAATCATGGAAAATACTTTGGAACTTGTTAGTCTTTTGAAAATTATTTTAGTAGGGAGTTTTGAAAGTAAGGTTTATATTGATAAAAATTAGAAGAAATATTTATAGTCTTTTAAATCATTAAATTGACAAATTTATTCTTTTATTAATTCAGCTGCTTGTTATAAGGTTTAGAGTGGTGAGATAGGATTTAAAGATTAATATTGGTCGAGAGGAATATTTCAAAAAAAAAAAATTAAGGGTGAAAAAGAAGTATAATGTAGGGGGAAGTTTCGGTTAATTTTTTTTATGTGAAAACTTAGTCTTTAACTTGATAACGTCTATAGTTTCTTATTAATTTGTTAAGTGTGAAGTACTAGAGAGAGCTAAAAGGAGATATCTTCTCTTCCTCTTTAAAAGAAGTTTTTTTTTTCTTTCCCTTTGAAAGATGAGGTGGAGAAAGAAAAAAGCTTTATATGTATGTATATAGTGTCCTGAAGACAAAAGAAAAACAAGTACATATTTTAAATATGAACCGATGGGTTGTGAATTAATAGTTAGAAATGAAATTGTTTGTTGCTTTCCTTTTCTCTAGTCACAACAAGTGCAAATCACGTGTTTATTTTAAAATTAGTTTCATTATTTTTATATTAATCACAATTACTAACTAATAAATATAAAATTTAACTCATTTTAACACATTAAAAAATATAAGACAAGATTGCCTATAACTAAACTCAAATAATTTTAAAATTAGTTGAATATTTTTTTTTAATATTGAGTTTAGACTAAGTCAATCCACAATGAAACTATTTAAATTCAACAAATTAACTTTAATTCAACCTCTAATTTAAAAGTCTAATATTAATTAAAATCACTAATTGATAATTATTTATTTAAACATTATCATATAATTATTTTAAAATTAATTTTATTAACTTTATATTAATGACAATTACTCATTAAAAATTAGCACAACTTAACCTATTAATAAATGACATTAGACTTCCCATAATTTTAAAATAAGAAAGTTTATTCTCAAGTATATTATATATTATGTAGATAACTCACACGAAATATTCTTGATGACATTAAATTAATATGAATAAAAATATTTTATAAAAATAATATCAATCTAACAATAATTAAAAAGCATTCTGACATCATTTACTTACACAATATACCTACATGCTTTACTCTTAAAATTAATCCTAATATTTTTAATATTAAAATTTATCTTTTAAGGTGATTTAAAACCCGAATTAGTTTAGATTTGACGAATTAATTTTATATCAACTACGACTTACCCTTAACTCATCTATGAACATGAAGCCACCCATTATCTCATTACAAAATGTGAGATTAAGTGATCTATTGTGAGAAGATGAAGTCCAATATATAAAATTAGGCTGCCTTCATCATATAACATAAAAGTTATATAAAAAAAATTATATGGATTCATCAAAATTTAAATTAATATTAACTAGTTAAACTGTTTTTAAAAATAAAATATAATGACAAAACAAAGCAAATATTTTTTTGCTCTAATTCTCTTTATATAAGATTTATGTATATATATAGATCATGGCAAAGAAGAAAGAACTGTTATATATCATGCGCAACAAAATTGGAACAACTTTCCCTTTCACATGTCCGGATTTGCCTCCTCTGGAACTACAGTTAAAGTGGCCGAAGTATCCTTCCCTCTTTTCACTACTACTTTCAAGGGTCTCCCAACTCTGTCCCCCATTATATCAATGACCTATCAAAAAAAAAACATTAATCACACGAATGTGATGACAATACACCGCAGCCTATTGAAATAGGTATATATGTACCCATTAGGGAGCTGGACCCCAAATGGCCCACGCGTCAAATTGCTAACCCATTAACATAAATGGAACTAGTACAAAGTTTCCTCCAAAGTTAGATGGGTGAGGTGGGTGCAGAATTGGCCTCACAAACAAACACGCGAAGTAAAAGTACTGATATACCTCTTTGATGTTCTCAACTGGCTTGCCATCAAATTCAATTACTACATCGCCAGGCAGAAATCCAGCACGATCAGCAGGAGATCCTGGAGTGACCTGTATCGTGTGTTTGGAAAAAATATCAGTCAAACCCATTACAAACATGCAACATCACAATTGTAGGACATTACACATTCGGAAGCAAGGAAATTTACATGCACATAAATATTCACTATTGTTGCTACATAAAATTACATATAATCTAGGGGAGACAATGCACGCTAGTTGGGAAACATAAAGCTAATTCTACTAGCATCAGCAATTCAGAGGGGAAAAAACAAAAAATGAGTTGTAACACAAGGAGCACCGATGAAATATCATACCATAGGCACAAGAACACCCTTGCTAACATTAGGGAATGTGGCATTTCGTTCTTTAAGCTGAGCAATAATCATATCATTAAGGTCAATCATCTTCAATCCAAGCCAAGGCCGAACAACCCTCCTGCATAGTATTTAAATCTATGAAAGAATGCGGTATAATGCAAAATGCTTCCAATGCGTTGAGGTAAGTGATATTGCAACACTTAAATCCAGGTGAGTGACATTGCAACTATGTAAGGCACAAAACCAAGAAAAGGGGTGACATGTATGAGGAAAATTCAGAAAGTGGTCTTTCCCGGGGGTTCAGACAATTATAATGCGCCCGGATATTCAAATACTTCCATTCAGACAATGTCATCAATCTCCATAATAAAAGGGAAAATGTTTTTCTTTTTTTTTTTTTACAAAAAATATTTCATAATATTTGAAAGTGGAATTTTAGAAGATTTTATTTTGATCATCACGACAATTGTCCAATTTATGAAAGATTCCAATTAATCAACCCATGATAACATTACATGGTAATAGTAAATCAAATTTTTACACACATTGTAAGACATGATCAAATTCAATCGATAATGTTGGGTATGTGGTCAAAGATGACAAGTTTGAAATGAAAATATTCCAAGTGTTGCTGACTAGCTAATATCACCCAGGCATAAATAATTTCCTTTGGTAATGAGATTAGAGAGATTCAAGATAACTTGAGGAAAAGTTAACCGGACACAAAGGAGAAATGAAATTACTTGTAAAACTATGTCATCGGTTACTTGATCAGTTACAAAAGGTTGCATATGAAATCAATAAACATACCCACTTATCCTAAAGTGCTCTATAATTTTCGAAACTGAATCAACCGGTACTGAAAAACCCAATCCATCAGCAGCAGATACTTTCATTATATTAACACCAACAACTTCTCCGTCAATATTAACAAGAGGCCCTCCTGAATTTCCCTGCATAACAGAAAGACATGGAGAGAAACCTTAATAAACCACAAAGCTGAATGCAAACACAAAAACAGATTTGAAGCAGGAAGGAATTCCACCGAACAACCTTTCAAGATTACGAAAGATCCATTCAAGATCATAACTTAAGAGAGAGAGCAAAATAAGTCACCTCATTGATTGCACAATCTGTCTGTAAATATTCTCGCCGAACTCCTCCAAGACCCAAATCACTACTTTTCCGATCAACACAACTAAAATTTTAAAAGAGAAAGAGAGGGACGTATAAAACAAGTTATGATTCACCTTAACCAATCAAACATGCAAAATATCAAATTTTATAAGGAGAAAACTTAGCTAGATTGCAAGCAAAGCAAAAGAATTTAATGCACAGAGTACATACAGACCTAACAATACCAGCTGTGACTGTATTTTGAAGTGAAAGGGGACAGCCCATCGCTATCACCCAATCCCCAGGCCGAATCTTTCTTGAAGAACCAAGCTTAGCTGTTGGAAGTGGAGTTCTAGATTTGATCTTTACAATAGCAATATCAGAATGTAAATCAGCATTCACCACTGTACCCTCAAATGTCCGGCCATCTTGAAGGGTCACTTCAACCTGCAATGATCAATGATTGATCATCAATCATTTTACTTTCAATTACAAATGGTTTGTTACATAAAACGTTAAAAGGATGAAAGGGGAAATTATGAAGCTACCCCTAAGATATTACAATTTTAAAACATTATCACTCAGCAATCAGCATAACCATAACAATGAGTCTTTCCCCAATTATATTCCTATTCAGTATGATAGGGTGCAAAGGTCAACAACACCTTTCTCCTGGCATGAACAGGCAGTACAATACATTCCATCCCAGACAAAGAATTGTCGCCATAGTGTCGATCACATCATTTCCATAGAATTAGAAGAAAATACTTTATCTAAATTTAAGGCTCCAAAATTCAACAGTTTGCGATATGGTTTTATCTAATATTGATATTTGTTTAGCTGCTGCAATCTAAGATCTAGCCATCGGGACTAAGCACACCAATGTCACTTGCAGAAATTTGAAGAAAAGCTGTACTTTTTTGAATTATTAAAATGTGTAGGGTGGACACCAAGAACAAAAACCATTAAGATACTTACCCTTCCTTTTGCTAAAGAATTACGGCCTTGGAAATCAACAACAACGTGAGCACAAGTTAAGATGGTCCCATCCGTGTTTATGATGGTTCCTGAGCCTATACTCTTTCCTAAAGTTAAACCCCCAAAACCTACCAAAAATAAAGAGAAAAATACATAAACAAAACTCAGAACACAGAAAATCCATTGCAAACTGGCCAGTCTGTCAAACGTACCCTGGGGAACTGAGAGATTGACAACAGCAGGCCCAACCCTGGATGCTGCATTTGCAAAAGAATCTCTGCCCAAACATCGAGAACAACACTTTGAACCACCTCCAACCTCTCCAGAAGAATCCTTCCCTGAATCAGCAGTAGGATCGGAGGCAATTCTAGAAAAAGATAATGGAAGATTCTCTACAATCATAAAAACGAATTAAATGCATATAATATGCATAAATTAGAGGCGAGACGTATAACCAAATGACAAGGTAATAAATAAAAAAGGCCATGGTAATTGAAGTCGCACGAACCAGTTAGAGAAGGGTTCCATGAATCAACCAATGGTTGGGGCATTGTCTTCTGCATAGTTCCCCACAAAGAAGAAATCAATTCACGACCCAGTCCAGCAATCGACACAGATAATGTTCTTCCTATGAGTTCATTTAAATTCATTAAATACAAAACTCAAAAAAAAACTGATTATGCAACAATGGTAGTGGTAGCTATAACAACTCCAGGACCAAAAAAGAAAAATAGAGTATCAGGGTCTGAATGTGAACCCACATAAATGAAGTCTCCACAAAACTGGGGGATACAAACTGTATAAATTATATCTCTCATAACCAAGCTAGATAACTTTTTAAAATCATATAATTTAATAGTTACTAATGTAGTTAACAGCATATTCATCACAAATATTTTGGGACAATAAATTATATTACTCATATTACTATATAGCCATAATTAGAATTTATATATATATAGCTATATATAGGGGGGTGTTCTCCCCCCTTCCTAAATCCATCACTGAGCACAAGACATGAATCCTAAATGCAACAAATTCATTTTGGTATCGAATCCTCTATTTTCCGGGTTACCAAACACAACATAAGAAAAGGGTTGTCGTGGTAAATGGATGCTCACTAGATTCATCGTTGCTGTTCAAATACAGTAGACCCGACCCGGCCGCGGCCAAAGCTGCCACCCGAACGAAGGAGCCCCTGTTAAGCTTCCTCTGGGACAAAGCATTGGACAAAGATTCAATTGGGATAACAAACAGGCCCTTATTAAATTCTTCGAAGCGATCGTCAAAAAATGACAACACTTGGAAATTAATTTAGCGGGGAAAACAATGAACGACACCCAAAAACAAAGGAGGGTTCGAAGGGACTGCAGCTGATATTACCAGTGAAGATCGCATGATTGAGTAAACCAGCAATTCAAGCTCGGTTGGTTTAGTGAGACAAGAAGCTTTAAAACCCCAGCAGAACCCTATGGTCAAAGACGCAGGACAGTACCGGACGAGGATTAAAGGATTCAGGACAAAATTACAAGTGAGAGAAGGAAAAAAATAATGTCCGGGCAAAATTATATCAAATGTGCATAGCTTATATTATAACAAATGGTTTTAAAGTTAAGGATTTTATTTTTTAAAATTCTATTGGAAATTGGAATAAATTCTAATTTTAAAATAATCTGTATTTAGTATGAGAAAAAAAATATTTAATTAAGTCGTAAGGTCCAAAAATAATTTTAAAAATATTTTTTTATGTAACTAATAAGATGAATGAAAAATAAAAAATTATTTAAGTTTTATGATAGAATTAAATCTATAATTACAAACAGAAAATAATTAGAAATAATTTAAAAATAAATTCATCATTTTTAAAACTATTTTTAAATTTATATTATTATTAAATTAAGAAATTCTTATACCCGGACCATCATTTTAACAAACGATACACGAAAACTCGCATACAAAACTGAGATAGAATTTCCTTTTAAAAACATGTATAGAACTTAAGTTTTAAAATCGATTTCATTAATAGTTTTTATACTTATTTTCATCAAATCTTATAAGTCATTCAATCATTTAAAAAGTCAATTTTCTTTTGGAAAAATTTATCACATGCAGATTATGTAGGTAATCCTTACATACATACCATCTTTACCGCTAGATTGATATAAATAATATATGTATATCAATCTAAGGGCAATAAGAGTGCATTGCATGAATTACCTACGCAACTTACTTGTATGCAATAATATTATTCTTTTTTATATACATAAAAATATATATATCCATTAACATTAGATTATTCATTGTCATATTTAAATGTATAATTTAATAAATATACAAGAAATACAACTATATTGAAGACCCTCTTAAGCTTCTTGTGGGTTAAACATCTTATGCAACAAAGCAATGACCATTCATTCAATAATCAATTCAATTGGGATTATAAAAAGGCCCTTATTGAGTGATTGCCAAAAAATGATGACATTTGCAATTAGTTTAGCTGAGAAAATAATGAACGATTAGGGTTCAAAGAGGTTGTAGCCAATATTACTAGTGAAAATCATATGATTGAGTGGGTTGAGGATTAAAAGATTAGTACGTTGAATTTTCAAAACTCTAATGCTATCATTATGTAATAGTTTTTTAAAATATATAAAAACATATATAACAAATGGTTTGAAATTTTCTTTTAAAAAAATGTATAGAACTGAAGTATTAGAATTGATTTCATTAATATCCTCCAATAATTATTTCAATCAAATCTTCAAGTCATTCAACTATTTAAATTTTGATTTCTATTTTTATATACATATATAAGAATGTAAGAAGGATTTTTTTTTTGTTTAACCTATTTAACTATTACTTTATAGTATTTTAAAATAAAATTGATATAAATAATCATGTAATAAATATAACAATAAATTCAAATTTTCTTGAAAATAATTTTAAAACACAGGCCTTAATTATTAAAAATTTGAATTTTTATAAAATATTGTTTATTTTATTTTATCCATACTTTATAGTATTTTAAAAATAAAAGCATGATAATACATTAAAAGACAGCCCAATAACTAACTTAGATACACGTGTCTTAATAATTTGAAAAATTAAATTATTGCAAAAATAGTGTTGTTTATTTTCCCCTATTTTTGTGCTTAGATGACCGTTAAAGTAAATTAGCTATGAACTAAAATTGTCTTCCTAAATTATTGATGTATTATAATAGTAAACATATATACAATTGGTGGTCTGAATTATATTATCTTTATTTTTATCCCATTTAAAATATTTAATTACCAGCTCTTAATGCTTACGAATTTTTATATGTTTAAACATTGTATGATTGATTACAATTTCAATTTGTGTGAAAATTGTATGATCAATTGATATATATAAAATAATAAATGCATACATAGTATAAAACTGACGAGGAAGGAGATGTATCCAACCAACCAGCTAGCTAGTTAATGCCTTTTATGATTGCTTATTCTAATAGTATGGCATGTATAGTTATAAATAAGCTAAACAGTCATAACATTAACTCGATAAAAACCGGTTCATATTCTTTCATTAAAAAAGTCAGTTGTTCATCAACTAGCTAGCTAGATAGTTAATATCTCGTGTGATTGTTTTATGAATGTAAATGATTAAATGTTGAAAGTATTTTTATATTTGCTCATTAAAAAAGTCAATTATTCATGAAATTAAACAATATAATTATTAATATGTTAGTATTTAGTTTATATCCATGAACATAAATTCACAAACAAATAAAGTTAAAATATTATTTATTTATACTATTTTGCTTCTTCTTTTTAAGATGATAATTCATAATTCAAGTTAGCTCTTATGTACCTTGATCAGGGTAAGATAGGTTAGTGTCACATCACAACTAATCCTAAAGTCACCTCACTATCTCATGTGAGTGTTCATATAAGTCAAACAAAAATATTTAGCATTGTTGGTGACAGTCAAACTGGGGATGTGACATAATTTTGTCAAGGTTTAGTGTGGTAAACTTTTTCACCTTGCTCGGCATCATTAGTCCATCACCTTTGACGATTAACCCTCAATAACATTTACAATTGGTTAGTAATTGTAGCTATTTTTCAGGTTAATAGTTATTATTATTTAATTGCTCTACAAACATTAGGAACCCCTATTTAATGCATTGAGATTGGTTATCACTGTTACCACAAAACCTTATCTTACGGCTATTTATATCCATTGATAGGGTTAGAATAAGAAATAAAGTAAAAATGATAGCTAATTAATAACTAATTAAATGAAATTAAAATATGTTAAAAGCACTTAAAACACCTTTGCTTGAGACACTCTTGCTTGTTACTATGAAGATGTTTGCAAATAGTTCCCTTGCTTTATGACCATTCTCATGTTTGTGACTAACTTTTCCCTTGTGATTAGCCTCCTGTCTGTGATTGCATATACTTGAGTCATAACAATTGCCTTATAATTAGAAGAAATATTATGTGTTATACTTGGAAGTCATTTGTTTGTATCTTTGCCACCTCATCTTTAGTTCGTGTTATCTTAGCTAACACGATATTGTTAAGGAGGTTTTTCAAACTTATTTAGTGTTAAATAAAGGATAATTATTGAAAAAAAGATCACATTTTTAACTTCATTTTGATATATTTGATTGATTATTGAGCTAACCCCTAACATAGTAGCAATAGATCCTTTTGTGGTGTTTTTGTTGTCTTTGAATGGAAAACAAGCCAAGTACAAGGTCCAAAGAAAGAAGGAAGAAGCAAGGGACAATCTGCACTCCGGTCATTTCAAATTTGAAATGACCAAAAAGAAATGACGGAACCAATTGAGATGACCAAAAGCTCCTGAGAGCTTAGTCATGTGAAACGGTCATTTGAAATTTCATTTGACCAAATGACTCGACCATGAGCAATTTCTGCACGACGTAACCTGCAGACCCATGTAACTCCTTCAAATACCACTTGTACAGCCTAGATCTCTTCATTAAAGGATCTGACGACTCTCCATCAACCATTTTGAGAGGGAAACAACTTCAAATTAATGGAGGGAACGGTTATTGACAGTTGGATGATTCTCACACATAGGAATGGGTTCTAAAAAGGGAAAATTAATGTAATTTGGGGGCATCGTTGAATTAGGGAGAGAGAGGAATCATTTGGGTTTCTATGGCAAGAACAATTATTTTTTTTATCACTATGGTAGCTTAAACCTCCATGGGAGGAAGATGGATATTGATGTAAGCCTTTAATTTCTTTTATTTTGGTATGTTAATTTAAGTTTCCTTTTGTGTTTATCAAGTCTCTTGAATTTACATGTGAGAATTAGGTTTGACCATCTTAATTCTTGTTTAAGGTTATTCAACTATGAATCGAAAGAAGACGTTGATAACCGGATAGTTAAAAGATTTGACTTGTAAAGATTATAATTTGCAAAAGCCAGTAATCTTGCTTGTAACCTAGTTATGATTGGTGGTGCCAATCTACACTCAAACAACTTGAGCACTTAATAGGTTGCTCGTCCCCCAAGCTAGGGTATACACACGGCTAGATCACTCGAAAGAGGCTAGTACATGCAAAGGTGTTGGGTTTTAAACAAAAAGGGGAAGTTTGAATTAATATGCCTTAAGAATAAGAGATTAATTAATTACATTGATTGAAATCCAAATCCATATTTTCTCTCATAAGATCATTTATATTACTTTATTTATTTAAATTACAACATTCAAATTACAAATTGTTACAAACCAATCTTCAATTTACATCATGGAGTTACAAAATAAACTTTATACTTGATCACCTTCCCTGTGGGTTCAACATCCGAACTTTGAGTCTACTTTATTACTTGTAACGATCCGTACGCTTGTGGATTTGCTATATATATATATATATATATATATATACACACACACACACACATACACTAGTGTATGTTTAAAAATATAATTTGTTCATGCTTTTGTAACTTTAAAAATAATAATTACTTAAAAATCTATAATTTACCATTAGTCCCACATGTGCGCGCACACAAAGGGAGAGAGCGTGCATGAGTTTTATAATTTTGAGAGGAATTTAATGTTTTTCTGCATACACTAAATAAATATAATTTTAAAAATATTTCATTTCAAAATTGATGATAACAATATATATATGTATATTATTATTTTAAAAATAAATAGTTAAATTGATGTATTGGTCATATGATAATTCAAGCTTTTATTAAATAATAACTCATACTTTAGCCTTTTTTTATTTGTTTTTGTGGTAAATCATGTTAGTGTTATCCAATTCTAATGGATATTCATTGGTCCGTTTTTGTTTATTTTTATAATTTTATATATAAATAGTTGAACATTAATTTTTGTTCCATTGGCAAAAAATACATGGTATAAACTATTATTTGCCAAATCCACATATTAAAGCATTCACAATAGATTCTACTTGCGTTTTTTTCGTTAATTTGAAAAGTTAATTTAATAAAAATGTCTTAAATTTATATTTTTCAAAATCTTTATTATAACTAAAATTTTAATAAAATAAAGAGTAACTCTTTAAATTTAACCAGCTATTATTCATTAAGTGGTTAAAATAGGGAAACTAAAAAGTGTGCGTGGATTGTTAGAATAAAAAAATGTACTTTGGATTATTTTGAATAATCAAATTTGAAGAGGCTATAGTGGATGCTCTTTAAGAATGGCAATGGGGCAGTGCGGGATGGGATTTTGGTCGCCACGTCCTCGTTAAGAAAAACACTCCCTATCCCCACCTCGCAGCTTTAGTTAGAGCCCAATCCAGCCCGCTCTTACACTAGACGACCCAGCCCAAACCAAATGCCAGTTTAGCTCGCCCCACACTAGCTGGCCCAATCCAGCATGCCATCCAGCCCACCCGGCCAACTCTCCCATACGCGCGAAAAATCGTGGCAACATATTGCCAGGATGAGGATTCAAACTAATGACCTCCCTTACATGCAACATATGACTTAACCATCAGGCTAAACTGTTTTTGTTATATGTACTTATATATTATATATATACTTATAATTCATAGTTATATAGTTATCACTATATATATGCATGCATAAATTCTAATCAATAAATAATAATTTAAGTAGCGAGTAATGATAATCTAATTAGTATAATTATCATCGATAATAAGTGATAATATAAGTAGTAATAACATAACTAATATAACTATATATCTTAATTATCATATTACCTGTATTATAAACCATACAATAGTCTAAAAAGTCGTGTTTTTTCAACTTATTTCCCTTAATGTAATTAAAATAATTAATAATATAATTATTTTTTAAGCTTAATTATTAAGTATGAGTTTATAATTATTTCTCTTATAGATTAGAATTTATACATGCATATATATAGTGATAACTATATAACTATATATATATATAATATAAGTAATATGATAATTATTGAGTATCTACAGTTTAATAACTCATGTTAAAAAATTTATCGATAACTATTATATATATTATAAATGAATATTATTAATATGTTCACATAATTAGTGTATATATTTAAAATTTAACATATAAACAATATTAGTAACAAAAATAGTACAACTATTAAAAGTAATAATGAGTAAATATTTTATTTAAAAAATAATATCACCTAGAAGGTATATATATTTATATTTAAATAAAAATAATGATTTATTAAGAGTAATAGTAATGTTTTAGTATAAAATACAAGCATATAAAATATAAAAAAAATAATTTATAAGTATATAGTATATTAGTATGAACTAATATACAACTTCAAAACTAATTTTGAATTTAATTAATTTGTATTTGATATGAAAATATTAATAGTATATTTTGTTTTTATTATAATATAAAAATGTGTATTTTGTAATTATTATTATTTTTAAAATAAAATATACACTCTTTCTTTTATTATTAGTATCATTACTAATAATAATAATAATAATAATAATAATAGTTATATATAAGTATATATATGTTATATGTTATATTATAAGTATATATATTAAATATATAAGCATATATAATAAAAATAGTTTAACATGATAGTTGAGTTATATGTTGCATGTAAGAAAGGTAATTAGTTTGAATCCTCATCCTAGCTGTAATATTGACCTAAATTTTTTGTTTCCTTTTTTCTTTATACCCATTATTTTTATATTATTTAATGGGGTAAAAGAGGTAATTGGAAACTATTTTGTAATACCCTATTTATAGGGCCCTAGGGCTGTCGTTAGGGTTATGAGAGCCATAAGCTGCATAGCCGTCCGTTGTACTCCCACAAAAATAGTAAATTTCTTTTCTTTCTGCCCATGGTTTTTCCCGTCTTGGGTTTTCCACGTAAATCTTGGTGTTCTTTCTCTGTTTCTATTTGATTTTTGCTATTATCTTCCGTCTAATTTATAACAAATTGATATCAGAGCTCCAGGGTTTTTTGGTTTTCTATATTCACCGCTCCAGGATTCTTGATTTTCTGATTTTCGTTCTTGGATTTCTTGATAATGGCAACAATGAAGTATGATATTCCGTTGTTGGATCGCAACACCAGGTTTTCACTATGACAAGTTAAGATGCGGGCTGTTCTTGCACAGACAGATCTTGATGATGCGCTTTTAGGGTTTGACAAGATGCCTTCTTCATGGTCGATTGAAGAAAAGCAACGTAAAAATCGTAAGGCTCTATCCCAAATACATCTACATTTATCCAATCAGATTTTACAGGATGTGTTGCGTGAGAAAACTGCCGCTGCCTTATGGTTGAAGTTAGAGAAGCTTTGTATGACGAAGAGTTTAACCAGTAAATTGCACTTGAAGCAACGATTATATTTTCATCGTTTAACAGAAGGTACATCTCTTGAAGATCATTTAGTCGTATTTAAAGAAATTGTTTCTGATTTAGAATCAATGGAAGTTAAATACGATGAAGAGGATTTGGCGTTAATACTGTTATGTTCATTGCCGTCTTCATATTCAACTTTTAGAGATACTATTCTGTATAGTCGTGACACACTCACTATTGATGAGGTTTATGAGGCTTTATTTTCTCATGAGAAGATGAAGCAAATTATTGGTGGTTCTAACTCTGAGTCACAGGCAGAAGGTCTCGTTGTTCGTGGTAGGTCATGAGAACGCAATCCTAATTTTGGTGGTAATATAAAGAGAAGATCGACATCTGCAAATAGAGATAATAAATTTTGCAGGTATTGCAAGAAGAAAGGTCATATTATTTCTGAGTGTTACAAGTTGCAGAACAAGAATAAAAGAGCTGGAAAACAATCAGAGAAATCTGGTGAAGCTGATGTGGTGGAGACTTATAGTGATGGAGAGATCCTTGTGGTTTCCGATTCTGACCACAAACACACGAGGAGTGGATCCTTGATTCTGGTTACACGTTTCATATGTGTCCCAAATGGGACTGGTTTTCAACATATAAAACTGTGTCCTCAGGTACTGTTGTTATGGGGAACAATGCCTCTTGCAAAGTTATCGGCATTAGTACAGTCAGAATTAAAATGCATGATGGTGTGGTCAGAATACTTGGAGATGTGAGATATATTCTAGAATTGAAGAGAAATCTGATTTCATTGAGTACTATTGATTCTAAAGGGTACAAGTTCACCGGTGAAGGTGGAGTGATCAAGATCAGCAAGGGTTCTCTTGTGGTGATGAAAGGTCACAAGAGAGCTGGGCAGTTATATGTTTTACAGGGTTCTACGGTTTCAGGAGCTGCTGCTATTGCAACCTCTTCTTCCATGTCTGATTCTGATATTTCTAAATTATAGCATATGCGTCTAGGGCATATGAATGAGCATGGAATGGCTGAATTGAGTAGAAGAAGACTTATTACAGGGCAAAGCATCAGCAATCTTCAGTTTTGTGAGCATTGTGTCTATGGTAAACAAAAGAGAGTCCGGTTTACTAAAGGCATTCACAAAACCAAAGGAACTCTGAATTATATTCATTCTGATCTTTGGGGGCCAGCAAGAGTGGCTTCTAAAGGTGGTGCCGTTTATATGTTGACTATTATTGATGATTTCTCTAGGATGCTTTGGACATTCTTCTTGAAGCAGAAAAGTAATGCATTCTCTACTTTCAATGATTGGAAGATTATGATTGAAAAGCAAACAGGAAAACAAGTGAAGAGGCTTTGCACGGACAATGGTTTAGAGTTCTGTTCTAATGAATTTAATACCTTCTGCAGATCCGGAGGAATTGTGCGTCACTTGACAGTTCCTCATACTCCGCAGCAAAATGGAGTTGCAAAGCGTATGAACAGAAGCATCATGGAAAGAGTCCGATGCATGCTATCACATGCAAAGTTACCACAGTCATTTTGGGCTGAAGCGACTGCTACAGCTTGTTTTCTCATTAATCGGTCTTCTTCTACTGCTATTGAGAAAAAGACACCATATGAGGTATGGACTGGTACTCCTGCAGATTATTCAGATTTAAAAATATTTGGTTGTCCTGCATATGCTCATGTTGATAATGGTAAATTGGAGCCTAGATCTGTTAAATGCATTTATCTTGGTTATAAGACTGGTGTTAAAGGATATAAATTATGGTGTCCAGAGACCAAGAAGGTTATTCTTAGCAGAAATATTATCTTTGATGAAACTGCTATGTTACATGATTTATCCTCTCCTGATTCTTTTAAGACAGATCATCAGAGTACTTCAAACAGGTGGAGTTTGATATTGATTCAGGACAACCTTCATCATCTTCTCAATCCAGTCCAGTTAAGCCCAGTCCTACAACTAAAGAGAAGGTTGTTTCTTCATCTATTACACCACCTCCAGCTCCTCAACATTCTATTGCCATGAATAGACCAAGGCGAGAAATTAAGCCTCCACAAAGATATGATAATGAAGCAGATTTGGTTGCATATGCTTTGAATGTGGTTGAAGAAATTGATGGAAATCAAGAGCCATCTACTTATTTTGATGCAGTCACTTGTGATCATTCAGACCAGTGGATGATAGTTATGCAAGAGGAGATGGAATCACTTCACAAAAACAAAACATGGGAGCTTGTGAATTTGCCTAAGGATAAAAAGGTTGTTCGTTGCAAATGGGTGTTTCGCAAGAAAGAGGGAATTCTATAGTTGAAGATTCCAGGTTTAAAGCAAGACTTGTTGCAAAGGGTTACAGTCAAGTTCCAGGTGTGGATTATACTGATGTATTTTCTCCAGTTGTTAAGCATAGTTCAATTCGAGCTTTACTTGGTATTGTTGCTCAACATGATCTTGAGTTAGAGCAATTAGATGTCAAAATAGCTTTTTTACATGGAGAACTTGAGGAAGACATCTATATGGAACAACCTGAAGGTTTTATAGCATCTGGAAAAGAAGATTTGTTTGCTTATTGAAGAAGTCTCTCTATGGTTTGAAACAGTCACCCAGGCAATGGTATAAGAGGTTTGACTCTTTCATGACATCCCATGATTTTAACAGAAGTAGTTTTGATAGTTGTGTCTACTTTAAAAGGAGTGGCGACTCTTTTGTATATCTACTTCTATATGTTGATGATATGTTGATAGCAACCAAGGATAAAGATGAGATCAAAAAGGTTAAAGTCCAACTTAATACAGAATTTGAGATGAAAGATTTGGGAGCTGCAAAGAAGATACTTGGCATGGAGATTATCAGAGACAGGAAGGCAGGTACATTGTGCTTAAGTCAAAAAGGGTACATTGAGAAAATTCTGCAGAGGTTTAATAGGCAAAATGCTAAACCTGTTAGCACTCCATTAGCAACTCATTTTAGACTTTCATCTACTTTGTCTCCTAAAATACCTGATGAGATTGATTATATGTCTCGAGTTCCATATTCTAGTGCAGTGGGCTCTCTCATGTATGCCATGGTTTGTACAAGACCAGATTTAGCTTATGCTGTGAGTATGGTGAGTAGATACATGGCAAATCCTGGTAAGGAACACTGGAAGGCAATTCAGTAGATTTTCAGATACTTGCGTGGTACCACAGATGTATGCTTACAGTTTGGCAGAACTAGAGATGGAGTCATTGGGTAGGTTGATTCTGATTTTGCTGGAGATTTAGATAGAAGAAGATCTCTTATTGGATATGTTTTTACTCTTGGTGGTTGTGCTATTAGTTGGAAAGCTATCTTACAGTCTACAGTTGCTTTGTCTACTACTGAAGCAGAGTATATGGCTATTACTGAAGCTTGTAAAGAAGCTGTTTGGCTGAAGAGACTCTTTAGTGAACTGAGTGAAGATCTGCAGATTAGTTCCTTATTTAGTGATAGTCAAAGTGCTATATTTCTTACGAAGGATCAGATGTATCATGAGAGAACGAAACATATTGATGTTCGTTATCATTTTGTGCGTGAAGTCATTGCTCGTGGTGATATTGTTGTGAGCAAGATCAGCACGCTTCATAATCCTTCAGATATGATGACAAAGCCACTTCCAGTAGCCAAGTTTGAGCATTGCTTGGACTTGGTCAGTGTTCGTTGATTATCACCCTTCGGGGTTTTGTAGCAGAGGAGGAAATCTGTTTTGCTATTTTTAGGGACTTATGCTTGCAGCGGTAGAATTTGTGTCAAGGTGGAGATTTATAATATTGACCCAAATTTTTTGTTTCCTTTTTTCTTTATACCCATTATTTTTATATTATTTAATGGGGTAAAAGAGGTAATTGGAAACTATTTTGTAATACCCTATTTATAGGGCCCTAGGGCTGTCGTTAGGGTTATGAGAGCCATAAGCTGCATAGTCGTCCGTTGTACTCCCACAAAAATAGTGAATTTCTTCTCTCTCTGCCCGTGGTTTTTCCCGTCTTGGGTTTTCCACGTAAATCTTGATGTTCTTTCTCTGTTTCTATTTGATTTTTGCTATTATCTTCCGTCTAATTTATAACACTAGCAATCTTTTGCCATGATTTTTCGCGAGCGGACAGGGTGTCTATACGGGGTAGGGCAGGGCAAGTCCCCGCGGGAACGGGACAAATAGACATCCTTAATACTTTTACAAACGGTGTTTTAGTTTATTTAAATTATTTTAAAACCCAAAATAATAATGTAATCACTATTATATATTTATTTATAAATGATATATTTTAAATAATTATTATTTATTTTATAAATATTTGTTAATATATTTTTTGATATATGTATTCTTTTATTGATTATAATAAATTTAAAAGATGAATAAAATAAAAATTCAAATAATATATATATTATTAGAAAATTGTACTATAATGAAAAATGTAAGGTTAGCCTTTTATTGTGAAAATTTAAATTTAAATTATTAGATCTTATAATTAACGGTCTAAATTAAACTTTTATTTAATTATAACTCTTCTAATAATAGTTAAATAAAAATTTAATTTAAATTATTAAATTTTAATATGATAATTTAAATTAAAAATTTTCATAATAAAAAATTATTTAGCAGATTGGATGTTTAACCCACGACATGAGTCCACTGGTCGCATGTGTCATGGTGTTGTTGGGCTTGAGAACGGCATAGGTCGCTTCGGGGGCCTGGCCTCGTCTTCGACCCATGTGGCACCACATGTCTCTTTATAATATATATGTATATATTTAAAAATAATTATTATTTTATTTTATTAAAAATACATCGACTCGCCACGTTTCGAATTTCCTGCATATTATAATTTCAACTTCATAGTATACTAGTCGCGAAATTGCTCTAATAACCAATATTTGGTACGTTCATTTATTTTTCTTTTGTCGTATTTGATCACTAAAAAATATAATATCTGGTACATTCATTTATTTTAACCGTATGACTCATTCTCATAAAAAAACAAAAGAGGAGGAAAATACTATCAAATAAACGGAAATTAATACGTATGCAAAGTCACTGACAATGAATATGTCACCACAGCGCTGAAGCCAATCTTTATGATGAACCACTAGGTGATCGTCTGTGGGCAAATTATATTATTTTATTAAATTAAAATTTTAATTTTCAGTCGGATAGAATTGCTTAATCTGTTCAAACTGATTTTTTGGATTTTCGGTTTACTCATTTTATTTTATGTCGGTCTGTTAGACTAAATCTAAGTAATAATTTTTTTATTCAATTATAACATTTCTAATTTTTCACCTTAAATTAATAATATAAACACAAATAAACTAGAATATAGAATTTAATATTTAATCTTAAGTCTTAGCAAATCTAATCAAATAAATTACGATCATCAAAAACATCTTTAGATTAAATATATTAAGTTCATAATCAAGAGACTTATCAATTTATAAAAATTTTATATTTCTTAAAAATTTTCATTTAAAAGTATTCTTCGGGTCGGTTTGAGTCGATTGCATCATTTATCTAATCGGTTTATTCAGTTTTCGATCAGGTTGACAGGTTAGTCAACTCACTCAAATAAACATCAGTTTATCAGATTAAATTTATTTATCGATTTTTCTGCTCTATTTATGGTTATTGGTTATATTTGACGAACTTATTTTTTAAAAATATGATTATTTTTAAAAATTATAAATTTAAATAAATTAACACTGTAATTTTAAATTTATTAAATTTATTATTTTTTCAAAAAAAAAAAACCTTATCTTAAAAATAATATTATTATAACAATCACGTCCTATTTCAATCTTGTAAAATTTGAATGGGTGTACAGGCTAGTTGATATCTTATAAAATCTGAGGTGCCGACTACCGACTACCGACAACACAACCCACTACCCATGTTAGTCAAACCATCAGATCCCACCAGAATCCACCTGTCTGCCCAGAACACATCCTTATTTATCATACCACGCTACCTAGGCCCGTGTGACTCACGCGCAACTTAACAGCAACGACGACTATATATTTCTTTATTTATTTAGTTTTAAAACATAATCTGTACCACTGCCTAGGCCCGTGTAACTCTCGTGAAAAAAAACAAAAAAACAAAACAGCAACGAATATGTATAAAATTAAAAATAATTATATGGGTAGATAATTAAGTAAGTTGTGTAAGTAAATCACCTATAAGCATATTTTACCTTGTTAGATTAATTTAATTTTTTTTAATTTAACGCATTAAAATATTAGTGTCTGAAATATACTCTCATGTTTAAAAAAAATACTTCAAAATTTAAATTATCACACACCACATTTTTTTTCGTGAAGTTGTTTTTTAGTTTTTGGCACCACTCATTTATAAAAAAACAAACACTGTTTTTTTGGATCGTCATGTCAATTCTCTGTCCATCTCGCTGTCGCTGGTTTCCTCTTACTCATCCGACGATGAAATCTGCTGACTGCTAAGCCACGCGTGCAGTATCTCAGCCCTTAATTCAAATGGGTAGGCACCGATATCTATATAAAAAACATAAAAGAATAAAATAAAATAACCAAAACATGTAATTTAGTAGATGGGAGGACATTTAATGTAAGTGTTTTTTTTCCTTCTTTATGGTTTTTCTTTGCATTTAATGGCCTCTTTTACATGAGCATTTGACTTATTTACTAACACAATATCAAAATATGGTATTTTTTTAAAGTTTGAATCACTCAATATGCCACTTAAAAATACAGCCAAAAACAGCACTTGTACTGCCGAATTTAATTTTTCAGATACATACAAATTTATTTTATAATAATTATATTTTATAAATGAGAATTATTCTTTTAAAAAAATAAATATATTTTAAGAAAAATATGAATTTTTTTTTCCAAATTTCCAGCTTTAATTTAGAATCAAAATCCAGAAATTTTCATTTAATTTCCGTGAATAGAATGACTGTTTTAATATTCAAATATGACAACGCATTTGGTAAAATTGACACTGATTGTTTTGAAAACCACATTACCTTCGGAAGTCACCTGCGATTTTGGTGAGTAATTAAATTCCGATTTACAGTCACCATCTTAATTATTTGGTCGTTATTTAAGTAAGCACGCCAAGCTCTCTTTAATAACAAAGGAAAATGTTTATTCTGAGACCGACACTGTAATTGATTATACGAAAATAATGATAATTTCCTAACTTTTGGTGACATTTTCATATATATATATATATGCATATATAATGGTCCATATATTTATTAATTTACAATTGTTTAGTATCATTTTTCTCGTCATTTACAGTTCTTCCAAAAATATCTGAGCCTAAATTCAACCCCTATCACTCACTCCCTCCAAAGGTCTTTGTTTCCAATTATGTGGCTTTCAGTCTCGTCACCCATTTGACGCCTGTTTTTAGAATTCAAATATAGTTATCTCCGGCAGTGCACACCAGATAGATAATTCAAGGGTCTCCATCGGTTTTCGAAGACATGTACATCACTGCATCGTGCGAACAATCGATAGTGTTCGTTTACAGAGGACTGGTCCAGTGGGACAGTTTTTGTCTTTTTTGATAAAAGGACAAAGGTAATGTTTGATTTTTTATTTTTATTTTTATTTTAACAAAAAATAAAAAATTATAAAAAATTATTTCCATTTTAAGATATCTTAAAACGAAAATAGTTTTGTTTTAAATTTTAAAATTTTTATATAAAAAACAACTATCAAATTTAAAAAAAAAAACAGGATAATCAAACATCTCATAACTTCCTTGTGTTTTTTTTTTTTTTTAAGTTTGGTGATCTGTAAAATGTATTATCTAATTCTTTTCCATAATGATATTAATATCATGGAATTCTATTCAACCGGCATATATATTTTCATGCAATATAAAAAAATTATATGATGCAATATGTTCTACTGATATAATTAAATAAAACTTTAATGTATATTATTAAAAATAGATACAGCGGTACAGATAAAGAAATATTATTTCATGCAACATTTTTTTGTATTTTATGAATACTAATCTATTAAACTGTGTCTTTCAATTTAAGGGAATCAATATACAAATGTATTTATTTTAATTTATTATTAATTAAAAGTAACTCTAAGAAATTCTTTATTTCAAAATCAAACCTACAATTTTACTCTAACAATTAGGAATGGCAACGGGTCGGGTCGGGCACGGGTACTGCCCGACCCGAACCCGGCCCAATTTTTTATTATGACCCGAACCCGATCCGACCCGGGAGTTTAGGCAATTCGGGGCGGATCGGGTCGGGGCGGATCGGATTGGGTCATTGTTTTTTACCTTAAAATTATTCAAAAATCTCGGGTCGGGGCGGATCGTGCAACACCCGAGCCCGACTCGATGGCTAGTCAGGGCGGGTTATTTCGGGTCGGGGCAGCCCGGGGCGGGGCGATTTTGCCATCCCTACTAACAATTAGGGGTGAAATCGGTTCGGTTTGGATTGGTTTAAGCCATTTTTCAAACCAATTTGATATGTTTCGGTTTGAACAAAATGAAACCAAACCAAACCTATTGCTTGGACCAAACCAAATCGAACCGAATTGATTCGGTTTGGTTTGGTTCGGTTTGAACCGGCGGTTTGAATTATTATCAATTTGAATTGGTTTGAGTCGGTTTAGTTCATAAATTTTTGAATTCTTAAAATTAAAATAATATAAAAAAAAATAGTGTGTAAGCATATCAATATTAATACATATTAAATTTATATTTATAAGTCTTAAAATTTGATAATATAATTTACAAATATAACATATCAAGTATTAATAAACAATCTTAAATAAATAAATCCAAAACATAAAATAAAAATATAAAATTAGTCAATAATAACATTATTCGGTTCGGTTTGGTTTAAACCGCGGTTTTGAAATCTCAAACCAAACCAAACCGATATCTTATTCGGTTTCAAACCAAACCAAACCGATTTTTGTTCGGTTTTAACGGTTTGATAAATTGGCGGTTTCAGCGGATCGGTTTGGATCGGTTTTGGCGGTTTGACGGTTTAGAGTTACACCCCTACTAACAATCTCTTTATTTCACTCTATACAAATAAAATTTAATATAAGTATATAATAACTATTAAAAATAAAAAAAATTTACTATTTACTTTTTATATTATATTATATTATTTTTTATTCTCCCCCTCTTTTCTAATTTCTTAATTTTATTATTTTAACAAAAATAAAAAAATAATTATTGAAATTGAGATTACAAAATTAATCTATCCCACGGACGTGGAAAAAAAAAACATATATAGCATTGTAGCATCATGCATTTGCCTGCGCGTGGGCATTGGTGAAAGTGAAAGATCATAGGGTAGGACAACAGAGAGACACCACAAAAAGAAGGCCACTTAGCATCGGTCTCTCAACCGACTCACGTGGCGTGCTCCGCAAATTGCTCCAAACAAAACCGACTCATCAGTTTTGTTTTGTTTTCACTTACCCCTACAAAACTAAGAGAATCTCCGATATAGGCTTAGTAAAATTTCATTACGTAAATTAATATTAAACTTATTTAAATTATATTTTATTAATAATATTAATATATTCATGTATTTTTGTTTAAATTTATTTTCTTCAATTAATTCTTACAAAATTTAAACATTGTTTAACATAATTAAAATTTTCTTATAGTTTATATCAAAAATTTACAGATTTGCCAAAAAATTATATATGTTAAGTTTCTAAAATAAGATATATAAATATAAAATAAATAGTAAATTCTCATATTTTAAATTTGCTATTCATCTCTAAATATTTTACTATAAAATTTTAATATATATTATTATAATTATAAACTTTTAATTCAGTGTAATAAATGAAAATGAGATAAGAATGAAAAATGAATTAAAGAATAAAAGTAAATATAAATAAATAATGAGATATTTAATGTATTTATAAAATAAACAAAATTTAATCAACAGATATAATATTCATCTTAGAGATGTGGATGTCAAATCGTGTTGATGCTCTTAAATACATTAAGAAAGGGTGGGTGAGAAGCTGTGGAAGGGTACAATGGAGTTTAAGATGAGTCTACTAATGTGACACAAAAAGTTTAATTATATTTAAATAAAATTATAGTTGTACATTAATTTAATGACAGAACTTATCGGAAATTTTTTCAATCCAATGACACGTCAGCAGCTAAGGATGATACGTGTTAATTTTTAAATTTCACTTTAATTTCTTTCTCTCATTTCTTTCTCTGGTCCTTGCTCCTCTGTCAATTATTAAATATTTTACTTTTAAAAAAATATTATTCTAATTGCACATTATTATTTTTTCTTATGTTCTTTCTCTTCTGTCGAACCGAGCCATGAACTGTGCGTTGGCGGCCTCACCCCCATCCCCTTCGTCTGAGTTCACCGAGTACTACACTTTTGCAGATGTTGCTCGCCTGGTGAGAAAATGGCATCACATCTGACCGGACCCGGTTTATGGCCCCTCCGTACAGGTTCAGCACCAACCCTGTCTTCCCCAACTCCACCATCTTCTTCCACAACGACTCCAACCTTGACTTGGATATGGGTGTCCGGAGGTAGTCGAATTCCTTTTTGAGGAAGGTTGTCCGTGACAGTCTTCGACATGGGTACGAGGTTGGCCCTGTACGACAGGACCACCCCGAAGCTCACGCCGCCGCCGGGTCCAGGACCCTCGCCTTAGCGTCTACGACCTGCATGTCCATCGATAGCCTGTACTTCCTCAACATGTTGCCATATCTGCCGCCAACAATTAATGCAAAATTAATGTAAGAAAATGGGAGAAAAATTAATGTGAAATTAAGGTGCAATTAGAATAATATTTTTAAAAAGTAAAGTATTTAATGGCGAAGTGAAATTTTAAAATTAACACGTGTAAGCCTTAACTGTTAACATGTCATTGGGTTGAAGAAACTTCCTGCAACCTGGATTGGAGGCAAGTTCTAGAAAAAAAAAAACATTAAAGTAATTCCAAAAGTCTCTATATTATTTACAAAGAGATAGTCAAATAATATTATATTATTTTCTCACGGTTTATACACGAAGAATAAAAAGTCTACTATTTATTCGTGAATAGTAATAAAATAACTCATCATTTAATATTATAATATTATAATAGTTTCTATATTTTTTTCACTTTTTTGCATGTATTAATAAATAAAAATGTTAAAAGATAAAGTAAAAAATAAAATAATTATTATTTGAATTAAAATAAGGATAGAATAGAGATGAGTGTTGGAGTTAAAATTATGAGATAAGTAAAAGTATTATTCAAACATAGAAATAAAATAAAGAATCTGTTGGTTAAGGGTATGTTACAGCTTGATGTAATAAAAAAATAACTTAAAAGAAGTGGGGAGAAAAAGGTTGAGAGAAAAATATTAGGGGAAAAAGGATGAAAGAAACTATTGATTGGATGGAGTGACAAATATGTAAAAAGATTTTTTTTTTATAATTTATTTGAAATTAAGAAAAAATAGTATCATTTAAAATTTTATTTTAAATTTTATGTATATAATAATATCAATTCATATAATATGCAAAAAAAGAATAATTTTATAATTTTAATATTTGTTCATATGAAAATCTCACTATTTTAAATATTATAAAATTAACATATCTTTTTCATAAGCTTTTCATATATTTTCTTCCCATCTCTCATTTTTCATCCCAGAAAATCAATGTTTTTTTATATTTTTCAACACAACCCTTTTTAGTTTTCATATCATTTCTACCGAAAAGGGTATTTTCACTTATCGGCTCTCGATTCCCATACCGAAAGGTATATTTAATAATAAAAAAGTAATTATAAAATAGATATACGTGTCGGCTGACAGTACCTGACCACACCCCCCCTCCGCTCGGGCGCATTAGAAATAACGCCGTCCTTCAAACCTATGTCTTTCCAAGTTTCCATAAGTTTGAGCTTCTTCTTCTTTCTTTTTTCCTGGGACACTTGTAGCCACTCTAATCCACAACTTTCTTTATAAATATATTCATAATACACCAGAAGCACACACATTAACCGTGGTGATTTATCTTCCCTCTGCAACTTTCAACTTCGATTTCTGCAAGATGGGGATCGCGGGGCTGTTTGTCTGCTTGGTTTGTTGGTTTGGGTTTGTGAAGGGCGGGGTTCCAAGGAAGCCCGTAGACGTGCCGTTTGACAAAAATTATAAAACAACCTGGGGACTCGACCACATGAAGTTCAGTAATGGCGGTTCCTCGCTCGATCTTGTCCTTGACAAAAATTCAGGTTTGCATATTTCTCTCTTTTCATTTAGATTATGTCTCAAAATGCTAGCCGAGCTTGACTTACTTAATTAGCACTTATTAATTATATTACTCTCTCTCTCTCTCTCTCTCTCTCTCTCTCTCTCTCGCTCTCTCTCTCTCTCCCAACTCAATTAGGAGCTGGGTTCGAATCAAAGGATAGTTACCTGTTTGGCCATTTCAGCATGAAAATGAAGATGGTTGGAGGTGATTCAGCTGGAGTAGTCACTGCGTTTTATGTATGTGTTTAGTATATGTTTTTGGTCGTTTTTTTTTGTTCCTAATTTGTTAACTGTGATGCGACGATTCCTGCAAAAATATAAGTAATTTTTTTGTTTGTTTAAAAAAAATGTTTATAATTATCATTGTAGTACTGATGAGTGTGTATGTGGCTGTGCAGCTATCGTCACAGAACTCGGAACATGATGAGATAGATTTTGAGTTTTTAGGAAACAGGACTGGACAGCCTTACATTGTGCAGACCAATGTGTTCACCGGAGGCAAAGGAGACAGGGAACAGAGGCACTACCTCTGGTTTGACCCAACCAAGGATTTCCATTCCTACTCTGTTCTCTGGAACCTCTACCAGATTGTGTGAGTAACAACACAACTACGTTCTACTAAATGTCTTTCACGCGTTTGTTTCTCAATTTATTGCAGTTCTGTGTTCTGTCCATATGGGCGGATGGGTGGCCAGAGCTATTATTAATTTTTTATTATTATCGCTGCGTACCACCACCTAATCTTTTGAATGAAAATACACGCACGTACGTGTCGACCGTGGGGGGAAAACATGAAACCCTAATTGGAAATGGATAGATACAGGCCCATGTGCGTGAGGAAGGACATTTTGCTGGCCCACTAGGAGTCTACTTTTTGAATTGTTTTCAAGTCAGGCCTGTTGATGCTGGGCCTTTTTATTTTCAAACAAAACAATGACGGGTTGAAATTAATTGATTTTAGCTGTATGTGCTATATATAGCCTTAGTAAGTTTAGACCTCCAGGTCTGATCCTCTTTATCAGATACCAAATGTGGTTCTTGTAAGGTTGTGCATTTTTTGGTCCCCTGCCCGTTAGGGACTTGGTTTAGCTCCCAAGAGTGTCGCCCCCATCTAGTGAGATCAGTTAAGGACTTGCCTGCAGGGATGCAAAAACATTAGTTCTAGATTTGATGTCACTCAAATCTAGAACTCATTGTTACTGGTGTAGCTCAATCTTAACTTGCGGAATATTTGAATAAAACATGTGGTTGGCAAGACCTATATATTTGATGATACTCTCCTTCATATATGGACTTCTCACAACAAATATTGTTTTGATCTCTGATTCTGAATTCCTGGTGTTTTGATTCATTTACTGCTACTAGACCTGCCTTCATCACAATATTGACAGCCATTCCATATAATTGAATGCGTGAATGATAAGGTTTGAAAGCAAGATGTACATGTGAAACATCTTATATGTTACCCCTAGGAAGTTGACTTGTCACCCGTATCATATGTAGTCCCCCTTTTCATCTCATAATAGATAGTCGTTTTCACTTGGAAACATCATATATATTACACATGACCGTCAAATCATGGTTCACTTATCTACTTGCGTTCTGTGGCTGGTACATACATACATATACATATGTATTACACAATATTTTAATACAATAATCTTTGGCTTTGGTGTGTGTGTTTAATATATATATATATACTGCAGTTTTTTTGTGGATAACGTGCCAATAAGGGTGTTCAAGAACTGCAAGGAACTGGGGGTGCGGTTTCCTTTTAACCAGCCAATGAAGATCTACTCCAGCTTGTGGAACGCGGACGATTGGGCCACTCGGGGTGGGCTGGAGAAGACGGATTGGTCCAAGGCACCCTTCCTGGCGTCCTACACCTCCTTCCACGTGGACGGCTGCGACGCCGCCAGCCCAGAGTCCGTCCGGGTCTGCAACACCGTCGGGAGGAGGTGGTGGGACCAGAAGGCTTTCGAGGACCTTGACGGCTGGCAGTGGCGGAGGCAGACATGGGTGAGACGCAAATACACCATCTACAACTACTGCACCGACAGGACTAGGTACCCGGCAATGCCACCGGAGTGCAAGAAGGACAGGGATGCCTAATTAGTATGATGAGTCTTCTTGTCTTGTCTGGTCTGTACTCTGTAGGTTTGTGTCGGTCGAAAAAATGAAGTTATGCCAGCTCCCTCGTGTACTGTTTGATGAATTTGTTTGTATTTGTAATGAAAGAAAACGTTTTATGATGTGACTCGTGAGTGAGTCATCTGTCGGCACTTGTTGTTTTGTTATCATTGCAAATTTGCAATAATTTTATTTTGTTTTACTCGATTTAGTTAAAGTTAATATTGTACTCCAACAAGGTGGAACGCACCCAAAGTCTATTTCGTTACCATTAATAGTGATAATAATAATATAATAATAATTACAGTGAATCAATACTTTTTGGACTCTTTTGTATGCATGCACCCTTTTTTTTTCTCTAACACGGGCAAATTCGCACGAATTTGGTATTCATAAGAGGTCTGTACATGTTTATAGACGTTTTAAGTATTAACTAAGGTTTTTTTTTCCACCCTTTTCTTTATATGTGCTAGTTGTTATGCTCCGAACAATAATGTGCTAGCGGGCGTCCAAGTGGCATGGCACATGTGCGTGTTAGTTGGGGAGGGACAAAGCGAAAAGCGTAACTGGTGCAAATGAGATAGACTCCAAGACAGTTCATGCGGGAGATTGATGGAGCCCCTTCGGAGTTCAGACGTATCGACCTGATTAAATGCGGAGAGTACGCCGCTAGTTTCAGACATAACGTTAAAGAGAGAACTTGGCCATCCCTACACAAACTGATCGAAAACTGGAACCATTCTCTTGATGAGCTCAAGACAAGGAGAAATCAGTCTACGTATGTTCCGATCGGTATAGCTTATTCGGAACATCTACTAAGGTCACGGGTAAAAACCCTAATCACGTGACATAATGCTATCTTGATAAAGGTTCAGTCATCTTATTATCTAATGATATACCCTTTTTAAAAGTTACTCATGTTAGGATTTCGTCGGCTTTTACCTCTTTAATCCTATAATTCTTTGTTTTCGCTCACCAAGAGAATATAGTAACTGAGGTTTTGGTTTTTGATTATAATTGTTACACCGCGCCGCGTATAAAAAAGGTGCCATTTTGACAACAAGTCAAAAACCGTTAAACAAGTCACATCCAAGAAGATTCTATAAATCAACAATGACGACAATACCTATGATTAACGCAACTTGATGTGGTCGTGGTCCACGCGGGAAGACATTATTATTTCCTGCGCTTTGGCATGGTGGCAAAATTTCCATTGCGAAATCGCGGGCGTCAACGCTGTGTGCCATCGGCCTTGACAATTGTTATCCGGAAACGAATTTAGAATGGATGGCAATGCCATAGCATGATGAAAACGAGCACGAAAGTCACATCCAAGCGTGTCCGTGATGATGAAATCTCTGTTAAAAAATGATTAAAACGTTCTATTTTTATTAATTGTGAAAAACAATAATAAAAAATAAATTTTAATTTTAATATAATAAAACTAAGATAAAGAATACGAATGAAATTATTATTATTATTATTATTTAAAAATAAAAATAAATTTATAGAACCGGTGGAGATGTCCTCGGTGTTACGCTATGTGACATCGCATCGTGTTACGGTCAGGCTCATCACACAGTTTAATACATTTATTTATTTCGTAAAACAACTTTGGGTATACGGACGGGCGGGTCGGATATAACCCGACCGGTTCGGTCGAATCCAAATTAGCAGGATATAGCAGATGTGATTTTGGTAGTTGACACACGTGACGCATACATAAGCTGTCGCGCACTATCCATGTCTTTCCAAGGATACCTCATCATCGGCGGTCCCACCCACTCGCCCACCAATCATACCTGTGACACCGTGACAACTCAGCAGTCAATTTTTTTATAATTAAACGTAACACCTGAAAGAGTTTCTTTTTTTATTTTATTCGTGCGTCCATAGAAATTGATGGTAGGAATTTAAATTTAATGAAAATTATTCGAGCGTTTGTGTGTGTGTGTATATATGTATATATATATATATATATAATATTATCTACATATATATAACGTTATTAAATGTTGTAAATAACGGTTTAAATTAATTTTTTATTTAATTAACGACAATAAAAAAAATTTAATATAAAATATTAAATATTAATATAACAATTCAAATTAAAAAAATTACATAATAAAAAATTCACCTCACACTCTCGTACTATATTTTAAGGAAACATCGATGGTACAATAATTCAGGGGATAAAAGTTTGCGTGGTACGAAAATTCAAAAGAAGACATCTTCGTAAGAGGGTCATTGAGAGTTTAAATTCATACATAATTATATCGATCATATGTCACGATCAAATGTTCTAATATCAACAGATGAAAACAAAATGGTTACTTATTATATGTTTAAATTTGAAAATAATCTGAGAATTAATTTTAAGGTTGTGTTATCGATTAGACCTTTCTATGATGACTTCACGGCGCACTCATGGATAATTATCCTTAATGTAGCAAAATTATATTATTTGACGTGGTTTGATATATTTTATTGATCTAAACAATATAACTTTAGTATGCGACAATATATATAGAGATGACTAGTAAATATGATACTAAATAGTAAACATAAATAGTCTTGCATAATTTAAAATTAAGCCTTGATTATTCATTTTTAAATAAAATTTATTATTAAAACGGCATAATTTTAAAATATATATTAACAACATTATACCCTATAAAAATCTTCATCACACACACACACACACACATAAAGAGTTAGGAGGTGGAACAAAAATGTGTTTACCCAATTTATTTTCACTTTTGAAATCACCTTGTAAATTTTAAAAAATAAATTATCTATTCAATAATCTACCGATAAATGTTTAGAATAGTTTATTAATCAAATTAGTTGCTGATATGCTAATAATTTAGCCCACTAAATAATTTATTAATTACTTTTTATAATTTTAAAAGATATTTTAATAATTTACACACCAACAAAATTATTAATTTGATTTTTTTTAATCAATTTAAATAATTTAACTACTGATTAAAATATGTTTGTATTATTTTACCCAAAAATTTTAACTTATACAAAACGTACGTACTAAATATAAATAGGTACTAAACTATTTAACTGTCAAGTCAATTTACCAATTAAATTAGCTATGTCATTATTTTGTCTCTATATATGCTAAGGAATTTGTTTAATTGCGTTTGTCATACGTTAGCCTCAAAATTTAATTTATAGAAATCGTACGTACACTGCCTATATATATTAGTTTATATATTATCATCTAATCCTCCAATTAGATGGTTGATGTGTTGAACTTGAAGGACATGATTTTGTTGTCTGGTTTTATTGCTAATTTGATGGTGAATCAAAAGCCTACGAGTAGGTTGTTGTTTTACTATATTTTTTCCTTTTCATTTTTGTTATGTTTTGTTTTGTATTTCCTGATGAGCTTACACTTAGATTTTTTTTTTGTTTGCTTGTTGTCTGGTACTAATCCTTGCTATTTTTGAAACAGAATTATGTTTTCCCACAAAGATACTACTTTTTTAAAAGATTTTCTTGGTCACGATGACATTTTGATTTGTCTTCTTTCCCAATTATCTTTGGATTTTGTGATTTAAAATCTAATGTGAGGGTTCCCCCATCTTATAAGTTTTTTGAAGTTTATCTTAAGCAAATTGTTAGTGGTGGTGGTAGTGCTGTTGCGTGCTGTTGTTATTATGTCTATTTCTTTCAAAAATTTTGGTGCAATTGTGCAGTTGCAATTGTGTAGTTTTGCACCCAAACAATTATGACTTTTGGTTATTACATAAAGAACCTATATAATTTTTGAAAGGTGATAGTGAAAGGCAAAAACAAAACAATAACAATAACAATATATATATATATATATATATATATATATAAAAATTGAAATGAATTTACTCAGCACACAATCAGATTTAAAATAGAATTACAACTTTGAAGCGTTACAATTCCTTCCCAATGTAGGGATTTGCAAGATTTAGAAATAAGGTGAGAAAAAATTAGATAGAAAAGAGGTGAAAAGGAAGGAAAAAGGTGGAATTTTTTAAATAGATAAAAAAATTAATTTTTTATATATAGATAAGATAAACACTTTAGGGGTGTAAAACGGGTCAATCCGTTTAAACCCGCATTTTAAACAGTTCGAACTTTGATCGGCCTGCTCGCCCCAAGCACGCGAGCTTGAGACCGTTTTACACCCTTCCTTCAGTCTTTTCTTTTTACATTATTTCATTTTTAGGCTAATTTTATAATTTTATTATTACTAAGAAAATATATCATCACCGATATTAATTTTCATATAATTTTCTACTTTCATCTTAATTTCCACATCAGTGTAAATAAAGTTATCAGTACCTTTTATTTACTTTGGTACCTTTTTCATAGCATTTCGGCACGTAAAATTTTTTGAAATAAAATTAATGGAGAGCTTATGTCAACTATAAAGATTAAATTTACTTGTTCATTTAATTATTTTTAAATTTCTCTTTATACAGGTTTGATTTTCCGCATATCCACTACAACCTAAGTGACGTTTTGAAGAGGGGTGATAAAAATATAAAAAATCCATTTATAATTGTATATGATTTATCGACATAGCCAAGTCCCAACCTTTAATAAAACGCCAAAATATGTATAGGTTTTAAAAAAACAAACGCGGAGAAAAACATGACATATATTTGGTTCATAATTCATATGCAGGGTGCGGATGAGAGACAATTAAGGAAGCACTTACTTCCACGTGCGGTGTGGGTTGGATCATCAATTGAATTGCCTGTAGCAAACAGTAGTTAACAGCAATTACCCCGGAGCTGATTGCGCGGCACTCAATGCCGCCTAATCCATTTCCAACTAAACAGGGTTTAACCTGAATAAAAATGTTTTATCAAATAAGTTAACCTCAGTCGTCAGTTGCTGCTTGATGTATTACATGTTGATGATTTATATGTTAAAAATAATATAAAATATCATTTATAGTTTAGATGTCAACACATTAACGTTTGACTAATTCATCTATTCAAAAATTAAAATTAAAATTTACATCACCAAATTAGATTTATCCTTCTGTTGGATGTTGAGAGTGCTAACTTGTATTGGTGTGGTGTTTGGTTTGAGTTGTTCATTTTGAGATTAATGTTCGATATTAGAGTACTAATCGTGTATGTTTACATTGTCTAATAACTTACATATATATATATATGTATATGTATATGTATCACGGAATTTATAGTTAAGTGATAATTTAATATGAAAAACAATTTTAATGATCCAAATTTATAAAATCATATCTATAATAAATTAAAGTATTGCACGAATAATGATGCAAAAAATATTTGTGCAAGCCTGACCCATCAAAAATTCATGAAACAGGAGGTCTCGCTTTAGCATCACGGGAGGTATGGTGAGGGATTCTGAGGAGAGAGTAAATTGTGATTTTGTGTTTTTCAAAAAACAAAAAAACAAAAAAAAAGGACATTGCACGTTCTGGTTCTCCCTCCTGCAACACTCACTGATTTCCATAGCTTTGACCAAAACGGGGTTTCTGCTTTGGTGCATCATCCCTCCCCTCACCAACTAAAATATTATTGACCCAACTAAAGCAAGTCAAAACAACCTTTTCCCACCTTTTTCTGTATTTTTTTTTGTTTTGAAGAAACCTTCTTTCAGGGGGTTGGGAGAGTCAGAGACGTTTTATTTTTTTTATTTAATAATAACCATAAATAAATAAATAAATGAACGAAACTATTGGAAATTAGAAATGGTCACAATGAAACTACATACATATTGGGGTTGGTCCTTGGAGTGCAGAGCACATTAGCACAACCATACGCGTTGGGCTGGCTGGGCTCTGATGCAACCACCTATGAATAGTGGCGGTGGCCTCCTGTTTTTCCCCATTCCTCTTTGACTTCCCACTACCTTTAAAACCCCCATTCCCCTCCCCCTCCCCCCCCAGCTGCCTCCCACACCTTCTAACTCAATCTCTTAAAACCAACGTCTGTACTCCCAACACAACACCACACAAACCCACTTTCCGGCATCCGGTTCCCGGAGACACTACTCTCCTACGTCTCGGGTCGTGCTTCCTTATTTATTCTGCGCCCACTTGTTCAGACCAATCCCAACCTCCCTGACCTTCTTCTCCGTCCATACAAAAAAAAAAAAAAAACAATGATGATCCCAATATAACCTTATTCAACTTTTTTTTTTTTTGTTTTGTTTTTAATATATCCACTAGCTGTGGACTATCTAGCGATATATCGATCCATATATATCATTGGCAAAACCCAAACAATATCCAAAAAATGGAGATTCAAAGCTTCCAGCAGCAACATGATCAGCGGCCGGAGACATCGAGCGTGGGGTACAGCGGTCCGCTGAGCCACAGCGGGCCGCTGCCCTCGGCGCTGAGCCACAACAAGCGGACGAGTAGCCTGAAGAGCGCGCGCTTCAAGGAGGATTACGTGGAGATCACCCTGGACGTGCGCGACGACTCCGTCTCGGTCCAGAACATCAAGGGCAGCAATCCGGAGACGGCGCTGCTGGCGAGCCGGCTGGAGAGGCGGCCGTCGTCGCTGACGTCGCAGCTCTCGGTCCGGCTCCGACAGGTGTCGCACGAGCTGCGGCGGATCACCTCCTCCAACCACGCGTTCAACAAGAATGACAGGAGCAAGTCCGGCGCCGCCCGCGCCCTCCGGGGCCTGAAGTTCATGGCGAAGAACGCCGCCGGCGAAGGGAATTGGTCCGAGGTGGAAGCGAGATTCAGCGACTTGGCCGTCGACGGAGCGCTTCCTAAAACCAAATTTGGACAATGCATAGGTTGGTAAACTACAAAACAAAACACATATAAAACCATCTTTCCTTCGTTTTTTTTTGTTTTTTCTCTTGGGTTTTTTTAATTAATTCAAGATAGCAAGTATATAATTAAGTTCCATGAATTTTAATTTTGATATTGGCCGTCCCGTCAAGAAATTAATAACTAATGCGTAGCGATAATGAGTCATAGAGCAGGGGTGTCGAATAAATTAAGATGATAATAACAAGTTTATTAATCTTCTAGGATCGTGTCTACTCTCTAGACCACAATATATATATGGTCGTTTCTAAAATACAACTAATCCTTCACGGACCAAATATACACAATATTTGATGAAGTTTCTAAGATTGTTATATATATGTATATATATGGAGACTTTATTATTAGTATTTCTAACAAAAATACATAAATTGATTAGGACTACGTACCAACAAATCCATGCGGGTACTAGTCTACTAGAGGGTAACCAAATCCCGTTTGGTGTATTTTATAATTTCATTCTAACTGCTCCTTGTTAAAATGGGGTGAAAACACCATTAACTGTTTTTTTTTATATAAATTCCTTTCAAATACTCCATATATAGCAGTTCATTGTTAAATTGTGACAATCTATCATCATTAACATCATTACTCGTTTGTTTTCAAGTTACGCGTTTTTACCTTTCGTTTCAGTTTATTTTAATTTTTTGGGTGCCATGTGGTTTTCTTTATACAAAAGTTATGATAATTTTTGTTTGAGCACTCCCTTTCAAACCCTCCATGCACTTTTGTGGGGCGAGATGTGATTGTATTTCGCAAAAGCCACCGTAAGTCTACTATTATTAGTAAACAAACTTACTTTCCATGTTTATATATTGTTCATTTAATTAAACAATTTGAAGCTCTTTCGAAATTTTGAATAATAATTATGATTATCTTTCTTCGCTAGCCCTATTTGTCAAAGCGGGAGTAGAAATCATTAGCGTAAAAGGGCTGATTTAACGCTGTGAAAATGACTTAATCTAGGATCTTAAATCCTAGTTCTGATTCATCAAAAGAAAATAAAATTTTTAAAAAATGTTAATTTAGACAGTAAAAACTTGGAAATTGTTTTCTGTTTTTAGCTATTAAATATATAGTAGATAAAATTAAGAGAAAAAATATTTTTATTTTAGTACAGATCTCATATAATTTACTTGATTATTTTAGTACAGATATCCTATATATTAGTAATATCTATATTATTAATATATGACTATTAATTACTGTTTATATAATTAGAATTTTAATAGAAATAATATAATAAGTTTAAGTGACGATATTAATAGAAACAATATTGATTTTTTTTTTTGGGGTAACTTTGAATTTGAAAGGCATGAAGGAGTCGAGCGAATTTGCGGGGGAGTTGTTCGACGCGCTGGCGCGGAGGCGGGGCATCACGTCCGCGTCGGTCACTCGGAACGAGTTGCGCGAGTTTTGGGAACAGATCAGCGACCAGAGCTTCGACGCCAGGCTACAGACCTTTTTTGACATGTGAGTTCCTCATTTCCCATTTTGCCCTTCCAATCTCCTCCCTGCTTCTTCTACAAACACAATAAACGAGGGATAGTTTGGGGTTGTTTGGATTGGGCACACCCAAAAACGTCAACGAGTGTGTCGTGTCTGGTCCGGTCCACACGTCATATTTATAAAATGACGAGTTGGTACAACCCCCCTCCGCGGTTGGTTGGGCTTTGTACACTTGCCTCGTCACCGACACGGAGAATCTAATAAAAATCAGAATACTGTAAAATAATAATTTAATGAATAAAAAGTGTTTTCTGTAACTCATAATTATAAAATTTATTTTTTATGGAATTCAATATAGCTATATTTGTTTTAAACATTTTTTAATGTCAAATTGCCAATGCTCTTAGATTTATTTATTTCTATTTTTTTTTGTGTTTTTATCAAACATGCAGGGTGGACAAAAATGCTGACGGGCGCATTACCGAAGAGGAAGTGAAAGAGGTAAAACCGTAAAAGGCTAACTGAACTGAAAGGCATAATATATATATATATAATTTTACTATAAGACTAATTTGATTAAATTTTTATTTAATTATAATTTTGCTACATAAAATATATTATAATTAAATAAAAATTTAATCTAAATTATTAAATTTTGATTGACAGTTCAAATTAAAAATTCTCAGATAATATTATATTCGTACCATGATTATATATATATATATGTATATATTTATCTAATTTGTGGATTTTTTAATCATATTTTTTTCGAGTCATTTACGAATTTAATTTGTGTGATTTCACAGATCATCGCTTTAAGCGCATCTGCCAATAAGCTATCAAATATCAAAGAGCGTGCAGACGAATATGCAGCTATGATTATAGAAGAACTTGACCCCAATAACCTTGGATACATCGAGGTATGCATCCAAACACTCCATAATTTTGGCATTTAATGTTTGCTAATCACTGCCTCATGAAACATGCCCCTAATTAATAACTTACCCAAAGCTTGCATTGCATTGCAAAAACTCTTAGAGCGGACGTAGAAATTTTTTTTGTGTGAAAAGTAAATTTTTATATTTAATTCTAATAAAAATTTTCATTTTAATTTTATCTATATTAAAATAAATTATTTGGCATTGGTAGCGAAATTCAAATTTAAAACTTTTCATAGGATACGAGACGCTTCTTAACAATTTGGTACGCATTTGGGACATGAGCCCATTAACTCTTGATCAGTTATATATCCGAATGCTATTACGATCATAAATAATATTTTAAGTTTTTTTATATCAATCATTTGCGACACACTAGTGTTTAATCCAAATGAAATCGATTTCATTTCCCTAATTATTGAAAGATACAGAGCATGAAGATGGTGAACAAAAATTATTACATTCTTGATCACATAAATTGTTGTAGTTGTTGCATTATTAAATTAACAAAGTTGTTGCATTGCCGTCCATATGTCTCTTGTTGTTGAAATCTCTTGTTGTTCAAATTCAACAGATCTACAATTTGGAGATGCTGCTCTTGCAAGCCCCCAGTCAGTCCACAAACCTGGGCACCAACAGCCGAGTGCTGAGCCAGATGTTGAGCCAAAAGTTGGTCCCGACGGTGGAGCCAAACCCGGTGAAGAGACTGTACCAGCGTGTCAACTACTTCGTGGAGGACAACTGGAAGAGGATTTGGGTAGTGTTGCTGTGGCTGTCCATCTGCGCCGCCCTCTTCACGTGGAAGTTTATTCAGTACAAGCACCGGGCCGTGTTTCACGTCATGGGCTACTGTGTGACCACCGCCAAGGGCGCGGCCGAGACGCTCAAGTTCAACATGGCCATCATCCTCCTTCCCGTGTGCAGGAACACCATCACTTGGCTTAGGAGCAAGACCAAGCTTGGCATGGCTGTGCCCTTGGATGACAATATCAATTTCCATAAGGTAGACATATATATATATATACTATAATGAATAACGGAAAGGGTTGTCGGATAACGTATGGTGTACGTACGACATTGTTTTGGTGTTAAGCCGACAACAAAACACAAATGGTTTCTTCTGTCAGTCATGGGATGGGAGCTTGTTTGAAGTTTAGCTATACACAGATTTGATTGACTGGCTAGTAAACATGCATATATTCCCTAGTACACGTTTGGATTGAACAAACTTTTTAATTTCTCGTAGGTGATAGCTGCGGGGATTGCGGTCGGAGTTGGGCTCCATGCAATTTCCCATTTGACGTGCGACTTCCCTCGGCTGCTCCACGCGACTGACGCAGAGTACGAGCCCATGAAGCCCTTTTTCGGGGAGGAGAGGCCTAACAACTACTGGTGGTTCGTGAAGGGTACGGAGGGGTGGACAGGTGTTGTCATGGTGGTGCTCATGGCCATAGCCTTCATCCTGGCTCAGCCCTGGTTCCGCCGTAACCGGCTCAAGGTACCAAAATTCCTAAAGAAGCTCACTGGGTTTAATGCCTTCTGGTATTCTCACCACCTGTTCGTTGTTGTCTACGCCCTCCTTATCCTCCACGGATACAAGCTCTACCTCTCTAAGAAATGGTACAAGAAAACGGTAAGCATCATATGCATCTCTCTAATCTCTTTAAGTCACTCAAGATAGAATTGTAATTGACATGTTATTTTGTTTTGATCTTCATCACTCAATATTTTGTCTTTGCAAAATGGGTTTGTTTTGTGCCTGATCAATCCCACTAAATGGTACAGACGTGGATGTACCTTGCAATTCCTATGCTGATATACGCATGTGAACGGCTGATTCGTGCGCTTAGGTCTGGTAACAAGTCAGTGCAGATGTTGAAGGTTCGTAACTTTGTATATAGACGTAGACTATGCTAGCTATTCTATTCCCTCTCAAATCTAGAGTCATATATATATATGACTCTAAGGGTATATATATATATATACCCTTATGTATATCTCAAAGAAATCAAAATTAGTATTTAGGATCGAGTTCTCTAATCTATTTGGTGACATGTAAATTTGCAGGTTGCGGTGTACCCAGGAAATGTGCTTGCCCTTCATGTTTCAAAACCTCAGGGATTCAGATACACCAGTGGGCAATATATGTTCGTGAACTGTCCTGATGTCTCCCCATTTGAATGGTAAATTTCCATGATGAAGAAACACAATAAATTTCAGAAAGCTTAAAACTTCTACTGACATCTGATGATAATGGTGTGTTAACCACTGCTATATATATTTTTTACAGGCATCCATTCTCCATTACTTCTGCACCAAGCGATGATTATTTGAGTGTTCATATCCGAACCCTAGGCGACTGGACAGCAAGACTCAGACTCATCTTCTCAAAGGTACTGCTATTTGTATATATTATGTGCAATTCTCTACTATCATTCACACAACCCATATATTGTTAACGCTAATCAGTTCATGCATTAATGCAGGCCTGCCGGCCACCAGTGGAGGGCCAGAGTGGCCTTCTAAGAGCCGATATTGGAAGTTCCAACGCCCTTCCCAGGTAGGCATGCACAAACTTGCTCAATTTCTACAACCCAATGAGGGTAGTAAACTGTTTGATCGAACGCTAATATGAGTAAGTGAATGAACTAACAGGTTTCCGAAGCTGTTCATCGATGGCCCGTACGGAGCACCTGCTCAAGACTACAAGCAATACGACGTGCTCCTGCTAGTCGGTCTCGGCATTGGCGCCACTCCTCTCATCAGCATTGTCAAGGATGTCCTCAACAACATCAAACGGCACAAGAAAGACATGGAGGAAGCATGCCCCACCGACAAAAATGGAAGCAAGAGGACTACGTCAAAGGCCTTTGTAACGCAGAAGTCGTACTTCTACTGGGTGACAAGAGAGGCAGGTTCGTTCGAGTGGTTCAGGGGGGTGATGAACGAGGTGGCTGCGGAGGACCGGGAGCGGGTGATCGAGCTCCACAACTACTGCACCAGCGTGTACGAGGAGGGTGACGCCCGCTCCGCCCTCATTGCCATGCTCCAGTCCCTCCACCACGCCAAGAATGGCGTCGACGTCGTCTCCGGCACAGCTGTCAAGACCCACTTTGCTCGCCCCAACTGGCGCAATGTCTTCAAGAGCATCGCCGTCAACCACGCTCATCAGCGCGTTGGTATGATTGATGCTACTCACATGATCTAGTCACTTAGGCTGACGTTACTAATATGTTTTTTCAGTATTATAGCTTTGTAGTTATGTTTTTGTGCCTGCAGGTGTGTTTTACTGTGGCGCAGCTGGCCTGACTGGGCAGCTAAAATCGCTAGCATTGGACTTTTCTAGGAAAACCAGCACCAAATTCGACTTCCACAAGGAGAACTTCTGAAATTCTTTTGTTTTTTCCACTAACATAAAGTGTATTTTGGCATATATATGCTAATTGATATGAGCAAATATTAGTGTTTTTTTTTTTTTGTTTTTTCTTTTAGTGGTGATATATTTCCAGAGCCCATGATGAAAGGGCCATCCCAATCGGAAGTTGTATCTGATTTCAATTTTGATTCAACTCGCGGCTTCCGAGCAACAGCCTACCTATGTTACATATTAGTTGTGTAGCGTTTACACATGTAGTGACATGTATTACACATTTACACGTACTTGGTGGCAAAAAGTTGCGCCTCTCACGATGCATCGCTTGTACTACTTTTTTGTTTTTGATTTTTTATAATGACTTATCCTGGTCCGTGTCAGTTTCTCGCATGCCACAAGTAATCCTTGGATTTACAAGCCTTGGATTTAAAACAACAAGGGACACGATCAAGACCCATTGCAACTATACTCCACATATATACTAAATAAAGAACACCTACCATAAAATAAACCAAAAAAAAAAAAAGGAAATTCCTTCAATGATTTTGGTGGTTACAAAACCTTCCATAAATCCCTTTACTCTCTCCCCCGAGGAAGGCAACGCAAGAAAAGAGGAGATATAGGGAACACTCCTTTTTAAATCAAAACCTTAATTCTTTTTCTATATGTTCTCCATTTAAATACTTAAATTAATCTAAAAATATCTAAATGGAGGCTAACTCTAATTTGAGTCCAACCACATTATATTGATAAGTATATTGTCCAGCGCATATAAAAACTTATTCCAATTGATCACTAATTATAAATCAATCCAAACACTAGTCCTTATAGTTACAAGCTAAGATTGTGGCCAGTAAGGCTTGAAATAGAGGTTGAGGTTCAAAGGCCTTAACAAAGCTCATTAAAAATTCTGAAGAAACAATAACAACTACAAATAAGTGAAGTTTACAGTTGTTTCAATTCATTATCCTTTTATCATAATAATATTTAATGTGTTGATTTAATATTATTTATTTGTATTTATTATGGAGAAAAAAGTAAAATTTTGTAAAGTTCACTAGATATTTATTTAAAAACCATGAGATGTGATGTGTTTGTAAAGATAGTGAACTCAAATGAACAACAAGCTCAAAAATAGGATAGTAAACCCTAGTGAAATCATGAAGAGACACATTACACTTTCCACTGTGGTGTAATCCTACAAATTATAGAGTGAATCATGTGATTATCTTTGTGTCTTGTATTTGTGCTATACTTGGACCCCCTCCCTCTCTCAGTACATTATGTGGACCAACCAAAGGCATTGAAATAATGTCAATCATATTCTCTTTTATCTATAAGGTATAGTTGATTATTCTAATATATAAGGGTTTTATTTTAGTTGGATAATTTCAGATTATCTATTCAATCCACATAAAATCAAATCACAAATAGTTTATGTGTATACTCATAGAAGAATAAATGAATAATTATGACCTAGTTCGTAATATTATGCTTTTAAAAAAGTTAGTTTTAGTTATGCCGAAAAAAATAAGATATTATGAAAAATTATTATGAATGTTTTAAAAAATAAAAATATCTTTAATTTTAAATTTGCACTCTTTTTCTTCTAATTTTAAATAATATTAATATTTGTATTTTACAGATTTCAAAGTTGTTACCTGAAAAGCAACTTTGAAAAGCAAATTCTAAATTGATTTTACTTTTTATCATAAAAAATAAAAATATTTTTATAAGTATTTTTAAAAATCTTATCAAATAAATAAAAACAGCCCTTTCAAAATAATGTCAAACTCAACCTGCTTACTTCAAAAATAGAAACAGTCTTAACAGTGTTTTTATATATACTTCAAAAATATTTTACAATCATAATTAAATGCATATATATAATTTTAAAAAATATTTTATGAATCTGCTTTGAACGAATAGAAATTATGGCTATGCTAGAATATTCACCAGATTTCGGGGAAATCACAGACGTTGTTCCAAACCTAATCCGCTGGCTGGTCATGATGAGAAAAGAACAAAATCGTCACCAACCGATTTACTTTCTCTTTTTTTTTTATTAGTTTTAATTAGCATAAAATATCTTATTAATTAAAGGTTTCCATTTAGGTGTTAAGACCTAACTATATATAAATGTTACCTCTGAGATTGATCACCGTAAATTTTACGTACATACGGTTTTATCGTATTATTTCTTATCAATCTCGCTTGTAACAGCAACCTGCATCATGGACGAGGCTGCTGTCGCCTTCAAATCGAGCGGCGATGATCAGAAGGCGTACACTCTGAAGAGCTTCGATGGCTTGTCTTTCGTGGTGGGGGAGGCTGTCGCGTTCAAATCGAAGACAATCCAGCACATAGTCGAGGACGGCTGCGCCGACAACAACACCATCCCCTTGCCCAACATCTCCGGCGAAGTCTTGGCCAAGGTGGTCGAGTACTGCCAGAAGCACGTCGCTTTCGACCAAGAGGCCGCCGGCAAGGCCGTCGACAAGGCCGACAGGGGGAAGCACTTCGAGGAAGTCGTGGCCGTCGACGAGGCCGACAGCGAGAAGCACTTCGACGAAGTCTTGGCCGTCGTCGGCAAGGCCGACAGGGGGAAGCACTTCGAGGAAGTCGAGGCTTGGGACAGGGACTTTACAAAACTCGAACTGGCCACGCTCTTCCACCTCATCATGGCCTCCAACTACCTGGATATCCCCCAACTGTTGGACCTTACCTGCCAGGCCGTCGCCGACATGATCAAGGACAAGAGTGTGGAGGAGGTGCGCCAGATATTCAACATTCGGAATGACTTTACTATGGAAGAGGAAGAGCAATATCGCAGGAAGCACAAGTGGGTCTTCGAATGTTGACATGTTCTCTTCTCGTATTGTGCTTTTTCATGCTCCTTTCGTTAGCTACTAGTATAAAAATTCAAAACTTGTCATATGTTAGATTAATTTGTGTTGTTCAGGCTTTTCGTGGATCTATGTTTTGTGCGTTGGTGTTTGAATATATATATATATATATATATATATATGGATCTACGCTAGTGCAACCGTGCTTATTGTTTTTCTTCTTGTTTTATTTATGGTGTATGTTTATCCCAAAAAAAAAAAAACAAAAAAGAAACAGCAACGAATATGGCTTCGATGTTTCATTATGGTATAGAGATAGCAGGCCAAAGTTCACATCTGTATCTTATTATACGATCTGAAGAAAACGAAAAACAATAGTTGTTATATGATCATGCAAACTCAGGGCTTGGATGCTTCATCTCGTTTGAAGGATTAAGGAGAACAAATCGATGGCTTCTATTTCAGCAATCATATATTACTCCCTGCATTAATTAGTGCCCATCTTTAAATTGTGCATGTTTGGATTGTCTGGATTATGCTATATCGCTCCCTGCTGTTTGAATCTGTATGCTGCATATACTGCGCACTGTTTGTTTTTCTTTTGCCCATGTTTCCTCCCTACCCTACCAAACCAAACCAAGCAAGTTACAAACCAAAGCCAGTTGCCTGGGATTTCATCTTTTTAAAGAAACGTTGTGTAAGGTCATAGTAGAATATTAATCCAACCTGCAGGCTTGAATGTGACAGGAACTGAATCTCCATGATAAAGAAATGGCTAGAAATTGCTAAATATGAGGAAAGCAATATGAAATCTAAAATATTGAAATGCTAATTAAACTTCATCCATTGCTTGATTCTCTAATTACATGGTTCTTCCCAATATAAAGTCCTAACCAACTATTTACAACAACTATTTATTTGTCAATTATGATGTAGGTATGCTGACGTAGCTTTCCAATATTTTATGAATGAAGTTTAGGAGGGGGAATAAGCAATGAATGAATGAAGTTAGAAGAAACTCCTTTTTGAAAATAAGATTATTTTTACAAATTATGATTCAAATTAATTTTTATTACTTATAAATAATTTTAAATTTATTAAATTTACTATTTTTTAAATTAATTTTGTATAAAAATAATATATCTTACCATACGACCTAATATCGTTCCTGCTATTCGAATTTGTATGTTGCATATATTGGCGCACTGTTTTTCTTTTGCCCATGTTTTCCGAAAGTATCAAATCAAATCAGCAAGCCTTAATGGAGTTGGCTAATATTAAAACATGGGACAAACATTTGAATGAACGTTTCTTTGACCCACTACAGTTTTTGTGATCCGACTGCTACTGATATCCTTCACATACCCTTGGGTCGTCGCTAGAAGAAACTCCTTTTTGGAATTTGGCATAATAACCTTGGTCAGCATGACAGATTCACAGATGGCTCGTCACTCACAACCCTCAGGAAGAACTTATGGAACCAGCCGGCCGCCAGTAGATACTCTTCCTTAGGGAAAGACGCTTAAGTCAAACATTGTTACTACATGCGCCAGACTTTAATCTTCCTAACTTTGACCCTCCTTGCCCCATTTTGTGGCGCAGCATCTGAAATAGTAGTGTCTCTTCTTCCAACGTAGCTTGTAACGCTCTCTATGGCGTCAATTCTGGCAATTTATGCATAGATCATGTTCTCACCTAGATTGCTCTTCCACTGATACTCTTTAGTCCTTGACCCTCACGTTCGTATCGGTAATTCTTCCATCCCACTTCATCCTCTTCCACTGCAAGCTTAGTTAAGCAACTAGGAACGGTAGGAGCAAGTTTCTTGAGCCAGTACTGGTTGACAAATCTTCTCACCACACCTCCATTGCATAATACCTCGCCCAAATATTTGAAGCTCACTCTCAGTGATCCTGTTCTTTGTATTCACATGTACAGACTTCATCACCCTCCCACAAAATTTAGTTCCCTCCCTCTACGTACCGGTTGATCTAATTAGATTTTGATGTGACATTTCGACATGGCTCATATGCAGCAGCCATCGCCAGAGATGATCATGATACTCCAGCAGTTGGTGCATGGGTTGAGTCCTCTCCGCCCCTAGACTAAGACTAGTCAGAGATCCCATTTTTGCTGCCCCAATTACTGGTGTAAATAGTATATGAAGCATTGCTCTAATTTGGTGTCCGAAGGAGTTGATTCTCTTATTGTTGTCGGACTGCTTCAATCTGATGCTGCTCACTGCCGTTGCAGCATAATACCCATGGTTAAAGAGAGGCTGCTCCGCTTCACTGACACATCTGATCCATCTGCATTTGCTTTTGTTTCTCGTTCTTGTAATGAGGCTGCTTGCGCTACGAATGATTTTTCTTTCTGGTTTGCTTGGCTGTTAATTATATGTTTAACTCCTTTCCTGCTAAAACCTTCTGTCTATGACTGAAGGATCATTTATTTATGAACCGTGATATTGGACCGGGCACAACAAATACTTGAAAACACGACAGTCGACCGTAAATAACTTTTAGAGAAACCTGTGACATGTATCCGATAATTTGATCAAGTGAAAAATAATTATCATTTATTTATAGTGAGTTGCATTTCATTTAATATGGTAACAAAAAAGATAGTTTAGAATACAACATAAAATATTATGCTGATATGGCATCATAATATACCATTTACCTTTTCATCAAATAAAATATATTATAATTTTTTTGAAATAAATAATTAATAAATTATATGATAATAATTGATGGTATTTGAAAAATAAAATTTCGAACATAAGACAAGGTGAGAGATAGGTATTTGAGATTTCAAAATTATTTTTTATAAAATATAATAATATTTTTATTAATAAAAAAATTACTTTATTGACATTTCTTTATTTTACTAAAACATACAAATAAAAAAATCTCAAAACTCACTGAACCTAAAAATTTAAAAGATTATAGATACATGAAAAAAAAATATTAAAGAGAAAATGATGTAATAAATACAACAACAATCAATGTCATGCGAATGGTTCGGATTGTAATGTTATTTAACTGTAATGGGTATGTAACAGGTATCATAGTGTATGAATAGTTAAATAAAATTTCGTAATCAAATGGTTCTAATCGAAAATGCAATTATTGCAATTGTTTTTCCGTTAGCATGCAGCTGACTTTGGAGCTTGTAGCAGTAGGAGACCATTTGTATTGAATATTAATTATGCATGAGATGAATCGCATATTCACATAAAAGCCTATAATAGCATTCACACCAACGTTTAGTAGAACTGCCAAGACAAAAAAAAAACGAATTTTCTACTTCTATTTTATTCAACAACATATTTTTTTAAAATGGTTATTGATAGTTAATTGTTAGAATTATCTGTATTGCCACATGAAATGGTTCACAAAAATCTGGGTTGAATTTGATCGTAATTTTGACTTTTGAGAGATATTCCAGCTTTATTCATCATAATTTTTTGTTTTCTTTCTAAATTCATATCCTCTCAAAATTTTAAGGGAAATGATCAAAATTGTTACCCAACTGTAATATTCTACCTTTAACTATAGTTGCATTTCTTCAAATTCGACCGTTTAAAATAACTAAAAATATGTATTTATTATTTTAACAATTTATTTTTTAGAGTATACTTTTTACCATCTCTTTTTTTAACAATTCACTTATTATTACTATTTGATTTAAATATTATTTTTTAAATTAAAACAGAAGAAAGAAAAAATATAATTATTTAATGAATATAGAAAATAGTATATATTAGATTTAAAATAATATTGTTTATAACTTAAATTATTTTATTGAAATAAATAGAGATTAACGTACAAGTTGTAAATATTTATGTTAAAATTGACTATTCAAATTTACAAAAATTGTGTTTTTAAAAACTGGTGTTGTTGTAAAATTGAGCATCTCTTAAGTGACGTGATCGAAAGGATGTGAGTGTTACGTTAGAAAGGGCAAGACGAAAAGCATAGCTGGTGTGAATGAAAAAAGGTTCTGAAATAGTTCGTGCGGAAGATCGATAAAGCCCTTTCAAAGTTCAGACGTGTTGATCCAGTTAATGTCAAAGATTTGTCAAAAATAATTACCTCACTTTTTTTTCAATATCGTACATACATTATATAGATATACAAGGTGTCACTCACATAGCATATACATGTATTATGGCTATGATTGAGCACTCCTATAAATCAGGGATTTGACAAAATATATGTTACTATAATTATTTAGATCATACAACTAGCAGACAGCTCACGCCAACACTCCCCCTCAAGTTGGTGCGTATAGATCGCTTATGCCCAACTTGTCCAGTGAGTTGTAGAAACTCCTTGCGGCCACTGCTTTTGTCAATACATCTGCCAACTGATCTTCTGATTTAACAAAAGGAAACTGAATAATCTTTTCATCAAGATTTTGTTTGATAAAATGGCGGTCTACCTCCACGTGCTTGGTTCGATCATGTTGCACAGGATTGTGTGAGATAGCAATTGCTGCCTTGTTATCACAGAACAAGTTCATTGTGGATGTTGGTGCATAGCCCACCTCTGTGAGAAGTTTCCTAAGCCATAGAAGCTCACAAAGACCCTTGGCCATACCTCTAAATTCAGCTTCTGCACTAGACAGAGCCACTACATTCTGCTTCTTGCTTCTCCATGTAACAAGATTACCACCTACAAATGTGAAATATCCTGACGTGGATTTTCGGTCAGATATATTTCCTGCCCAATCAGCATCTGTGTACCCATGAATATTTAGATGATTATGCTTAGCAAACATAAGTCCTTTTCCAGGAGAGGATTTTAAGTACTGTAAAATATGAATTACAGCACTCATATGATCTTCACTGGGAGAATGCATGAATTGACTGACCACACTCACGGCATAGGCAATGTCAGGTCGAGTATGAGATAAATAGATAAGCTTCCCGACTAACCGTTGGTACCTTTCTTTGTTTGTTGGGACCTGATCTGTGTATATTCCCAGTTTATGATTCTGAATAATAGGAGTATCAACTGGTTTGCATTCTAGTAATCCCACTTCAGCTAGCAAGTCTAGTATATACTTTCTCTGTGAGAGGAATATACCTTGTTTTGACCGGGCTACTTCAATCCCGAGGAAATACTTGAGGCCCCCAAGATTTTTCATCTCGAACTCTGTTGACAGTTCCTCCTGAAGTTTAGAAATTTCTTCTCTATCATCTCCTGTAATGATCATGTCATCCACATAGACTATTAGGATAGTTACTCTTCCAAACTGATGTTTAAGGAAAAGTGTGTGATCTGAGTCACTCTGTTTAAAGCCATATTTTTGCATTGCCAAACTGAACCGGCCAAACCATGCACGGGGAGATTGTTTCAGCCCATACAGTGCCCGTTGTAATTTACACACTACCCGCGCCCCTGAAGACGAAGAGTAGCCTGGAGGAACATCCATATACACTTCCTCCTCCAAAGTACCATGGAGAAATGCATTCTTGACATCAAACTGTTGAAGTGGCCAATCTAAATTTGCTGCAAGTGAAAGTAATACTCTAACAGTATTTAACTTAGCCATAGGTGCAAAAGTTTCCTGATAGTCTATGCCAAAAGTCTATGTATATCCTTTAGCCACCAATCTAGCTTTGTATCGATCGATGGTCCCGTCAGCCTTATACTTAATAGAGAAAATCCATTTGCACCCCACGGTTTGCTTTCCTTTGGGTAACTCCACCAATGTCCAAGTTTGATTTTTTTGTAGAGCTTCAAACTCATCCTTAATAGCTTGAGTCCACTGTGGGTTGGATAACGCATCCTCAATGGTTGTAGGAACATGGCATGAGGAGATTGTATGGGCAAAGGCCTTTAGGGGTTCAGATAAGCGTTGGGTGGACACGTAGTTGGCTATAGGATACCTGGACCATCTCTCTTTTACCTCGGGTGAGTATCGATCTGGAGGCTTCCCTCGATTCTGTCGATTAGGCAATTTATAACTAGAATAAATAGGTAAATGTGTAGTAGAAGAACTTACCACAGGAGTATTCTCAGAAGAAGAGACGCTGGGGTCAGGTGACGAAGAAAGGGGACACAACACGTCTTCAGCTCCTCCAGCCATCGGCAGAAATTCAGAACTAAGGGACACTGGGATAGGCTCGATCGACGGAGGTGGTGGTGTAATTGGTAGAGACGGCGGCGGAGGGAGATGTGTACTTGGCGGTGTTGGCTGGATAGGCGTAGGTTCGGTCAACATGTCATCATTGAGTGGTATGTTCTCGGCTGAGGTGGCATCAGGTGGTATATTCCCCCACACATCATTGAGTGGTATGTTCTCGGCTGAGGTGGCATCAGGTGGTATATTTCCCCACCACTTCGGGTCTTTATTCGAGATCTCCCCCTGAAGAGCAGAAGGGGAAAGGGGGGAGGAAAAGAAAGGGGTTGATTCATGAAAGGTGACATCCATAGTGATGAAGGTTCGTTTGGTGGTAGGATCGAAGCACCGATATCCTTTCTGATGGAGACCATACCCCAAGAACAAGCAACAGATGGCACATGGATCGAATTTGGAGCGTTGAGACTTGGGAACATGAACAAATGCAGTGCATCCAAATACCCGAGGGGGAAGCATCAAGATAGATGGTAAGGGGACATGAGCGGAGAGAGCCTGTAGGGCGTGCGGAAATTAAGAATGGTGGTAGGCATGCGGTTAAGTAAATGCACGGCGGTGGAGACAATGGCACCCCAATATTGGTGAGGAACGTTGCCCCCAATCAACAAGGCACGAGCGGTTTCGAGGATATGACGGTTTTTTTCGTTCAGAGATGCCATTTTGTTGTGGGGTCTGTGGGCAGGTGGTTTCATGGAGGATGCCGTGATGTTGAAGATATGCGTGAAAGGGGCGATTAACATATTCCCCGCCATTGTCGGTTCGGAGGATCTGAAGTTTGGCTGAGAATTGGGCATGAACCATTTTGTGGAAGGATTGAAAGACATCAAAGACTTCATGTTTGTGTTTCAATAAGTAGAGCCACGTCATGCGCGTACAGTCATCAACAAAAATCACAAACCACCGATAACCAGAGGAGGTAAGGATAGGAGATGGACCCCAGACATCGGAATGTACTAAGGAAAAAGGAATGGTATTTTTATTTGGGCGGACAGGGTATGACACCCTATGGCTCTTAGCCATAATGCAAGTAGTACATTCAAAACTTTTAGTGCTGGAACGGGAAAATAAATTAGGGAATAGATGCCTCAGGTAACCAAAGGAAACATGGCCTAAGCGGAGGTGCCATAGCCAAATTTGTTTATCAATACTGTCTGACACGTGGTGCATATGGTGAGCTTGACTAGAATTGAAGGCATCCATGTAGTATAAGCCCCCTCTCTTAGTACCACGCCCAACTATCTCCTTGGTGAGAATATCCTATAAGAGACAAAAGGTAGAGTATATGATCACCACACAGTTAAGGTCAGCAGTTAATCGGCTCACAGACAATAATTTATGGGATAGGGATGGCACAAGTAAGGTATGTGATAGAAGTAAAGATGGAGAAAGAGTCACAGTGCCTGCCCCCGTAACAGGATAAGTGATGCCGTTTGCATTGGCCACATGACTACGGTTAGGTGATGTGGTGTGAGAGAAGTCATTAGCATCAAAAGTCATGTGATCGGTGGCCCCGGAATTAAGAATCCATTGGTTAGAATTCGCAGGAGCAGAATAGATGCTAGTGAAATTACCTGCAGGAGCAGAATGAGAAGTGCCACCTTGAGAGATAAAGGACAGAGCAGGTTCACCAGTGGTTTGGGCTGCTTCATTATTTTCTGATTTGTTTATGCCAGATTCACCAGTGGTCAGTGCAGTGTGTCCAATATTGCCAACTAGAGAGGGTGTGTCCCGCTTCTTTTGTGCCTGAAGATCATGCCACCATTCTGGATAGCCATGTAGTTTGAAACACTTATCACGGGTATGTTTAGTATTGCCACAGTGAGAGCATTTCATGCCATCAGGTGATGCTCTGGCTTTGGTTGAGGGTCTTGATTTTCCAGGGATGAGAGATAATGCTCCTGTCTTTGGGATTAGGAGTCCTGTATGGACCCCTTTGGAGACCATAACCACACCTGGAGAATTATCAGCCCCGCCAATCATTACCATCTGTCTGATGTCTTCCCGACGGACATGGGCGTAGGCCTGTTCAACTGTAGGGAATGGTTTTAGCTGAAGTACATCACTTCGAGTCTTGTCTAACCGATCATCTAAGCCATCAAGAAAGGTGTAAACACGATCTTCTTGTACGAGCGAAGTATATTTTTGAATGTCACACGGACATTCCATTGGATTAGGACGGCGAAAATCAATTTCACGCCACAAACCCTGCTGATCATTATAGTATTTTTCAATCGATCCACCTGACTGCTTCAGACGAGTCACACGTCGCCGGAGGTCATATACTTGTGACGTGTCTGTGGCATCAAAATATGTTGTAGCCACACACTCCCATACCTGTTTAGCCGTGGGAAAGCGGATAAAATTCGCAATCAGGGACGGGTCCATTGAATTGATCAGCCAGCTCTTGACTACAGCATTCTCCGTTCTCCATTTACGAAAAACAGGGTCGGTTTCCAGGGGTTGGGGACAATCCCTATTAATATATCCCAATTTGTCTTTGCCAGAGATATACATCTCGACAACTTGGGACCACAAAGCATAGTTGGAGCCGTCCAACTTAATGCCAATCGAGGCAATGATAGAGTCGGTAGACAATGAGGTGGGTGTCTGGGATTTTGTAAAAGCTTCAGCCATCTTGGTTGTCAGGTTTGAGAGAATAGATTCAATATGGGGGTTGAGGATTTCAGCTAGATCGGAAGATTCAGCCATGGTAAGGGGATAAAGAAAACGACAAAGAAAGGGATTTACGACCTATGCTCTGATACCATGTCAAAGATTTATCAAAAATAATTACCTCACTTTTTTTTTCAATATCGTACATACATTATATAGATATACAAGGTGTCACTCACATAGCATATACATGTATTATGGCTATGATTGAGCACTCCTATAAATCAGGGATTTGACAAAATATATGTTACTATAATTATTTAGATCATACAACTAGCAGACAGCTCACGCCAACAGTTAAATGCAAGGGCATGTCGCTAGTCGAGAACTTAACGAAGAAGAGAGGACTTGACTATTCCTACACAAACTGACAAATAACTGGAGTTGTTCTTCTAATGAACCTAAGGTAGGGCGAAACCAGTTTACGTGTGCCTTAACGGTAAGATTTACTTAGAGCATCCATAGGTAAAAACCCTAACCCTTATGATAAAGTGATATCAGAGTTGTTGCGCCCTATATCCAAAAAGCTTGCCATGCACTCTTGCAACCGAGATGCGTGGTCATTGTTACCCAAACAGGGATGGAGCCCCCAAAAGATAATGGTCGATCGGGTGAAGGTCTTGCACACATCACATCCACCAAGTTGCTGGAAAACGTTTCAGGGTGAGGTACCCAAGTGGAAGGGATGTAGTGACACTGTGAGAGTCGTAAGGAACACGCTGGACAGTGTTCATTCATCTAAGTTCATCTTTACAACGCAATAAAGACGTTGCGAGAATCGAGTGAGGGAAGATGTTACTAGGGGTAAGCAGAAAAACCGACAAATTGATTTAACTTGATAACTTGACCGATCGAAAACTGAATAAACCAAAAATTGAATGAATCGATATTTATTTTGGGCGGCTTGACTAGCCTATCAACCGGATCGAAAACCGAATAAACCGAATAAATAAATGGTGCAACCCGCCAAAATCGACCGATAAACACTTTTGGATGAGAAATTTTCTCAGATACGGTAAGAAATATAAATATTTCATGAATTGAAAGTTGAACTTCATTGGTTGCAGACTTTTTAAGCTTAATCGAAATATATTTTTGATGATAACAAATTATTTGATTTTATTTGTTGAGATTAAATATTAGATTATAATTCGACCGAAAACCAAAATTTAGTTTATCAAAGTGATGTAACATGTCCAAACCAACCGATGATCACCCCTAGATGTTATGACCTGAGTAGTGTGGTGCTGAATAACGTCTCCCAAGTAGCACAACCCAAAGGATGTGCGTGCTTTACTTGAGAAGGGACAAAGTAGAAAATAATTTGTTAAAAATAAGTTTGAGATTTGATTGGTCATGTTTCTTGGTTTTTGTATTTTTCTTTCTTTAATAGAGTTCATGTTAAATTCTAAATTTAAAAATATTTTTTTGACAAGAGAAAAAATATATTTTAAAATGAGCGTGTTATTTAAAAAATAAATTACATAAAAATAAAAAATATTATGAATTTAAAGAAAACATTAAAAATCTAAAATTTTAATTTTTTTTTGATTTTTATTCATCATAATTATATTTACATTTGAAAATAATTAAAATAATTTTTAAAAATAACTTTAAGTATTAGTTACTTAAAAAATTTAAATTAAATAATTTTATAATTATAAGCCACATCATTTTTAAAAACGCGGCTGAATTCATAAATGAGTATTAAATTATCGGCTCGACAATATCTTCCAGAAAATCACAAAGTATTAAATTATCGGTTTATGGGAGGACCATAAAACCATAGTTATCGAACCTGACCGGCCAGTCGAACCGGTGAACTGGTGACCCGAGCACTTAACTGGTCCGATTTTCAATTGGACCATTTTTTGCAAAAAAAAGCCAGAGAAACCCTGCTGACCCGGCTGGTTTTTTGTGACCCGGCTGACCTGAACGTGTTTCACAAAATCAGCCGGTTTTTTAAAAAAATTATAAAATATTATTTAATTTATTTTATAATATAATTTTAGTTTAGAATTAATGACTAATATTATCATTTAACTTCAATATACTTTCAAACTTTATTTAATTTTTCTTTTACTATGAATCTATGTTATTAAACTTTTAAATTTATTAAGAATTTATATTAGAAATACATATTAAAAATAAATAATATTATATTATAAGCATAATTTTAATGTGTTAGTTTAAAATATATATATTTTTAATAATATATATTTATATATATTATTAATTATATGACCGGTTCAACCACTGATTCAACGATTAAATCAATGATCCGACCATCCGGTGCCTTAGCCAAATCAAAGTCTGATTCAATTTTGATAACTATGCGCAAAACAGAAAAGACTCGCTCATGCTGTCATAGCCTCATAGGCCACTAGCAAGCCATGGACTACAGCAAAGATACGTCATGGTCGCTTTTGAACCGCTATAGCCTCTACCATATAATTGAAGAAGGTGATGGCAGGAGAGATTACAAATAATAGTATTAATAATCCAAAACACAGACAGTACATGTACATACATATGCTGCAAGTGTTCGCCTCAATTAGACATTGTCAAGTCACTATCAGTAATCTAATTATTTTTTAAAAAATTATAGATTTAAATTATTTTTTATTTTTTCGCACAAATACATATTATAACTTTTTCCATCAAATTTTATATCAATAACATAATATTTATATATTTTTTATTTATTAATAATTTTTTTTATAATTTAATAATCGAATAATACTTTTTAATATATTATGAAATACTATAAAAAATTCAAAGTTAAATATAGGACTTTTATGTTGGTGGGGTAAAGTGGACCACCGGTCCGCCGATTAGCCCGCAGTCCGTGCGAACCGAAGTGGACTGAACTAGAAATTTTCTGGTCCATTTTGATCGCTGCCTAAACAGACTGCCTAAACAGACCAGTCTGTTTAGGCCTAGTTTGTGGGAACGCAAATTGGTTTGCAGATCTGTTTTTTTAATTAAACTATTGCCTATCTTATAATATTAGTATGTAAAACTTAAACCTATTAATTTTAAAATTAAAGTTTAAAAATATAAACTTTTAAATATATTTTTTAAATTAAAATTTTCAAAAAATAACAAAAATTAACTTATAATATTATTTTAAATAAAAAAAATATGAACCGAACCAATTAAAATCTGATTCCTCAAAAGTGCAGGCCTAAACGGATGATCCATTTTACATCCCTATATGTTGTAATAATGATTTCATGATTTTTTTTCTTTTTTTGAAAATAAAGAAAATTATGAGCATGTTTGGCGGAAGATGTTTTTCGCTGTTTTTTGTATTTGAAATCTGAAAACGGCGACTCAAGTGTTGTTCGGCGAATGTTTTTGCAATTTGAATTTAAATTTTTTATTGTTTAAATGATACCCAAAGTCGGTTTTTTGAAAACACCAAATTGGTGTTTTCTGTATTTATTCTCTATTTTCGGTAGATGCGGTGGCAACTTTGTAATTATACGCCGGTCACAATAACACAACGCTGACGGCCTCTGCACAATCACAGCACGATCTTCACCATCGATTTCCCTACACAAAACAGTCTTCTTCATCGAATCCCTGCAAAAATCCTCTATGAATCTCTCTACGTCGCTTCTCATAAATCCCTTTCTATTCCGGTGCATCCTTTGTCGGTCAACATCTTCACCGAAATGGCCTCCCAACTCATTCGTGAAGAATTTGAGAGAGGTGATCGAAGTGTTTGGCTCCAACCACGGTCAACCTCTCCATCTCCGACCGAAGCTAGCTATTTTGAAACCCATGTATGCATTTAGATCTGAAAATTTGGAGAGGCTTAACAGATCTGAGAGCGGGGGCTCAGCCGGGGTCAGCTTCTGGGTAAGAGAGGCTCGACAGTGACTACGGGTTACTGCAATGGAGCGAATCGGTGAAACGGCAAAGATCGTGCACAGATCTGGTCACGGGATATCGTCTTGACCAGTACTGTAAATACCAATTCTAAAAATAACCACTAAACAAAAGAATATATAATAAATATTATAAAAAACAGTTTTAGAATACAATTTTTTAAAAATATTTTTAAAAATAGAAAACTAAATATAAGACCAAACATAGCCTATACTTTTATAAGAAATCTGTAATCCAATAAAGTTGAAGTCATAATTGATGTGAGATTCAAAAAGTAAAATGTAATATTGATAAAACAAATTTAAAACTCATGGGCTTAATAATAACGTGCTTTTAAAATAAAATATTTTTAATTATATTAAAAAAAATTGATGTGAATTTTTTTTTAATAAATTATAATTTTAAAAGTATAATATATTTTAAAAATAAATAATAGATACTTAATAAAATAAAAATAAATATTTAAAAAGATAAAAATATCTACCCCATTCCTCTTAACTTTTTTGTATAAATAAAATATTCAAATGGTGGCATTGGAACTGCATTAAACCTATTGGTGTACTTGACCACTATCTTCAACGCGAAGGCCATCACAACATCATCTATAATCAACACCTTCAATGGCACCACTACCTTCAGTTCCCTTCTCCTTGCCTTCCTCTGTAACACTTACGTCACAAGACCCTCCGAGTTGCTTCAATTTTCTCTTTCATGCTACTATTTAATTACTCAACAATATCCTCTCTTCCATAATCCGGGTGATCCTAGTCGGGTGGTAGGGGGGATCAACTTCGTGGTGGTGGGGCTGACAGAGTTCTACTACAAATAATTTCCGAAGAACATGCAGAGCATAAGAGCGTGTTTGGTTCCTATACTTGTTTTTGGTTTTCTAGCACTTAAATATAGAAAATAACCTATTGCACTTGTTTGGTAGCTGTTTTCTTTGGGTTGTTTTGAAAACAAAACGTTTTCAAATGCATTAAAATGGAAACATCTTTTGGATGTTTCCTGATTTTTGTTTTTGTTTACATTAGTTTTCCGGCGACCCGCCGCTGCCGACGCGCCCACCCACCCCCTGCGCGACGGCTCCCTGCCCGAGACGCCCCCCTACGCCCGATCTTCCTTCCGTGCGCGACGCCTCTGCGCGCGACGCCTCTGCGCGACGCCCTCTACGTGTGACGCCCTCTGCGCGCGACGCCTCTGCGCACGACGCCCGCCCAGTGCGACGCCCGATCTGCTGCCCCTAGCCCTCCCTGCCCGCTGCGCGACGCTCGCCCACTCCGACAACGCTTTTCCAGTGGCGGGGGGTGATGGATCCAGCGTCGTGGAGTTCAGATCCAATGGCGTCGAGTTCTCCTTCCGCGCTGACGCTGGTTGAACGAAATACAAAAACGAAAAACAATAACCAAACACATAAACGAGTTCTGGATGACAAATTTTGAGAATAGCCGAGTATAGGTTTTCGGAAACCGAAAACCAAAACACGCAACCAAACATAGCCTAAGTGTTGAGTTCTTCCTGTCAGGTTATTGGGCTCTAATTACCTTTCAATAATTATTTATGTCACTAAGGATTCTCCCATTAAATTCCTTAAAAATTGTTTGTATGAATTCTCCCACAAAAGAAACAGATGTGTTGTGGGGGACCCAAACACCCCTTTGCACCGGTCAAAAAGGGTGATTGAGAAAAATATTTTTTATTATTTAAAATTAATGATGATATTTTAAAATTTTAAAAAATTATCATCCATAAAATAGCTTTAAAAAGTAGTATTTAAATTATTTATAATTTTTACGTAAAAAAATTATTTCTTTAATAATGATTTTTTGTGTTTACCAAATTAATATTAATAGTCTCTCAATAATTTTATATTTTTCTAAAAAATATAAATTAATATTTGATTAGAGCATTAATAACATATTTCATATTTTAATATAAAAGTCTGTTTTCCTTTAAAACAACTTTAGGTAAAATAAATGTTCATATAACAGTATAATATTATTAGAGATGATACCGTTTAGGAAAAAAAATCATAACATTAGTTAACTTTATGAGATTATAGTGTTTCTTAACATTGAGAAATATTATCGGATTATATATTTTTTTTGGTTATTCTCATTTATAATTTTTTTATTAAATTATAAAAAATATAATTAAATAAAATAAAAATAAAAATATTATTTTAATAATTTAAAGTATGATTAATACAATATACATATTTATAATAAAGTAAAATAAATGGTTGGATAGGTAATCTTTAGACCACTTCCATGAAAAATCACGTTCCTTGGAGGGAACGAGGGAAGCAACTATAGGAAATTGCACCTGCTAAGGAATACAGCTCAGCATGGACCAATTAAATCGTGACAACCAAACGAAGCACTAACCATGCCCACCATACCACGCCTCCATTAAGCCTGCACAGCCCCACTTGAACTCCAATTTCCCTCCCTCTCTCCATCTAGCATCAACTCTCCCTGTTCTACACTTGACTTCACCTCTTAATGGCAGCAACAGAAGTGCCAGATGCTTCACTTCGCAGTGAACACAAGGTATGACACCTCACCTCTGGTCTCTCACCAAATAAACCCCCCCCCTTCCTCTGTTTCGATGTATTTAAAAATCGTTTTCCTATGTTTCTTTCTCAGAAATGGGTCCTAAAAGTGTCCATAGATTGTGCGGGCTGTGGGAAGAAGGTCCGCAAGGCCTTACATGGCATCGAAGGTGCGGTTTTGGCTGCTTTTCTCTGTTCCAGTTCATTTCATTCATCGATTTCACTGATTTGGTTTTGGGTTTCCAACTCCAGGGGTTCATAGTACCCAGATCGATTTGAAGCAGCAGAAAGTAACGGTGATTGGAAATGTGGACGCTGAGACGCTGATCCGTAGACTGGTGAAGACGACGAAGAAGGCAGCCGAGGTGTGTCCGGACGAGTCTCCGGCGGCGAAAAATAAGTCCGAGAAAGTGGATATCAAAGCCAACAGAGACGCGGCCCACAAAAACAGAGATCTTCAAACAGAGGCTAGATCCGAAGACCCTTCAAGCAGCAGCTCCGGCGGGGCTCTGGCAAAGGATACCTCCAGCGACGCTCCGTCGAAAGATGGCGATGGTGACTGTGTAGGGAAAAACTCCAACAGTGGTTCGCCGGAGAAGAAAAGTGACGGGAGTTCCGGCGTCTCATCTCCGGCGAGTGGCAATGGAGGTAAAAAGAAAAAAAGGAAAGGGCAAAAGCGTAACGTCGACGTGGCCGACGGCGGCTCCGCTCCCAACCCTACCCACGTTGTAGCGGAGGCGGCGGCAGGGGATGGATCCTCACCCACACCCAGTCCCCCCACCTCTGCCGGTCAAACCGCGGTCAATCAACCCTCCAATCCTAGCCCTCCACGTCAGCGAGCGCATCAACACCCGCCCCCCGCGCAACACCAATACGCATACGCTGTTCCCTCGCCCGTATTGAACTACAGCAATATGGCGCGCTCCACTGGTTTTTCCAGCGCGTCGTACTACTCGCCTCCGCCGGCGCTGAGCTCCTACTCGTACGCATACGATCACGATGTCCCCGGCGTTGAGATGGGAATGGGACCTACGCGTCCGCCATCCTATTACAGCTCGTATCTGTCGCCTGTGCCTCCAAGTTCCTACCAGCATCCGTCGCAACCGCCGGAGTTTGAGTTTTTTAGCGAGGAAAATCCTAATGGGTGTAGGGTTATGTGATTGGAATTTCACTTTGCATACAACTTGTATGACGGCGAAAGCAGTGCCGGTCTTGAGATTTGGAAGGTGATTATTAAGTTATGGGCCTTTACCCACCGAATGGTGAGAGTCAGTAGAGTCAAACGGATTGTCGGTCGTTGGAGGCTTAGATTGAGGTAGAAACGTTCATAGGAGTCCTTGTCATGGATTTTCATCGCCCAGTTGCGCTGCAACAGGGCAATGAGAGTTGGGAGGAGGATTTGCGGGCATGTGGTGGGGCAGTTAGCAGGAAGGCGACTTCGTGAAACATGTTTTCAGTGTTGACAATTGGCTGGAGCGTAACAAAGATGGAGATGGAAATGATCGTATTGCTTTAGGCTTAAATTGAAGTTTAGGCTACGGAAGATAAATGTTATGTATTGTTTGTCGAATTATGTCAATAAATATTATATAAGATCTTCAAGAGTTTTAATTATATATATATAATATTAATTTTTAATTTAATTAAAAAATATATAATTTATAAAAATACTTAAATTTCAGTTAACTATTCCTAAAAAACATATAAAAACAGAGGGGAGATATTGAGACCCCAAAATGCGAAACTTATCAACTAATGAATAATGATGTATAATTAAGTTCTCTTATAAAAAAATTATTCATATAGTAATATTAAAAAAATGTGATAATCCAACTACAACTCAACCCTTTGCTCTGCGTGAAATTTACACACACACACACACACAACGATAAATATTCAAGCTTCGGCTGCAAATCCAAATGTGGAAATGTTCTGGCGGCTTCCACCTTGCCCATATTGTTCGTTCCAGTTCTTAAGCATTCTGATGCTGTGGGAATCATTAGCCACCGATGGTCCCACCTGCACAGCACAAGTTGAAATTGAACATCATCATCAGTCGTGGAATACGGAAGAAACATTAGCTTTAACGTTGACGTTATGTCCCCGAAAAGCTAGGATGTTTTTTTTTTTTTACTCGCCACCCGCCAGGTAAATGATGAACGCACAGCCCACATATAATAAGGTAAAATTGCAGCAGAGAAAATAAGTTAATATACTACCTCAGTTTTGGACAGAAGAAAATCTTGCAGACTGAGTGGCCTTAATGTTGAAGACACATCACTTATGCTCTCCTGGTCGAACAAATTTCACAAGAGGGTTGGGTTATATTATAGATTTGAGTAAACTTAGTAGAGACAGAGAGCAGCAACAACAACAACCCAAAATAGGTAGGCTATCCATAAATAATTCTTGAATTCAACAAACAACCATGGAAACATTATTCAATGTTTTTTTTTTTTTTAAATTTTGTTTACCTTTTCCCCTTGCTCTACATGTTCTAGAACTGGTCTATATGCGGCTGCAATGCATAGGTTCTGCAAATTGGGGAGGTATGACAATTAGGATGGAAATAGGTAGGTAGGAGGTCAACGTACACGTACAAAACCAAGTTTTTAACCATCAATTACCTTCAAATCACTCCCTGAATATCCTTCAGTTGCATGGGCTAGCTTCGCATATTCAAAGTTAGGTTCTAGCTTTTCTTTTGCAAGAAGGATTTTCAGAATCTTTCTCCGATTTTCAGCATCAGGAAGGTCCACGTATATTCTGAGTACCAACCAAGTAGTACAGCTCGTGATCAGAAAACAAATTTTGGCTAAGAATAGATTATATATAATAAAGAAACACTGTATTTTCCCGAACATAAATTACATATCCACTATTGGCTAATGCATGCGCGCTATTACGTTTGAATAATATTGGGGAACATGCACGTCCAACTAATAAAAACTAATCAAACCAGATTAATTGATTGATTTTTCAAAAGAATCGATCTCACCTTCTTGGTAACCGACGAATAAAGGCATCATCAAGGTCAAATGGCCGATTTGTTGCTCCGATTATATGGATTCTCTGGGTATCATTTGACTTTAACCCATCCATTGCTGCCATAAACTCATTTCGGGTTTTTCTTGTTGCCTCCCCTTCAGAAGCACGACCACGAGCACCGAAGATACTATCAGCCTGTAAGACACGCACGAACAATAGGTAGTAAAATACATAAACTAGGACCAAACAATATTGACTATGATTTTCTGCAGTTTTCGGTGCTTTTTTGAGAAAGTGAACAACTAATTTCATCTGTTCTTCCAAAGGCTCATTTTTGGATAACTGCGGATAAAATCTGTTTGATACCCACATATCCAAAAGATAGTGAGAGTATTATTAGGATTTCCAATGCCAGCCAGTGTAAAAATATAGGCGACAATGTGCAAATCTAAATGAAAATCAAACCACATATATATTAACAAAGTCCATGTACAACATGCCTGAAAACATAAATTATGATATCGTTGAAATTAGAGCAACCGCATAAGTATTTTCATTAAATGATGCATCTTAACATGCTCCCTTTACATACTTCATGGTTTGAACTATGTGGATTGATTATATGGGGTTGACATGAGGCACTTTTACTATTTATCGTGGATTAATTTTACTCCCAAATAACATGTGGAGATTGGAATCAACCATGCATACCTATAAATATTGTATGATGTTTTAAAAGAATGTTTTCAATTTTTCACATATACTATATTATATGTGAATTTGTTTTGACATTTAACATTTACTTATAAAAGAATGTTTACTAATTTACTAAAAGAATGTCTTATTTACTAATTTGTTTTAAAGGAATGTTTTCAATTTTTCACATATACTATATTATACATGGATTAATTATATGCTCAAATGGCATATAGACATTGAACCTTCCAAGCCAAAAACAATTAAGAATGCATACCTATTTAGGAAGTTTTAGAAAATTGTTTTTAGTCTTGTTTTTTTAATTTTCATTTTCAAAGTGATTTTTATAATTTAGTGTAGAACATCAAACATTTTACCCTCAAATATGTAGTTCTCCCACTGCCCATGCAAAATGTTAATTTGCCTTAGTTTTAAAGTTTAACATAAACATTTCTGGGAGTTACAAATAAAACATACCTCATCAATAAAAATAATAACAGGAGACAGCCTACTAGCAAACGAGAACAAGCCTCTAACATTCTTTTGCTCTTCTCCATGCCACTGTGTTTAGGAAAAAAGAGAGCAGAATATAAATATATATATAAATTAAAAATCACAAGTTGTATTGCATGAAAAATAATATCCCATACAAATATATATACCTCCCTACAAGGCTTTCTCCATGAGCTTACAACAATGAACCAAATTGTTTCCTAATTTAAAATTCATATAGAATAACCTGAGTCATTAGTGCTAAAATATTTTTAATTTACCTCAAAATAAATTATTGTGGCTTTAATTGGCAATGTCGTATTGAGTTAACTACAACATACACTTTTCCATAGAGATGATAAAAAGAACAAATTAAATACTTATCAAGGATTCAAGAAACACCCTAGGCCCGAAAACCAACCTATAAATCTAGTGGAGAAATGGATCTAATTCAAAGAGTTCTTTCACATTTGCCATTTATCAAAATTTTAAAAACGGATGACTTGGGTGCCCTATATCATGTCATAGGCAATCATGATCATTTATGTGGACTTACAGGCGACGGTATCAATCTAGGTTCTCATCAGAAAGGTCACAGTTTTAAAATCCCATTACTCCCGTTGCCAAGCAAAAAGATATAGCTTCTCAAATTAAACATAAGGTCAAATTATTAGATTGCTTGACAATTGTTAAATTTAATTAATATAATGATTGCATTTGTAGTGTGCGGAAAAAAAAACAAAGAAAATTAGAGTTAAGTTAATTAGTGCAATAATAGTGTTACGATAACTCTAATTACTTATAGAAAAAACAATACCCTAAAGTCTCATAATTTACTCAAGTCAGAAGTTTGTCTAGCTTTCTCCATTAATGTATATCCATCAAATATTTAAGCGAAGACATGATGGGAAAAGAATGCAAAATATTTTCACTGAGAAGCACTATCTATTTAAGGTTTTATATGGATCTCAAATCAAAATATAGTCTCTCAAGTTAAGACTAAATACTTAGTGTAAATCATGTACACATACCATTGATGCAATATTAGAATTTGTTATACTGATAAAGTGTGCCCCTGCTTCTGTTGCTAGTGCCTTGGCAAGAAGAGTTTTTCCAGTTCCAGGTGGCCCAAAAAGCAATATTCCTTTGCAAGGCTGACAACACATTACACGTGAATAAGTTTATTGGCATTCGATATCCACTAATTTATGCACAAGAAATAAAATTGTTACCCGCATCAAATTCCCATGAGAGAAGAGCTCAGGCTTCCTCATTGGAAGAATGATAAAATCATTCAATGTCTTCTTAACACTATCGAGTGCACCGATATCATCAAACTTGACATTAATTTCCCCAGGACGAACCACTTCCGAAACAAACTTGCTCTCATACTCATCCATGGCAAGGTTCTATCATAATTTTGAACAAATATCATAAAAACAGTCACTAACGTATCAGGCAATTTCAAATAACTCTAGATATGTCCGACCACATGCCTGCAAGTTCTTCAATGGATCTTCACATATTGGGCTGCCACCTTCCCCGTATTGCTCATTCCACTTCCTAAACTTTTGGGTGGTTTTGCCATCATTGAAAACTGTTGGTCCCACCTGCACATAAACAAAATCAATATAAGATCACAGAAAACATCCCAAGGAGGGTAAATATTTATATTGCAGCCTTTCCTTCGTAAAGTATCATACTTTCATGGCATAGATGTAAATTTATTTCTTGATGGATTCTTCATTATTACAGATAATTTAATACCAAAAAAAAAAAAAACTCAACTACACTGCATGTTGTTTATCTTAGCGTGAGTGAAAAGCTTAAATGATTTTTACTGGAAGTGTAGAAATCATAAATTATTTGCAGTAATTAAACTATAGTTGCAAACTAATTAATATACTACCTGGGCTGTTGACTGAACAAAATCTTCCAGATTGAGTGGCCTTAAAATTGAAGATGGACCATTTTTGCTTTCCTGATTTGACAAATTGACAAGAGGATACAATTCCAATAATTGGGATACAATAAAATAGAACAATGAGAAAAGAGGGTAACATTAATACTCAAACGTAAGAGTACAATCTAAAGCATTTGAAAACGTGCTCTTTGGGAAATTCATTCATATAATTACACCATTTCCAAGAAATGGCTTATGCTACTCATATATTGTTACAAGAAATACAAAAACAAAAAATAAAAACAAAAACAAAAAACCGTGACAGTACGTAATGCTTCCTTCTTAAGTTCCAGCTCGGGCTAGTGTAGACTAGCAAATGGAAAAGGATGAGCACAAAAGTATGGATGAAATCAGTCATTATTATGAAAAAACCATTGTATAATGCATAAATAATTAAACAAAATAAAAGAGGAATAAAGCATCAAATCCATATTGTATGATGAATTACAAAAAAGTCAATAAACCGAACAGAAACCATATCCAAAATAAAGTTAATTCCCACTGTCATTCCACATGGATTCCCACAAACATTTTTTTATAGGAAAAAAAGTTTTTATTAAGGGCACCGAGAAGGTGACAAACATTAAGAAGTGAAGGGAATCAGTCATATCATTAGATTTATGAGCATATATAATGTAATCAACCATAAAGGTTTTTTTTTGTTTTTACCTTTTTTTCTTGCTCTAGAAGGTCTTGGACAGGTCTATATGCTGCAGCAGTGCAGAGGTTCTGTGAAAAGGGGAAGTACAAAAATTATGACGGACAAAACTATGAAATCAAAACAAAATCTATAGTCTGTTTATTACCTTCAAATCACTCCCTGAATACCCTTTAGTTGCATGTGCTAGCTTGTCATAATCAAAATTAGATTCTAGATTTTCTCTTTTAAGAATGATTTGAAGAATCTTCCTTCGATTTTCAGCATCTGGGAGGTCCACGTATATCCTAAGTACCAAACAAGCATATATCATGGTCAAGGACAAAAAATTATGTAATATTTATTAAGTACACATAGTACAAGCACATTATTACTAGGTGCCTGCAAATTTTAAAACCAATCAAAGAGACAATAATGCTTGTTCCAACAATTTTTTTCTTCGCATTATTCTTAAAAGCTGACTTTAATTTCTTATACACACAAAAATTGTAGTCACATATCTATTTAAAGATCCATTTATATCATGAAAAAAGATCATTTTTTACCTTTTCGGTAACCGTTGAATAAAGACATCATCAATATCAAATGGGCGATTTGTGGCCCCAATTACAAGAATTCTCTTGGCTTCTTTTGACATCAACCCATCCATCTCAGCCAAAAACTCATTTTTTGTTCTTCTTGTTGTCCAATGCTCACCAAAAATACTATCAACCTGCAAGACACCATCCAAGGGTTACAAAAACACACTATGACAACATATTAGAAGTTACTATTTTCTGCAATTTCCAATGTTATTTTCGGAATGGACAGACAGTTAATTTGAGTATTTCTAAAAGTATAGTGACATAACTCTTCATGAAGATATCGCAAGAGGAGAGTTGGAAACAAGCATATGTTAGATCAGAAAATAGTGTGAGATTTTCGTTTGGATTTCCAGAAGCATGAGATCAATGCTGTGACTTTTTTTTTTAAAAGAAAAATGAGTTAGTGTAAAATTATAAATGACAACAACAAAAAGTATTAAATTTATTTAACATATTTACAAATACAAAATACCTGACAATACACATTTATTATTCTAATTTTTTAATTTAAAACTACAAACACAATGGCAGATATTTGTTATGATACATGCTCCTACACATGCACCATAAAAAAGTAGCTCGACATGCCCTCCCTCACTGCAACATGGTTTGAGACACATGTGGAACAATCATATGGGATTGTTGTAGAGCATATTTATTGTTAACCAATTCTATGGATTGGTTGCCTTGTTAAATAACATGTTAAAATTAGAGCATCCAACCCAAAACCGAATGGCAACAAATTCATTTCTATAATGACCATGACGTTTTTGGAGAAGTTTGTAATTTGGTTTTCATTCTCTTACAAAATGATTATGAAAATTCAGTGTTGAACATCAAAGATCTATTCCTCAAATACATGGTCCTCCTCTCATTGCTGATGCAAAATGCTTCCCCCGGTTTACATTTCAGTGCATACATGCAAAAAGACACCCTAGTATAACAATAATAGTCCCAAATAAAACATACCTCATCAATAAATATAATAACAGGAGCCACCTTGCTAGCAAAGGAGAATAGGGCTTTGACATTCTTCTGCTCCTCTCCATACCACTGTTTGGGGAAAAGGGAACCATACAAAAATATATATATCAAGGACTGATTTATTTACAAATGCAAGCGGTATTGCACAAGAAATAAAAGCCCACATGAGTATCTAATTTCCCTAAATTTTACCTTTGGAATTATGAAAGATGATAAAATCAGATTCCTAAATAAAAATTCAAAGATGATATTTTGGGTCATTAGTGCTACAATATTTCTAGTATCTTGATTATCATGGGCTGAAAGACCGCATCTAAGTTGCAGATAAAATGCAAGAACAAAAATTACTGGCAATGTCATATCACTTAATTGTTCACTTGAGGTTGCATCTCAAATTTGACTAGGCTATCACTGGCCTCAGCAAACTTGTGCAGTCCTCCCACCACATGAATGGTCTATGGAGGGAAAAAAGAGTTCATTATGAAGTGCAACATTTTTGGCTGCATGTAATCATGACATACTAAACTAAGAAATATGCAATTTTATAGAGATTAAAATGACAAAGAACAAATAAAACACTATTTAAGGCTTGAAGTACTCTTTTTCCACAGAAAATTAGGGGTTGATGAAGATGGACACCATACAACATACAAAAATAACAAATCAGAATAATCAGTTTGTTAAACATTAATAGCCCCCCCCCCCCCCCCCCCCCCCCCCCCCTTTACATAGAATTAAAAAAAAAAAAAGTTTTTCCTTTTGAACTAAGAGATTGAGTTTGAAAGAGTATATTGAAATATACAAACTTTATATCCTTAACATTTTGAGTTAGGGCAAAAGATTATTAACAACGATTTTACATGAGAAGAAAAAAACCCTACAATAACTATAAACACCTACCAATCATCTAATATTGCCAACCAATAGTCAATAATCAACAATTCTAAGTCAATAGTCAACAATAGCTAACAATAATTAAATATCACATTCTCACTAAATATAGATAATGCAACAGATACATATCATTGATCAAAGTGAAATTTCTTTCAACAAAAATGTATATATAAAATATACAAAATATGCTATCACTTTAATGTATATCCATAAAATATATAAGCAAAGACATAATGGGAAAAGAAAGCAAAATATTATCATTGAGAAGCACTATTTAAGGTTTTATATGGATCTCAAATTGAAGTATAGTCTCTCAAGTTAAAATTATAAACTTAGTATAAATCATGTACTCATACCATTGATGTTATAGTAGAACTTGGTATATTGATAAAATGTGCCTCTGCTTCTGTTGCTAGTGCCTTGGCAAGAAGAGTTTTTCCAGTTCCAGGAGGCCCAAAAAGTAATATTCCTTTGCAAGGCTATCAATAACAGGCATAGAAAAAAAAGAAATTATAACTTTTTTAGTATCCAATGTCCACAACATTGAACACCATAAATGAAAAAGTTACCTGCAACAAATTTCCATGGGAGAAGAGCTTAGGTCTCTTCATTGGAAGAATGATAAGATCGTTCAATGCCTTTTTCACATGCTCAAGAGCACCAACATCATTAAATTTCACATTAATTTCTGCGGGACAAACCACTGCTGAAGCAATCCTCTCCTCGTATTTATTTGCAGCAAGCAGCTATCACAATTTTGTACAAACTTCGTAAAGCAGCCACCAATGCATCAGTAAACTTAAAAAAAACTCTAAAAGAGAACACACATGCCTTTATGTTCGGGGAATGAGATGGTTTTTTAGACTTTGCTTCTTGATCCTTCAACCTCAAAATTGCAGTTTCAAAGCTTTTCACGTGAAATGAAAATACAATTAATTCAAATATATACATAAATTCTTGACTAGCATAAACATATAAAACAAATACCTTTCTCCAGGGATTTGCACCTTTTCACTACTAATTGAAGGAGGTGGGCAAGTTGACAAATAATGATTTTTAGCCCAGCCAATAACTTTCTCCACTTCTGAAAGGAGAGTAGGAGAAAAAACTACCATGACTTAAAAGAAGATGACTGCATCTGATTAAAGGATATTCTACTACCAGCTTATTTATGAAAAGATCCCCAAAAAAAATCACAATAAAACAGACTAAGATAGAGAACAAGTTTCTTGCCATCTCTTGTTAGTATCCTGCTATTTGTATCTATATGCCAAAAATTGGAAACTATTAGCTCATGTTCCTCAAGAACCTGAAATATAGAGTAAGTGAAAAATTATGTACTAAGAGATTTATCAAATCCTATCAAATCTCAGGAAAAAAAAAATCCTTATACTAGAATATTGAGCATTGATAATGCATAAATATAATAGGAAAATGGCAACTCATTACTCATTATAGGAATCAATATTGTACATATTACTGCCTAATAGTTGAAGGCATAATTGTTGTCAATGTATATCATATAAGGTCTATGGATCCTGAACGGAGGTAGGCCAACTAATTCCAAATTAGTTTGTCATGTAAGAGATTGATCAATACTATGCGCCATATAAAATTCAGGAAAAAAACAAGGACCATCACAATTCTCCATACCTCATGTAACAAATTTAAGTTGTGTCTTCGGATCAAAACTTTTATATCATCTTCAAGACGATTATTGAATGCTCGAAGGAGATCTCTTTTCTGTAATCAGAATTGTTACTTCAGAAAATATGAAAGGAAAAAATAGCATTCAAGATTCGGGTGAAGCTGCTATAAGTCAGGATAAGTAGCAGTGCAAAAACAGAAACATCGATGGAGGAACTCAAATGAACAATCTTCAATACGGTCATTTGTTCCATACTAGATTTTATGCTTTAAGGTAAAAACATTCAATTATGGGGAACATAGTGTCATCATAGTGTAGTCCAGAAGAAAAAATATTAACATTGGATTCATGAATGTGTGATGATAAGAGAATTATAGAACCTATCTGTTTCAGTTATCCAAATCATTTTTCTGGGTTTCACGAGTATTGTCAAAAGAAAACACATTGTACCAAGTTCTAATAAGATGGTTATGCTAACATCTATTTTGTCTTTGCTTTTATTCTTCCTCTCCGTCTCTCTCTCCCACTAGCCCCATTTCATCTCCCTGCATCCATCCATCCCTTCTCTCTCTGAAAGGGATTTAGTTTGGAGGAAAAATGGACTTCCCTGTTTCCCAAATTCCCAACATAATGATTAGGAACATTTATAGCCTAATTGTGAAGGTATCCAAGCCAATAAATAGACAAAAATATAATTGAATTGGTGCCCCGTGGTAGAGGCATGCTAGCTGAACTTCGTAGAGGAGAAAATATGTTTGCTCTCAACTTAACCCAATCAGCTGATATGATGAAAGAAGGCATTAACCCTAGTAAGGATGGATGCAGTGGCATGCAACATGATAACGAAGTTAACTTTGGGGAAAACACATAAATCGTTTAAAAATTTTACAACTATTATTAATTTGCCGACATCTACCTTTGGAGGATGTAAACACAGGACATTAGTAAAAAGCTGTTTTATGCCATTGCTATCAGAGTCGTTCTGTAACGCATCTGTAAGTTTCTCCAAAAGGGGAGGCTGTTATACATAGGGGAAATAATCCCACCAAAACATACAAATGTGTGAGGAAGCAAATATGGAGCATATCGAAATCCATTAACATAAGAAAATTATTTCTTTCAGAAGTAGAACAACAAGTTGTAGGCATGAGCAAGGAAAAAAGAAAGAAGCATGGAAAACAAAATAATATAACGCTGCAACTAGATAACACAAAAATCACAGTACCAAAAAACAAATAAACCGTGATTTTTGTACTTTTAAAAATTGATGTCTTAACACTTTTTGACAGGAGCAATGAACCAATCTTTTCCATAACACTATTAATGGTAAAATCAAGAACCATTAAAGGAATATTTACCAACTTAAAAGCAAAATAAGTATATGCATTAACTCTATTTATAAACTTAAAAGCAACACGACCTAACTTTTGCAGTTCTAGTCTCTGTTAAACAAAATGAGAGAGAGAGAGACCTAAAAATTACAAAGAGACTAAAAATAATAATTATTACCACATGTACACGTAATATTGTTTACGCAAAGAGAGGGTTCAAGACTAAATGTTATTCTTACAAGATTTGCTTCCCCCTTTGAACCTTTTCTAGGTATGCTATCCCCACAGATTAGAAGAACAGGCCCTGATAATTCATCAAACCTTTTTTGCAGCTCGCAAATAAACTTATTATGATCTGACTGAGGCTCAACCCCTGTCAACCATGGAGAAGTGCCTGGAAAATACACAATAAGTCGTTGCATAGAACGCAAAACCTGCAAGAAAAGCAAGAACAAACACTGAATCATATAAATATAACAACACTAACAGAAATAGTAGCAACTAAACAGAATTACAAATAGTGCAGTGAGAAAGATTAGAAATACATTATGCAGCCAATCAAGCCAATCAGCTCATAGGAAAACATGTTACCTCACATAGAGCCTCCATTGCAATGTAACATTTTTCTGATTGAGTATTAACATCAGGTTGAACTTCCGTATCTGAAGTTGAGGAAAATTTAGCTTAATGAACAAATGCTTCTGCAGTTCTTATTGAGCAAAGTAATATATATATATATATATATATATATATATATATAAAATGTTTACCCATAAAATGGCTATCTTTAAATAAACAACACTATTTGCTGATAAATGAGCTATAAAAATTAAAGAAGAAACGATAGTAACTCAAACGTGATTATTATTATTTACCTTTCTTTGATGGAGGCGGCTTTTTGGATTTGGATGAAGACTCCACCCCACACGAGGACAGGGAAAAAAAACATAAGCACATAACAATAAATGAATAAATAAACAGCAAATATTGGATGTGAAACTCTTATATCTACTGTATGTGTGAGGGTGTGTGTATAACTGTATATTATGAGTTTGAGACATTCTAGTTGGCCATCCAAAGAATTTTGGTTGGGGACTAGATACAATCTCTTTTAGAAGAATTTTCTAAAATTGAAATATCAGCCGGTAATGATAATGATGCGTCATCAATATTAACATTTGAAATTTCTCAATTTTGTGTATTTATCTGTAACTTTAAAATTTGTTTATGTTTTTCTCTTGTAAAACTTAATATTTGACATGTTCATAATCTACAAATAAAATTCAAAGTAAAAATAAAATTCTAAAAATAAATTTTACAATAATATTTAAAAAAATAAATAAATATGTTTAACAAAACAAAAGCTTTATATATATATATATCCATTTACATATTAAACAAACACAACAAACTTATATTTATGTATCGACTATATATATTTATTATGTATAAAAAAACTTACAGATAATTTCTTCACTACATTCTTGAGAATTCTTGTAGCAATCCCAAAAATCTTCGCCTAAAAAGATGATGTTCAGTATTCATCAAAATATATAAAACTTAATAGTTTTAATAATTAGTAAGTCAATAGAAAAAATTCTTCAAAACGGGGGACATGGCCCGGCCGGTCTCTCGTATCCGTCTCTCATACCTGTTCAGAAGCTGAATAATTAGATTCCTCGGACTCCGTCAAACCAAACAAATCATCATCATCATCATCCAAATCCTACACCAATTAAAAGCAATGCCGGATTGAAGACATTCAACCACGAAGAGTGAACGAATTGGGCTGTGGAATCAAACACATATGGGCAGCCTGGGATTATATAGCTTACATAGGAATGATGAAGAGTATGGCTGCCAACTACCAGCAGAGGTACTTTTAAATCCCGGGCAAGTGCTTTAACTACTCTTTCCCGGTATAGCTCACTACCTGCGCAGCGCAGTACATTATTTATTATATATATAATATATATATATATATATATATATTACTATTATTAATTATCACTCACTCCCCCTCAACATATAAATTATTGCTTACCTGCAACACTTTGAAGCAGTACTCTCTCACTCGAATACTTCAAACGCTTTTTTGAACCATGATCGGTTGGAGTGGAGCCGTCTCTTCCCAAATGGGAAGCCGCACATTCCACCAATAGCCTCTTGCTTTCCTCACTGCATTACATCATATCCATCACAATACAGAACAATTGAGTTAAGGTAACCCATCCCATATATTAATCACTGTTATCGGTTCTGTTTATTATTAATCTAAAATACACAAAATATAAAGTAAATAATAAGCAAAGAGTAAGTGACGATATTACCTAATGTGGTAAGGGAATGTTTCCCATGTTACATTTATCTTCTCCCAATGAATGATTGAGCGCCGAAAGGTACTTTCATATTGTTCCCGGGTAGAGAGCGGGACAGACAAGTCCTCTCTTTTGCTCCTTATCTCTGTGGCATCCTCGACTGCCAGCTTCTGATTTTCCACCCATTCCTTTAGATCTTCCTTGCAAAGAAGTGAATGCTGAACAATATTCTTCTTAATCTTCGTCGACCCCGATGAAGAAGAACTGTAGAGACGACCACACAGCCGACTATTACTACTACTACCACCACTAGGCCTCGCCCACAGCCCAACTAAAAAGGTGCGACCACTTCCACTACTGTTGTCGTTGTCGTGGCGGTGGTGACTGTAGAATGATGATGGTCTAGTAGAATGATTGTGGCGGAGGCAATGTTGTTGATTACTGTTTCTATTCCAATATCGCACTCGATTATTATAACTAACATTGTGACCAGAGGCAGCAGGGATCCAATTCCGAGATGCTAGCGAGGCCAACCCCTCCAAACGTTTTCTTCTAATTGAACCACCCATTATATTGGAGCCTCCTCTCATGATGATTGATGATGATGGACAGGACTGGAAGAGACAAGTTCGACGTACGTACGGTGTGGTAAATAAACAAGAAACATATATAATGCATTGATGTAGTTATATAGTTCGTGTGTGTGTGTGTGTGTGTGTGTGTATGCATGCAAAACAACAACTGGTAGGTATGATTGATCTAAAAACTTACCTCTCAATACAAATATTTATGGAACACGTGAAATATATATAATATATATAAGAATATTGAGCACTCAATTAATTAAGCAAGCGTACGTATGCTGATTGCTGTGGGACAATATCAAATTAACGCAGATTTCAATCATGTTACGCACGTAAGGGGTAAGGCTCTTTTATAGGTTGAAGTGCTTAATCAAAGAGAACACGCATTCAGGTAGCTAGAGAGTTTCCATTTTGGTTAGCGTACGTGCAGTGTGCCTCTTGTTTTCGGTTTTTTTTTTTTTTTTTTGGCCTCTTGTTTGCAATTTTGTTTTTTTTTTTTCATTATTTTGGCCTCTTGTTAACAAAATAAGATTATTACTGAGATTATTTTATCATTTTGGTGTTTCCGTTTTGTTTTTTGTTCGTTTTTATAATTTTGGCTAACTCATTCCGTCCAAATTGATTCAAAATTGTTTGTTGTAATAATAAAGATTTTTAATCGAGTTAGTTGGTATCTCTGAATGTTGACGTGTTACACTGTCCTCCATTGATGATTGGAATGAAAAATTAAAATAAAATATTATTTACGATTTGATACATGGCTCTTAATATTTATTGTAAGAATAAATATTTTTAACTGAATGAGTAAGCTAGATTGATATACGTCAATGATTAACATGAAAAAAATAAAATATTATATACCATTCAGATGCCGACACATTAGCATTCAACTTTTAATTCGACTATTTAAAATCAAAATTATTTATGCAATAATAGTTTTAGTACCATCTTATAAAAGCTGTGGAGATAATTACAAATGAAATAACTTTTTTTAAAAAATAATATCAAATACAATATTCTTTATAAAATGTTGGGCATGCCACGAGAGACAATAATACTGCCAAAAACAAAACGACGCCGTCCCACTGAAGACTGTCCGGATTAGTTTCAACTAAGCCGGCTGTCTGGATTGGATTAGCATCAGCCGAGGTTTGTCTCGTATCATCGTGTAACTGTCAAGTTCTCTCCCTTGGAGGGATTGTTAAAGCCGGGCCAGACCTGGCCATTTTTTAACCGCGAAGAGAGAAGAAGCCTAGCCCGTGGAAGATGGCTATTGTGACTGTGTGTAATCAGGGTCGGCCCCGAGATCTAAAAGGCTCAAGATAAAAATTAAAATGAGACTGACAGAACGAGCCAGAATAGAAATGTCCATTGGCAACCAGCAATGGCTTGCCGGAGGGACATCAGGACTAAGTAGCAACCATATAGCAATAGCTAGTAGGACGTCTGGAGTCTGGAGAGTAAGAGAGGAGATGCGGAGCTACGGGTCAACACTGCAAGGATATCAACTGTCAACCCTTGAGTTGGTAGTTGGCCGGCCAAGCTATCGGGTACTGGCGTCAAGCGACAATGGGTTTATAGGTTGCGTGCATATTAGCATAACATTAGGTTATGTGCTACATGTTTATATATTTATAAATATAAACAAACATATTTAATAAAATAAAATTTTAAAAATAATAATGTGGCACCCGCAAGTTGGACACAGAATAAATATATATTTTTTATTTTTGAATGTTATGTGAGATGAGATCGTGAGATGAGGCTCTCATTTTCGGCTAAATTTTGGGATCCCATTGTTTGGCCTTAGAGCCGACACTGTGTGCAATGACAAAGTCGTCTCTACGGAAAAATCGTGGGCAAATGGTGTTAAGAAGATTAGAACCTTGATTAACTATTAAATTATAAAATTATTATTTAATATTTTATAGTATATTTATTTATAATCAAATAGAAATAATAAAAAAATACATGTTATTATTTAAAAAATAATAATAATAATAATAACAGAGTATATATATATATATTATAAGAAAAATAAATGTATTAATAATAATTTAATATAAAACACAATTTAATTATATTTAAATTTAAATTTAAATTAATTATTAATAGGTTAAAGCATTAATTAATACATTAATATTTGAATTAATAATATTATTTATTTGATTTACTATTTTTAATTCAGATACAAAATACTTACTATTAAAAGTCAAAACTCATTCTCATTATGTATAACTCAAATTACGATTGAAATAATTTGTAGATAGATATTAATTAGATTCAAATTTAGTTTAAATTTATTAATAAGTTAATTTAAACTAAATTTGAATCTAATCAAATATTATTTGATCAAATAATCATGTGTAATGATAAGTATATATATATATATATTATTGAGTTTATATTATCATAATTCACAGTTATAATTATAATTAATGGTAATGTTATTAATTATAATTTGTTTTAATTATATATATAACTTCTTTTACTCATATGTTTGTATTGAAGTTGTTTGTATCTTGAATTTTAATAATTGTTTAAAATTATTTATAATTTTAAATGATCAACTAATATTTTTAGTAGATATATAAAATATTTAAACTAATTTCTTATATAAATTAAGTGATTGAAGTTGAATTTGATTATACATATATTTATATTTTATATTAAAATATTATTATTACTTTTAAATATGTCAAACAATCATACAGACATCACATCACAAATAGTATACAAATATAACTATTCACAAATCCATGTCTGGGATACAATAGAGAATACAATATTGTATCATACATCAAAGTATTGGGCACGTCCTTCTGGAAGAAAGTCCTCCACTAGTCTCGGGTCACACCTGAAAAGGATAAAAAAATAAAGTATAAGTGAGCTACAAGCTCAGTAAGTGACCCCATAACTCCACATCACTATACTATGCAAGACAGATAAGTTTATACTACATGCCCAGAGTACTCGTACACATCGTAGTGAACAAAATCATCAGGACTCAGCCTGCAAACAAACATTAGGACCCAACCTATCTACACAGGATAGCTTGTCCACGATCCTCAATAGGATCCCAACTCAAGGCACTCAACCCTAACACTATGAGCTCAACAACTTAACTCAGGCCACAACTTGTCACCACGAGCTCAACATCTCAACCCAATCCTTAGCCTGTCATCATGAGCTCAATAACTCAAGCCAGCTTAGCCTATCACCACGAGCATAACGGCTCAATCCAGGCCTTAGCCTGTCACGCTAATCATATAGCACAACCTGTGCATCACGGTGAGAATCCACAAACAAGTCACGGACCCCAAGGCCCAACTCCTCAAATCAACACACCAACACCAATATAAGATTATGGTTCACAATACTCCCTCTATAACCGAGGTCAGTCTTCACAAATCAATTATTATGCCTTAACCAAGGAAGATGATTTTTCGTAGGAGGTGTTTTCTTGAAATAAAAAGTCTCAGCAATGGTTCCTCATATCATCACTAAGATAAACTGATTTTTGGGGATTTTTATGAGAGGTCTAACCCCACTTCGTAAACAATCACCTCAAACCAAAAACTGAATTTTTCGGGATTTAGTCCTAATTCTTATTTTTTTACATTTTTGAATGAGTGAGAATTTGATTTTATAGTATTTTTCTTTGAATCTAAATGGGGGGTATTTCCTTATTTACACTGTAACTTAAGTATTAAATTTGGAGAGACATAAAGGTTTATAATATAAATAATCCAATGAAACTGTACTTTGGAACTTTGCTTCGAATTTCTTTTTTGAACCTACATTCGAACTTTTGAAACTAACATTCGAACAACACATTCGAAACCTCAAATTCCAAAGTTGATTCCATTGATTGTTTGCTATCTTGAGGTTCTTTTAAATCTTCGATCTTACAGTTCGCTAAGGTTATTGTTTATCATCCTTTCTAGCCTGTTTTTCTTTTGGAGTCAACTCAATGGCCCTCAAATCCTCCGAAAACTCATAAAACTCATACACAATATTATGTATCGGGTTTTATTCACATACCATACACTTAAATCACAAGATTTAACCCAAAGTTGGATTTTTTCCTAAACCTAGGGTTCATACGAAATCACACAAATCATGCCCGAAATCACATAGATCTATGTTTCTTCTTGCTCAGATCACTTGCAAACGCAGTTGTAACCCTCATGGATTTAGATTCTTCCATGAAATTGCATCAAAAAATTAATGCTAATACATTTCTAATACATCAAAAAAAATGGTAAACAGATCTATCTATGTTTATTCAATATATATTTGCATAGTATCTAACCAAGACACTTTATAAAGTTATTAATTAATATGTCATTTGCCATTTTGATAGTTCTTGATTAAACATTAATGGTGGTCAAAAATCGAATTGAATCGAACCAAAAATTGATAATTTTTTTACTTTTGTTGGTCTGATTGGTTTGCTATTTTTTTAAAATAAAAAATTTTAATTTGATTTTAAAATACAAATAAATCGATGGCATTGACCAATGCTCATCCCTAATACAAAGCATATATGCAAATATGTCATTTTTTTCAAACATGTGATTTCAAAAGTACATGACTTTTTTTATTTAGAGAAGTTTTATGCATAAGCCACGTAATTATTAGTACAAATCTGTAATCTACACAAGTGAAGTGATGTCTGCATGGGATGCTTGTAAAAACTTTTTTTTTTTTTTTCACAATTTTGCTTTCTCAGCAATCCAAAACTTTTTATTTTTATTTTTTTCGCAATCTAAATTATGTTGGCAGACCAAACTTATATGAGGAAAATATGTGCATGTTTGATTTAGGATGTAGTAGTTATTTTCGGGTATAAAATTTTAAATTAAAAATTACTTTAGAAAAAATTTTAAATAATGAAAATGACTTTTTTGTTTTTACTTTTTAATTTTGTGTGTTTAAAAATTATTATTATATTTAAAAAATAAAAAAACAGAATTTCATTTTAGATAATGAAACATTTATAGGTAACCAAACATACCCTATTATAGGTAATTTCATTTCGTGCTAATTTTAAACGTCAAAAATATAGATAGTAGGTGACCCGTTCTAGGCTTCTAGTTGGTTCTGAATGCTTCACCGATCTCACTTCTCCATTCGCCGCGAGCTCACGACTGTTACACCGAAATTCATATCCACGACTTCAAGACCTAAGTCCATCTCTATTCTCTCTCTCCTCCAATCATGCAGTTCCATGGCAGAGTTCAAGCAAGCTCACGCCCATCTCATCGCCACCGCCCGAATCAAAGACACATTCGTCGCCACCAAAGTGATGGAGTTCTACGCCGTCTCCGCCAAGAACACCCGCTGCGCTTCCCAGGTTTTCCACCAAATCGATAGTCCTGATTCGTACTCGTGGACCACCATGATCAGAGCTTACCTCGAGGCCAAAAACCCAGATCACGCAATTGAAATTTATTGGAAAATGAGGGCGAATGGAGTGGAACTGAACAGGTTTACGCTCCTGCACGTCCTCAAGGCCTATGCGTTTAGACCCAGTTACAGAGAAGGTATTGTTGTTCATGGGAAAATTGTAAAGTTGGGTTTTTACTTGGATCCGTTCATATGCAATGCTCTGATACACATGTACTCCAAATGTGGGGATATATGTAGTGCTCAGCAAGTGTTCAATGAAATGCCTGAACGGACTCTGGTTAATTGGAATACTATAATTGCTGCTTGTTTCAGTTGTGGGGATGTTGAGAATGGGCGTAGGCTGTTTGGTGAATTGCCTGAAAGAAACATCGAGTCGTGGAATGTGGTGATTGTGGGATATAACAAGTTGGGGTATGTTGACATTGCGAGATCCTGGTTTGATAAAATGCTGCACAGAGACTTGGTCTCTTGGAGTGCCATGATTTCAGGATACGTACACAATAAGAGGGCCATGGAAGCTTTGGAACTTTTCAAGAAAATGCAGTTTTCTGGATTGAGTCCTGATAGTATAACACTCACCAGCATTCTCTCAGCGTGCGTACAGATTGGGGCTCTGGACATGGGAAGGTGGATCCATGCCTATATGGAGAAGAAAAAACTAACCCATGATGTTATTTTGGCCACTTGTCTTATTGATATGTATGCCAAATGCGGATTAATTGAAACTGCTTTTGTGTTGTTTCATGGTATGCCGATGAAAAATCTGTGCATGTGGAATGCTATGCTCTCGGGGCTTTCCATTCATGGCCATGGTTCTGCTGTCATGGAGGTGTTTAGAGAGATGGAGTTTGATGGAATGGAATTTGATGATGTGACTTTTGTTGCTGTTCTATCGGTGTGCAGTCATGTAGGATGGGTTGATGAAGGCTGGAAGCAATTCAATCGAATGAGTAAAGACTTTGGCATTGTGCCGAAGATTGAGCACTATGGATGTATGGTTGATTTGCTCAGCCGTGCAGGGCTAATTGATGAAGCTATAGAGCTAATTAAAACCATGCCCATTGAACCAAATGTGGTTATATGGGGAGCTTTGCTCAATGCTTGTAAAATCCATGGGTATGAAGATATTGGAGGGGATTTAGGGGAATATGCCCTGAAATCTGCAGTGGGAGATGGGGGAGGATGCACCACACTTCTGTCGAACATGTTCGCAAGTAGAAATCAGTGGACACAGGTTGAGAAAACCCGGAGGATGATGAGAGTGAAGAAGACACCTGGCTGCAGCTCAATTGAAGTGAATGGTGTAGTCCACGAGTTCTTTGTAGGGGACAGGTTAAATTCCAATTGGAGTGAGGTGAGTGATGTTATAGAGCGGATCAACAGTCACATAGAATTTGAGGTGTCTGGGCTATCATTAGTTTCTTGCATATAGATGAGTCCATTATTTGAGCCAAGGAGTTGGGTTTGAGATGCCTATCATCCCAATGTCGAGGTACATGCATTTCAATGAGACAACTTAAGAGTTGTTTTGTGGTAGTGGAAGATTTTTTCTGCTGAATGGTATGCTCTCTGGGTTTTCGATGAATACTGAATAGAGCTGTTTAAAGATATAGATATGTTTGAATGGAAATGATCAACGTGGCTTGGTTTGTCGGTTGATGATAATCAAGTTAACAAAGGCTTTGGCATGGCACCTAACATCGAACACTATGGATGCATATGCTTGGCAGTGCAGGCTAATTGAAGTTGTATTGATTATTAAAACCGTGCCTGTAGAGCCAAATGTAGTGATATGGGGAGCTTTGCTCAGGCTCTATAAGATCCCCGAGTAAAGCGAAGCCATCCATGGGTTTGATCAGTGGATGGAAGTTGAGAAATCTGAGGATGTTTAAGGGTGAGAAGATACCTGGGCGAGGCTAAACCCGAAAGTCCCGATATCTCTGTGAATCATCCAATGCTATTAAGCATCCAAAGTTCGCTCAGGGGATGGGGTTTTTTGGTAGCGATATCAGAACGTGTTTTATGCTTTTGAATATACCTATTTTTAATTTTGATTTTCAAAAAAAATTATTTTTAAATGCAGAAAAATAAAAATACAATTAAAATGTTTTCAATTTTTATTTTCTGTTTTCCAGCAAACCCATCCTCCTACTATTCAGTCCGGCGACTCTCCCTGCATGATCAAGTCCGGCAATGCCCTCCCCCTAAGCAATTCAGTTCAAAAATGCCTCCCTCGTGCAATCCAGTCTGACACTGCCTCACCCCCGCGATCCAGCCGTTCTGTTTTCTAAAATTATTTTTAATTTTACAAAAAATAACTTTCAAACAAAAATATTATATCTAATTTGTTATAAAATAATTTTCAAATACAATTTGTAAACACTATAAAAACAAAAGCACAAAATAACATCAAAAATACCCTAATTTTTAACTGAAGCAGAAACTAGCGTATTAAAATACCTAGAGTCGATTTGATTTAAATTTAAAATTTTATATTCTTTTTCTAAAATAAAATTAAATTGCGAATTAAATTATAATTTTAAAATAAATTCTTGATAGAAAAACTTTCTTAAAATTTTTAATTAAATTCTAAAAAAAATTTAAAAAATTTAAAAAATTCAAATAATCAAAATAAGAAATACTTAAATCTTCCACGAAAATCATAATTTAATTTAAAAATAAAAAATAATTAAAAACAAACTTTAAAAACAACTATAACCAACCGTTTCAAAAAGCAGATTTTAAATTTAAATTATTATTAAATTAAGGTGAAAGTCCATTTTTAAAACGGATGCAGATAAAAGAGAAACTGTCATGGAATTTTGAATGAAAAGAACCAAATACTGTATTTAAATCCGACAACAAAAGAGACTATCTGTTTCCTCACTTAAAAGTTGAAAAGAAAGTGCCGAGAAAAGCAAAACATGTCCATTTTAACAAGGTCCACATAAAAGACAATCTTCTCAACTTAACTATTGAACTTCAACAAGGTCCACAAAAAGAGTAGAGCCAATATCAGTCACTTTGCCTGCAATGCCTATATATTCCAACTATTGCCTGACTTCAACTCTCTTCTTCTGCCACAGCCTATCAAGAGCACTATCAGCATCTCCCTGCGAAGTTAACCAAAACAAACATTCATGTTCACGGCAGACAAAGCACCCAAAATACTAGGAATAAGAAACAATACAGACCTGGGCTCTAACGAAGCCACAAAGAGCAAAAGTCGAAAACTGGCCAGTGAACACACCATTCTCATCCAAATGCCCAACATTGATCTGGACAGATGCATGATCCTTAGAGGTGATCAGCCTATTAGTGGCAGAGCTGTAACACCACACAAATAGGATTGCATGTAAGATCTCTCATATCCATACGAAATGTTACAGCAGAAAAGTATGTGCATAAGTATATATACCACTTCCTGGGGATATAGAGGTCCATGTTTTTTCCCTCCTCGTTCTGCATCTTTGTGGATTGTTTTGTTGCACAACCTTAATTTATAAGATCTTAGACGCAAAAGGAAAATATTAAATCAAACAAGCACCTAAGCAAAAATGATTTGAATGAAATGCGAAAATTGAGAGACATTAATTGGCTATTGAAGATAACAACAAAACTCAACCCACCAGACAGCAAGAGACTTAAAATGAAAATCATACACTTTAGCTCATTGAGGATATAAAGCTAATTTTTCAGATCATTAAAGCAAAAAATTACATTTTTTGTATGATCCTCATTCAGAATGATTTCCTGAATCATTTTCTTTGCTTTAGAGAAAAACACACACAGGGGGAAGACATTATAAGTGATCATAATCCTCAAATTTTGATACCAAAAACGAAGATTGAAACATTTCAATCTTTAAGGATATTTGTATTTGCGTGATGGATCTTAAGTTGATCTATTGGGACATGAAAATGGCACAGAATTTAAAGGGATTTTCACACGGACACAACACCAGGTGCTTGACGCATATCAGTTTAATATTTTGGCGCATTACCCACCAGCAAACTGTTTTCTGTGGGTGGATTTGAAAAGACTTTTTTGATAGACACACACACACGACTTACTTATGAACATGAATTCAGACATACAAACAAACGAAAACTGACCCACAAAACAAATTGACAAACATAAAACTAGCCGCTCAAAGAGGATATGATATGATATGATATGATATGATATGCCAGATCTATAAAAATAATCGATACAACAATAACAAAAAGAAAACCTAGAATTTAAAACGAAAAATTACTCAAATTTTGACATGCTACTATCAACATAATAGTCAAACAGATCTGCGACGCACAGACACTGGAAACTGGAGAGACGAGGGAGAGGAAGGTTTACCAGGAGGGGTGTGCGACAGACACTGAAGAGACCTCGGACGATGACTGCTGTGCAGGGCTGAGATCAATGTTTCGTAGGCACGGCTTATATAGTCTAGGGTTTCTTCGTTGGTTTACAGTTAAATCGCACGATTTCCCCTCGCCTAGTCGCCTTAGGTGTTCCGCTCGCTCGCTCGCTCGCGTGTGACTTCCATGCGACGTAGTTTCATTTAATTTAACGTGTATTTCTCAGGATTATAAATGCATTCATAAAATTATAAAACAAAAACAATAAAAATCCCTTGCAGCATTGGATGACTAATAAATAATATAATAATTTTACACGAGTGGGTGAGTGTGTTGATTAATTTATATTTTATTATTTTTATTTGTGAGAATTTCTTAGTCATTTTACGTATAAATATTATAATAATTTCACACAAGTGGGTGTATTTTTAAGATTTGAGGATGTGAGCATCCTTCATCATTAATTTCATTATGGCGTACCGGTGCATCACCTTCATAGCATGAGTATAAAATTTCATAGCACAAGAAGCCATATTTCATGGATGATATAACCATGGGCTTTGGCATAGGCCTTTCCTAGTCATAGTCGAGGCATGATTAACTTAGTAAGAGGAGATTTTTTTTCCCCTTGAATTTGAAAAGATGCTAATTACTTTTGTAATGTTAGTTGATTTTCTTCACATTAATTTATTTTTAGAGGACTATGCTTCGTGTGCCTGAAAATGGAATTAGCTTGTTTCCTGATGTTGACTTTGCTTATATTGCAGCATAGAGAGAGTTCAGGAGGAGGATTAGTTGGTATCAAATTCTTTTTTTGGCTTGTATAAATCCATTTATGTTATTTATGGATTTTTTTTGTGTCGATCTTTATGTTTTTTTTTTAAAACAATATTTGTCATTGCTAAGCTTTTCATGTTGAAAGCAAGTTCAATTTGAAACAGACAATGTTCTTAATTATTACATCGTTTTTCTTATGATTTATAGTTTTTATAAATTTAAAAAATCAGATTGCTCACAAAGTTGATATGTTAGAAGATGATCAGATTGCAAACTATAGCCAAGTGCTTCAAATGACTTAAAGAAAGGGTGTAGTTCATGTAAAGGAAGAAAACGGATAAAATGTTCATAGGAGATTATATTGGCATTTATATTTGAGGTGGCACAATAGCATGAAAGTGATAATATAGACGCACTTTGATAATGATGATAAACAAATCATTTATATGAATAAAATATAACATATAATAATTGATTCTCATATGAGGTATGCCATATTGAGAAAGATGGGCTGTGTTGAAATTTTTTAGTATGACAGTTTCAACATTTCCGACTACAATAATAGAATTAATTTGGTAAATATTGTGTTTTTTTGTTTGGTTTGCTTTTGGTAAAATTTGTAAATACTAGTTTCTTTAGGTTATATGTTGGAGGAGTTGAAGATTACGAAAATTGTTTTGTGTTGTTTGTGGGTAGTCTTGGCTTTGGGGAGAGCTTCAGAAAGATCTATGCCCTGCTGCAGTGTTTTTGCAAGGTTGCTAGCGAGGCTACAGTGTTTTTGGGCTGCAGTAATTTTCAAACCCCGTTTTGTCCAATTTTCGACTCCTAAGCTGGAAAATATGCAATACAATTTCAATCTACAATCAAGTGTACAGGGTTCATTTTTTGATTTTTCAAGTTTATTTTTTCTAGCCTCCAGCAACAATCCTACATTTGTCTTGGTCTCACATTGTGTTGAATGGAGACAATTATGCTCAATGGTCACGAGTCAGGACTATAATAAAATGAGAGCGAAGTCTAAGATCAGTTTGGTTGATAGCTTTTTTTTTTTTTTTGTGACTCGTCAATAATCAACTTTTACTGAATTTGTTATATGACAACAATGCAATTCTACAGTATTTTTTGGTAATTTATTCAACATAAAAATAATGACATTGTAGCCTCAATTATGACACTTCGATTTTGTTATTGAGGTTTATAATAATTTGTGTCCACAATTCTCTATTACTAATGCTCCTAATAGTATCAACTTAGGAATAAGTTGAGTGATTTTGGCAAGTTAATTTCTCAGTTGATGAGAGATTGATTGATACGGTGATAACTTACAACCCAAAAGAGATTTTTTTCAACTTTGATAAGGAAAAAAAAAAAAAGAGATAATTAATCGTGAAAAGTTTTTAGAGATCCTTTTCATTTAGAAACAATAACAAAGATAAGGAAAAAAAAAATAACACAAACTAAACTAAAAAAATATAAGAAACTGGAAATGTCTCATCCTATAAACTTCAATCCACATTTTGTCCATTTTGGTAGCATACACACATATTCAACAACTCTTCAAATTATTCTACTTTAATTGCATAATGAGCCAAAAAGTAAGAAGAATCTTCAACAAAGGAACGAGGATCATCACGCAGTCCCACATATCATAATTAACATTAGGATAGTCGATTGAAAATGAAGAAAGAAAGGTTGCACATAAAAAGAAAGGCAATCACATAATACAGTTGCAGCAACAATTATAGATGCACAGAAAGATTGACAGCAAAAAAAAAAGACATTATTTAAGACCTTTCGCACACGTGGTGTGGTTTTGTCATTTTGAATTTTAACAGCAATGCCCTTAATATCCAAACCTGACTCGGCGGGAAAACAGTCACTCGACGCAGTTTGGGAACAAGATCCCCTTCAACAAAGTCCTCGGCGCGAGCAACACAGATGACAGATGGGTTGTAGTTGGTTGGTATAGGAGGAGGAGGGTTTAGTGAAATTAATTGGTTGCTGCAGGGAAGAGAAGAGACGATGGTAACTAATCGTAGAATGAAAAGTTTTTAGAGATCCTTCTCACTAAGAAACAATAACAAGATAAGAAAGAAAAAAATTAACATAAATCAAACTCCAAAAATATAAGAAGCTGGAAATATCTCATTGTATAAACTTCAATTCACATTTTGTACATTCTTGTAGCATACACACATATTCAACAACTCTTCAAATTATTCTATTTTAAGTGCATAATGAGCCAAGAAGTAAGAAGAATATTCAACAAAGGAACGAATCAATATTAAGGTAGACATCAGCGTCATTGTAGATCATGTACGCAGTCCCACATATCATAATTAACATTATTAGGATAGTCATCAGACCTTGCTATATCTGATAGCTCATCGCTGATTGTGATCATCTTCGAAATAACCGCCCACAAATAAACTAAGACGAGGATGGTCGATTGACAATGAATTAAGAAAGCTTGCACATAAGAAGAAAGGCAATTGATCACATAATACAGTTGCAGCAACCTGGGGAAAAATCCGTCAGCAACAATTATAGATGCACAGTAACATTGACAGTAAAAAAGAGACATTATTATAAGACCATTTGACCCTTGGGTCCATTTCCTACTCCTCAAGAAAACTTCTATATTTAACATCCATTTCTGCATCGCAATTAAACATATATACATATATATAACAAATGCTCTTCAGAAGATTCTCATTTCGGAGAAACCCGAGCCTAATGAAAATATATTGGGAAATGATCAAACCGCGTACTACACTGTTTCTGCTGCCTGGTAACTTAATACACTTTGATTTTTATGTTTGGAAACTCATTTCATTTGTCAATTTATATGTAAGCACTCAGTTCCATTTTTCATCCATTCCGCTCAAATTTTCTCACCAACAAAACTCTAAACAGTAAGCAATAAAAGCCTCAGTTTTTAGTAGAGCATGCATGCATGTATGTTTGTAGTAGACGTTTTTTGTTTTTTGAATGCTTATTTGACGTTTTGTTTTTGTTTTTGTTTTAATAAAAAAAAAAAGATAAAAATCAGCCCAGAAAAGAAATGATTAAAAAAAAACAAATCTCCCCAAACATTACAGAAACACAACCTCGGACTCTTGGTCTTGGCAGATTTAAATAGAAGCAATTAACGTTAAGAAGAACACAAATTAAAGAAAGGTAGACATACAGGAGGGCATGCAGTCAACAATTGCGGCTAGACACGGCTCACCATCCAAAAAGAAAGAAAAAGAAGAAGAAAGAAAAAAAGGTTACGCAAACCTTTTGTCAAAAACGGTGTGCCAAACGCGGAAAAGAACGCGGTACCTGCAGCCTATAAATAGGCACTCCCACGGCAGTATAATTGTATCCCAGCAGCAAGTCCCAAATACGGGAGAGAGAGAGAAAAAGAGATAGAAAAGAAATAGAGAGAGGAGAAAAATAGAGAGAGAGAAAATTATCAATTTGATAATTTCTCGGGTGTATTTGGGTATTGGGATCGAGTGTTTGTAAACACAGTGTATTTTTCTCTCCATAGTAAAAATATCGCGAGGCTCCGTGGACGTAGGGAATTTCCGAACCACGTAAAATTCTCGGTGGCCATTTTATTTCCTCCTATTTCCGGATTTCCTCCCAACAACCGGTATCGTAGCTCGGGTCCGAATTCTCTTGACAAATTCGAGTATGCTGCGTGGGTCGGCGATGTCGATGCTCGGGGAAAGATAGGTTGTTCTGAGTATTTCGGTGTTGTGTGTATACGTACCACTCGCGTATACCGGCTTGTTCAATGCATACGGTAAAATAGTAGGTTCGAGTTCGAGGAGGTGCCATGGCGTCCGAGAAGGATTCATACAAGATCGAGAAATTCGACGGGACGATTTCGGCGAAGCGGATGGAGGACTATCCGTACCGGAAAGACTTGTACCGCCGATGGGAGAAAAGCCGGCGGAAATAAAAGACGACGATTGGAAGGTGCTAGATGGGAAAGCCTTGGGGGCGGTCCGTCTAAGCTGACGAGATCCGTGGCCTTCAACGTCAAAGACCAGGATACAACTCGAGGGTGATAAAAGCTCTCTCGAATATGTACGAGCGACCCTCTGCGCCTCACAAGGTATTTTTAATTAAGAAGTCGTTTAATTTAAAAATGCCGGGGGGATGGGAATTGTTTAGAGAGCGGGGGATCTAAATTCCTTCAATGAGGCCAAAGACCAATTAAAATCGGTAAAATTACTTTCACCGACGTAAATGCCGGTGCCTTGCTTAAGACTATGCCGTAAGGTTGGCGGGGCGGAGGGTTTTTTTTTTTTTTTTTTTTGGGAAAAAAAAAAGGGAATTCGAAGTAGTAGACATGATCATGACGGAGGAGATCGGGAGGAAGGAAGAAGGCCCTCCCACATCGGCATCGAGATTAAATCCGGAGAGCAGAGGTAGAGGCGAAAACAGAGGCACTCGAGCAGGAGATCTACATCAGGAATGGTAGATCCAAATCCGAAGTCGCCAATTCCAAACCAACAAAGGTAAAAATAAAATTGAATGTTGGAATTGTGGAAAATTGGGACATTTTAAGTCCGAGTGCGGGTGGGAAAAAGGAAGACGACGTGCATGGAAGTGCAAATGTCGCATCGATGATGCTCTCATATGCTCTATGGAGAGCAAGACGGAATCTTGGGTGCTAGATTCAGGAGCTTCATTTCACGCTACCTCAAACAAAGAAGTGTTCGAGGATTATGTTGCGGGAAATCGAGAAAAAGGTGTATCTCGGCAAGATCGGGCGTGCGACGTCGTTGGTCAAGGAACGAGCGATCAAGCTCAATGGATCGATGGAGGCTGAAAGATGTGAGACATGTACCTAGTCTTAAAAGAATTAATTTCCATCGGACAATTGGCAAAAGATGGCTACGTGTCCACTTTTATGGAGACACCTGGAAGATTTCCAAAGGAGCCATGACTATGCACGGGGTAAGAAGCATGGAACTCTTTACACAACTTTGAATGGAAATTGTTTTATTACGGTTGCGAGTGTAAAGATGACCCAAATCCGTGGCACCAAAGACTTGGTCACATGAGTGCAAAGGGAATAGAAGTCAGCATTCAAAAGGAAGTGCCGGGAGTAAAATCAATAGATATTGATTTGTGTGGGGGGTGGTTTTTGGGGGGAGAAAAAGGGCAGTTAAAAAAGAGAGGGGGAACCCCAAAGGAATCAAAGCTCGAATTGATTCACACGATGTTTGGGGACCGGCTCAGTTTCATCAATTGGAGGTAAGCATTATTTTGTTACCTTTATTGATGATCATTCCAGGAAAGTATGGGTATACTTCATCGGAGGGGGTTTAAGTATTTGATACATTCAAAAGTTGGAAAGCGATGGTCGAGAATGAAACCGATTTGAAGGTCAAAAGGGGGGGTCGGTGGATAATGGTGGAAATATGAAGACACCAGATTTAAAACGGTTCGTTATGAGAGCGGAATCAAGCTTGAGAGAACCGTGCCGGGGACACCACAACAGAATGGCATAGCAGAACGGATGAACCGGACGTTGACCGAAAGAGCCGAAGTATGCGCAGACATGCGGTGGTTGCCGGGGGGGGCGAGGGGGAGGGGGGGGGGGATGGCAACACAAGAGCCTCACCTCATCAATCGTGGACCATCAACACCTCTAGAGTTCAAAATACCGGAAGAAGTTTGGACGGGAAAAGAGGTTAGACTTTCACATTTGAAAGTATTTGGTTGTGTCTCTTATGTGCATATTAGTGATAATGCTAGAAGTAAACTTGACGCTAAATCACTTAAATGCACATTTGTTGGTTATGGTGGTATGAATTTGGTTATAGATGTTGGGATAACCAAAATAAGAAAATCATTAGAAGTAGAGATGTTGTGTTTAATGAAAAAGTCCGTATAAAGATAGAGACACGACCAAATCCACTAGTCAAGTGGATCATGAGCCTGTTGAGCCCGATGATGTCCCGGATAGTGTAGCTATCAAAACATGCCGAAAACCTCGGGTGGAGGAAGTTACAGGACAAGCTAGTGAAGAGCCACAGGATCAAGCTCCTACATTGAGGAGATCCAGCGACCGCATGTACCAAACAGGGGGAAGTACTTAAATTATTTGTCGCTAATGAGATGGAGGAGAACCCGAGTCTATGAAGCATGTCGGTAGATGATGCGAGCAAGTGGGAGCTTGCAATGGAAGATGAAATGAAGTCTCTTATATCCAACCGGACTTGGGAGTTAGCAAAGCTACCGGCCGGCAAGAAAGCTTTGCAAAACAAATGGGTGTACCGAGTTAAGGAGGAGCATGATGGCTCCAAGCGATATAAAGCAAGACTGGTGGTTAAAGGCTTCCAACAGAAGGAAGGTATTGACTACACCTGAAATATTCTCTCCAGGTTGTTAAACTAACTACCATTCGGTCAGCTTAAGCATTGTAGCAGAAATGATCTATATCTAGAGCAACTAGATGTAAAGACAGCTTTTCTCCATGGAGATTTGGAGGAAGAGATATACATGCAAAGAACCGGAAGGATTCACAAATGAGGGCAATGAAGATTTGGTATGCGAGTTGACCAAAAGCTTGTATGGTTTAAAACAAGCACCCCGACAATGGTACAAGAAATTTGATGGTTTCATGCAGGATAATTGCTATCCGAGATGCAATGCGACCACCGTTGTTACTTCAAGAAAGTTGATTCCAGCTTTATTATCTTGCTACTTTATGTTGATGACATGTTAATAAGCGGGAGCAAATCTAGATGAGATCAACAGGTTGAAGAGGCAGTTGTCCAGGTGAATTTGAGATGAAGGACTTGGGTGCAAGAAAGCAAATACTTGGAATGAGGATTAGCAGAGATGAGACGGGGAGGTACCTTACAATTATCTCAAGCAAATATATTTGTAAAATTTTACAAAGGTTTAGTATGGGTGATGCTAAACCGGTAAGGACACCTCTTACTAATCATTTCAAGTTATCAAAGGAGCAATGTCCAAAGGCAGATGAAGAGAAGGATTACATGGCTAAGGTTCCATATGCCTCGGCCATTGGAAGCTTGATGTATGCCATGGTGTGCACGAGACCGAGATATTGCTCATGCAGGTGGGAGCAAGTGAGCGATTTATGTCTAATCCAGAAAGCAGATTGGGAAGCAGAAAATGGATACTTAGATACCTGCGATGTACTACTAACAAATGTCTATGTTTCGAAAAGGTGAACCGAAGTTGCAGGGGCTATTTGATGCTGATTTCTTGGAGAAATAGACCACGGAGGAGCACTACGGGATATGTGTTCACGTTGGGGACTACAGGAAGGTGGGATGGGGGAATTCCGGAGGGAAAATTGTGGCTCTATCTACAACCTGAGGCGGAGTATGTTGCGTGAAGAAGCCTCGAGCAGGAGTTTATTTGGTTACAAGGATTATTAGCAGAAATGGGTTTTAAGCAAGGGGTGGATGTATTGCATAGTGACAGTCAGAGTGCAATACACTTGGCCAAGAATTCAGCATTTCATTCAAGGACCAAGCATATTGGACTTCGTTATCATTTCATTCGATCACTTCTGGAGGATGAAGTGTTGACACTTGTGAAGATACAAGGGAGCAAGAACCCAGAGGGATATGTTAACCAAAGCGGTCACTACGGACAAATTAGAGTTGTGCGCAACTCTAATTGGTCTTCAAAATAGTCAAGACGAAAGAAGAGCTTGGGGGTGTGAAAGACAGATTGAAATCAGTCTTCAAGTGGGAGATTGTCAACAATTGCGGCTAGACACGGCTCACCATCCAAAAAGAAAGAAAAAGAAGAAGAAAGAAAAAAAGGTTACGCAAACCTTTTGTCAAAAACGGTGTGCCAAACGCGGAAAAGAACGCGGTACCTGCAGCCTATAAATAGGCACTCCCACGGCAGTATAATTGTATCCCAGCAACAAGTCCCAAATACGGGAGAGAGAGAGAAAAAGAGATAGAAAAGAAATAGAGAGAGGAGAAAAATAGAGAGAGAGAGAAAATTATCAATTTGATAATTTCTCGGGTGTATTTGGGTATTGGGATCGAGTGTTTGTAAACACAATGTATTTTTCCTCCATAAGAAAAATACTGGGAGGGTTGGGGACGTAGGGAATTTCCCGAACCACGTAAAATTTTCGGTGTGCCATTTTATTTCCTCCTATTTCCGGATTTCCTCCCAACAATGCAGGGGAGAGTAAATGTGCATGAGTTATTCAAAATTTGATGAGTAAAAACTAATTAATCAGTGGGTCGTCCATAATTAATGATGATGCAGAGACGGAATGAACAAGGTTGAAGGAATGCAAAACCTAATTAAATTCATGGCGTTGAGGGCTTTGGGGCGATGGAGGGTGATAACATAACAGCGACGCCGTTTGGGAACACGATCCCCTTCAACAAGTCCTCGATCACCGCCGGCCATGGCTGGCTGCTAATCCTCGGCGCGGGCAACACAGATGGGTTGTCATTGGTTGGTATAGGAGGAGGGAGGGTTGAGTGAAATTGGTTGCTGCAGTGCAGGGAAGAGAAGAGACGATGGTCGGGGCAGCAAATCGGCAAAATGTCAAATTAAATGAAGACGCCCGCAGAGAGCGCCGAAGAAGATGGGGCTGTTTTTTTTTTTTTTTTAAATTTTAAATATTTAAATGTTAAACTACGTCGTATGCAGTTACAGCAGGAAATTTTCGCAGCAGACGATCCGAACTCATCCGCATGTGTCCACTGTCTACCCCACACGAAGAGAGGAGAGGAGAAGGGTCCTGCTTCCTCCGTCTTCCCAGTTCCCGCCATCAACACCCACAACACACACACAGTCACACACACAGGGGGGGATCGAAGTTGCAGTAGAAAATGGAGCTGAGCTTTAGCGGGAACGCTCTGAAAACCCTTTCTCGCTGCATCACCTGCCTCGCTCGTATCGGCAGCGAGCTCGTCATTGAAGCTTCTCCTTCTCGCGTACGCTTCTGTGTGTGTGTGTGTGTGTTTTTTTTTTCTTTTATGGATCATTCATCGATTGATGGCTCCAAACTAGCCTTTTTTTTGTTCCATTAATCGATTTCTTAAACCTAGTTTTATGCTCAAGTTCACCATCAATTGCCTGTTGATAGGGTTTGTTGATTGCATCTCATATACTGCCCAATTTATTTTTTAGATACTTGCATCGTTGGAGATATTGTAGTTTCCGTATTCCCAAATTTCGTTCATTTTGCGGTACTTACGTCTTTTTAAGCTACACTTTTAGGGCCATGCTGGGTTGTGTTTATGATTTTTTTTTTCAGTATGCTGTTGCGCGAGTGGAATTTGGTAGGAAAGAGCATGTGATTGAAACACAACTCGTGTGAAAAGATGGGGCTTTAAATTGCCAAGAGGGTTCATTTTCTCTGGTTTGTTGCACACTTGCACTAAAGATAGCGGATTTTCATTTTTCTAGCACTTTTCTCAGCGACAAATGGGTTGAAATTATGTGTAGCAGTGCATCAGTTATTTTGATGAATCCATATACACCATCTTAACACGTTGAAACTCATATTTATGTGCAGCTTGCTTTTCACACTCTCAATTCGTCGCGGTCAGCTTATCAGTCAATCTCATTTGACCCTGATTTTTTTGACAAGTATGCCATTTCTGGCAGCGAAGTGAAATTTAGTGTTCTGTTGAAGGTACGAATCAATGTTTCAGCCTTGATTGATCATATTGTATACCATATACGCGGTTGTGTTAGTGAGATTATCTTTTAACTGAATGTTTGTAGGCCATTTGTTCTGTTCTTAGGGCTCCAATCTCCAGTATTGATCATTTGTCTGTGCATCTGCCAGATCATGAGGCCTCAAAAGTGCAGTGGACTTTGGCCTGTTATAATGGTTAAGTAGCTTTTACATCGTGTAAATGTTGGTTATTTGATTAAAATGTCTTCTAGGTGCAGACCCTGCAAGTGATTTACTTATTCTTATCAAGTTTATAACATAACATCATAGACAAAATATTTCAGGGGTAAGAAAAGCATACTGGATAACTTGCAATGTTGAGCCCGATATTCAACACCTTTCCCTTGACAGAAGAAGATTTCCCAGCAACTTAGTGGTGAGGCCTCGTGATCTTAACAAACTGCTTGCTAATTTTCAGTCATCTCTTCAGGAGATTACAATCATTGCTACAGAACCAACTTCCTTACCCTCCGATGCTGCAAGTGAAATAGGAGGGAAAGCTGTTGAACTTAGAAGTTATATAGATCCAACCAAAGGTAGTTTGGGACTCCTGTTTGTATTTGTAGTTTGAATTTATCAAAAACCATGTTGGAATTAAAACCCTATGTCTAAACTAAAAGCTTTTTCTACCAACTCCTGGTTGAAGATGTTTCAATGTTCAATTCCAGACAATGACTCATCTCTACACACTCAACTATGGATTGATCCCACAGAAGAGTTTCTGCAATATACTCACACAGGGGATCCTGTAGATGTGACCTTTGGTGTAAAGGAATTGAAGGTACTCAAAGCAATGCGCTATATCTTTTTGAGTATTATTTATATGATGGTCGTCTGTTAAGTAGCACACCTCCAAAGATTAAATTTTCCATGTGATTGATGCTAAAATATTCACCTAAGTTTATAATTTTATTTTGTTAGGTTTAACATGACAGCATCTTATGTGCATTTTGAGATCAGTCTATATATCTCATTTATGTAAAAACTTTAATGCAATGTCTTTTAATTTTCAAATTTCAGGCCTTCGTTTCTTTTTGTGAGGGATGTGAAGTTGACACCCATTTATTTTTTGAAAAAGCTGGCGAGTAAGTTAGTAGTATTTCCCTTTGGGGCATGTTTTTCATTTTCTCTATTCCGGCTTATGTTCATTTTCATCATTCCCTGCCCTGGAGTCTTAAAGAAACAAACATTGGGCAGGGGATCAAAGTCTTAAGTGAAGAATCATACAGATTTAGGGTAGTACAAGACCTGCTTCTCACCTCATTTGAGGATCTGAAGAGTGGGGTTCACTTCCAATTTAGTAAAAAACATAGTTATTTAAGGTGCAAGGGCCGCCCCTTGCCTAGGCACAAAGCACAAACAAAAGCATGTGCCAAGGGAAGCAAGGTGCAAATTTTTTATTAAAAAAAAATCTAAAATATACTAATAATATGCATATTATCTCATACATATATGATATCTTACATCAATCACAACAGATAAGACTATATATTACATTTTAATTTGTTAGATAATAATATACATATTATCTTAGAGGAGACTGTCATACATATACATATATGAACAGCAGAGAGCACCAATTTTCTAATAAAAATCAGAATACATATTAATCATGAGACTGTAAGAGCCTAGTGGATAATAATCAGAGGGTTATTATTATCCAAAAAAGAAGACTATATTCATCGTTTTGCTTGAAAAAAAAACCCTATGAGCTACAGCAGAGACAGCTGACAAAAAAGAAAAAGAAAAAGAGGGTAGTCAGGTATAGCTTGCAGCAGAAGAGAAAAGAAGAGAAGAAGAAGAGAAAATAAGAAGTGCTAAAAAAAAAGAAAATAAAAAAGAAGCGATACTGGAGGCTAAGACCTAGGGCTTCCCTGGAGTGACAATCATTGGTTTTCGGCTTTTCTTTTCTTTTTTTTCTTTTATATTTACAGTAAACGTCGCCTTGCTTCCTCAAGGCGTGCCTTCTCTCTGCCTTGTGCCTGGGACAAAAGTGCCAAAAAGCACGCTTTAACTATGTTTCATGGAACTCACCTCGCCTGAGACGAAGCGAAATGCATAGGCTGTGCCGGGCGCCTAAGCACTTCTTTAATAACTATGGTTAAAAACCTGTTGGTTTTAAATTGGAATATGAGTATGACAATTGCCTTTCCTTTTTATTTCTTTCAGTTTCTACATTGATTGCATGGGGTATGTGATTGAATATTTTTTATTAAAGTATATGATTTGAATATTATACTTGTATTTGTGACACAGGCCTATTTTGATGGCACCAAAATTTGTTCTGGATGATGGATCAAGTTCATACTTTGATGCTGCACTTGTCCTTGCAACAATGCTTGTGTCACAGATACGTATGGGAAATCCCTCAGAACCTCCAATGGCTGCCACGATGCATGATCAGGCCCAAGAACAGAGAGAAAAGGCAGGTGTAACTGTTTCCGGGCACACTTCTGATCACACCAAAATTTGGTCTGAACTTACAGGTACGGACATGGTAACTATACATTGTCTTAATGATGATTATCGTTGGGTAATTCTGGCTATTAAAGGACTTAAACTGCAAATAGGAAGTGGAGCCAGGAGCAATAGTGGTTCTGAAGAAAGAAGGCTTCAAGGTGAAGGAAATCCAGCAGCTAATGAAAGGAGGGAAAGGATTAACACAATGCAAATTTCAGGGGATAGATTTGCTAGTGCAAATGTTCCTGTTGACTCTACCATGTATCCTGAATTTTACTTTCTATGTTATGCTTTTCAGATGTTTGTGTAAACATTTTTATGTTCATTTATCAAATGTTGCCACCCCCCACTTTTTGTTTCGTTATTGCATATTTAAATTAAACTTGAAAAAGCATTTCAAATTTTGTAAGGCATGGACACAAATGAAATTGATTCATCTCCTTGTTTCAAATCTAGTTGTGACATATTTAGTGTGTCATTAACACGTAATGTAGCTTTTATGTTTTTAAAGCCATGGATTTTAGGCATACTTTACTCCTGTGTTTATCACCTCAAGACATGAGATGACTATAACACTAAGGGGGTGGCGCTTTTCTTTTAGTTGCCAAGCCTTTTGGCCTTAGGTTGAACTTCAAGCCTCCATGAGGTGTTGGTTAATTTCATTTTGAAGACCTATGAAACAGTGACGAGAAGATAGATGCCTAGCAGCAGAATTATCATATTTATTGGATAGGTTTCAATAGCATATCACAAATGTGTTGGTGATAAAATCTTTTTTCAAAGACCGAAGGGTTTACAATATTTTAAATTTCTTTTTAGATTTTGAGAGAATTCAGTGATAGATTTGTCATAACCGTGTACAGTGTACTTATGAACTTGATATTTAATTATAGGTTCCTGATTATTTCTTATGAAATAGTGAATCAAGCTCTGTTACGCAGCACCACTTCCCGCTGTTCTTTATTGATATCAACGAGTTATTTTCTTGACTAAAATAGTAGCTGCCATCCTATGGAAACAGATCGTGATGGAGCTCCTAAAGGTTTGACTAATTTTTATTTCCTTTCAAATTATCTACTTTACCATAATTTAATATTTTTCCATTCTGCCATTTTCAGAAACAACTCAAGTTCATGGTCCAACGCAGCATCATCCTAGTAATTGGGTAGATGCAGGTGAGGATGAAGATGATGATGACGGAGAAGATGATGAACTTTGTGTTCAGCCTACCCCTCCATACGTTAGAGAACAACAGTCATGATGAAACGCTTTGTCTAAAGTCCTGGAATGAAACACAGCCACTTCCCTTACAGCCCAGTATATACCTTGGTCCTTGGATTACAGAACTTGATATGATATCACCCATGAAATTTAGTTATTGTTTGAAATTTGAAGCAATTTTTGGTTGAATATTTATGGAATGGTCAACTCCGTGGGATTGTTCCGTTGGATGGGATGGAGAACAGGGAATCGTTATTACAGTGGAATTCTCGCTCTCCATTACAGTGCTTCAGCGTGTGAAATCGAACGGAATCGTTATTGCCATCTGAAGGAATGAAGTAAAATGTCTATATTACCTTAAATTTCATTCCATTGCCAGAAAGCAAAAAAAAAAAACACACATTCCAAATCCTCATTAGACATGTAGTGTTTCGATGGCTGTTGACAAGCATGACCACGGCCTTCTGCTGCCCGATTCCGCAAAGACCCATACACAAATTACAAGGTTTAAACATCATTCAAGTTGCCTTGCATTTCAGGAAAAAAAATGTATTGCCTCACAATTTGCGCTCCCAATGCTATATGCTACTTAACATTCAATAGAAATAACCAGAAAACTCGGTAGACATTGAATCACTACAAGAAGTATACGCATATTCCACATGAGTGATGGGTGTAGTTTCCTTCGAACCAGTTTTTCATCATCAGCTATGGAAAAGGCCTCTTTAGCATTTTGTGTGAACAAAAAAGGATGTGACGTGAAAGCTGCAATATTCTAAAGCAACTGCAAAAGAAGATAAAAGGAAAATTACAATTTTAACCAAGCGATCCAATAATAACTTGAGGTAATAGTGATTCAATGAACAAAATTTTCAAATATACGAAATCAATAAAAAAAATGGCACACCATCAATCAACCCATTTTACTTGGGTAACTAATTAATATAAATGGGAAAATTTTAAATGCACTCAGAGCATCCACCTTGTTTGACATCTCCACTCACGAGGATGAATAATATATATATTTCTCAAAATTTACTTATTTTTTAAATACATAAAAAAGTTTACAAGTATAATAATATATATTAAAAAATTATAAAAAATATTTGAAAATAAATAGTAAAATTTTAAATATGAAAATTTATTATTTATTTCTTATTTCTATACCTCTAGTACTTAACTTTATGTATATTTTTTTTCTTAAATTATAAAAAAAATTTTAATTATTTCAAACGTATCGTGAATGCTCTCAAACTATGTTCTCATCCAAAGCACCTAACATGCCCTTCAATACCATTAACATCATAATGTGAACTAATCATAATTACCACAAGAATTGTATGATAGAATACTTTTACCCTCTGTTTGGCTAGATATGAAAATAGGATGGAAAAAAATGGATGGAAAAGAGATGAAAAGAAAAAAAGAGTGGTTGGTTAAGATAGAAAAAAGGTAGAAAAGATATAAAAATAATTTATTTTAATATATAATAAAAAAATAAAAAATTAATTTGTCTATTTTACCCTTTTCGAAAAAACTATTTGTCCATCTTCCATGCTGATCTACCACACTATTTTTTTCATGTTAATAAGGGTAATTTTGTAATATCATTTTACTGTACACTTTTCATGCCTTTTCATGCAATCTTGGGTGAGAAAACGTTCACTAATACCCCCATACTATTTTTTTTTGTTAGTTTTCCACTTCTATGGGTCTTCTTATAGCATCCAAGCAGGAAAAATAAAATTTTCTGCCCTTTTTCCTTACTTTTTCCATAGCATCCAAGCATAAGGTTAATTTAAATCATTGATATGTTTTCAACAGTTATTAGACTGCTACCTACCATATTCAATATAGCGGAGATGAAGTTGTGTCCAATAAACTCGAACATGTCACGCTTGCAAGCATCACACACCAAAAAAAAAAAAATCTTTGCCCATTTTCGGTGTACTTGCACTTGCTAAGGGTGTTCAAGATCATGATGGTGTCGTCGCGGAAACATAGACAATCTAGTGGTTGTCGATGAATTGGGAATGTTTGTGTCCTTTTGGTAAGGTTATAAACGAATCGTAGTAAGGTGTTCGAATGTGTTCGTTAATATTCCTTAACAAACCAAACCGAACACGAGCCTTAACCTATAAACTGTTCACGAACATTACTCTATTATTCACGAACAATTCACGAACGTTCACGAACATGTGTTCACAAACGCTTCCGAATGCAATTATAAAATCATAAAAATTTATAAAAAGAATCGATATTGTAAACTTATCCAAAAAAATACAATTAATTAATTGATAGATTATGTTATTTTTGTTTAATATGTTTAAATAATTGATATATATAGTTCATAAAAATATTATTATTATAATAATAATAAACAAATAAATCAAAAACATATATTTTTTATTTAATAATAATATTAAAGTATATACTTATTAAATTATATTTAATAAAAATAACTTTTATATATATTAATTGTTTTGTATTTTTTTTCAGAAAAAGTTTTTACGAACACGAACGATATTTACGAAATGTTCGTGAACACTTATTTATGAACGTTCGCAAACATATTCACAAATATAACAATGATGTTCACGAATTGTTCACGAATGACATTATTTCTTAATGAGCGAATATAAACAATCTTTTACCAGGCCAAACATGAACTTGTTCATGAACGTTTGATTCATTTATAGCCCTACCTTTTAACATCCTCGATTTGATTCCACCAGATTATTGAGAGAGGTCATCACGCGATGTGGGCAGCTTACACCCTCATTTTAAAAATAATTAAATATTTTTTTTATGTATTAATATTTTTAATAAAGAAAAAACTCAAATAAATATTATCAACACATTTCAATAAACTTTTTAAATAGTTTTAAAAATATGATTGTTTAGGTGGATGTCTAAAAAAATATGATTATTTTTTAAATAATAAATTTAAAAATACAAACATCTCCAAACCATCAATCACCATGACCTGGTCCGTGACTCCCTGTGGATATGAGGATGGGCTGAATTTGTGGGATGGGCATTATTATTATTATTATATATAATAATATATATTGGAGCTCGGTAAAGATCAACCATTCTTACCAGTTGTAGCGTTGACCGATCCTGTGTTTAAAACCCAAAGGGTCCTCCCAGAGCAGACCCGGTCCCGGAACCAACGTACCAGGTCCAATAAAAAAACACAAAAACAAAAAAGTAAAAATGTAAACAAGTAAAACATATTCGTTCTTTCTTTAGAGATTCATTCAAAGGACATTAATTACTTTATTGGGAATAAAGACGACACATATATAATTAATTAAGTGACGCGTCACACTCACACGAGAATGATGATGATTTTCTTAGATTTTGTTTTTTTGAGGCTGTTGGCGCATAGACATGTGAATAAAAACAGTAGGACATAGGAAGAGGATCCCAACTCTCAAACATCTTCTGTTTTTTTTTTTTTTGGTGGGGGGAAGAAGATAAGCAACGGTCAAAAAGGTATATAACAACTGTCTGGTGACTGGTGACTGGTGACTGGTTACTGGTGAAGGCCGCGAACCGAACCCACTAAAACAGGTATCATTTACTTCATGCATAGCCCTTCTTATTTCTTAAAACCCCACTACAGCTGAGAAGGCCTGAAGGTGTGAGTGACTGTCACTGACTAAGATGATTAATTGATTATTAATATTCAACAATGGCCAACTCGTGTAGTAATATTACTATTGCATGGCTTCTGGCGATCTGGGTCGCACTTTTCTTCGCCGCGTTCCTCTCCGCTTCCGACTACCAACTGACGTGGACGCCGGACGCCGTCGTCAGATCCGGCCACTGCGCGGGGACCGTGCCCGAGTGCCTCGCTTCCGGCGACGGGCAGGAGTTCCAGATGGACTCGGAGATCCACCGGCGGGTGCTGTACCCGAACCAGCTCTTCATCGGCTACGCCGCGCTGTCCCGGGGCAACGTGCCGTGCTCCCACCGTGGCGCGTCGTACTACAACTGCCACCCCGGTGCGTTGGCAAACACGTACTCCCGCGGCTGCAGCGCCATCACTCGTTGCAGGACTACTTAGTTTTTATATATATAAATAATTTTAGTGTGAATTGTTTTTATAAAAATGGGTTTGTTCCACGGAAGGGTAGAGTACTAGAAAATGGTGGTGGAAGGATGGATTTGAAGGTGTTTTAATGGAGAGTAATGGTTGTATTTCAGTATCATATTTAATTTTAGTGGCGGACTTTGTGACTCTAAACATTATTATTGTTTTTATATTATCATCGGATCGATCGAGTTTCCATTGTTTTCAAATGATTAGATGAATTTGTGTTTTGTTTCAAATGAGGAGTAAGTTGACCTCTGAAGAGCTCAATAATTTATGGGCTACTTATAGATAGAGAAAAATCAGTACTGAAGAGTAAACAAAATTCTGGATTGAGTATGCTCAAAATAAAGTTCAATTTGAAGGGTTGATTAGATGGGGGATAGATAAATGAAAGATGCAGATATTGTGAAAGATGCAGCAGAAGAAATTGGTGCTCAGGATAAGGACACTAGTCTTGCTACATCTAGTTCACAAAAGAAAATCACACTTGAAGCTTCTCATACTTAAGATTTTACGCTTTACAAGGCACAAGGTACTCAACAGACTATATTTTAAGAATCCATGGTGTCAAAGTTGAATGAGAAGAGATATCGTGATCATTAGAAAGCTATAATAAATTTGAAAAATGATATCTCCTCGCTGAAAACTGATGTCAAGACTACTATTTAAATTGTACAAGCTTAGGTTTCTGGTCTCGAAGAAAAACTACACTCAGTGAGCAGTGAATTGAACAAAGACTCAAAACCAACAAAAAAAAATGTTGGGCCTTATTATTGACTGTTCAATTGGTAGCAGGTGGGAGTGGTGTGAAATCTATAAAAGTGGCCTATACTTTAGCTACAGCTCCTTATGAGCTTGACACAAGGTTGCTTGGTGCTATGATTATCAAGGACTTGATTGAGCCCATTCCAGTGTTTTTGTCAATTTGGAGAATGCAGATATCACTACTAAATAAAGAGGCCTTTGGATAATTGTGGAGCGAGTCATCTTGGAAGGTTCACCAGAAAGTCCACTCGAGTTCATTCAGGTTTAGGTTGCCAATGTAATATGTAGCACCATTTTAGAGTCCGGAGAGATTAAAGTGTAGGGGAAGGTAGAATACGGGATTCCCTATTTGACAAAGGCGGGCTATTTTTGAAGTGGATGTCAGCATAATTCTGTGCAGGCAAATAGACCAGGCTGGGATGATTGGTTGCATTCTAGACCAGGAAGCAAGCTTCATGAGTGTTGGGCGGATTTCTCCAAGGAAGCAAGCTGTCATGGCGATTGGAGTGGATGAGAGACCAAACTAGGAGACCCTGAGGAGGATTGGTGACATTCCAGCAATTGAGGAGTTCTTTTTCCTTGTTAGAGTCCCACATTGGAAAAGTAACCAACCATAATATGCTTTATATAGATCCAAGGTAGCCTCTCCTATAGCCAATTGGTTTTAGGATGTAGGTCCTTGGATTCTAATATGGTATCAGAGCAGGTTATGTTTTCACTCACGATGTTCATTCGTGAGGAGTTTGTTTCCAATGTTCCGCCTTACCCACGATTTCCGGCCGTGTGTATTATCCACGTTGCCACGTGAGGGGGGTGTGTTAGAGTCCCACATTGGAAAAGTAACCAACCATAATATGCTTGATATAGATCCAAGGGTAGCCTCTCCTATAGCCAATTGGTTTTAGGATGTAGGTCCTGGGATTCTTAATATTCCTCAAGTTTATAATTTGATGCATGTATATGGAATGTAGTTCAAAGTTCATGCAGTTTTAAATCTTTTTCCAGAGATCCAATTTCATTTTCAGTAAATAGCAAAAAAAAAAAAAAAAAAACTATCTTCCTACGACGAATTTGGTCCTATTGCCTCCATTACGATTTTTATCAGGTTAATCTGTTGACAACCATTGCTTTTGATGTTTGGAGCCAGTGCAGCATTAATGACCCGTTAATTTATAACAGGAAGCAATGATACATCCATTAACCAGTCTTGGGGAGGGAGATGGAGAGGTTATGCGGTGTTACATATGCAGCAACGCCGACTGCATAACCTGCGAATGCAAAACCGGTGATCTGCACACAAGGAAAACCTGTTTTACTATAACAAATTGGATTAAATATTTCATTGAAACAACATCAAACAACGTAGGAGTGTTCTAAAACTAATATTAGATTCACTCCTAACTGCTCCGTGCATATCTCATGAGTGAAGCGCTCTTTCAAGATGCTAAATAAAGGAGCTTTTTGGTTTGCTCCAACGCAGCACCAAAGAACAACCTCAAAGCAATTTCAAAAGATACTTTTTCCAGTACCAAAAGAAGTCTATTTTTTCCATCCCCATGAAAGCCACTCCAGTTGCAGAGCCAATGACTAGCATAGAACCACTAGTGCCAGCGCAATATGCAATCAACTGCCAGAACTCAAAATCTTGAGATTACGAAGAGAGGTTGTACATTCCCATTGCTGCAGCAACTAGAGGGACATTGTCTATAATTGCAGACACAAAACCTATTGTGATTGCAACAAGTTGAGAACTGGGGATATGTGCATCAAGGTAATTTGCTAGCTCCCGAAGAACACCTGCTATCTCAAGGCTGTAGAACCTCACAAAATAATATTAGTCTAATCCCAATCAATGTATCAACTAACACAAGTTGGAACTAATGCAGTGTGTATTTAAATTAATTCATACCTTTTCATCCATTGTTTTGAAACTTGTCAACTGAACAAAACAATGCAACTATACAAAGGAAAGACCAATATATGAGCAACTATACCCAAAAAATTGAAATACATATTGATAAGTAGCACACAAAAGGTCCATAGTTGAACTGGTTGCATCAAACTTCCTTGGCTAGCACTACCGACTAAAATATAGGAGTTTGGTAACTAGAATCTAGTTGACTTGTATACAATGTCAACACCATGCATTACACTAGAAAGAAAAAAGATATTCACTTTGACTGGATTAGCAATAAGTGCTTTCTTTGCACAAGACAAACAAAAATCTCCTACATCATTTCATTAGGAACCTCTACAACTTGCTTTTTACCGTCAAGAAATAACTAACTAATTTGGTTGTTGAAATATATCAACCTTAAATAATATTTAAATATTGTTCACAATAAGTTTGGAAAAGAGAAATATAGAAATCGTGTTGTATATTTAAAGTACTCTCTTGTGTGTTGGTTATGTTTTTTTTTTTTAGTGTTTATGAACATGCTCCAATAAGCATGCATGACTATTGTATTGTGCTTGACATCAATGAAGACCAATTTAAAAGAACAATTATTATTACTTTATTATAAGTTATGCTAGGTGGTTTTATGTGTTAGATTCCATGTCATTGTATGGTATAAACTCCGAATGTATACTTTTTTTTTTTTTGAGATCATGGTCATAATCACTTAATTCGAGTGCATTTCTTCTTTGCAATAACAAAAGCTATCATTTTATTTAAAATGTGTAAAAAGTTTTGCTTGTGTTAAGACAAGATAAGTTTTTGATCCATTAAATCATACAAGTTGCAAAACCAATTCATATTACATCGATTTATGGAGACAAAATTTATTGGTGCTCTATATAGGCAACGTATATTAATTACATAATTAAACAAGCGTGGACATTTTCGTCACTAAAGATCTGAGGGGCATAGGCTTGTTCCATGACAACCTGAGGGGGATAATAGAAGAAAAGTTGTTCTCTTCCTTTGCCCGGTTCTCCTACTCCCTTGCCCGGTTCTCCTCCCTTGCCCTTGCCTGGTTCTCCTCCTTTGGCCTGTTCTCCTCCCTTGCCCTTGCCATGTTCTCCTCCTTTGTCCTGTTCTCCTCCCTTGCCTTTGCCTTGTTCTCCTCCTTTGTCCTGTTCTCCTCCCTTGCCTTTGCCTTGTTCTCCTCCCTTGCCCTTGCCTTGTTCTCCTCCCTTGCCGTGTTCTCCTCCCTTGCCATGTCCCTGTTCTCCTCCTTTGCCCTGTTCACCTCCCTTGCCCTTTTTGCAATTGCTATTGTTGGCATTATTGATATTTTCATTTGCATTTGCATTTCCACCACCTTCATTTTTCTTAACATCTTTGATATTGTCTTTTTTGTAGTTGCCTAGTGCTTGTGGTTGTGTTGGTGTCGGCAGTGATACTTTTTCTTGTTTTAGAATCTCAATCTGTCTTCCTGAATGCTTATATATGAATTTCACAAGCACTATTGGGTCGAATGTCCCTTTCACAATGAAATTTGACTTCGATTTTGGATCAACCTCAATCGTCATAACCCCTTTATACATATGAATGCAAAAAAAAAAAAAAACTTAAAAGAAGACAGTCTAAAATAAGCTTTTCGAAAAGAAGTAAATAATTATAAAATAATATTTTACCATCCATCTTCTTAATGCATTTCTTGACATCACCAACACAGTTCTCACAATGCGCCAACACTTTGAAGACCACAATTACAACTTGGGGACGTTTCTGCAAGTTCAAAGTTTCAACATTGGGTTGATGATACTAACTATATATACAAGCACTAATAAGAGCACACCATTAAGATTATATAATTTTGAGAGCCTTAATATATATTTTATATTGTTGAGGCTTAACGCATTGAAATAACATAAGTAATATGATTTAATTTGGACAGACCTCTAATTCATTCTTGGCTGCTTCAGCCTTAGCTTTTAGGTCTTTTTCCTTGGCATCATTGGGCAGTGGTATTGGTGATATGAGCTCCACGTGTTTTTGGGTTTTCTTCTGAAGCCTTTGCTGTACCTTCCTTGGATCCGCCTTGGACCCCTTCACTACCACCCTGTGATTCTTCATATCCGCCACAATCTCTTCAACTCCTACATACATACATAATTACAAACAAACTGACTAAAACCCAAAACAAACACATGGAAACTCATAATTGACCAATGAACTATTTTGGTTCATGTGGGCATTCCATGTAATAATTAACTATATAGCAGCATACTTCCCAGAGTTCACTTTCGGTGTATGGTTTGGTTTAAGTTATTCACGTTCCAAATTTGAGTCAAATGAGTTTATTTATAAATATAAGAAGTGGGATAGGACATGAATTACCATCAAAGAACTTCAAGCTCTTGACCACCTTGTCGGCGCAGCCTTGACAATGAAGGTAGAGTCCCAACACAATGCCTGCATCGGTTTTCTGATTTTGTGGGTTCTGTTTCTTCTCCGGCGCCGGCTCCGCAGCTTTCCCTTCATTCTTTCCTTCCTTCTTCGATTCTCCCCCTCCCTCGCCCATACAGCTCCAACACACACACACACACACACACGCACGTACCCACCAAAATTCTATTTATTTTTATAATACAGGGTGACGAGAAGAGGCCGGTGTGTGGGCTGATTTGGAATGGTACAAGCAAAAATGACCACTTTTTAACAGCTCAAAAATGTTGCTAGAGATAGACCAAACTTAACGGTGCATTTTTGAACAGACAAGGGGGCGTTAATTAATTAACATACCAAAAGGCATTCATGGCTGGAAGATTTAGAGAATTAGAAATACATATATCGGTTAGCAGAAATGAAAGGAACGTGATGCCAATTAATGCTGCATTAATTTTAATTAATGGAATTATAACAGGTCAATCGTATCAGACGTAAATTAATGCTGCATGCCTGCATTTGGTCACTTTTTATTTGATTTTCACAATAAATAAAATTTTGATAATTTTAACAATAAAATTTACTTAATTATCTTGTAGCATCATGCATCAAAATCATATTTTATTGCTACAATAAAACCTCATTTAATTTATATTACAAGCGTACAAGAAGGAGTTCTCTCCAACCCCTCTGAGTCTCTCTCCTGCAATCTCTCCCGCGCTTGCCTCTCCCTCCCCAACCCCTCTTGCTGCCCTCTCCCTCTTCCGACTACACACACTCTCTCTCTCTCTCTCTATCCCCGCCACGAACGAAGGTTAGGCACGGTCTCGGGATGCTGGAGGCTCTTCAGGGGAGGTCAGGCACGGCCGAGGTTGGTTGGTGGAAGCTTGTCAGGGCACAGCCGAGTGCTGCCGGAAGTTGGTTGGATTGCACTGACAGCATCCTCCTCTTCTCCAATTTTCGATTGATGGGCCTGATGATCCAATTTGCAGGTTTGTTTGGAAATTTTGTTTTGAACCCAGTACCACTCTTTGTGAGCAGTGGGCACAGGTTACAGGTAGGAACTGCATGGGATCCACTTTTGAATCTCTTCCGATTTCTGGTTTCAACTCATGAAGGTTCATCAATCAGGATAACAAAACCAACATGAAAATGGCACACAACACTACGTGGCATGGACCAATAGTTCTCTACATCTTTCCACTAGCTAAAATGAATCAGGGGCAAATAGTTCTCCACATCTTTACGCGAGCCAGTGATTTGACTGGAGAGGAACACAGACTATTAATTATCCTTAGAGGCATACTTCATGAAATTGCAAAAACCCTCTTATAGACCATGTTTTATTTTCTGCGTTGACATTTCAACCCCATTTCTCTGGCAATGGCGGGTAGCCATCTCTCTCCCCTAATTCTTTTCAGTTCTCCCACTCTTTCTTCCTCTTTTCAGTTCTGCTTTTGAAAAACTCTTCCAGCAAACTGGTCAATCTTTTACATGAGGCGCGTGCATAAAAAAATACACTGTGACATTAAACCCCTAATAACAATATTTTTATAAAAAAAAAAAAAGTAAAAAATTAAAAACACACAATACATAAAACAGAATAGAACAGAACATACAATCTTATTTTTGCCTAGGCCAGTCTTGTCTACTTTAATTAGCTTATATAAATTGTAGGGAAACCTAAAATACTCTGGACAACAATGCAATCTTCCTATGTACAGTAGCCTTGATTAATTACTTGGATGGCTAAATGGAGATTAGTTCAACTAAGAATGCTTTCACCCAGAGAGTCAGCTCGACGGTCAAGAAGAAGAAGGAAACAGGTTCAGTTGACTGAACTTGAGGGGTAGGTTGGTCCTATGTAGTATGTATGAGATTTTGTAATTTTTTTTTTTTTTGTTATCCTCATCGACAGATTAACTCATCATGGTTCTTAATTAGGTTGCTGAACTGAGAGTTGAGAATTATACTCTAATGAAGCGTTTAAAGAACTTGCTCCAAAAGTACAACAATGCTGCAATTGACAATAGAGTTTTAAAAGCTAACATCGAAACACTGAGAGCAAGGGTAAGGTGTTCACATGTATCTAATTTTAATGCTAATCCATAAATAATCGAGCATCTTAATACTCTTAATTCATAACTTAAAATTGTGCAATCCAAATCCATTTTCCTAAATTTAATTTTTATTTATGATGGATGATTATAAAATTTAGAGTAAATTGTTGTGTGCCAAAAAAGAGGAGATTGAAATTTTACCTAACCCACTTACACGTTTATTGCTTCAACTTTATTCGTGAAATGGATTGACTTTTATTTGTTGTGCTTGTATCAAGCAGATGGTTTGCTTCAGTGCTGAGATTGATTTGTGATTTGAATAAATGTATGAACAACAAAGCCATAGCAACAGCCAATCATCTTGTGTATATGTTAATTTCATTTTAATTCAAGGTTTAAACTTGTTTTTGTGATTGAAATAATAAATGGAATACAATATCATTGAACGATATAGCCAATTTCCTTGCCGTTACCCAAAAAAATGTTAGATGCACACTATAGATGCAGTGTTACCCATGAGCTCACTTCTGACCAAGTCTTTGTTGATTATTATTATCATTTTTGTTTATAATCATACTTTATTAACATGAATGAACCAAATTTATAATGTTAACCAAGTGCGGCATGCCTAAAATATGATTTCTACATGTTTTGCAACCTATTAAATACACTTGGACATCGTATCACTTTATCTTGGATGGTGTAAAATGAAATTTATCTCAGGGACTTCCTATTTGATTTTATGATAATTATTATGACATTATAGTGTCAATTAACATTATTAGTTTATTTATTATTCGTACAAAAGTCAATAAAAATTGTATTGATTTATTAACATATTATGACCGGATGACATTGGTTATATACATGTAATAGGATAATTTTTTAAAATAATCAAATGCATTTTATTAAATTATATATTAATACTCATGTTGTATGATGGTATATTCAAGATAATGCCTACTATGTAATTCATATTAGTACTAGTTATCAACCCTTTAACCTATTAAGTACGGGCATGAAGAAATCATATTTTTAGTTTTTAATTTTTTGGGAGTGATACAAAAACATTTGAAAACTTAGCACTTCATGATATTGATTATGATTACAAGATAATTTATTGCGAAAACTTAGTGAGTTCCGAGGAAGTTTTATGTTGACTCGCACCCTCACAATACAATATTTGATTTTCATTATTAATGAGAGTGACACTATCGTAAACCCTAGCTATTTGAAACCCATGCTATACAAATACACATGCATACATGGAGAAATTTCATTATCAAAACTCTAATTGTGTTCCTAGAATGGTGCTTTATTTTCAATCACACAAACAAGTATGTTGAATATGACACTTAGTTTGTGTGCATTTGTATTCTAGAAAGATAAAAGAGAGTTTCTTTATTTTGTAATAGCTTCTTATACTTGTAAACTTAAATAGTCTTTATAATGTTTAGACTATTGATAAATTTATCGTAAATCAATAACATAATGTTTTGTAATACTTGTAATTTATTAATATAAGTATAGTTTTCATGAAATCTTGATTGTTTTACACACGATTTAGATATTGCAATTAAAAGAGTTTCATAAGCCTAAATAAGTATTCTTAAAAGGAGATTCATTCACCTCCCCTCTATATCCTTAAGGACCTAACGAATCACTTCTATTCTCAGCACAATATTTCTGCTCCTTCAACCTAGATTTGAGGAGTTTTTAATATTCATCTACGTCAACCTTGGACTTTGTAATCCTCTTCTTTTTGTTTGCTATCCTTGCACGCTTCGTCTGCAAAGTCAATGGAGTAACCAACTGCTGAATTTTAGGAGCTTCACTCACCTTTTTCCCTACAAAATTATCAATTCACCTCCATCAATATTTCAAACGCAAAAATTACACCCTTGAGAGCTTATAAAATATCAAAATACATATCAGCTTTGGCTGTCAATGACCTTGTGTATGTGTTGGCATACTTGCGGTCGTAATCATCCTGGGACAAGTTGAATAGCTAATGAATTTTGGATGTCTTGTTTCATTTTGAAAATACTTGACACAACAAGCAAAGGTTGTCGAGAAATTATATAAACAAGATGTATGAACAGGACATCAATATAGTAAGTTTTAGAAGCTATAGCAAATATACTTAATAGAAGAAAAAACAGTATATTATAATTAAAACATAAGCAGTTGACTCATTTTGATATATAAGATATAACAGAGAAAACTCAACCAAAAGTTGTCCTCATAATTCAATGTACAAGATGAGTACATTTTGTATGAAGTCAACAATTCAATATGGAGGAGAGAGAATCAGTGCTATTTGAACATTCTGTCAAATCTCATTTCATCCCTCAGGTCACGACAAAATAAACAACCATAGTCTTAAAATAAACAACAATAGTCATATTACATAAGTAGTTACATCACATTATCCCACACTAGCGATTGCCGATTAGGGAAGAAACCCACAAGAAAATTAGGGAAAATGGTTCCACTCCACTACACAATACACATGCCCAACAAGCTAGTTCCACTCCACTACACATGCCATCGCCCATCGGTAGAAACAAAGGGGTTCCATTTGGGGAGCGTGTCCTTAACTGAATACCTTGGAGATCTTTTCAGTGGGCACCAGAGGCAAGTAGGATGCAAACTTGTAACCCTTGTTGGCGCCGCACTGAACCGTCTGGTTGTACTTCTCCGAGCAGAGCGCAGCGGTGGGGACCATCACTTGGGCAACCCGAGGGAACAGAGGAAGCTTATGCAGTGAGTGCCAAGTGGAGACAGCGTACTCCTCGGCGGCGTGCTCGCACTTGTCGTAGAGCCCCTTCGCCGCGGGCTCCCACTTGGTGTACACGCTCAAAGCAAGCCCCGATGCAGCACCCAGCACACCAGACTGCTGGACCTCAGAAACCACAGCCCGAGCCACATTGGGAGCCATCTGAGCAGCAGAGACTGCTTGGGTGGAGACTTGCTTCACCATAACAGGTGCACGCCGATCCAGCTCGGTCACAGACTCAAACACCTGGTGGGGATTTTTATTTTTAAATCCAGACAATATATATAATATCAGTAGAAATGTACACAAGAACGAGCGCTGCAACAGCACGTCTGCACACCAATTCTATGTACCCTCTCAGGTTCGATTCCATCCACTCATTATATGATTCATTTCCTTTCCTTCTCTTTCTTTGCCTTCTTTCGAAAATTGCCAAAAACATGTGTTTTTTTGGTTTGAGTTGCGACTTACATTGAAGACAAACACACACGCGACAAAGACAACCACAATTTCGACAATCATCCGAAGGTGAAAATTAAGGAGCAAATGTGGAGTTTCATACCTTTTCATCAACGAACTTGAGGAGCTCAATTGGCACGCCCTGGTATTTCTCATAGACAGGGCCGACAACAGTCTTCACCTTTTCCTCTACGGATTCGACGCCGGGCTTCAGGGGACCAGATTTCTCCTTGGCACAACCATAGAGGTGTGAGAAGTACACAGCAGCGTGTTGTGCGGTAACTTGAACGAATTCTAGGTACTTCAGCTTCTCCTTATCCGTCAGGCGCTTCGTGAATCATGCATGGGAATTGAGAAATCAATGGTTAACAGTCATTAAATTGTTAAAACCTTAGGAATTTAGTTTTTTTTTTTTTTTTAAAAACCCAACAATTAACGTTATCGAAGATAAAACGTTAAAACATCTTAATTGAGTAGTTGATGTTCATTTCAGACGAGAAAAAGATACCCTGTTTCTCTAAATGGTCCGCGTTTAAAACGAAACAAAACAATTCAAAACGCATGTTGATTAGTTCTTCTAGCAAAATCAAGCAAAAACTAATCAAAAGACGTATATCATGAAGGAAAATTAAATACATGTTTTGAATAATTAATACTTTTCCCATACCGATGATGATTAACAGACATACGACCAAAGACAACCAGAGATAGGATTGGTTATGGAGAATATAAAATCATACCAACTCGGGCTCAGAATCCTGAGATTGCGTAGCCATATCAGCCATGAACAAGACAACCAGAGATGGGATTGGTTACGGAGAGAGCGAGAAGATCATAAATATGGAGAGGAGCGAGTGGGTCATAAATATGAACCATTTTATGGAGATCTCCGCACGACAGATCGGACGAGGAGGTGACAGATGTGTGGCTTCGGAGCGTTCAATTGGCGTCAATGTCTCGTCTTTGACGACTTCTAGGCTGAGCTCATTATGACCGACCAACGACTGTTCACTAACGTGAAATGCGTGCGAGTACGGAAATCTGGGTGGGTGGGACCCTACAATGCGTGGGTGGATCAATTAATATATATGCCTGCTCATATTCCATTTTATTTTCATTTTTATTTTATTTTTCATTTTTTGCATTTGAAATGTAAATAGGGAAAATGCCTGTAAAATATTATACCTCGAATACGAATAAATTAATTTTCCTCATGTTGATAAAAATTTTCTTGCATATGAAATCTTTTTATCTATTTAATTCTCTTTTTATTTTTTGTATTGATGTCCACATCCAAAACACAAAGATATTTTGCTACCATACCAAATTGCGAGCCAAGCCAACAACCCTCTTCTCCATCTCCGAGTCTACACCCAATGCCACACTACTTATATTGCGAGCCGACAGTCCGACATGGATGAGCTTATACTTGACTTGGTGTCAACCACCTGAATTGTTAGAGAGGAGTACGGTGGCGTCCATGTACAAGTAGCCACAGTGATAGTAACAACGGCCTTGTTTGAATCGGCCCGATTTGTTGTAAATGATATTTTTTTCATGGGTGGGATCGTGTCACATCTGGTTATCAATTCAGTTAATTTAACTTGTTAAAATATTTGATTTTATGGGTAATATTTTATTAGAATAATATTGCTTACTGTTGAAATCGTGTACCCTTTGTTTGGTATAGTATAGAAATGGTGTGAAAAAATTTTAGATGGAAAAAGTATGAAAAGAAAAAGGGTGAAAAATTAATTTTTTATAGTGTTGTTTGGTTAAGATAGAAAAAGGGTAGAAAATTATTTGATGATAATTTAGATTGAAAAAAAAATAATAAATTTAAAAATATAAATAGATAAAATATCATATTTATCCTTATTCTTACCCTCAAATAACATAAACGACTAACGAATTATTTATGAGATATATATTTTTTCTTTATCAAAACAAAACCCATGTGATGCTTCTCACGGGAGTCCAACATAAAGTCCCATTGGCAACTGGAGTCCAACGCAGAGTCCCAGGCATCTGCTCCACTATGATCTGCTCCATGCCGCCCCCACTCGCCGATCTGCTTTACGACGATTTGCTCCATGTCGATCTACTTCTCGCCACTCCCCATCTGTCCATCACCGTAGATCTATTCCATGGCGATCTGCCCGCTCTATCCATCACCGAACCATGGCGATCTGCCCGCTCCATGGAGTCCAATGGCTAGAAGGTAGGTCGGTGGGTATTTATGGAAGAAAAGACTGGAGATAGTTTTCCACCGATAATTACACCGATTTGCCTGTCATAAAAATCTAGCCGTTAAGGCTGCTGTAGACACCACTTTTTTATGTCTACTATATATTTTCTATTCTTGCTAAACAACGAAAAACTCATTTTTCGCCTATTTTTCATACCTTTTTAGTTTTCCACCACAAATCCATAATAGTTACAAATCATTTTGCATAATGGTGGATAATTATGATCATTTGGCGACATGCTAAATCATTAGAGGGATAAGAGTTACAAATAAATTACGATTATTCACATCAGTTATAATTTTATGGCGTTGAGAGACGCACATATCATTTATTCATTTATCTTTTATTGTAGTTTTAATATACTGCATGTGATATTGGCCAATGAACGCTTATTGTCATGCCTTCAACAACATGGTATTAGCGGGCGTTTTTTAAGTGGCGCATGTGCGTGTTACTTAAGGATGGGTAAGGCGGAAAGCATAGCTGGTGCGAATGGAAAAGGCTCTATGGTAGTTTATGCGGGAGATCGATGAAATCCTTTCAGAGTTCAGATGTATCAATCAGGTTAAATGTGGAGGGATTGGAGTATGTTGCTAGTTGAGGATTTAACGAAGAAGATGAGACTTAGAGCTGTTCTCTTGATGAGCTTAAAATAGGATGAAACTAATTTACGTGTACCCCGATCAATATAACTTACTTGAAGGATATACCAAATAGGGGTGAAATCGGTTCGGTTTGGATTAGTTTAAGCTATTTTTCAAACCAATTTGATGTGTTTCGGTTTGAACAAAATCAAATCAAACCAAACCTATTGCTTGGACCAAACCAAACCGGACCGAACTGATTCGGTTTGGTTTGGTTCGGTTTAAACCGGCGGTTTGAATTATTATCAATTTGGATCAGTTTGAGTCGGTTTAGTTCATAAATTTTTAAATTCTTAAAATTAAAATGATATAAAAAAAATAGTGTGTAAGCATATCAATATTAATATATATTAAATTTATATTTATAAGTCTCAAATAATATAATTTACAAATATAACATATCAAGTATTAACAAAATAATCTTAAATAAATAAATCTAAAGCATAAAATAAAAATATAAAATCAGTAAATAATAACATTATTCGGTTCGGTTTGGTTTAAACCACGGTTTTGAAATCTCAAATCAAACCAAACCGATATATTATTCGGTTTCAAACCAAACCAAACCAATTTTTGTTCGGTTTCAACGGTTTGATAGATTGGTGGTTTCGACGGATCGATTTGGACCGGTTTCGGCGGTTTGGCGGTTTAGAGTTACACCCCTACTACCAAAGTGACCAAGTGTTGTATGAGTAAAAACCTTAATGTCGTGACAAAGTGACTTCGGGACAATATATTACAAGCTCTTTAAAATTATTTTTTCAAAATAACAAAAACTATTTTTTAATTTAATAATAAATTTTCTTAAAATACATTTTTTAGTTCATCTATTTAATTTTTTAAAATAAAAATAAATATTGAGGGAGAAAAAAATCACTGAGAGAAAATAATAAATAAAAAGTGAATAGTAATAAATTAAGTTTTAAAAATTCTTATTTATTTTGTTAAAATATAATTTTTAAATATTTTTATTAAGATGACTTTTCACACTATGAAAAAATGTTAATAGAAAATCTAGATGTATGCATTCAAAGTCTAAACCTTGTGCTATTGGCCCAATACTTGTCGGAACTGTAGGCCTGGCAGGACAGGCCCAAATTTGATGTTACACATGTAATTTCATTTCATACGCGGGGTGCATTTTTGACGAAGGCAGAAACCAAGATGGCTGGTGTTCTGCAAGCTCCAATGGCGTCGTCTTCAATCTTCGTTGCTGCTGCTTCTTCTTCTACCACTCCTTCTTCATCGTATTATTCACATAGGCGAGGAGTCCTCAAGTTCATTCGAGGCTTTAGGTGTGCAAGCTCTGCTACTGCTACTGCTACGGCGAGGCTTCCAGTGGCTTCATTAAACCCTAGTAAGGATTCGTTTTTGTCGAAGCTCGCTTCGGTAGCTGCGTCTTCTCCCGAATCTGTTATGAATCGGCCTTCCACTTCCGATTCCCTTCCGTTCCTCGATCTCTTCGATTCTCCTGTGCTCATGGCCTCCCCTGCCCAGGTTGGTCTCTTACTATCGTACTAGTTGGAATAAGCCTGTTTTTTTTGTTTTGTTTTTTGGAGTTTGACGTTACACTCTTACATGATGTGTTTATGTTTGTTCCATTTAGTATTGAATTCTCAGTAATTGTTGAAATTCAATTGTTTTGTTGGATGGCTGTTATGTGTGTGTGTGTGTGTGTTTGTTTTTGGTTTCTTAATGTTTGTTCCATTTAGTTTTGAATTTCAAAAAAAAAAAAATGAAAAATGAAAAAACGTTGGAGGCTAATATTGGACCTCAGGTAAATTTACTAACATTTATTTGATCCACTCCATAAAACAAAGGCTAATAATTTTGATACAATCATACGGTCCTAAATTGAATTGGATTGTTTAATGGCCTGTTATATGTTTATTTTTGCTTTTGTTGCTGGTTTTATATTTTTTATTATTTTACAAATCATTGCAGCATATGTTTACTCTGTAGCATTAAATAGGTTATAGAGTAAGAGAGGCTATTTAAACAACTTGGCACAAAAATAAGGAGGGTTTATATCGGTACAAAAAAGAGAGAAGTGATATAGGCAAAGAATTGCTTAGTAACATGTATTGGAATCACTCCTTACAATAAATACTACTAATTTGTTTAGAACAACAAACCCATGAAGCATTTGTGTCAGTCCTACGAGGAACACTAAGGATGTTTTTTTTATGAAGCTCAGTTTTGGGGATTGCAAAGCTGGGTGTGTTTGATGATTTTGTTTAAGGGATATAGGTGACGATGATGTTAATGTTAGTAAACAAGGGATTAATTTTCAATTTATTGTTAACGCTTCTGAGTAGTGATATCTGATATCTGTTTTCTAATCTGGGCTTATGATGTACTCATTTGCAAGGGAACTCCCACTCCCTTTGTGGTGATAGGTTAACTTTAGATAAAGGAGAAGAGGTGAGAAAATATGGTGCAGAGGGAATGGTTTTTATTTGAGAAATTATGGATATGATTGATGATTTCTGGACGAATTGGATAAGTTGACATTGAAATTAGTTGGCCCTACAAGCCAAAATATAAATATGTGCATTGTGGTAGACAGAGATATAAACCGAGGAAACTTGTCTACAACCTCAAATAATTATGACATTTTGCATAGGATGATGATGAAATGAAAAGAATATCTCAGTTATACTTTGCCCTTCCTTAAATGGTGGACTGCCCAATTATCTTGGGGGAATCAAAATCTGTTTCCTGTCAAGCTTTGTCCGCATCTCTATTTCTTTTTTGCAGTCTAACCATTTTGTCATATGATAGTGTCTTTTTAGTTAATAAATATGTGGGTAGAATGTTGTATTTTTAAAAGAAATTATTTTTAGCTGAACTGAAAAAAAAAATTGTTGTGAAAATAATCAGATGAGTGTTTGGTAAACGATGATTTTAAAAGTATTGTAAATTTTAAAAGTAAATAATAAGTGTCTGTTAAATTTAAAAGACATATGTTGTGAAAGTTTAAAAAGATGAAAATATTTTTTATTTTTTAAATTTTAAACATGCTCTTTTTTTACTTTTACTTTTAAATAATATTAATTATGATGTCAGGGGTTTTCGGACTTCTAAGGTAAGATAGTCAGATGGTCTGACTCTTAAGAGTCCATGCGTTATTCCCATGAGTGGGTTTCTTGTTGGATTCTTGTGGAATTATTGTAATATTTGTATGAGCTCTTCACTTTTATTTGGGTATGACTATTTTTTACCTATTTCTGTGTTCTTTTATTTTTTATTAATACAATGTTTATTACTTATCAAAAAAATATTGATATTTTATAGATTTTAAAATTGTTTCCTAGAAAAGCAACTTTAAAAAGTAACCCTTAAACTATTTTTATTTTTTACCGTAAAGGCATAAACTTTTCTTATAAGTGTTTTTTTTAAATTTATCAAACGGATTTTACTACTTCTGTTTATTTATAAGCAGATGTAGTCTCCTAAAAGTAATGCCAAACTAGCCCAAGATATATTTCAAGCAGCTATTTTAATATTGGCAATTTTCTGTTCTAACATCTCTTTCATTTCATAATATCACTTTATTGGCATGTTTTATGTGGATCATTAATTTATTGCCTATCATTGTTGTTCAAATTATATTCCATGTTCTTTTGCTTGAAACAGGTGGAAAAATCTGTATCTTATGATGAACATAGGCCAACCACCCCTCCACCTGACTTGCCTTCTCTGCTTCTTAATGGTCGAATAGTTTATATTGGCATGCCAGTAAGTTCAGAATCAGCATTATATGTTGAATGTGATATTTTTCTCATGTACTCATATATGATAAGGTTTTCTTATAACTTGTTAATATAAGAAGGTCCTTTCCACCTTAACCATTGCATTGGCTATTGTTATTTCTTTACATCATGTCTCTTACTGTCATGTGGCCTCATTTTCTTGTGGGTTTTATATGGCCTATGCTGTATTTAAGCTTGCTTTGTATCCTTGATGAGACATTAAATATATATATTTTTATAAGTAACAAATTTTTATTAGAAATAAATCACACAAGAAGTGTGCAAAAAGCAGAATAATAACATCATGCTCAAAAAGAATCATTAACAATATTACAAATAGAAGAAAAATGGGACACGCCCGAAGCATATATCCACTCTCTCAAATGATGGATAAAATTAATAGAAATTTCGGTAGCAGGACGCTCCTGATCATCAAACACATGACATTCTGCTCGCACCAAAGGCTCCAGAGAAGGCAAGGGACAGCCCGCTAAACCACCAAATGTCGTCCCATGCCCCTATCCAACATGCAAATAGCATACCAAGTGATGATGGCATCACCCACTGAAGGCCAAACAAGCTCATGAGTCATGACCATATCTGAAAGTTGTCGAGCATATAAACACTAAAGGAAAAGATGGTCCATGAACTCTATTGAAGTCTTACACATGTAACATTAGCTAACAAGAGTGAAATTACGGCACCGCAGATGATCAACAATGAGAATCTTGTCCAGCACCGCAGATGATCAACAATGAGAATCTTGTCAAGCACCGCAGATGAATAACAAGGAGAATCTTGCCAAGCACCGTAGTTCAAGCAAAGAAGGCAATTCTGGATGGCTGTCAGGAAAGCTCTCAAGCCAGACATGCATAAGAAGAGAGTCAAAACTCTTGACCCGGTAGATATGCTCCTAATTGGGTTGCCAACTAGCTTATCTGCTAAAAACCTTGTGGGGAAACTAAATATAACATGTCAAAAAAGAATGAGAAAGTTTTCAATTTTCAATCCTGAGCAGATTACAAAAACAATACCTTTTATTACATGGTAGTATCTTGAAGATAATGAATGTCAACCACAAAAGCAACATGAGAGCACGATATATCTCCAGGTAAATGAGCTTTAGGAGAGAGTTACCACACCAAACATCATCTCAAAAGCAAATAGAAGTACCATCTTCTAACTCAAATTTCACAAACTGAGAGAATGAATCCCATCACTCATGGATGTATTTCCATAACCCTATGTCATGAGGTCCACGAGGCATCAAGGAGATCTAACCTCCACTAGCAATCTCGTACTTCATCGCAGTCACATCCTGCTATAGGGCTCCCTTCTCCACCTCAATCCTCCACAATCATTTTCCAATGAGAGAAGCATTAAATTAGCACAACTTTTTAATGGCCAAACCACCTCGAGAAAGAGGACATACTCTGCCGATTAACTAAATGAATTTTAGGCACACTCACATTGGATCCTCAAAGGAAATTCAGTCACAGCCACAGGAAGAGGGAGCAGAGTACTCCTAACCAAAGTGAGTCAACCTTTCTTGGAGAGGTAAATATGCTTTCACCCGACCAATCGACGCTTTATCCTCACAATAATTGAAATTTAAATAATAGTAGCTTTAAAGGATGCCCCCAAGAGAAGATCCAAATAAAAGAGGGGCAAGTGTGTACTCTGGCACCCTAAGATATTAAACAATTCATAGGAATACAAAGTGCTCTGGATTCTTTTCTAGACATGAATTCTAACTAATTCCTATGATTAGATTATCTTTCTTTTAGTTTTTGTGCCATACCTACTTCAAGGTAATAAGATGATTTATCATTGGCATCCATTTAACTAAGGCTTAAACAGACTGGCCTCTATTTAGGGGCTAAGTTCTAACAAGCCTCCTAAATAGGTTGTAAATTTTGCAAGCTAGGTTTATCTACGTAGGTACCGTATTAATACATGTGCAATAAGTTATTCATTTTACTTGATATTTTGTTTGTCATGTAATACATACAAGTTAATTATTTACTCTATCAGTTGGTGGCTGCAGTCACTGAGCTCGTGGTAGCAGAGTTGATGTACCTGCAATGGATGGATCCTAAAGCCCCAATATATATTTATATTAACTCAACTGGAACAACTCGTGATGACAATGAAACGGTGACTTTTGAATTTCTGTACCTCACATCTTCCATTTAAAGTTATGTCACACATTATATAGTTTCACAAATGCTAAATGCTGGATTATAGTTTCAATTTTTTTTCTACTGATGTTCTTTATAGAAATTAAAACATTAACATATTATGAAAATGCTAATCATTCAGGTTGGGATGGAGACAGAGGGTTTTGCTATCTATGATGCATTGATGCAGATGAAAACTGAGGTACTTTTTGTTTTTGCTATTGTACATTTGTACTTCTATTTGCACTAAATTTTGCCTCAGGTAGACAGGCACTTGTACATCAACCTACAGATCTAATGAAAGATGGTTTCACACCATCATCCATCCTATGCTGCTTTGAAGCATGATCTTACTAGTAGAATTACTTTATGTAGTGGAATACTAAGCGTAAAAACTTTTTGAGTTACAAAATATGAGTGTACTGCTTTACTTTGACTTGTGTCATTTGCAGATTCATACTGTTGCTGTTGGTGCTGCTATAGGTCAAGCCTGTCTCCTACTTGCTGCTGGGACCAAGGGCAAACGGTTTATGATGCCACATGCCAAAGGTTTGATATTTTATCTGCATTTATGAGTTTATCATCCTTTCTTTTGTATCGGGACCATTTCACCTAGCACTTTACCTGTTTCAGCCATGATCCAGCAACCCCGAGTTCCATCATCTGGGCAAATGCCAGCTAGTGATGTTCTTATTCGAGCCAAAGAGGTTAGTTCAGAATTACTTGATTGTTTCCTCACCTTTGAATGTAATTGAGAATGGTAGTTTTGAGGAAATTAACTGGTTTAGTGGCTTTATTTATAATTTGAAAGTATCGTAGCTGGATTTATTTTTGTCAAAAGCCGCACACCCTAAAATAATATAATTTTATTCACCATTCTAAATACAGCTTTTCATTTTTAGGTGATTAATAATAGGGACACGCTTGTAAAACTGTTGGCCAAACACACTGGGAATGTGAGTATGAGCATCATTGCTAGCTTCCTCTGTTGTACTTGCCTAGTGGGTGTGGGCCCAAGATAACTGAGCAGTCATTTGATGATCTTTTCAGTCTCTGGAATCTGTAGCCCGTGTGATGAGAAGACCATTCTATATGGATTCCACGAGGGCTAAAGAATTTGGTGTCGTTGACAAAGCAAGTTTTCTTTCATCCTTTATCAGCGTGGCTTACTTATAAATGATCATGTTCCTATTTCCTAGTGTCTACATTTACTGAGCCACTGTGGGCTCTTGGTCCAGGTTCTTTGGCGTGGTCAGGAAAAGATAATGGCAGATGCTGCTTCACCTGAGGAGTGGGATAGGACTGCGGGCATTGAAGTTGTTGATGCAATCTAACTTTGTTCTTGCACATGCTCACTTTTATAATGCAAGTAAAACATCATTCTCTCCTCTTGTAGTATTATTGTGTTTCTACACCGACTTGAAAATTTTGTTTATATTGTCTTCAACCTACGGCCACTTGGTCCTAGCTTACAAACTCGCTCAAATTTAAAATTAAATAAATAAACAAAATATCAGAATCTTTAGACAAATCACATATTACAGTATTGAATAGAATAGTAGTTCTGGAGAAGGGGTCTACTTGTATATAATGATCCAATTCCAAGTACCTGCTGATATACACTTATTGAAAACGCATATAAACAAGGGAGAGCTGTATGTACATGTGTAGCTGCAAGTTCTCATTGGCAAACACTTTTCTTTCATGTGCTGATTGTTGTGGCAGGAAGTCGTTTAGCAGGCTAAAATGGCTTACAATGATCTGATTTGATCTTTATGGTGTTCCTAGATTTTATTTATTCGATCGAATTCTCTTTAAAGGTTGAGATTTGTTGAAAATTGCCGAGTTAATGCTTTTGGAAGATTTATAATTACACTACAAATTGGATTATTTGAGTTAACAAGCTCAGGAGATATACGTTGATACTAATATCCCCCTCGCCCAGCGGTCAAACAGGCGTTCCAGGTGCAAAACGTCTAGACAGGATAGTCTCATTTGGAACCTGGGCGGTTTATCTTTATAGTAAGTCTGTTTTCGTTTGGGTTGAACAAAAATTAAAATAAAACATAATAAAATTCACATCAAAGTGAAAAAAAATTTGCCTTTTAATTTGAAACAATAATGATATTGATTATAGCATTATATAAAACAAAAGCGAAGTATATGATGGCCATATAGGCTTATAAATTAGCTCTTTGAGAATTCATGAAAGAGTTCAAATATAAATAAGAGAAAATTCTCAGGTATTATGACAATTAGAATGCCTCGCACATTACAAGAAATCTATTTTCAAACAAGACTCATAAACATCCAAGTAAAGTGAAAAAAAAAATGAATATAAATAAAATCATAAAAGATGTAAACAATATGGGCATGTTTGGTACGCAGGAAAGGAAAGGAATCAGATTGCATTCCTTTCCCGCGTTTGGTATAAAAAAGAGTAATAAGTAATTCTGGAAAATTTTCACATGGGGGGAAATTGATTCCCCCCCCCCCCCCTGTTTAAAGGTTCCCTTGTATATGGGAACCTATTTTTCCTTTTTTAACCTTATTTTTTTTATTTTTTCCTTTCCTTCCTCTCTCCCTCTCTCCCCGTCGCCCCACCTCCCTCCCCCTCCCCCTTGCCGCAGCCCTCTCTCCTCTCCCCCCCCCCCTGCCCGCCCCCTCTCTCACTCTCCCCTCCCCCTTGCGGCCGCCCAGCCCTCCTCCCCCCCGCCGATCCGCCGTCGCCCTGCCCCCTCTTTCCTTCCTCTCGTCACACGCAACCCTCCGCCGCCGCCCGATCTCGCCATCGCCCCACCCTCCCCGCCGTCGCCCGCCCCTCTTGCCCTCCCGCCGTCGGATCTCGCCCGCCCCACCCTCCCCGCCGTCACCCCCCCCCCTCTTGCCCTCCCCGCCGTCACCCCCCCCCCTCCCTCTCCCTTTGCACTGCAAACCCCTTCTCCCACTGGTTCCGTCGCCGCCCTGACCTTCCTCCCCGCTGGATCCAATCGCCCACTGTGATAGGCACTGGAAACGAAAGAGAAGAGATGAAATTTTTTTTGATTAATAAAAAAAAATATTTAATAATTTTTAATTAAGGATATTTAAGTAATTACATGAATACATTACCTTATTTGTTTTTGCATATCAAACGTGGGAAAGGTAATCAAAAAATCTATTCCTTTCCCATGTCAATCTTATTACTTTAATGATTCCATTCTACCTAATTTCATTCCCGCGTACCAAACGAGCTATATGAGGATAACAAGACATAAAAGAATGGCGTGAAGATTGATCGATTAATTCTCAATAAAATCTCCAAGGAGTTTGCTGTAACATGTGGAAGGTAAAAAACAAATGTGGGAAGAGTCCTATACTGGTGCAAGAAAAAATGGGAATGAGACAAGATATAAAAGTGGGTTTGTGTAATATTTGCTATTGGCCATTAATGTCAACACCATATGAGCATTTGAGAGTACCATAGTTTTTTTCAAACCAATTATAACACACCCACTGCGTGCGCGCACACATAATTATTAATATATGTGGAGATAGAGTATGATAGAAAATATTTCCAATAATGACTAACAATTATGATGTGTATTGATAGAAAGGAGGGTGTGAATCACCACTCCCTAATTCAATTCTACTTTAAACTACAAAGCTATTAAGTACAAAGTTTTGCATCATAACAAAGTTGTTGTTTCCATTGGATGAAAGGTGTTTTAATTGTTTTCTACCCTTGTTAGTGGCAAGCAGAGCAAAGTTGAGGTCTCATGTGTACAGATAAACTCGTAAAATGATCTCAATTGAGTGAGCTGGAAATTTAATTTGCACATTTTGCAGAAACGCCTTAATTGCTCAAAGGAAATTATTCTATGCCAAAGAAAATGGTTTAACACCTAAAATTCGGACCAGTATTATTTACTTTGGCATTGTTAAACCAAAATTCGTAACATTGTTCCAATGTTATTTTTCGCACTCGCATGTGGGCCCACGTGTGTCCTTCTGTTAGACCACCACGCACTTTTCTCTCCCCCTGCGGCCTGCGCTAGTGCGCTTTCGGTGCGCGCGGGGCTCTCTCTCCTTCGCAAAAACCCTCTCTCGGTCACTCCTTCCACAAACGTTCGAGATGAAATCTGAAGCCCTAGATTTATGAGTCACGACTCGCAGATTTGTCTTCTACCTCCCACGAATTCGAGACCAGTCATGGAGGCTAGCCACCGAATCGACCATTTGGATCTCTGGAAAAGCAAGGCTCGGTCTCTGCAGCTTCGCCTCCGGAACCGATTCAGAGTCGCCACCGATCGTCATTTACGGCGTCATTCGAGCCTCTCAGGCGACGGATATTTCTCTTCAAAGTTGCAGAGGTGGCTGCGCCGCTTTCGAGATTTCCGTCGCGAGTCGCTGCCTTCTTCTTCAGTTTTCTATCGGAAGCGAGGTCAGTCAGGGCCTCTTTGTTCTCGGATCAATTTACGAATTCAAGCTTTTGGTTTGGGTCGGACTATGTTTTCGAAGATTCGATATATCTGCATCCGGCTGTTTTTTTAATCCATCTGGGAACAAATTTATGTCACTTTGTGTTACTTTTTTTATTGGTGCCTTCCAGGTTTTTCAGATTTTTCTAGTGGTTGCAAAGTTGTTTAAGGTCGCTTAGATGATGGAAACTAGGGGTGTAAGTAGGGTGTACTTTACTACTATTATTATTACTATTGTTATGAAAAAAGAAAAAAATTTTTTTTTTCCCCCTTCTCTTTTCCAACGAATTTTTCCCTTCACGAAAAATTCCTTTGTGGGGGCCCCTCCCCCCGTAAGCCCGCCCTCCTAGGGGTGTAAAATGGGTTTAAGCCAGCCGCTGGTCATGCAGGCTTTTTGAAGTCGGCACCTGGCCGATTAAGGGTATTACCTTGGTCCGTTATTGGGAAAAATATTTTCAGCAATAAATGAACATTGGAGGTCCTAGTTTAAGCTTACTCTCAATTTAGGATTGGAAGCTCTAATTTACTTACTATTATGGGTTTAAGCTCCATGGGTCAGCAAGCTTTGAGCGGGCAGGCCGATTAAGGTCGGCCCGTTTAAAGGCTTTTTGTTTTTTGTTTTTATTTTTATTCTTGTTTTTATTTTTTTCCTAAATGACTTTAAATTTAATACATATATTATATTATATAATTTTAATTGAATAATTAGATTTCATATATAAATAATTATAAAATAAAATTAAAATAATATTAGTTTAATTCAATTAATTTATATTTAAAAAAAAAAATAAAATAAAAATAAAACAAAAATTGCGGGCTAGCCAGGGATTGGGCCGGGCCGGGCTGAACTCTATGCAGTCCGTTTAAAATGCGAGCTTAAACGGATCGACCTGTTTTACACCCTATGGTCAAGTTTATGTTTTATGTCCTTATCAACGTCAAATAAATTTAAAAAAAAAAAAGTCTTCTTTCTGCCAATTTAGTTGTTAGAAGTGTCATTTGTCTGGCTCTTAGGATACATCACATAAAAAAGTTTCATTCTTTAGCCTCAAGAATGGACGACATTATGGGGTTTTCAGCTTTAATGTCTTATTCGTAACTTTATTTAGAAAAATACTTGATTTATGCTAGGGGAAAACATATTTGAATAATATGCACTATCGGCATCTGCCATGGGAGTGTTTGCTTTCGTTTAGCTGTCTAATGTGAATAATTTGGCTGCCAGTGATTCTTTTAAATTTGTTATGATTGCAGTGAGCAAGGATGTTGATGCAGAAGAAGATTCGGCCATTGTCCAAATGCTCCAGAGGGTGGCTGTTCCCATTTTAGGGAATGTTTCTCATGTGTTTATGCATGGCTTGAACCGTGTTCATGTATTAAGCTCATCTGTGACTAGATATTTAACTACAGTTATTTTATCTCATGTTTTGGTTTTTTTTTTCTTCTGATGGACGAAATTTGATGCTGTCACAGATATATGGCGCAGAGAAGCTACGTGAGGCCTTGCTTCATAGAACAAAGAACAATTCGCTTTTAACGGTAGCTGCTTATTTCACTGTTGAATTGAATATCGATATGATATACTTAATTATATTATTTAATTTATTTATTCTTCTATTTCAATTCTCAGTTATAGATTGTCCCTATTTTTAGTGATATTGAGATAGTGTAGGTGACAAACTACATCACTAATCATTTTACTGCAGGTAAGCAATCATGTCTCATCCTTGGATGATCCACTTGTTATTGCGTCACTGCTTCCACGAAGTGTTATATTTGAGGTTCCTTCTACACGATGGACTCTTTGTGCTACGGATAGATGTTTCAAAAATTCTGTGACTTCTGCATTTTTTCAATGTGTCAAAGTTTTACCAGTTAATCGTGGTGATGGAATTTATCAGAAGGTATTCTTGAATCATTTCTTGTTTCCTTTTGTCAAGAATCAAGTGTCACTTAAAAATACTGTTTTATATTGAAAAGTTAAAGGTGAATGTGTTTGAATGATTTATGGGAAAATCGTGGAAAAATACTTGGAGAAAAATCAAACCTCAAAGCAACACTACAGTGACTGAGATTCATTATTCCGTGAAAGACAGTAATCACAAGCATCTCTTTCAAAAGTTCAAAAAAATAACTTTCATGCCATTGAATTTGTGGTGGTTTTAGAACCCAAAATAGTATTAGATAAGACACCATCTTTTTTCTTTTTGGTACTCTGCTGGAACGACCCCATTAGTTGAAAAGCTCTATTTTCATTTAAAAATTGGTGAAAAATCCATCTTAAGCTCTTACCAAATCATATGAAAATTTTCAAAGCCTTCTGGCTACTTGCTTGCACCATGCACAACATTTGCAAAACATCCAAGTGAAGGGTCTCCTGTGTATATACAGTGTAATAAATAGATCTAAAAAAGCATATCAGGCTTTACCTGGAGAACATTATCAAAATTTATTATAGAAAATGCCATTCTTAATCAATACTATTGCAGATTAGTTCCTAGGTCATGGAATTGCGACATAGTAAAATATCTTTTTAGGTTGTCAAAGAATCAAAAGAATTGGCTGAAAGTATTTTAACTATTTAGCAAATAGGCTAGCTCCTGGTTTTATAATTTTTACAGTGTGGAACAAAAATTTTGTTGTAATTTTGCATTTTGCGTATTACTTGTGTGCGATTTTCTTCTAATAAAGTTTGTCTTACTTATTAAAAAAAAAAGCATGTTTGGATTTTCATAGTTGGCAGAGAACTTCCATTTTTTTTTTTTGCTGTGCTGGTGATATAAATGTCATATTTATGACTGTCCTGTTTTTTTATCTTGTCTTATTCAGGGAATGGACATGGCTATCTCAAAACTGAATAGTGGTGGGTGGGTCCACATCTTCCCTGAAGGTACTCGTTCTCGAGATGGTGGGAAGACCATGGGTGCTGCCAAGAGGGGCGTTGGGAGGTCAGAATTATTTTGTGATTTATGTTATAACTTTGTAAGGTTTATGTGCTTGTGTATTAGCAAATTATCTATGGAACTTATAAATATTATCATTTCCTTTAAATATGGTATTTGTTTATTTTCCTTGTCTTTGGGCATGAGGCTTTATTTTAGATTTTGTGAGAGCCTGCGAGGTTTTGCATCATTGTGTGCGTGTGGTTTTGGGGGGGGGGGGGGGGGGGGGGTTCATTCAGACAGATGCACCGGTTTATCCACATAAAAAGAAGTGTTTAATATTTCTAATTGCATATTGTATTGAATATCATGCTCAATTCTTCTTATTAGAGGTTCTAGAACTTAATTTTTTCCTATGTTGTGAACCTCAACAGGTTGATCTTGGATGCTGACCACGCACCCATCGTTGTCCCATTTGTTCATACGGGGATGCAAGATATTGTACCCATAGGAGCCGTATTCCCAAGGATTGGCAAGTCTGTACGTATATTTATTTATTAAATTTTACAAGCTTATGTGTTACTTGACAATTACCACCAAAGTTCCATCCCAATAACCATATGTGGATTATGGGAGCTACAGAATCCCACGTAACGTTATAATAGTAGAAGCTTTTTTTAGGTCATTGTAAAGTAACTGTTCTTTGACTTATCTGTCATTTTTGCTATCCCTTCACATGATGGGTTTCTAATCTTGAACTTCTTCCAACAACTGAAGTACTTCTATCCCGTGGGACCATGCGCCATGCCAACTTTGGCCAACAGAACCAAAAAATAAATAGAAAATAGAAGCCTTCTTTAAGGTCATTGAAAAGGAACTGTTCTTCACTTCTTCGAGTTATTGATAATTTCTCCATCATTTCATTTGATGATTTTATGATGGATATATGCGTTGGCACTTGAAACAATTATGTATTAGGTGTTTGCATGCTACCTGATTATTGAACCCTCTATTCTGGATTGCTTACTCCTTTGCCTGGATCTACAGGTGACTGTCCTTATAGGTGACCCCATTTGTTTTGATGATCTACTCACCCTTGAAAAATCTGAACATGTCCCAAGAGGACAACTATATGATGCCGTATCGTCTAGGATCGGTGAAAGATTACGTGAATTGAAGGTTCAAGTTGACAAATTAGCACTACAGTTGGAATTACAGTATCCACCCCAACGGAACACGGACAGAGCAGCTGAGATGTTGCAGCAGGTTGATTGGGAATCATTTGGCATGGATGGTTATCTGCTTCAAGGAAATGATTACACCCCTTCCCTACGTGAACTCCAGCCACAAGCAGAGCCTGTCTGTAACTTTTCACAAGAGCCTGTTTCAGAGCAGCACTTCATTATTAGTTTCTCGAATGAAGGTGGGATTGTGTCAAGGATCCACAGTAATATGGACCCTCCTGAGCAAATGGGTTTTGCTGCTAGAGCCTTGTTTAGGAATCATTGGGTGAAGGAACGGTCTGTTAGTCTTCGCCAGATCAATCCATTGAAGGTGTGGAAGCAATTTTTGGAAGCCAATTTGTTGCAACAATTGACCCCGGTCTAGGAGCGGTGGATGCTGGCTTTGTCCATGCAAGGATAAGGGCAACTATAGGTAACTGATGGATGAAAAGCTTTCTGCTAGGTCGTGATCATGAGGACGAAGGGCCAAAAACAGAAGCCAAACTGGGGATGCATCAACCTCTGGCCAAGAAATTCAAATTTCCTCCTTGGGTGAAACATGCTCTGGCCAGTAGTCTTATAATTCAGATTACATGTTTCCCCAGTTTTTGTTTTGACGGCATAACACTGAGATTAGGTATGGTTTAGAGTATTCACACTCAGAGTAGCCCCTTTCCTAACTTCTGACCTTGATGTTCTGTATTTGTATTGGTGTCGTTCTCCTTTGTATGTTTTGATAATTTGCAGTAGTCAAAATTCAATGTATGTTTCTGTATTGTTGGATTTTGAATGCCACCGACTCCTTATAATCAATGTATGTTTTGAAGGCCTCACACAAAAAAGAATGAAGTACGGAATAATCATGAATAGTTGGTTACAGAACTATATAATCCACTTCTGCTGATCGCATTTGTGTGTTGGATACATTTGAAATTATCGTTTAAAGGTGATTCGCCTTTCTAAAAAAAATTCGAAGGCAAATACTGGGCCACTAGCGTTAGTATTGAGTGGTTAGTTGCTGAGTACTTTTTTGAGCTCTTAATGTACGTTGTAGTGCCATTTTTTTGAAGGGCAGCACAGCACTCTTTAGAACATAACACGTTACACAAATGTAGCTGTACATTTAATGTCTGCTTGATATATGTCATGGTCTGGTGATTAGATATTTGCTCATGTAGTGAAAAAGCAGTAAATAGATTTATGTTCAATCCAGAAAATCAGTAAAATAAATATTTAGGTACCTTTGATATGTATTACTAACAAATGTCTATTGATATTAATTTTGCTGAAGAAATTGACTGCACGAGCATAATTGCAAGATATGTGTCTAAGGCAGAATATGTAAAGCGATAGAAATAGCAAGAATCTGGTAATAAGGTTTATTGGTAGAAATGAGTAAAATACATTTAGCTAAGAATTCAGCATTTCATTTATGACTAAACATATAAGACTTTGTTATAATTTCATTTGATTATTGTTAGATGATGAAGTGATAATACTGTGAAGAGAATAAGAATCTATTTAATATGTTAACAAAAGCATTTATTATAGATATATTAAAGTTCATATGTAACTTTAATTAGTTTTTACTTTTCAAGTATAATTGAGTCAGAAAAAGCTATTATAATGATTGAATGTGAAGATAGATTAAAATTAATTTTTAAGTGAAAGATTGTGCAGAATAATCGAAAAAAAACCAAAAAATTTGTCAAAAAAGGTGGAGTCAAATTTGTGGATTTTAGAACCCGACGATATCAAATGGGCTATATCACCGGCAAATGTATCCCATTTTGTGAAAGGTTCGGGGAAATTATAATTGTAAAGAGAATTAATGATAAAATTTTCTTTGTAATTAGATATGGAGATAAAAGAAAATCGAGAGTTTGTAAATTTAAGAAAAAAATATTGCGTGAACGTAAGAATTTTTTCGAACGTAAATTTTTTTATGTTTAATTTTTTATTTCCATTTTATTTTTCTTCCAACACTTACGGGCTCTAATAGCAATTGCTGCGTGGAAATGGGCAAAAAAGGATACGGAATCCAAGCAAGAAACACACAAGTTTTACGTGCTTTGACACAAGATATATGGTAGATACTTCATCAAGAAAACCGAGGGCTCTCACTCACACAATCACACTCAGCTCTCTCAACTAGTTTCTTCCTCTACTCAAAACACGAGAGAGCAAGCCTTTATATAGGCTTTTACGGGGTGTGAATGCGCAAACAAAATTTCAACGTCAACGGCCAGCCATTGACTTTCTCCACCAACCATTGATTTTAGGTGTACAGCACGGGTAAACTTCATCTATTGTCCAACAGCTCTGTTTGAGCCACAAATCCAACAATAATGAAAGTATGGGTTCATGGGTGGGTTTTGTGGGAGGTGCATTAATTGGTGGGAATACACCTAAAAGAGGTTATAATGTGGACTCAAGTTTGAAGGATGTGAGTCATGTGACTGTTTCTAAAAATGACATGTTATGTAATGTAGCCCCATGAATTTGATTAACTTTCTAATGGTGTTCCTCACCCTTTACGTTATTCCTCATGAAAAGACAAAATACCTGACTCCTCTAAAAGTTAGTCCCAAATTTGGCGTCAACACTGCAATTTATCTTGATAACAGACATCACAAAGCAAGTAAGAATGGAAACGTGAATACACATTGTGAAAATCTGGAGGCATGTTCTTTAAGCAAGACTTTTGAGTTTTTCCTCCAATCATTCCATTAATTTAATATGATAATTTCTAGGTGTCTTTTGTTGCCTTTTCAGTTTTCATTGCATGTAAATTGGAAGCAGTAAAATTATTTCCATTTCTTGTGAAATCTGAGGGAAACTTTTCCTGGAGGTATAAATTAATTAAGACAAAAACGGGAAACTTTTTCTGGCTGTGTACATTAAGACAAAAATGAAAACTGGTTATTGCATTCAATAGTTTTATTCAAATCTTTGACTGTCATCATTATATTGATTACTCTTTACGGGAGTCCTATAAAACTTTTCCCTCAACTGTGTGGAATGTGAATCTGTGATAAGTGCCATTTCTGGATGCATCAGTTATGATGATACGTTAACGAGGGACACTGTGTTTGCACCTACTATATATGAGAGTTGCTGTAGCTCCTGCAGTGCAGTTCATACCAATAAAGGGTCGTTGCCTGAATTGAAAAAACAAAAAGTGACAGTACTGTTTTAACGGCATGCCAAGCAAGCTGACTGCACATTTAAAGGGTGAGGAATGAAAGGAGGATTGTTTTGTTTGTCCATGTTCGGATTTAAATTACAAAATAATAATTTTTTCCCTTTAAGAAAAAAGGGGGGGAGTTACCGTTTGACATTTATAATTTATTGTCATTATGTCTTAGATCTTTTTACCCTTTTGGCATGTGATTAATTATATATGAAGAGTGGTTTTGGGAGGACTTGGTACACATACTAGACTATTTCCCTTTTATTTTCTACCGTTATTTGCGTTAGCCGCGCCTCATCTTCAGGCCAAATTAAATTTTATATTTATTAATGATGATGTTTCTGCAATTTATTCATATTATTTGGTTTTATTTATGTATTGCATAAATTTGTTTTTTGTGATTTATGATTTTATTTGACAGCAAAATTTTCCAACGAAGGAATAGAGGGAAATCAAATGGTTAAAACTCATTCTTCCTTAAATTGTGGATTTTTCCCCTCCATGTTCTTTTCATATCTCAACCCAGATTGTAATTAAGATCCCAGATTGCTCGAGGTTTCAACATGCTATAACTTTTCTTCATTGTCAATGTCAGGTTGATGTCTGAAAAACATGGGTAAATTAGAATGTTGTTAAGACTACGTTTTATTCAATTCCTCCTTAAAATTTCATTTTCTTAAATCAAATCCTGTGACCGATTTGATGGCTAGAATTGTGAGACCCTACTGTTTTTAAGATACTAAAACCAAAATGTGTGTTCTTTCAATTTCTATATCGTATCAGCTGAAATATCTCTCTCGTATTATTTTATTATGTCGATCCAATTTCATGGACTTATAATTTTATATTTCATTTTCTATGTGGTTCAGCTAGCGTGCATTCATTCTGATTGCGCGCGAAACCTCTTTTTTTTTTTTTTTTTTTTTATGGTATGATGTAATTTAGCCAAATCAGAAATTGATGTGCTCCTTGAGGCATTAGGCTCGGACTAGTTTGGCATATTAGGGGCACATGGTGATCTCTAATTACAGGTACTTGTTCGAGCTCTTAACTGGTGCCTTTTGTTGAAGCGCCTCTCTCCCTGATGATATCACAGAGATTGGTTACTACTTGCTGACCTTGGAACCCACCAAAACTAAACAAACAAACAAAAAATGGGCATGATGAACTTAGTGTATATACTCTTGCTGTCAGTACTTGCAAAGTTTTGTTTTGTTTATTTGAACTTATTTTACTCTTGTTGCCAGCACGTACTTCCATTGTTATTAAGTTACTCGTTTTATACTTTATATTTTCTAATGCAATCACGCATATTTCAATTAAAGTTAAAAGAAAATTATGTTTTCCTTTATGGGTCGTAGACCTTGCTAGGGATTTGGATTTATGATTGCAAATATTGGAGTAACCTTTTAACCATGGAGTTGTTCAAATCTTTTGTTAGTTGTCTAAATATCGTTATAAATTAAAAATATTTGATATTGCAATAAAAAAGCGGGTAGGAATATTTATATTCATATATTGGATATTTGGATTGGATGCAAATATATTTGTTTTTATTTTAATAATAATAATATATTTTTTTGATGTTGGTAAGTGGATAGGTTTAGGTTATTTTGAACTCAATGGTACTCACCTTTTTTTCATCATTCTCTGTCTGTAAAAGCTATCAGCAGAACAATGGACTAAATTTCTAAACTATACTTTGCAGTTAACATTTGTGTGTGTATGAGAAAATTAACTTGATTAATTCGATTGGATTGATTATTGTGCTTATATAATATTAATATGTATGCAACGTACAGTGACAAATAGATTCAGGCTCGCACAGGCACAACAATAAGAGGCCGCGCCTTTTGCAAGGCGATGCCAAACTTGTCATCCATGTCCATGGCCTCGGCCGCCACTCCACCCTCAAGACTCCACTCGAAAGAGTGAATGAGGGAGGCCACCATGAGGTGAACCATCCCGGTGGCCAACGGCAATCCCGGACACATCCGCCGCCCCGCGCCGAACGGAATCACCCCAAAATCCCGGCCCTTCACGTCCACATCCGAACCCAAGAACCTCTCCGGCATGAACGCGTCAGGGTTGGTGGTCCATGTCTCCGGGTCCCTGCCGATGGCCCATGCATTCACCAGCACCTGCGCGTCCTTTGGGACACTGAAGCCGCAGATTTCAACCCCTTCTGCTGCCTCCACTCTCCGGGGAATCAAAAACGGGACTGGTGGGTGAAGCCGGAACGTCTCCTTCACTACAGCCTGTAAGTACGGGAGGCGAGCTATGTCTTTTTCTTCAACTGGGTTGCCTCTGCCGATCGACTCCGCCATCTCTGCTCGCACTTTAGACATAGCCCCCGTGTTGCGGAGCAGTTCTGCCATCGCCCACTCCACCGTGCTTGAAGTTGTATCAGTCCCCGCAACAAATAGATCCTGGAATTAATTCACAAATTTAATTAATCTCCGTACGTACGGGATCGGAGATATATATGTATGTATGTATGTATATATACATATATTATACCAACCAGTATAAGATGTCGGATTTCGTCCATACTGAGGTCCGTGGTGTCATCCTCGTGGATGTCCAACAGAATATCCAACAAGTCTTTGCTTTCCGCAGCAGAGTGCAGCTGCTTTTTTCTAAGTTGGAGACGCTGGTCAATGAAGGAGTCGAACACCTCAAACATCTTCCCCAAAAAGGACGGCCATGCGGCGCCGTATGCCTTGAGGGTCAAGCTTGCTAAGCGCGGGAAAATAATCCGCCATGTTGGGCTTCCCAAACATCTCCGTCAACTCCGACACCACCTCCTTTACTTGTCGGACGGAATCATCAGACGCTGGATCGAAGCAATCCGCGGTGAACACGGTGTTGGACAACAAGTTGAAGGTGGTAGCGAAAGCAGCGTCGCCTATTCTCACGCTGCTGCTACGAGTCTGGGCTTGGGTGAGCCCTGCGAGGAGCTGCTGCACCTTCTGGCGTCGCAGGTGGGCGTAGCCGTCGAGGACGTGGGCGGCGAACAGGTGAGAGTTGGCAATCCTACGGAGGGTACGCCACTTTGCGGAAATGGGCAACCATACCATGGAGGCTTGGTGGTGTCGGTGGGCGCGGGCGGAGTCGGGGACGGCCCGGTGGGTGGAGAAGGAGAGGTCCTGCTTTTGGAGGACCTCTTTGGCCATGGCTGCGCTTGAGATGACCACCGTGGTTTTGTTGAAGACTCGGAGGGTGAGTATGGGGCCATGGGTCTTGGCCAGCTCTGCCAGTGACTTGTGGGGCTTCTTGCCCAGTTGGAACAGGTTTCCCACTACCGGGAGTGGGGCCGGACCCGGTGGGAGTCGACTGCCGCCGGTGGGTCTTGTGAAGCCCCTCCAGATTGAGAGAACGGATCGAATCAACACCCAAGTCAACCAAATGTAAAGCAAACAACTCAAGAAATCCATCACCCCTAACCCCTCGCTGGTTGCTTCAGATTGGTTATTAACTAACTACACATACTGAAAACACAGTTTCTGACTCCTCATATTGCAGCACATATATATATATATATATATATATATATATATATAATGATGCACCTTATCCTTTGACAGTGATGGGACAGCACGCTTGTCTCGGATGAGAATTATTTGAAGCAGTGGGATCTAGGCTGGGAGGGATATGTTTTGTTGGAGTGTGTCACATTTTGAACAGTCGCTCTAGTTTTGGACGATGGGACAGCACCTGTCTCGGATGATAATTAGATGTTGAATACCTATTTCATGTCCCTTATGTTATGTCATACACCCAAACCCATCACTGGCTGTGTTATGGTATGAAGATTGTTAAAATCTATTTAACAAATAGATTTTAAAAAGTTGATGCCACTTATCCTTTGACAATAATGCCTGATGGGGCGGCAGCAATTGGTGGCTGAGAAAAGTTTTACTTTAGTTTGATGCCACTCATCTCGAGGGGGCGGCTTGCAGTCCAATTTCATCGCCGAGGATGGTCCATTTGGTCGCTCAGATTGCATGCACATCGGCTGCGGATCCTCAGCACCTGATTTCTCCCAGGAAAAAGTTTGTCACCTGCTTGTCGTGTCTTGCCCCGACACACGCTCCCAGGTCCGACAGCTAGCAATGCGCCCCTCGCCCTAGCCTTGGACGTTTCTTCCCACATGGAATCAGCGCATGATGGCGGGGACACAGGCTGTTCCCACCTGCTTGGTGGGCATATATAGAAAGTCCATGAAAGGTGGAGGGAGTGGGTAAGTTAAAAACATGCTGAAAATAGTTGGACCATAAAAAATCAGTGAGCAACTATTGCAACCATATAATCTCACTAGCAATGGAGGTTAAACCCCGGTATTCTATTTCTGCCCCATCAGATTCAGAGGATCTAAAAACCGTAGTTTGCTTATTTGCCTTCCAGTATACCAGAGAAGAATCACCCAAAAAAAATGCAAAAAGGCTGTTGTAAAAATGCCTGGTATTTGGTCAAGAAGCCCAATCAGCGTCGGAAGGCTTTGAGTTGGAATGAAGTCGTGGAAGAGAAGAAAATACCCTGTCCAGGGCAACTTTTGAGATATCTCAGCAGGTGGTGAAAATATATAGAGAAGAGGAGTTGTGGCTGAGAAAGAAATTGGGACAGTTTGTGCACAAGGAAGGAGATGTCAGGCCTGGATAAGGGGTTCGAAAAAGGACACGTCCGACCAACCATCGGTAGGAGGTGTTACCCTGTAGTAGCTAGCTACCCAATGTCGGCAAGAAGCTGTAAATTTGGCTCCATAGGACCAGTGGCTGGCTTGCAGCCCAAAAAACTAATATCGTTAAGCAATGAAGAGTGTAACTGCGTTGAGAAAGAACAATCCCCTCCTTGATTTAAATTTTTAGGGCTTGTGGTGGTTATATCATAACATAAGCGAGAAGGGCAACAAAGGTATTATCGTGACGTTTAGTAAACAAGGAATAATATGATTTGGACCGACAAAAATATAAGGAACGATAATCCCTAATTCAACAAGGGAGAGAAACGCACAAAACAACTTCTCTTTATTGAAAAGAAAAAGAAAATTCGAGACTTTCCTAAGCTTCCATTACAAGACCCAACTACATGTAATTTTCAAATAATTCTCCCGATGAGAATCCTAAAAGTTATAATACATCGTCATTAACGCTAACGATCCGAACGTTACAACAACTAAATAACAAAACAATTCAAATAAAACTACTACCATGACGATTGGTCTATGAATAAAATGACGCCTAGACGACATCGTTCCACACTACGAGGCTACGAGACGTACTTCCTGGCTACGAGGTGCTTAGACGACACCGTTCCACACTACGAGGCTATACCAGTGCTTCGAGAATATGAGGCGTACTTCCTGGCTACGAGGCTACACTAGTACTCTACTCCGGTTCATAACAAAAAAACCAGAAGACAACAAATGTATTATCTGGGTGAGTTTGGAGTACGTACCACTGGCACGGCTGAGAGGCCTGTTTAAGACCATTGATTGATTTGTGAAGACACAGGCCAGAGATTAAAAGAAGACTCCACCTGATGAGCATATCCAAGAGGAAGTTCCATATAAATAATTCTTCAAAAAGATCTTCATTCAAAAAAGCATTAACATCCAACTTTGTGAAGCTACAAGGGCAAAAAGAACTTTGACAGTCGCCAATTTTGCCATAGATCGAGAATAGGTCTTCAAAAAACCCAATCTTTCTTGTTGGGTGTACCCTTCAGCTACCAATTGTATTTTTATAACGATTTAGAGAGCCTTTAGATTTATATTTAATTTTATAAACTCACTTACAGCCGCTGACATGTTTTCCTAGCGGAAGATCAGTCACGGTCCAAGTCTTGTTAATGTTTATGGTTCTTAACTCTTCTTGCATGGCTTGTCTCCATTTAGGATATTGAACAGCTTCTTTGCAAGTTTGGGGCTCGATTTGAGAAGAAACTACTAGTACAAAATGTTTATGGGGTTTGAATAAAGAATGATAGGACAGGTAGTCTGATGAAGGATATGAAATATTTGGAGAAGTGGTAGGAGAGGAAGTATGCATCAACCGGCAATGATAATGCTGGACATATTTTGGAGGATGGGTAGATTGATTAGATTTTCTAACTGGGTTTTGGAATGGCTGAGAAGCTACTGGTTTGGTAAAATTGGGAGTGGCAAAAATTCCAGGAAGGACAGAATTATTGGTGTAGGAAAATCAGGAATTTTTTGTTGTTGTACGGAGAAGTGTGGTAAAGCTAGATCTGGAAAAGGGTCTATATATTGGCCTGAAGTGTCGATAGTATGAAGGGGGAATATTGTTTCATGGAAAACTGCTTCTCTTGAAACAAGAATCTAATTAGTGTCAATGCCATAAAACCGGTATGCTTCCATACAAGGTGGATAACCTAAAAATATGCAAGTACGTGCATGATGCTCAAATTTAGTACGGTGAGTAGCCAATGTTGAAACAAATGCTAAACAGCCAAACACACGAAAGAAGTTATAATCTGGTTCCTAATGATGTATAAGATAGAAAGGACTTCGATGATGTAGTAAAGAGCAAAGAATTCTATTGATAATGAACATAGCAGTAAAGAGGCTAGATGGAAACAAGTAATTTGGACTGGAAAAGGAGTGACCTAGCTACATTTAGTAGATGTTGATGCTTCCCCTCAACTACGGAATTCTGTTGAGGCCTTCTACACATGAAAACTTACGCATAACACCTCGTGTTGAGCAAAAAAACCCAATGAATTTGAATTCTGGAGCATTATCTGATCTAAAGGTTTTGATCTTATGAAATTGAGTAAAGATCAAAGAGAAGAACTTGGGAATAATAGAGTGCATCAGATTTGTGTTTTAACAAGTAGGCCCAGTAAATCTGCTTCAATCATCATCAAGAGTTCAAAAAAAAATAATGATACCTAGAGTGAGAAGCAGTTTGATAGGGGCCCCAGATGTCATAGTGTATAAGAAAAAGAACTTCTCTTTATTGAAAAGAAAAAGAAAATTCGAGACTTTCCTAAGCTTCCATTACAAGACCCAACTACATGTAATTTTCGGATAATTCTCCCGATGAGAATCCTAAAAGTTATAATACGGCGTCATTAACGCTAACGATCCGAACGTTACAACAACTAAATAACAAAACAATTCAAATAAAACTACTACCATGACGATTGGTCTATGAATAAAATGACGCCTAGACGACATCGTTCCACACTACGAGGCTACGAGACGTACTTCCTGGCTACGAGGTGCTTAGACGACACCGTTCCACACTACGAGGCTATACCAGTGCTTCGAGGATATGAGGCGTACTTCCTGGCTACGAGGCTACGCTAGTACTCTACTCCGGTTCATAACAAAAAACCAGAAGACAACAAATGTATTATCTGGGTGAGTTTGGAGTACGTACCACTGGCACGGCTGAGAGGCCAGTTTAAGACCATTGATTGATTTGTGAAGACACAGGCCAGATTAAAAGAAGACTCCCCCTGATGAGCATATTCAAGAGGAAGTTCCATATAAATAATTCTTCAAAAAGATCTTCATTCAAAAAAGCATTAACATCCAACTTTGTGAAGCTACAAGGGCAAAAAGAACTTTGACAGTCGCCAATTTTGCCATAGATCGAGAATAGGTCTTCAAAAAACCCAATCTTTCTTGTTGGGTGTACCCTTTAGCTACCAATTGTATTTTTATAACGATTTAGGGAGCCTTTAGATTTATATTTAATTTTATAAACTCACTTACAGCCGGTGACATGTTTTCCTAGCGGTAGATCAGTCACGGTCCAAGTCTTGTTAATGTTTATGGTTCTTAACTCTTCTTGCATGGCTTGTCTCCATTTAGGATATTGAACAGCTTCTTTGCAACTTTGGGGCTCGATTTGAGAAGAAACAACTAGTGCAAAATGTTGATGGGATTTGAATAAAGAATGATAGGATAGGTAGTCTGATAAAGGATATGAAATATTTGGAGAAGTGGTAGGAGATGAAGTATGCAACTGGCAATGATAATGCTGGACATAATTTGGAGGATGGGTAGATTGATTAGATTTTCTAACTGGGTTTTGGAATGGCTGAGAAGCTACTGGTTTGGTAAAATTGGGAATGGCAAAAATTCCAGGAAGGACAGAATTATTGGTGTAGGAAAATCAGGAATTTTTTGTTGTTGTACGGAGAAGTGTGGTAAAGCTAGATCTGGAAAAGGGTCTATATATTGGCCTGAAGTGTCGATAGTATGGAGGGGGGAATATTGTTTCATGGAAAACTGCTTCTCTTGAAACAAGAATCTAATTAGTGTCAATGCCATAAAACCGGTATGCTTCCATACAAGGTATAACCTAAAAATATGCAAGTACGTGCATGATGCTCAAATTTAGTACGGTGAGTAGCCAATGTTGAAACAAATGCTAAACAGCCAAACACACGAAAGAAGTTATAATCTGGTTCCTAATGATATAAGAGAGAAAGGACTTTGATGATGTAGTAAAGAGCAAAGAATTCTATTGATAATGAACATAGCAGTAAAGAGGCTATCTATCCAGATGGAAACAAGTAATTTGGACTGGAAAAAGAGTGACCTAGCTATATTTAGTAGATGTTGATGCTTCCCATCAACTACGGAATTCTGTTGAGGCCTTCTACACATGAAAACTTATGCATAACACCTCGTGTTGAGCAAAAAAACCCAATGAATTTGAATTCTGGAGCATTATCTGATCTAAAGGTTTTGATCTTATGAAATTGAGTAAAGATCAAAGAGAAGAACTTGGGAATAATAGAGTGCATCAGATTTATGTTTTAACAAGTAGGCCCAGTAAATCTGCTTCAATCATCATCAAGAGTTAAAAAAAAATAATGATACCTAGAGTGAGAAGCAGTTTGATAGGGGCCCCAGATGTCATAGTGTATAAGATCAAATGGAAAGGCAAAAAATGGTTTTGAGATTGGAAAGGTAAACTTCTCTGTTAACCTCATGGATAAATGTAGGAGGGATTCGAAGGGTTCACGGAACTGGACCACAGTGAAGTTGATCTGTCAAACGAGCAAGTCGCTTTAAAGAAAGACGACCAAGACAATTATGCCATGTAAAAACTGACGCAGTATTAGCCTGAGGTTGGAATTTGGATGCAACACTGCTATTCAAAATGTAAAGGTTGTGTACCCTTGCCAATCATCCTCTTGGTCAATATGTCTTAAACAATAAAGCGTGTAGGAAAAAAATCACTCAGTGTAGTGCTGCTAACCAGAGCACTGCCAAAAACTAAATTTAATTGGAATTGAGGTACAAAAAGGAATTATTTAAGTATAAATCCTTCGCGCAATTTAATGTATCCAGCAAAAGTAACAAAAAGTAGTGATTTATTTGGTAAATGAATGAGTGTGTTCTAAATAACATGAAAAGATATGAAAGAACTGGCTTGACAGCATATGTATCGTGTCCAAAATCCAACAAGGACTAGAAGGAAGAGAATAAGGAAGATTGACTGAGAAGCAAGCACCCGTATAGCAATCCATTATAGATAAAACTGGAGCAGAATCATCGAATCGTGTTGTATTATTCACTGAAAGAAAAACATAAGCTGTTGGTATTGAGCAAGAGTCAGATCATTAGCCGAATCAGTAAATTACCCACTGAACTGGAATTCTCCATTTTAGTTTCTGATGTACAGACTTGATGTGCAGCAGCGTTAGAAGAGGAATTAGACTTATATTTGTACCCAGGTGAATACCCATAGAGCTTATAGCAACAGTCAACAACATGACAAGAAAGCCTGTAATGTGTACAAAAGGCCTATCCCGCTTCAAATTATTGAATGCATTAAGATATGGATGCTGAGAATTAGTGCCATGTCTATCAGCAGCAGACTTGAGAGAAAAGGCAACGGATCATTAGCACTGTTAAGCTCAGAAGAAGGCTTAGTTCGCCTTTATTGCTCTTCTTGAACAACCAGAGAGAAAACTTGGTTGATTGAAGGTAAGGCATCCATGAGTAGCAACTGCCCTCTTATTAGAGAAAAGGATTCATCTAAGCCCATCAAGAATGACATAATATACTCCATTTGATGATGATCAAGATCAACTAGATTTTTAACCCCACAAGAAGTACAAGAATGTTTGTAATTATTAAGTTCTTCCCAAACAGTCTTCGGTTTGGTGAAATAAATGTTGATAGAATGACATAATGTACCTTGAGGCTCAGGGATGGAACCATCAAGGCATCAACGAGGCCCAACTTTCTTTTTCTTTTTTTCTTTTTTTCTTTTTTTTTGAACGGAGACCACTACACTACGAGCATTGTTTGACTAAAAAATGATAATTATTTTTAAACATTAAACATTTAACTTTTTACATTATATATGGGGCGTTTTTTTATTTTTTTAAAAATGATAATCATTTTTTTATATTAAATTTTAAACTAAAAATAATAAAATAACCTTTTAAATTTAGAATATTGTTAAAATAAAAAATATTATTCAATTAATTTTAAATTTAAATTTTTATATTTAAAAGCAGTTATCATATTATAAAAACGAAAACAAAATACATCTGGACATATATACAACATTTTTTTTTGTTTGGGTTGTTATAACCTGTTTGTCTTGTTTTTTTTTTTAAATTTTAATAAAAATTACTCACTTTCAAAAAAAACTAGCGTTTTAGTTATATATATAAATAAACTTTCGTTAAAATTCTTATTCTAACCTTAAAATCAATGAAGTTTGCCCCCACCCCTTCTCTTCTTTTACTTTTGGTTCCTTTGATACGCGATGAAGGAATGGAATCGTTATTAAGAAAAATTGTTGGCGAATTAATAAATGTTAACGAATGATGATGTCACATTATTTTTCGCGGGCGGAAGGGAACGTCTTGTGGTTGACTGGTTGACGTATTACGGAATTTGGGCCGCACGACACGACCGACACCCACACCCAAGTTCCCTATTTCCCCTCGGAGACTCCGAATCTACCGAGGCCATATCCGTAACTTTATCAAATAAAATAAACACCTCCAAATTGGAAACTCGGAAACCCTTACGCCTTACGCCCCCCCACCCACCCACCCGCCTATAAAATGCCTCGCCCCCGTCGATTCCTTTTCCCACCCACCTCGCTCGCGCTTCTGTCGTTCCTCTTTGTTTTGGCAACCTCGTCTCGTCTCTCTCTCTCTGTTTTTCTGTTTCTCGTGAAACACAGACTCGCAAAATCATGCTCGTCTATCAGGATCTCCTCTCAGGTACTTTCTCTTCTCTTTCCTGTGTCTTTGCTCATCAATCATCATCCGTGTTGTACTCTTGTTTGTTCCCCACAAAACGTTTAGTATGTTGGTGGATGGGTTTGATGCTTTTGTTGGGGAGTTGGGATTTTGCACTCTGACCTCCAACTTAGAATTGTTTATTGCTTCAAAATTTTAATGGGTTTTCCTTCTACCTGTCGATTTATTCATCATCTTCTTCTTCTTCTTTTCCTTTCCTTAAGGTTAGAGATTTTATACCAAATACTCCATGTTTTTTTTTATTTTAAATTATTGGTTAAATTTCTGGGTTGTTGCGTTGCTGTTGGTATTAATTAACGTGCCTGCCCATCCAATTTGAATTCACTGCATAGGACTGCCGATTGCTTTGTTGTGCCCGAATTTTGGATGTTTTATGAGATCGTGTAAGCGTGCCTTTAATTTGTGTGCTTTCTTGGGAGAGTTGTCAAATATTATGGATTGCTGCTTCTACTGATCGAATTCGTTCGTTGTTTTTGTTGCCACTTCTTATGGCCTTTCAATTTGAATTCTTTACATCGACTGCGGATTATTGCTTTGTCTTGCCTGGTTTTGGCTTGTGTTATGAGACTGTGCCGGGGTACCTTCAATATATTGATTTGTTGTGAGGTTTTTAATGTATGGAAATTTTCTTCTTTGGCCTAATTGGAAGTCCAACCCATTATTATATTTTGATTTACTACTACTGTCATGTAATTCGTGTCTTAAACTTCGTGTCACTTGAATGTCATGTCAACAAGTGTATTTTTATTTAATAGAAATGTTAGGTTTAGAGATTGATTTCCAATCATTGGTAAATTGAATACGGTTAATCAATTTAATTTCAGGTGATGAGCTCCTATCAGATTCATTCCCTTACAATGAAATTGAGAATGGGATGCTTTGGGAGGTGAATGGAAAGGTAGGAGGCTCTTCTCACGAGTTACTTTGATAATTGGCTTTCACGTTTTAGGCTTTTGCTTTTTGAAGGATGGTAAAAAAAACTTAATTTCTTGGACCTATATGATTGATGACTTGATTTGTGATTTATTTTGTACAGTGGGTTGTACAAGGGGCAATCGATGTAAATATTGGTGCAAACCCTTCTGCAGAAGGTGGCGAAGATGAAAGTGTTGACGATCAAGCTGTTAAGGTTGTTGATATTGTTGATACATTCAGGCTTCAGGTTAGTCATCCCATCGTACTTAATTGCTTTCTTTTTCTGTTTTAGTACTTTCCGAATTTGAAGTGCAATATTGGTTTTGGTTTACAAGGGTTCTGCATTAAATTGCAGGAGCAACCATCTTATGACAAGAAGGCTTTAATCCAATTCATGAAGTCCTACATTAAGGCGTTGACACCCAAGTTGGATGCCGAAACCCAAGTAGTGTTTAAGAAGAACATTGAGGGAGCAACCAAGTTCCTGCTTTCCAAAATCAATGACCTGCAATTGTATGTGCACTCTCCCTCTCTCAATTTACTCACGGCCCATTTAGATTGTAGTGAATGGTAGGAGAGGGAAATCATTCCACCTCCCTACACTCCCACCACACCCATCAAAAGAAGTATGCGAACCACTTACTGTTTCCTTTCCGATCCCTCCTTATGCCCGCCCCCTGTTACTTGGGTTGGCGGTTAATGGAAAGGAAGGGATGGCGCCTGAAAACCTGAACCAATAATTTCCCATCTGAAATTGTAATTTATCTGAGTAGATTTCTGGAGCAGTAGACTAATTGATGAATTTAATTTTCTATGGTTGTAATACAGTTTCAAGGGGGAGAGTTCAGCAGACGAGTGCAACCTGGTTTTTGCATACTACAAGGATGACGCTACCAATCCAACCTTCCTCTACTTTGCCCATGGAATGAAGGAGGTCAAGTGCTAAGAGTGGTTTCAGTTTACAAGGAAAGCTCAAAATTTTGGCCTGTGCTCTATGTAGTTTTATCAGATACTTCCTTTTTTCCAGTTATTTGTTGCTTGGTACTAAGTCCTGGATAATTCAAATGTCCTTTTTGTTTATGTTTGCCTTATTAATATGTTTGTCTTATTAAAGGTTTTCATTAATTTTGTCTGTCTTATTAAAAGTTTTCATTAATTATGTCTGTCTTATCAATATGTTTGCCCGAGAGGGATGAAGGAGAGTTATGTGACTCACCAATCTTTTATGATAGAAATCAACAAAAATAATAGTTATTTTGTAGGCTTTTAATATTTAATATCAACATATTTAAAAATATTAAATAAAGGGGCTTTTATTAAATATTTAAAGATATTCTACGTATTTAAGATTTAAATAGTTATTTTATATCTATTATTGATTTTAAATCTATTCATTATTTTTTAAAATAAAATAAAATAATAATCATTTTATTTACTTTTAAGTATTGTATTAAAGTAGTGAGAATTTTAAAAAGACTTCCTGTGGCGGGAGGACGGGGTTGTTTTTTAGAGTGATTAAGTTACTTTTTATTTAATAAGTTTTGGTACCATCCACCCAAATTTATTGATTAATTAAGTGTTTTATTTGTGAACGAGTTTTAGATAGTGCTGATTTCCTCCGGATGGCAACCTACGCATAGTAAATCAAACTTGTTTTCTTCTTGGCTTCATGATTCAAACGCCACTCATTCTTTCATTGAAGTATGAATCATGGTTACCTTTATCCGATCGCCACTGCTAAAGCCATCATGCTTTACTCCAACATGCTTATGTTGGCACTGAATACCCGCCCATGCCTCACAGTACAAACTACATCAACCCAACCCTTAATAAAAAAATAAAACAAACGTGAGCTTGCAAGCAGACTCACCTGGCTGGTGGATGTTTTTAATGGTGCAGTATGAACTTTTGGCATTATACGTACATTAACAATATAGTTTTGTGCAGCTGCATGAAGTAATGATGCATTAACAATATTCGTTGATTTGCTAATGTATGGACTTCGGCATATACAACTGCTTTTGTCATTAACGTAAATGGACCGAATGTGCTTTGTGATTTCTATATGCATACATAATATATAATTAACCATTTAATTTATAATGATATTAGAGCAGGATATGATACGACGATGATGAACCGAGAAAGAGATTGTAGTTGTCATAACTAAAATCCAAGTGATCAAATTATTATTTCTTAATGTATAATGCCAAAAGTCATCACCATATAAGTTTTTTTTTGTTGCTATGTTTTAAAAACCTTACTTTTCGTCTCATGTTTAAATAATTTCATAAAAAAGGACAAGCCGCAATGGAGTTTAAGTTTTGTGTGTATAAATAATTTTAGAGTGATTTCAATTGAGTGAGTTCGTAAAGGAAGTCAAAACTTACGCAAACACCTTAATAGTTTAAAGAACAAGACTTTCATGGGTTTTTGTGTGGTATATAATCAATTATACGATTGAGAGTACAATATTTGTTGATCATTTAGAGTGCGATATAATTATGTGTATGATCAAGAGTATGATCAAACTACATGATCAAATCCAAGGTGTACAGTCAAATCCTGCTTGATCAGCTCCAAAGTGTACAATCAATGTATCTATGTAATCAATTTAAGACTAAAGACATTGTTTTAACTATGCTTATTAATACATGTATAAAGATAAATGAAGTGTTAGTCCCAATTTGGATAACTTAGATTTAACATTGCTAGGGCAAATCGAAGGAGCAACTCATATCTGTTGATGTTAGGGCAATACTAAATGAACAATTCACATTTGTTAGTGTTAGGGCATCATGTTTGTGGTAGGCACAAATGTATAAATATAAGAGTAATCGTTTATTTGTGGGATGGTCATTATTCAACCATGCAAAGATCATGGAATGAAAATCATAGAAATTAGTTGTGCTTGAGCATAAATACAATCCAATGTTAGATCTACTTTGAAGAGAGATTGCAAGTTATTGATTATTGATCTAGAAACAAATTTAGAAGCAAGTGATCAAGTGGAGGCTTAACATCTCCAAAAGGAGAATGAGTAGTGTAAGAACAATCCTTATAGTTGATTTGTCATAATTTATGTATGTGTAATCTGCGAAGACACCATATTGGTGATCTATGATTTTATAGTAAATTGACTTAATAATACGTTAGTCTTATTATTGTGGGATAAGACACTTTGTCCAAACCATGCAAAATTCTTGTAGTTGATTTGTCATAATCTATGTACGTGTAATCTATAAAGACCACCACATCGGTGATCTTTGGTTTTATAGTAGATTGACTTAATAATGGGTTAGCCCCATCGTCATGGGGTGGGTAGGATACATTGTCCGAACCATGTAAAATTATCTCTCCTTTGCATTTGCTTAGTTTATTTTCATCGATTATTTAAATGCAAAGCGTTGCACATCGAAAATCAAATATTACTTAAATCTAAGAGGACATTTAGAATACCTACCATAAAATTGTTTAAAAAGGTATCTGAAATGTGACATAGGGAATGAAGTGATTACTATTAGTAGGTAACCATTGATCTATTCGTCGAATCTAGAGGAGCAGTTGTGTTAGGGAACCATCATCTATCTAAGAGAAACAAAACCTTATATTGATAACATATTGCGTGATCTAGTTAATCTCTTGTAAATTGAGAAATGTTCCTTTTAAAAGATAAAAACCCTCAATATCTAATATAGGAAAATATTATTGGGAAACAATAATATTAAACCCTCAAGATATTTGCATTGTAATATTAAAAATGTCTATGTTTATGAAAAGTTGAAATGATGTTGCAAGGTCTATGTTGATGCAAATTTAGCTAGAGAAATAAACCACATAAGAAGCACTACACGATATGTGTTCATGTCTTAAGTTATAATAATTAGTTTGATTTCTTACTTGTAGAAAATTGTGACTTTATTTACAGCTAAAGCAAGTGGTGAGAAAAGTCAATAAAGAGTTTATCTGGTAATAGAGTTTATTGATATAAATAGATTTTAAATAAGAAATGAATATGTTATATAGTTGCAATCAGAGTGCAATTTACTTGGCAAGAATTCAACATTTTATTCAAGTACAAAGTATATAAGACTTTATTATCATTTCATTATTGTTCCATTATAGAGTGTTAAGATTAGTAAAGATACATGAGAATATGAACCCCGTTGACATGTTAATAAGAGACGTTACTATGGAGAATTTATAATTGTGCACAACTTTAATTGATCTTCAAGAGAATAATTAAATTGGAATAAGCTATTGCAAGAATATGAATTAAAATTAGACTTTAAGTGAGAGATTATTAAGAATTCCAATAGTAAGTATTGTTAAGAATTGTGAACTTCAAGAATTGTCAAAAATTCCAGCAAGGAGGAAACAAATTTGAAGCCATGAAATGCAGCTTTTTTTTTTTCCAAAAGTTAAGGCTAATAACTTGCATTTACAACGATTGCAAGCAAAACTTTGAGCTGCAAGAATGCTTAAATAGGATATAGCTAACCATTTCAATTTGTGTGAAAATTTTAAACATTATTATAAAGAAATTATTGATAAAAAATTCTATGTGTAATTAAGTATTGAAATGAGAGAATTGGAGTTTGTAAAATTAGTATAAACTTATTTCATAGTGAAAAATACTGTGATAATAATTATGTGGACATAGGAATTTTCTTATCAATGTAAAAAAAATTTATACCAGTTTTTATTTCATTTTTCTCCTCCAACAACTTTGGTTAGAAAAAACGATTTAAAAAAATGGTTATTTAATTTAAATACTTTTCCCCTACATTCTTTTTCTTCTTTTTCTTATATAAAAATACTAGAAAACAAATTAGGGTTAAAAGACGAAATAGGCAAACTCATATTTAAAGGCGATTTGGCCTTTGTTGTACTAAAAGTCTAAAAATATGTTTTATAAAATCAATTAATTAATATACATTGGTAAAAATTGAACATATCATGCATTGGTAAAAAAATTATTTAATATATATTTAGAGCCCTGCTATATTTTAATAACGCATTACTTCATAAAATATTTAAAATGTTGATTAAATTTACGTTAAATGACTATTGTAATAAATAATAAATAGTGATTTTATTTTTAAACTTTTTAAACACATTTTTTTGGGTTTAAATATAATATAAATCTAAATGGATATTTGATATATTGTATCATGTTATGTCATTAATTATAAAATTAAGTTTAATTAAATAATATGATTTTTTTAAAAAAATTAGGTTAAAGATGAGTTTGTTAAATTTGTTTTTTTATTTATTTTTGTGAGTATTTTATTAAATAAATAAGGAGAAGAAGATAAAATATATATATTAAGACAATAAAAATAATTTTGATAAAATTACTTATTAGGAATTGTTTTTGCAAACGGAGGGTATAGAAAATAGAATAGCATGAAAATTTTTATACGCGCTTTATCGAATCAAATCCCATAAATATAAAATATCTGCTTCGGTCTTCACTTCACGCGTCCTTTTGACGCCACGTGGTGGGATTTGAAGGCTGAAAGCAGAGTGTCGGCCCAGAAAAACCGACAAGTTGATCCGATTACCCGCAAAAAGGACCCACCACGACCCGACTTCGATCGGCTAAAACAAGTACAAACCCTACTTCCGTTCCTTCACTTCAAAGCTATCTCCGTTCCCATCAAATCCATCATCCATCGCTACCGCCTCTCTCTTCATGCTTTGAAAGCCTCCATTTCTCTTGCTCACCCGACAACACCATCATGAGGTTTGCTCTGCTCTCCAGACTCCAACCCACCTCCCCTTTCTCTCCTAATCTCATCATCGCCGCCCTTTCTCTTACAGACTCAAATTTGTGTTTTAGTTTACCCATTTTCTCGATTAGCTTCTGATGGATTTGATCTCATCATCGTATGACTGTAGTAGTACCATGATGTTTTGTAAACTGTCGCGATGTTTGTATTCTTGTATTTTGTATTGTCTGCGTTGAGTGTTTCAAAGGCTGTCGAGTTGGATTAAGCTGTTACTGGAAACATAAAACGCTACTCGTTTAATAAATTATTGAAATGGTGCATTTGTTCATTTAATTGTTCAGATGGAAGTGTGAGTGAATTTGTGATGTAAACTGCTGACTGCTGCCATGATTTATATATCACCTCAGGATGTCATTGAATGAATGAATTGTAGAGGGTTTGGGAATTTTAATGTTTCTGGCCCACTGACTTAGACTGGGGTTTTGTTTCCATGTTAGTTTTGAACCCATGGATCATTACAATATTTTTAAGGTTTAGGAAGGACTGATTTTTTTAAGTTTCCTTACATTGCTATCAGTAGACGGTTAGTTTTCTTTGTTCCAAATGTTGCACTATTCAGTACAAGTTTGAGAGTGGGTAGGATATTTAGGTGTTCAATTTAGCTTATATTTGTATAATCTATTCTACAGCCTTCGTTTGTGGCTTCCTTATAGTGGCTGATGGTTCAATTTCTCGTTTACCTTTTTTTGTTGTATGATTTATGGGATTTAGATACCACATGCGGTTGAAATCACATACTCACTGTGTTTGCTATCCTATGTTTTTCGCCAATGTATATCAAACTATAGTTCCATGTGTGTTTCACGTGTATTATATTTGAGATTGCTTGTGTTTTCCTGCTCATGGAGCTGACGAACTGTGGAATCAAATTGCTGACAATAACCCATTTCATGTTATTTCATTATGCTACTTGATTACTTCTCTTAAAATGTTTTTTTTCTCTTTCTGTTTAGTCGCTCTCCCGAGGTGAAGTGGGCCCAGAGATTGGATGTAGTCTATGTTACAGTGCAGTTGCCAGATGCAAAAAATGCCACGACTAATATTGATCCAGAAGGAATTTTTACTTTTTCAGCTACTGTTGGATCAGAAAATCATCATTATAACTTGAAGTTGGAGTTATTTGACAAAATCAATGTAGAGGTTAGCGGGTTATTATTCTTTATTCAAAGCTGATTTTTTATTGATGCCTTTTAGTTTATTGTTTCATGCTATAATGGTCCAACATTTATTAAGCTTAATTGAAAGAGCAAATTGATTGTTAATCGTGATTACCAGTTTGTTGAAAATGTGTTGTACACCTGTCATTAGATGATCCTTCACGGCAAGAATATTGTTACTATTAAAAATTGTCTCTAGGAGATTGGAGCGTTTGGTTTGTAAACTCCTGGCAAATATATTTTCGGTTAGGTGGCTGGTGAAAATTTAGATTTTAGTGTTGAAGGTTGATTTGGTGACTTTTGTTGTCCCAAGTTGAAAATGGATGATATGGAAAATGTTGCGCTGGTTTTTGAAAATTGAACAAAAATCAAAGTTGTCTGCGAAACATGGTTGTTAAAGACAGGATACGGTTCAAGATGGCCTGGGGATCATCTAGCATCCAGATGATATAGATAGTAAAAGAAACCTTTTCATATATGATGTAGCTGTCGGTCATCTTATTTGTTGCTCACTTCTCAATTTGATATGATGTAGCTTTGTACAATACATCTGTTGCCTTGATGCACGCTGTGTCCTTAGGTTTAATATTGTATGCCTGTGGAGTCAAATGGTAGCTTCAAAATCCCAATTGGATGTGGGGTATAATTTCTACTCTTCACAATATTTTGCCTGAATTAGGAAAGTAAAATAAGCACTGGTGTTCGAAGTGTGTTTTGTGTGATCAAGAAAGCCGAGAATGGGTGGTGGAAGAAACTATTGCGGGGAGATGGCAAAACACCGCATTTCCTGAAAGTTGACTGGGATAAATGGGTAGATGAAGATGATGATAAAGGTAATATTGTATTCCCTTAAAAGATAAGTGATACTTTGCTGTATGTTATTACATTTCAATTTTACATTGGCATTAATGATTAATATTAATATTATTGTTTATCCTCTTTGTATTTTAGCTCCTGCTGAACCAGAGATGGGAGGGATGGATTTCTCGGTATGGTTTCTGCTAGCGGCCTTTTTAGGTTGATGATTTTTGAAGTTTATGTTAATCTTATTGTAATTGTTGGCTTTGCAGAATTTTGGTGGCATGGAAGGCATGATGGGAGGCGGTATGGGTGGTTTGGGAGGCGGTATGGGTGGTTTTGGAGGTGGTATGGGTGGTTTGGGAGGAAGTATGGATGGCCTGATGGGGGGTGGTATGGGAGATTTCCCTGATGATAGTGATGATGAAGGTAGCTAGCACATCAACTTACGCTTTTAAATAGGATTAACATGATTTCACAAGATTTACTGTCTTATGCTTTGTTGAGGTAGTTTAGCTACTGGGATGGTAAAAGTAAAACCGTTAGTATATATCTGGACCCTAGTGTGTGAAGGGAGGACGAGATAATGAATCTGAAATTGTGCCACACTTTTTTTCTCCAAAATTTTTGATGGATGTATTATGTTAGGAAAAATCACATAATGACATTCTTTAATTTTCTTCTACTCAATTTTCCCATTATTTCTGTCACATCGCATGTTTTCAATGATTCCAGTTGATGTGGAAGCAACGATTCAATCTCTCATTATTTGAAGGCGAGAGCCTGATTTTTAAGGGGGGGGGGGGGGGGGGTGGTGCAGTACATGGCACATTATTATTACTATTATTATATGGAATTTGAGCATTTTAGTTAAAACAGACAGGTGATCGATCATTTAACAGCTTTTAAAAAAAAATGTAAGCCTGAAGAAGATGCTCCTTTGAACCTATTAGGTTCTGTTTAATTTTTGGATGCATTTAGGAAAATGTTTATTTTGAAGCAATTTCATTATGGAGTTGGATGAAGGCCATATAGGATTTGTTGTTATTCTAGTCATGTCATGAGTTGCAGTTGTGATGATGCACCAGCACCATAGTGTAAGACTGGCACGTGCTCCAATTTTTTGTTGAATTCGTTTTGTAGTCGAGTATAAGGATGGCTGTACCTTCCTGATTTCTTGATGTAGCTAGCACATGCACGTCACTATTCACCCGTCCTACAGGCTCATTTCTAACCGTCCTGTATTATTTTTATATGATAGATGAAATCGGAAAGTCGAAGGGCGATGAAGTAAAAAAGAAGGAAGAAGAGCCTGAAGGAAGGCCGGAGAGCACATGAAGTGTGCCTCAAAACACATCAACCATCCGCTCAAAGGGCACAGAAGATTATTGATTATTAACACTGATTGCTAGTCTTCTTCTGAAAATAGATGTCATATATGTTTTAAACCTGTCTGATCCTTGGTCTTCTTGGAGGCAAAATATATTAAGTCGGGAGTGGCTGTGGTGCCTCTGTTATGTTTGAGAGTTTAGGCCGAGTCAACTATTATTGTAGTGCCCTTTCTATTATGACATTCCTGTGTAACAGACTGACTATTGTTGAGAGCTTGTTATCTCCGAACATAGAGAAGTTCACAGTTGTTTTACTGCCAGTTCTCAGGCATGCCTTTAGATACCGTGTTATGTTTTTGATGGATTAAGGGGGGCCTTTGAGGCTTCAGAATCTGGCTTATGGTTGCTTTTGGGTTCAATGGTATAAACGGCTATTAGGATAAGTTGTGTTGATCATTAGAGGTCAACACAAGAATTTAGGTAAATTGTTATAAACGGCTTTAATTGTTAGTAGAGGTCAATAGATTTATTTTTATTGTTATTTTAACGTTTTGTTATCTCAGAACGTATCTCGTTGTTGTAGACATCCAACTGCACGGTCTCCACCCTGTTCGGGAGGTGCTCCACCATGCTGCCGATCGCGACAGGGGGCTCATTGTTGAACGACAAGGAAAGGAGGGGGGTCATGCAACGGGGGGGCTGTGGGCTAAGGGGCGCACGGTCGCACGCTTGAAAGGAGGGCGCCGCTAGGGAGGAGGGGGTTGTGGTGGAGAGAGGCATCGCCGTAAAGGAGGGCGTCACTGGGGTTGGGAGGCGATGGGGGATAGAGGCAACTTGTAGGTTTAGTTTTGGGCAAATTAAAATTTTGGAATAAAGTTAGGTTTACTGTTAGACGTAGCATTAGCATTATCTATATTTACTTAAATGTTTTACTTATAACTTATGGGATAAGTTTAAGCATGGAAGAGACATTGAATAGATAGAGAGATAGAACAACCTTCCTAGAATACGTGAGGATCGTTAATTCTTAAGCGTTTTATTATTTCAATTCAAATAACCTATTTAAATTTAAAAAAAAAAAAGTACTTTGAGGTCTTAAATTTATCAGGTCTAAGAATAGCCAAAACAATATAAATTGTATCGTTGATCGCGTTAAGTGACTTAGAAACGTGCCACCTAAACTATATACACACATGCAACAATATAAATTATTAATAAAATTAATTAGATAAATCCAAATTTTTTTGAAATATTGTTATTTGTTAGGAGATATTATTATTATTATATTATTTAAATACATGCGATAATTTTATAGCTATATGGCCATTAAAGGTAAATAAATTACAACATAACAAAATATAAGACATACTACGCTATACATTTTTAAAAAAATGTGTCCTTTTATATGGGACTTCAATTTTGCAACTACAACCATTCAATCAGGTGAAAAGTTTGGTGATAAGATTGACATAAAATCGAGAAGTTGAGCCTCGGAGGAGAGGTCCTCTTGGACCTCTTCTATTGGAGGTACCCAAGATGTCAATTCGTGATCATGAGTTCATCATGTTGCGGCGAGAAGATAAGCCATATCAAGGATTTAGTGGAGCAACATTTTGGGGGGTAGATTTCTTATGGGGCTGCATTTTGATTCCACTTCTCATATTCATTTTCCTGTGTATGCCCATGAGCAAACTAGACCACAGAACTCAATATGGATAATCTAGTATCTACTTTGTGCGTTGTAAATAGGGGTTAGGCATGAAGCGTAGTACACCATTGGGAAAGAAGCCCCAACGTTGAACCCCCATGATGCTCTGCTACATAATATATCGGCCTTGAGTATGAAAACGTAAAGTGAAATCGAACCTGGGACATACGTACGACGCGTAGCAATCTCATATAGAGATCTTCAACCGCTCAATCAAACCGCCGGAGTGGGGGACACAAATAGTGATAGCCCACCTCTTAGTGACTGGAGAAAGGAGAGTCATCAGCATTATAACTGCACTGAGACTCCCTCTGCTGTGACAAGAAAGCAAGACAAGCACCAACTTCTTTGACACTCCCAAATCAATTCAATCCAAAGCCCCCGCCCAACACGCAACCTCTCTTCCGCCACACCCATTTTCTTTTTGTTATTAATCTATGGGTCGGTCAACTCTGCCTCTGTTGATCGTCACCTTTGTCATCATCGCGCAATTGATGTCCTCTGTGCGCCTCCAGGGAAATGCTACGTCAGCGAGCTACAGCCAGATAGGCGGGTGTCCGGGGTTTGGTTTGATTTTCAATGTTGCCATTTAATGCTCACGACGCCCTTGGTCCTTGGACTTTATTAGAGCCTTGCATGGAGGGAGGGGACTTCTTCTAGGCTCTTACTTTCCAACAGTTTTTACCTCTTAAGTCATTTTTTCAACACTGATGCTTTTGTATAATATGCTAAATATGTAATGGGCTGGCTTATTAGAGTTCTGAATATTTATTTTTATTTATTGGAAATTTGGGACTATTTTTATTTATTTGAGGGCAGAGCTCTTTGACTCCACTCCCATACAATAACATAACATAACTGTCCGCTCCCATTATTAACTATCGTTGTTTTTGTTGGAATTGTAATCAATAAATAAATAAAAACCAAACTGGGCTCCTTGAGAAAACAATTACAGACAGTGGCATACCTTTTTTACCCCTCTTTCGGCCTTTCTTGTCTCCACAAATTACAATCAAAGCTAGCACTGCACTCGAGGGATAGGATACTTGCTACTATGCCATATTTCGTGGATGACTTTAAAGAAATCCCACTTCAAGACTCCACCCATTTAAATCTCTCTCTCTCTCTCTCTCTCTCTCTCTCTCTCTCCTCTCTCTCTGCGCTTAGGTCCTTGGGGTGATATAAATAGAGGGCGATGTTTACTACTTGGCCATACACGTCTGAGAGGCTCTGAGCTGCTATGGTGATAATAGAGCGCCCTAATGTGACATTTCGCAACCTATGTAGTTCCTTCTAAATTATTTTTCCTTGTAGTGGGCGTGGTGCATATGAAGTATTGAGTGGGTAGCTCTTGTTGGAGAAGCAGGGCACGTGCAAGTGTCTAAACTATGCACGTGCTCCCCTTCTCCAACGGGCGTTTCCTCACCCTATTTGCTGAGACTGGGCTTCTGATAAAAATGTGAAAGTTCACAGGTACAGTACCATAGTACACCTTACCATATACAATTCTCTGCCTTCTTTTCTCTAACTCTGTTTGTCACACACGGCACACTGAAAATTTTACATATGGTTGTAAACTTTGTATTAGCCGTATTTAAAAGCATCCTCTCTCTCTCTCTCTCTCTCTCTCTCTCTCTCTCTCTCTCTCTCTCTCTCTCTCTCTCTCTCTCTCTCTCTAATACACACACAATTTTGAAGAACCTGCAGATGGGTCTAAATGTTGAACTTCCAATTAGCTGAATTAAAGAACATGCTGATGGCTGATGCTGCTATTTGAAGAACAGGAACCCTTCTCTCATTTTTCATCTCCAAACTCTGAGTTTAATGATCCGATCCCTTTCTAATAGTATTAAAAAAAATCGTACGTACAGAAGTACGAAGTCTCGACCAGAATAATCCCATCAGCAGATCAGCTCAGCTGTAATCAATATCGAAATAATGTTTTGGCTATCTTTATTTCTTTGTTTTCTTCCTTACTCATAGCAGTAGCACCCATTCAATGACAAGCTTTAACCAGCAACTTCCAATAAGTATAAGAATATGAAAAAGGGTCAGTCGAAAAAAAAGTGGCAGATGGACAGGAGTCACTGGACACATCACCTAAAGCCCGATGGGGTTACTTGGAAGTCAGAAAAAGGGGCTGCGAGTACAGCCACTAAAGCGCCTTACAGGGCGGGGGATTTTGTACTATCTCTCTTGTTGGAAATTGGATCGATCAGAAGAAAGTGGGACGAGAATGGCAGGCAAAGAGAGGGAACCTTGAACTGCAAGCAATGGCATAAACCCACATACACATCATTGCAGATGCAAAGGCCGTGTGTGAGAAAGTAACGGGTGTGGGGTCGGGAACATATATATCTATACATATATATATATATATACATATGAAACCGGTACACGCAAGGCACGAATCACGAGGAAGAAATTGAATTGAGCTGTGGGGGCTTTGAATGAATGGCGTGTCTTGCGCGCGCAGAACAGGACTCCAGCACAGCAACACTTCGTTGGCTTACTGTCGTGACAAAAATAATATAAGATGAGTACTTGTAGAAATAATTTGGTGATAGTAATTTTTTTAATAATTTATTCTTACTAATTCAATGAAAAAATGAACTGTTCATACATGAATTACCTATTTTATCTGTAAATAATTTTTTCATAAATTTATTTTCGACGGACAGCTCTATTGTTGGTTTGAATTTTGAGGGCACCCTTCTACGCCAAATTAGTAGGGTGTTCCTACGAAAGAGAAACGGACCTATACCGTATACAGAAGCCAACTTTTAAATCTCAGTAAAATATAAAATTTTAAAATATTATTATTTTTAAAAACTATACGCTCATTATCAAATAAATTGATATTTCCCGACCACCAGGCTAAACTGATAGTTCTAATTAAAGAGCATTCCACCGGAGAATAATAAGGTCCCAAAAGAACAAATATAATAAATCCAAAAAATAAAGTTTTACATTGGAAAAAGGGCAAATCTTACCAAATAGAAATTTAAATCAAGATTATAAAATAGTCTACCAAAAAAAACTTTTAGCATGACCAAGTTTTTTAGTTTTTTAATACAAAATCACGGAAAGGACATACCATCCATACACCGCATAACAAACTTGAAAAAGCCTAAATTTCAAATCCAAAACAGAAATTATGTACGCTTTCACCTTTAAAACATAGAAACTTGACACTAGTGGTCCACAACATTCAAGTATACAGAACGCCAGAATATTTTTTTCCCTATTTTGAATGAACAAGAGGGCTTGAAAAGCAATACAGTAAATAGAGTAAATTTTCAAAGGCTCCAAAAGAGCTTTTTCAACATTAAAGGCCATAGTAGCAAATATTTCCGCATCTACATGAAATCTCTACCATGCAACACTTGGGAAGAGGCACAATAAGTAACTTCGGGAACAAAACTTTTAAGACGGTGTCCAAATTAACAAAATTACGTACTACCACAAAAGAAATAAAGGACAGAGATGGGACCCTCAAACAGATCCCCGTCTTATTCTTCTTCATCTCCCTCATTCTCTGCAATGTTAAAGTACCTCAACTCATACACATTCCTATCTTTGTTGGAAGCAATCACCCGGAGCCAATCACGAACATTGTGTTTCTTTAAATACTTCTTGGTCAGATACTTCAAGTACCTGAAAGTAAAATGAAGATCAGAATTATAAATTAGCACTAGCACAGAACATTACACATCAACAATGCATTGCAGTTTGCAAGCTTATGCACTCACAAGCCAGGGAGCCAGCCTGAATAGCAAGCATTTAAACAAAATTAAAGAATTATGGGTTGCGTAAATGATAATCCATCACAAAACAATGAATGAAAACGAAGACATATTTTTGGTCCTCAACAAATGGAATATACTCTCAAAGTTGACTATGACATTATCACACCTGAAACTAAGTCTCATTGCAGCCCACTGGCAACCCCTCCATAATCAACCAAGGTTCAAAAGTGTGGAAGGTGATACAGTACGAACCCTAGGCTGTACAATGTAGTGGGCACCTCAATTCGATTGAGGCAGTTGCCTCAACAGTGAACAACAAAAAAGAAAAAATAAAATAAAATAAATGAAGCCATCATAGTAAATTAAGTAATATTAGTTATAGAATAATAAAATTATACCAAATATACTAAATTAAATCATTATAGTTATCCATCAAATCAAAATTAAGTCTTTATGATAAAATAATGTTTATATTGAAAATTAAAAAACAACCAGCCTCAAAGACCATTTTGTTCGGACAATGTGTTGCAAACTTCACACCAAGCATCGCAATGCATTGTTGATGTGGAAGCGCTGGAGGGAAGCTTGCCGTCGCTGGACAGATGCTCACAGCTGCTGCCACTAGACAACAAAGGCAATGTCGAGAGAGGAGAGAGGCAGACGATGCCTAAGGAAACAACAACAAAGGTGATTTCTGCTCTCTGCAATGTCAACCAGCATCCAAGGCAAAAGAGAGAAGAGGCTGGTCATCAACATCAATTCATAGGAGTCTGATTGACGAGAGAGAGAGAGAGGCGGCCACCTCATCCCGTATTCTGGATGAGACGGCAGGGTGCCTCAGCCAACTTAACCCAGTAGAGGCAAGTGTCAACAGATTGGCCCCTTGGGGTGTCCAATCCAGGACGTGTATGATCCAATGCGAGGAGCTGCCCCATATTTTCAAACTCCGCAATCAACTAGAGGAACCTTCCACCATAAAATCCAAACATTCCAGGATTATACACAATCGAAGTCAAAACAAGATCCAGTTAAAAAAATAACTTTGCAAACTGGGTTTCATTCCAGCCCAGTTATCACATCAACCAGGGACACTCATGAGTCAAAGCTTTCCTTAAAATGTAGAAGGCATGTTCCAAAGTTCAAAATATTCACAATTAATGAAGAATAAATTACCCGCTCATTTTTGCTGAAGATAATAGAGCTAAGCTGAAAATTTCTTTTTATTAACTTCCTTTATTAAAGGCCAGCTTTCCATGTCATTGTACCAAAAATCTTTATAAAAGGCCAACAGAAACATTCACCCATTAAAGCCCGGACACGTAGAAGTATAACATAATTTTACAAAAAGATGTAAAACATGATCTTCCAAAGAAAGCCAAACATACATAATCAGTGAGGCATGCACATAACCTGCGAGATTTGTGAACATGGGTGAATTCAAGTGAGAGCGTAATTATTTTCTGCATGATGGATTGAAAATAATCTCAATAAAGTAAATAGAATACCCAACTTATTGAGAATTAAGATAGAGGAGAGAGACACATGCGGAACATAATTTGCAAACATAGTACATAGAATAGAGTCATCAACATGAGTGAATGACAAACTCGTTTCAATCAAATATAGGATTCTATGACGACCAGACAAGCTGGCAAATGCTACACTCTATTCAACACGCTGACAGAAAATGAACTTAACTTTTTTTGATAAGTACAGAAACAATAAATTAAGGATATGGAAAAGTTCAAGCAAATTGGGCAGAGTATTGGGGGTGGCAAGTTTAAAATTTACCTTTTGGAGAAGTTGCTGTCAGAAGAAGTGACGATGATCTTACTCTTCTCGCGAGCAACGGAGACGGAATCGCCTAGGATGCCGGCCTTGCCGCCGACCTTGATGCGCTCCTGGAGAAACTTCTCGAGGGAAGCGATTTCCATGATCTTGTCCTCCACGGGCTTCGCGCAGTCGATGGTGAACGCCGTTGACCCTTTCTTCTTGCCCCCCTTGGCCGACACTGCGCTTCCTCGGACCATCTTTGTCGATTAGATTAGAACCCTCTGCAAGCGACAAACAACACACGAAACAGATCAAAACACGCAGAAATCACGATAACTCGTATGGGTCACTCGAAGATCACAGGAACACGGAAGAAGAGGGATAGAGAGGGCGTACGGGAGCGTGAGGCGGAGCGACGAAGGAGAGAGAAGCAGCGAGGGCGGAATTAGGGTTAGGAGACTTTATAGTGTTTTAGGTAGTGTGTTGGTTAGGGTTGGTTATTTTGGTCAGTACACAATTGTTTATGTGTAATGGACGGTGCCGATTACGACGGGCCGGGCAATACGGGTCCGATAGGTACCCGTTAATCATTTATCCACCCGAACGGGTACTTCGGTGTTGGGTTGCATTTTTGCACTACGTTTCCTAAGGGTGATGGTGCCTATTCTAATTTAAAAGTAATAAAAATTTAAAAATTATGAATTTTATGACTGTTTTAATTAATTTTTTATTAAATTTAATTTCTTGTTGATGATTTTAAATTATTTTATTTTAAAATTTATTTTATTACTTGGGCCTATTAAGTTTTTTAAAAAATATAAAACTTAATTTAAAAAATATATACTTTTTAAAAACACATTCTTTCTCAAAAAAAGTATTTTAAAACTATAATTCAACACAAATCCAATAAAATTCAAAAAAAAAATACATAAACAAAAACTCTTAAACGAGTGAAATTATCTCTACTCAAGTGGAATTAGTGGAGATACTAAATTTTAAAAGAAATACTTTCTTGTTTTTAAAGCATTTTTTTAAAATATAACCATTTGTTAAGGATAATTTCAAGAAAACAAATCAAATGACAACGCATTTTCAAAGCAATGTTGTTGAGTATAACTACTAAGTGTCTTGGGTGCCCACCTAATTAGGTGAAATTATCTCTACTTTTTCTATTTTAAATATCAACTGTCAACATTCGGATTCGTTCGGGCGCCAAAGGAATGACGTGGATTAGCGATTCGTATTTTTTTTATGTTTACAAATGTGTACAGAAAATTATGCTTTTAAAGTTGTCACCAACTTAAAATAAAAGTGCAATTGGAACATTCGCTATTAATAGTAGCAAAATAAAAAATAACATGTGTACCAAAGTTTAAGTCTCTGAAAGTAAGTTATGAGTTAGAAAGATGTTAGGCAACCTCACTACACCCAAAAATCATCATCTACTTAGGATTGAAAAGTTTTGTAATTTAAGTGAAAAATTAAGCATCGCAATAAAAGTTTTAAAGATGAAAATTGAAAGAATAAAAGAGGCTTCAAAGTTTTAGACAAATGTTTTTTTAAGAAGCCTTCAACAAGCCTAAAATATGATAATAAATAATTGTTAAGAAAGGCATAAAGGAGAAAAAAGTTTTTTTGTTGCTTTTGAAGAACTTTGGAAAAGATTAAAACATAAGAAAATTTTGGGGAAAAAAATCAAAAGGCAACAATTTTATGTATATGAGAACTAGTACCATATTTCATGTACAAGTCTGTTTCCTTATATTTAAGAAAAAAATTAAAAGTCATAAAATCATATCTACAACAGATATCTTATATTTAATTTTATCCATGAAAATTATAAGTATTTTTTAATATATTAAAAAAATATTATTTACTTTATATAATTACATTATATATAAAAAAATTATCTCACCTCTATCATTTACGTTTTCCATAACATTCACGTTTAGCTTATATTAAATTATAATTAAATAAAAATATAATATAAAATATTATTTTAATAATATAAAAAGTAATTCATGAAATTTATTATGGTCTATACTTATATAAAAAAAATAAAAAAATAATTTAAATATGTAAATTTAAGAAAACAAATTAAGTGTCTAATATAAGAAAATAAGACTTTAAAAACTTTTGAATTTAGTTTTTTTGTTTGTTTGTTTTTGGATTAAAAATGCTCGTTCTGTTTTGGCTTTGGTTTTATGTTTTTGGTTTTTTTTAAAACCTAAACCACTTTCCTTTGATCACCAATTACAATTTTCTAGCTCATTGATGCCATAGCTATCAAATAAGACATACAGAAAGCCAGAAAGCTGGGGGAAAAAAAAAGAAAAAGACATCCCCCCATTTCTCCAAGCCATTCATTAAACTTTAAACTAAAAAAGGTGAGAAAACGAAATATATCAAATTGTGAAGACTTTTCTACTTTATCGGGCTCCATTTGAACGTCACAGTGGGAAAATGAAATAAAGTCTTTCCAATTACGGAACAACACCAAAAGAAACATCACCAAAGGGAGCAATGGACAAACAATAAAACATAAAACAGATTTATTTATTTATTTTTAAGAATGGACTAGGAACAGACCAAGCCTGATCAGACCAAAGAAAGGACAGAAACAAACCAGAGCAAAGAAAAAAAATGATACCACCAGGCCTGCGAATAGGCCAGAAATCAGAAAGAAAGAGAAACAAAAAAGAAAAAGAAAAAGGGAACAATGCTACTTAATGACACACACAGCTAAAGCAGCATATATACATTGTAGTCATCCGTGGCTATACATCAATCCATCAGGGCCAAAGTCACGGGCAAAGGTTACGAATATGCAGGTATCTCATGGCTAAACAAAATCAAGTGAAGACCAATTCTATGATAAGGGAAAATTTAGATTGGTGCAACATAAAAAAGGACGTTGGAAATCAAGAGTGGAGACACGGCATCATGGGCAGGAAGGCCAGGTGCGGGCTGAAATAATACATACCAAAGAGAGCTGTTACCAAACATGCCAGTATGAACTGATTGACACTCATTCCTTTAAGCCACGATATAATACATACTAACCGTAATTGACATGAGAAATTCGTGGAGCATGATTAAAAGATAAAATAGGGGAGGGATTGAAAATGTTCAGCCTCACACAAGGTCACTTTTAAATCACTATTTGTCTCTCTGTTTGGCATACCATTTGAAGAAGAGCTTCAGGCTGAATTTCAAAGTAACAAATGATATAGCAATAAGGTACAGCCAATTGCAATTTCCCAATTTCAATCCTGTCATGAGCAAAATGTATTTTCAACAATCATTACACATAAACATCCCAACAACCCATCAATAATCCAACAACAAAAATTTTATGAAAAAAACAAAACTCGCAACAGGTGTGGACAACTCTCTACTGCTGGAAATTACTCCCGTAGAACACCTCCTTGATGGTAATTCCTTCCTGGCCTCTCCCCCTCTCCCTTTTTTTTATTTTTTATCTCTCTGTCTCTGTCCGTGTCTTCGTCCCTGCCTCTCTTTCTTGCTCTTTTTCCGTTCGTCTCTGTCCCTCCCCGTTTCTCCCCCTTTTTCTTGCCCTCTCTATCCTTCTTCCCTTTTTTTTCATCAATACGGTTAATTGTCTTATTAATCAAATTTTATTTTTCATCACCTCACACAATTAGGCTCTATAATAGTTGAAGGTTTATTACAACACGTCATTAAAATTGCATATCTTAGATTGGTAGTCACAATTCTTTTATTGACCTCCACAAATTGTGAAACAAAACAAAATATGTGAAATAAAATAAAAATACATGTCCGGATAAAATTGGATATGACACAAACCACCATCATAACTACGAATCGCCCTTAGTGTTGCATTGTCATCCACTCCTGACACTACCATCACAATAGCACCGCCCAATAATACCTTCTTTCAAAATACATATTATCCCTCCATGCTTATTGACACCGTCACACCGCTAAATTCAGTAACTTAAATCCAAACACGTAATTGTATCATGTTTGCAAACCGAATAGTCAATTGATTAGTTAAAAACTAGAAAGCATATACAGTCTAAAGTGGTCATGCAACAAAGGTGTGACTGTATATCCCTACAATCACACTCCACATAATTTTCATTATCATTAATCCAACCAAACATATAAATTAATAAAAAAAATCAATTACAAAGTCCATGAATCGATATCTAGATAAACCAATAAAAAAACAATCTAAATTTAACACAGTTCATTACATGAGCCAACATAATTTATAAGATAGTCATCTTGTTATCCACATTCCTCGCAACATATGTCATTAACCGAACCATTTATACTTTACCATATTTATTGCCGTTTATGAAACTGCTGTCATTTACTGGACCCCATCACATTATTTTGTCATTTACCGAACACTATTACATCATGTATATTGTACTATACAGCTAGAATACATATTAATAAAAATAACATCACAAGTTCATAGTTATCATACCATAAGCATACAAGCCCAACGTTAAGGGTGTCCCCATGTGAGTCTAATAATGTCATAAACAACATCAATATCAAAATTTATTGTACGTGTTGTAACCCAGCAAGTGCACTGTTACATGCACGTGTCGTTCAAGTGTCACTATGTTTGGGCAACACTACGTAGTACCCAGGGCCGGCCCCAAGGCCAGGCAAGTGGGGCCTGGGCCCCCTAAAACTTAGGACTCCTTTTTTTTATTATAATTTTATATATTATATTTAACATTTTAATCATAACCTAAGCGCAGCCGACACACTCCACACGCCTAACCTAATTCTCTAACGCTCTGCAAGACTGCAACGGCACAACACAATAACCTAGACCCATTTACAAGCTCCACGCAGACGCACGCAGCCACGCCCCCTGCATCGCGCCGCTGACGCCTGCCTCCGCCTACTGCCGGCCTGCTGCCGCTGTGCCGCGCTGCGCCGGCGTGTCTCTTCCGCCGCTGGATCTGGACCGTTGCGCCACGCCGCTGTACGCGCCACTGCCGCCGGCCCGCCGTTGTGACGCCCGCTGCCCCGTTGTCGCCGGCCGCCGCTCTTCAGCGCCTCTATCGCCGGCCGCCGCCCTACAACGGTCAACGCGACAACGCCTCTCAGCCTCTGCCGCCGGCAGCTGCTGTAACGCTGCTCTGCCCAGCCTCTATCACTGTAGGCTATCATTTTGCGAATTGCGAATTGCGATCCAGTATGTTTTCTCAAATCTCAAATTATATAATTTATAATTTGTAAATATAAATTATATAATACTGTCGTGCAAATAAATGTGGTATTATGCGAATATAGTTTATTTTTATGAGTGTTCTAGATATATTTGTGTTGATCTGTTTTGATTGCTTATTTTTATTTTAGATTGAGCATAATGTTTATATATTACTAATTAAAAATTTATTTTTATTTTAGATGGAGCATAATTTTTATTTTATGTATTTGATAAGTTTATAAAATTAAAAATTATTTGGGTTGAAACTTGAAATTGAATTATAAATTATTGATATGTAATTGTCTAATTGTCTAATTTTTTTCTTTATTATTTTATTGTAGGTTAAATAATCATGCCTCAAAGAAAATATATTTCTGGATTTGAAAAAAGAAAAAAGAAACAAAGGATAGAACAACTTATTCAATCTCAATCAGGAGCTCTTGATAAGTTTATTATTAGTAGTAAACAAGTAGAGACTTCAAGTTTGGTTGAAGATAATTTAATTGAAGAACATCCAAATGAGAATGAAAATGAGACTGTGAGTGACCAACATCCAAATGATAATGAGAATGAGACTGAGAGTGACCAACATCCAAATGAGAATGAGAATGAGACTGAGAGTGACCAACATCCAAATGAGAATGAGAATGAGACTGAGAGTGACCAATATCCAAATTTGAATGAAGAAATTGAGCCTTTAAATATCTATGATCCTGGTAATTGGGGAGAAATTGATCAAAATATGAGAGATTTATTAGTTGAAAAGGGCCCAATCAGAAATTCTAATGTCAACTTTCCACTAGATGATCATAACAGACATTTCTCATCTTCTTATTATATTCGACATCTATCAAATGGAGAGAAATAGGATAGAAAATGGTTAGTATATTCAAATATTTGGGATAGAGTGTATTGTTTTTGTTGCAAGTTATTCAAGAAATATAGAAACATGTCTCACTTGGCCACTGATGGATTCAAAAATTGGAGAAATCTTAGTGAAAGACTTAAGAGTCATGAATCTAGTGATGAACATATTAATTGTATGAGAAAATGGATTGAACTCAGTATAAGATTGGGAAAAAATGAAACTATTGACAGATGTGCTCAAGATATAATCAACAAAGAAAAAGAACACTGGAAACAAGTATTATTAAGGATTCTTGCTGTTGTGAAAACTCTTGGTGAAACTAATATGGCATTTCGTAGGGATAATGAGAAGATTTATCAAAAGCATAATGAAACTTTTTTAAAAATTACTGAAATGATTGCTGAATTTGATCCAGTAATGCATGAGCACCTTCAACGCATCCAAAGAGGTGAGATTCATACTCACTATCTTAGTCATAAGATACAAAATGAATTTATTCAAAGGTTGGCAAATAAAATCAAAAATGTTATTGTTGAAACAATTAAGAATGCGAAATATTTTTCAGTTATACTTGATTGTACTCCAGACACAAGTCATGAAAAACAAATGTCTCTTGTTATAAGGTGTGTGGATACTTCAACATCTCCAATAGAAATAAAGGAGTTCTTTATAAAATTTTTGAAAGTTGATGATACATCCGGGGAGGGACTTTTTAATGTGCTTTTAGAAGTGTTGAAAAATCTTGATCTTGATATTGGGGATATAAGGGGACAAGGATATGACAATGGCTCAAATATGAGAGGGAAACATAAAGGTGTACAAAAAAGGTTGATTGATGTAAATCCTAGAGCATTCTATACACCTTGTGGTTGTCATAGTCTTAATCTTGCACTTTGTGATATGGCTAATTGTTGTTTTCAAGCTAAAACGTTTTTTGGAGTAGTGCAACGCATTTATGTTTTATTCTCATCTTCTACAAAGCGGTGGAATGTTTTCAAGGATAATGTAAGAGGTCTCACACTTAAGCCATTGTCATCAACACGATGGGAGAGTCACGTTGAAAGTGTCAAAGCAATAAGGTATCAGGCTCCAGAAATAAGAGATGCTTTACTTCTATTAGCAGATCCGGATGAAGATAACAAAATCTTAAGTGAAGCAAAGTCCCTTGCTGAATATGAACTTGAAAATTTTGAGTTCTTAGTTGGTATGATTATTTGACATAATCTATTATTTGCTATTAACACTGTTAGCAAGACTTTTCAAGCTGAAGACATGAATATTGATATTGTTATACAACAATTGAGAGGGCTTATTACCTTTTTTGAAAGTTATAGAGAAAATGGATTTGTTAAGGCCATAATTGAAGCTAAGGAAGGTGCATCCACAATGAAAATCCAGCCAGTTTTCCGAGAAAAACGGACCATTCGTAAGAAAAAACATTTTGATGAGAATGCAAGCGAAGAAATGACACAATCTGCATAAGAATCTTTCAGAGTGAATTACTTCATGTATATTATGGATCAAGGTATTTCTTCGCTGAAGAATCGATTTGAGCAGTTTCAATTATATGAGCAAAAGTTTGGATTTTTGTTTGATTTGAAGAAGTTAAATTCTATTAGTAATGAATGCTTGAAGACTTATTGCGAGAAACTTGAGGAATTTCTTAAATATGAAGAACTTTTTGATATTGATGGTAGAGATTTATTTTTAGAATTGAAGGTTTTGAAAGAACAGTTTCCCAATGAAACGAAGAAACCAATTGATGTGTTGAATTATTTGAAAATAATGGATGGTTGTTTTCCTAATGCATATATTGCATATAGGATATTATTAACAATACCAGTTACAGTTGCCTCTGGAGAAAGAAGTTTCTCAAAGTTAAAATTGATCAAATCTTACCTTCGATCAACGATGTCACAAGAAAGATTGAATGGGCTAGCTATGTTATCTATTGAAAGTGATTTGGCGAAGACTATTAATTATACAGATGTGATTAGTGATTTTGCAGCAGAAAATGCAAGAAGAACCAATAAACTCAAATGATTTTTAAGGTAATTTAGTAGATTAAATTTTCGATATTGTAAATTTATATTTCTTTTATTTTTTGTGATTAATATTTTTTTTCGTTTGAATTGCAGAAAATGATGAAATTAACTTTTCAAAGGATTTATTTTACTTATTTATGAAGACAATAATTTCTATCAAGTATGTTATTTTTTATTATCGTGTTTTCTTTTAATTTGTAATTTGAATAATGATATATGTTTTTAAATTTTATGTTGTTCCTATAATTATATTAAAATAATAATAATAAAAAAAATCGATAGTTTAATAAGGGCCCCAAATTTAATTGTCGCCTTGGGCCCCCCAAATCTCGGGGCCGGCCCTGGTAGTACCCATCGACATGTTCATGTCATGCCAATTTGTTTTATATTTTAAAACTTTGATTTTCATGGCCTTAACATTATATTTAAACATCAAACAAATCAAAATGAGATGTCTTTATCTTTTAAATTATCCTTTATTTTTTCATAATGCAATGTGTTTATTTTTTGTGTTTAAATTGTGATTATCAATTTGTCTTATATTTTTCTTTTTTGGGTCTTATGTATTTTCAATTTTGTGTTTTGAATTAATGATTTGAATTTTTATTAAAATTGAAGTTTTTGAATTTTAAATTTTTAAAAAATTACACTTGATAGGAGATAAAATGTATTTTAAAAAGAGTGTATTTTTCTTAAATTGAATTTCATAAATTTGATAAAGAAGTTCACTGTAATTTTTAAAAATACATATTTTTTTTTAAAATACTATAGTCAAATAAAAATCAGTTAAGAATATACTATAATTGAGACATAAAGAACATTTTCAATCCTACTACTAAGTAGCTAAAGTAAATTTTAGTTTGCTAATGAGTAGCTGATATTATATTAGTACATCAGTCATATTTTGGGTTAATTTTAATTTTTTCTCGGTTACGTAGATCAGACAAGACATTGGAAGGACTAACAAGGGAAGGTGACAAAAATTTTTTCCGTATTTTCAGATGATCAATAATAAAAGATATATTTAACTTTTATTTTTATTTTTTTTAATATTTTACCTAAACAACTGTTTTAACACGCGCGTCCGCGCGGTATAGTCAGCCTCCACCGACCGGCCTTCAGAATTCGAGTACCGAGGTTGGATTTCAAAAGCGTGTCAAAATATGATTACATGTCGCCACCCACGCGCATCTAAAACCAATGCCACCAACTTTTTGTTTGCCTCGCACACGGTTTTGGTCCCCTTCGCCAATTTTGCCTTCTCTTCCTCCTCATCATCGCATAAGCCTCCGTCGCCCTCTCTTTCCCGTTCCTAAACCCTCCCATTTTTCTGACATGGATGAACCTAAAAGCACGTTTGCGGCCGTCAGGGGATGGATGGTGGAGCACAAGCTTCGAACTGTTGGTAATTAACTTGATCTCCCATATCTTGATTGATGTTTGATCAATCAATGTCGTTTTGTGTGTTTATTGGGTTGTGAGATTTGATTATGATGTTGGTGTTGTTGGGTATGGAAAAGGATCTTTATGGCTTACAGGAATCGCGGGTTCGTTCGCTTATAATTGGTCGAAGCCCAACATGAAGCCCAGCCTCAAGATCATTCATGCTAGGTACATATACATGCCTGGTTACTTATGTTTGGCTTTCATAAACCACTCTCGTGCATTGATCTGTTTGTCCAAGTCTAGGCACGGATAGGAGAAGTTGTTCTGTTTGGATTCAGAATGTGGGTGTAAATTAACCAATATCTGGATGCTCTCTATTTAAATTAAAGCATGGCCGTGGTTGCGTTTTATCTTGGAGTGGGGAATTGAGGCATGTGTTTAGCCAGGGAATACCTGCAACTAGTTTTCATTACGTCCGTAGAGGCCTTGGCGCCTTGCTACGTTAGTTGATGGTTGTGTGTTGCTTATGGGAAATTTTTGTTGCAACCAAAAACTGAGTTTTCCTTGCAGCTTGGTAGTCTGTAGAGACTTCTTTTGGTAGGGGTGGAGGAAATCCGCGTAAAGGGGTGTCTATGTTTTCATCTTTGTAAACTGATTTAGATGTAAATATGGATTTTTACATTCATTCTGGATTAGTTAAGTTGTTTATATCCAACTATTTTGGAGCGTTTGTATTCAACCTATACTGTTTGTATATATGGAAAACAGTCACAAAAAAAAAAAAAGAAACACACAGACAGTATAGGTTGCAAAATCTTTGCCGTCAGATGTTTTCCATAATTTGATTAAAATCCAACCTATACTGTTTGTGTTTCTTTTTTTTTTTTTGTAGGCGCTTGTAATAAATAGCACCATTCCCGGGCCGTGCGCTTTATATTTTATCCATAGGTTGGAGTAGGACATGCATTCTAGGTTGAGGCCCCGAGCTAAGTGTAAATGTTGTGGATTGAGTATATGTGGACTTTTAATGACAGCATGGGATGCATTAAAAAGGTTTTCTTGGATACTTTTCTACACGGACAAAGGTTGCAGGGGTACAAAACATGCAGATACAACATATATTGCATGTTTGAGCACACCTTCCCTTTGAGACTATCTATCTATCTATCTATCTATCTATCTATCTATCTATATATATATATATATATAACCTAACAAATAACAATCTACCTTATCTGATGCTTCTTTCTCTCTTTTGACACCCTTGCTTTGAGTCAATTTTACTAATATCACTCATTTGTCAGACGTCACATCATTTGGCGACTTATATGTACTTGATTTGAGCTCAGGTTGCATGCCCAGGGCCTAACACTGGCTGCACTAGCGGGAGCTGCATTGGTTGAATGGTACGACAACAAATCAGAAGCGAAGCCAGATCGTTCCCCATCGTTCCTCCCTGCGAATACATTGGCACACAAGGATTGAAATATAATCACAACTGGGAAACATGCATTAACTCATTTTTTTTTGCTAGGCTGGCAATAAAATTTTGGGGGTGCTGTGAATCTAATTCTTTTGGTCATTGCAATGTCTCTTGCCCCATACCGTATACTAGGGTATAACACTCAGGTGCTCAAATATCAATAAAGAAACTAATGTAATGGAGATCTTTTGCTTACCATACTCGGCATTGATTCTTCGTATTGTATACTAGGATATAGCACTCAGTATAATACAAGAATAGCACGGGGTGGTTCATTGTTTTCATCCTTTTGTAGTGTTACCTATCAAAAAAGAAAAAAATCCTTTTGTAGTGCGAAAATGTGAAGTTGCAAATAATGTATAATTTGGTTATCTGTCAAATGTAAAACTATGAGTAAGGTTTTTCTCACCTTTGATGGGTTATTCCAAATTTCCAATATGTGGACTCTTCGTGTGAAAGTTTAAAAAAAAATTTGAAAAACAAAATTAGTTTTTAACAACGATTACAACAATTGAGTTTTATTCAAGTAATTTGTATACTAGGCTATAACATTTAGTGCTCAAGTATCAATAAAGTAACAAATGTATTGGAGGGCTTTTGTTTGCTACACACAGGCATTGAATATTCAGAGATTAATGTTATTTGCGGTCTCTGAAATCGGAATTGTATATGGGTTTTTCATTTTTCAAATTGAGGTTGGTCTGTCGTCCTGTTTTCTAATAAAGAATAGCAAGGAGAGGTTTAATTAGCGGACTCATCGTGACAAAAGTTTAAAAATAAGATATTTGATTTTTGAAAAGCAAAGTAAAACATTTTGGAATATAAATTTAGATTTTTTTTTTGAAAAAACAACTTAAAAATGATACACTCACAACAATTTTACCTAAGTAATTTTTATATTATGATATAACACTAAGAAATCAAATTGGGGGGAATGAAATTATTAAAGGAATGGAATTTACATGGAAAAGAAATAAAATTTTTGATTACCTTGCCTATGTTTGGTATACAAGTTCAAGCAAGGTAATGTATTAATAAAATTACTGAAATAGCCTTAATTTTTTAATTTCTGCATCAACGCATCGTCTTGGGCGCTAGGGTTTGGGCGGCGGGGCTGGATCTGGGCGGCGGAGGCTGGCGACGAGAGGGCAACGGGAGGGCGACAGGCATTGGCAACAGGGTCTGCGACGGGAGGGCGACAGGCGCTGGCGACGGGGGCTGGGCAGCGGCAAGGAGGAGGGGAGGGAAGGTGGTGCGAAGAGAGAGAGAGAGAGAGAGAGAGAGAGAGAGAGAGAGAGAGAGAGAGAGAGAGAGAGAGAGAGAGAGAGAGAGAGAGAGGTGAAAAAATAAAATAAAAAAGGGTAAAAAAAGAAGAAAAAAAAGTTCCCTTGTGCTAAGGAACCTTTAAACCAGAGGGGTGGAGGAATCAATTTCCCCCTATGTGTGGGTATTATATTCCCATAAGAATTTTATTACTTTTCTTATTTTCATACCAAACGCGGGAAATGAATCAGATTGCATTCCTTTCCTTTCATTTCCCGCGTACCAAATGTGCCATAGGTGTACAAATATCAATAAAGTGACAAATGTAATGGAAGTGCTTAACCTATAGGGTTGAATCTTTAAATTGAGGTTGGTCTGCCTCCTTATTTTATAATACAAGAATAGCAAGGGGAAGTTCGTTGTTTTCATCTTTGTAGTGTGAAAATGTGAAGTTATAAACAATGTGTAATTTGTTTATCTACCAGATATAAAATTAAGGGATGAGTTTCTCTCACCTTTAATGGGTTATTTAAATTTTCTTACACAACGTTCCTATAACCAGTGAACTCTTTATAGCAAGAATTTGAAAATAAAATATCTAATTTTTGAAAAACAAAACAGGACATTTTGGGAAATAAAATTGGATATGTTTTTTGAAAAAATAACTTGAAAGTGATAGACACTTAAAAACAATTGATTTTTATCCAAGTAATTATGATCCAGGATTATTTGACTTTGTAGTCACATGGACCAAATTTAAAAGGCTAAAACAATTTATTTTGTCATAATTTTTTTTATTCTCTTAAGGCGTGTAAAATGGACATCGGTATGCAGACTAGCCCGCGTACTACGCGAACCAAATCAGATTGGAGCGGTTCAATTTAAGTTTATTTAAAACACGAGTCTAAACTGATAGGTCTAGTGGGTTGCGAGCCTTTTTTAAAGTTATTTTACTTTAAATCTTGAAATTATAATGTATATTTTATGTTATGAAGATATTAATTAAGTAATCAAATTTCATATTTTATGCTAATAATATAATTAAAAATTATATGAAAAGATTTGACGACATATATTTGATTATATTTTATATTGGTAAATATAATTTGTATGCATTATTAAGACTTTATTTTAACTTTGCATTCACCAACCAATTAATATTTTTTTAATATATCACTATTTAGGAAAAAAATAAAATTAAAAAAACAGACTGGTCTATAGACCATACCAGACAACTTCATTTCCGATTTGTAAAAAATAAGGCCCGCTCCATAATGGGCTAGATCACATCGAACCAATACCCATCTAACACTCCTAATTGCCTTTAAATTTTTTATCAAAGTTTAGTGCATATCTTTATTTCATATAATCAAAATCTAAAATTAATATTAAAATGATAAATGGTAACCTAATTTAAATATTAAATTCTAAAGGTAGGCATTTTAAAAGGTTTAAAATAGTGAAACACTTATTTTTTGTTATAAAAGTAAAGAACAATAACGTAGAAATATACTTGTTAAAACTTCAATTAAAAGTTAAAGCATGTAACAATCATAATTTATCTCATAAAGCAAATATTGGATCAATAATTTGATTAAATCTGTTGGACCCCATTTTGTCCGGGTTAGACATACTAACCCCATTTGATATACCTTTCTGCCTATGCCATATACCTTGTTGAGCAGGTCCACAATGATCACATACTTCTAAGGAGTGGTTTCTGCTACAAGTCCTTGAAGCGCCCCAAGACCAACACCAAGTGATAGAGGATGAAAATTGGAGAGTAACGCACTTGAATGAGCTCAAATCGGACTTAAAATGAAGAAATTATGGCCAAAACAATTTTCAAAAAAAAAAAAACTTCAGGGTTGACCGTTGACCGTTGACCTGCCGACACCTCGACCCATTGACCTTCGAAGCCTCAAAGCATCGAAGCCCCGAAGCCTCGAAGCCTCGAAGCCCCAAAGCCTCGAAGCCTCGAAGCATCGAAGCCTCGAAGCCCCGCTGCCGACACTCCGACCTACGACTCGCCCTTTCGACCTTCAAACCCCTAACTCTCGAAGCCTCAAAGCCCCGCTGCCGACACTCCGACCTTTGACCCTTCGACCCTTGACCCTCGAAGCCTATAACCCTCCGACCTTCGACTCGCCCTTTCAACCTTCAACCCCCTAACTCTCGAAGCCTTGAAGCCCCACTGCCGACACTCCGACCTTCGACCCTTGACCCTGCGACGCCTTGACCTGCGAACCTTCGAACCTTGACCCGGACGCCTGTAAGCCTTCGACCCTGGACACTCGAAGCCTATAAACCTGCCGACACTTCGACCTTCGAACCTTGACCCAGACGCCTGTAAGCCTTCGACCCGTTGACCCTGGACACTTGAAGCCTATAAACCTGCCGACACTTCAACCTTCGAACCTCGACCCGGACACCTGTAAGCCTTCGACCCGTTGACTGTTGACCTTCGACCTGCCGACACTTCGACCTGTTGACCGTTGACCTTCGCCCCACCGAAATTTCGACCCACCGAAGCTTCGACCCTGCCGACACTCTGACCTGTCGACACTCCGACCCTCTGACCCCTTTGACCTTCGCTGGTTGGCGTTTCTCGCTGGCTCCGTGCGCTATTTTTTTTCCTTTCTTTCTTTTTCTCGCTGGCTTCACGCGACCCGTCTTCTGCGCTGGCCATCCGATAAGGAATCGTTTCTCAACAACCTGTCAGTCACATGCGCTGCTAAAATACAAATTCAAAAGGCAATCACGAGCTCCCTTTTTTCCGCATAAGCTGTCCACCCGACCAAGCACTGATCTGCAACTAATAATGCACCCGACAAAACATTTATTGCAGCAATTAATGAGTCCAGCCAAAAAAATTTCTGCAGCCCTTTAAGATGCAGTCGTCCGTCCCTGCGCAAGAAAGAGGATTCGTGAAAAGGGAGCCATCATCGTGAAAAAAAAAAATCTGCAAAACCTTCCCCCCCAGCTTCGTTCCAGCAGAAAAAAAGAGAAAGAAAGCCCTGTTCGTGAAAAAAAAAAAGGAGACACACAGAGACCCCTCATCGTTGAAAAGCTGCTACTAGTGTTACGTCCAAGCTTCTTCCCTGCAAAAAAAAAAAAGAAAGAAGAGAGAGAGTAGAGTCCCAAATTCTTCCCCACGCGAAAAGAGAGAAAAAAAAAAAAAAAAAAAGGGAGAAGAGCCATCACCCCAGCTTCGTTCCAGCAAAAAACAGAGAGAGCCAAAAAAAAAAGGAAAGACAGAAAATGAAAGAGTGAGATTCGTCCACACAACAAAAGGGAGTTGAGAGAGATTCAAAACCCAGAAAAAAGAGAGGATTACGCCAAAGAAAAAAAGAAAACAGAGAGAGAGAGAGAGAAAGGACATTCTGCCAGAACAGAAAAGGGAAGATTTATTGCCATTCCATCCTAAATTCCGAATTTTCTTTCCTTCTCTCCTCACTTCTCTCTTCACTTTGCCAACATTCATATATACATTCTCCCCCATTTCAAACCCAGAAATTCTGAAACACCATCTTTAGTCCCCCGAGTCGGTTTTCTTTTCTTTTCAACAACAATACCAAAATCAGAAAAATCAAAAAAAAAAAACAAACAAAAAGAGAGACACAGGTTTTGCAGCTCCAACCAGTGGCGTTCAACCTCCGGCCCAAGTCCTATCAACCAGCCTTTGGAGATTCAACCTCGCGCCAATGATATCACTACCGGAGTCCCAATCCAAAGCCAAAGTCAGTTAACTTTGCATCTGTTTATTTATTTATTTTTTTTTTTTTTTTTAGCTTATTTGTATTTATATTTGATGTAATTGTTTTTTTAGCATTTTTCTGGTTTTCAGCTTATCTATATTTGATGTAATTGTTTTTTTTAGTATTTTCACTCTATTTTCCCTGTATTTCTTCCTATGTTGTACGTTGTAAATATGTAAAGTATAGTGAAAAGAGAAGCAAAAGAGAGGAGATGAAAAAAAAAAAGATGAAAAAAAAGGGGAAAAAGAAAAAAAGAGTGCTTTTTAATTTTCTTTTGTGGATGTCATAATCACACACTCCACGTTTTTATTTTAATGTATATGTTCATGACTTTGATTTAAGATTTTGGGTTTGTAAAACAAAAAAATAACAAAATGTTTTCCACAAAATGTTTTTTCCAATACGTTTTCTATAAAATGTTTTTCTATAAAAAAATTTCAAAATATGTTCAAAATGTCTCCTTGAAAAAAACCAACCAAAAAAAAAAGGAAAAACGTTCGTGCAATAAAAATGTTCTAAAATGCTTTCCAAAACAAAAAACATGAGACCAATACGTTTTCCAAATCCATTTAAAACAAAAAAACATGTTTTACCTTCCAAAAACCAAAAAAAAAAACAAAGCAAAACCAAAACCAAACGTTTTTTACAAGACATAAAAAAAATGTATGTTTTCTAACCCAAAAAAACAAAAAAAAGGAAAATAAAAACCATTTTTAGGACTTCAATTTCTAAAAGTAAAACCAGAAAACCAAAATCAAGCCATAGGCTCTCATTCTTCACTTCAAATAAAAACCCAAAACTTTTAGGATTCCCTTTAGAAATTTAGGATAAATCTATTTTAACCATAACTTTAACAAATAACTTAGCCAAATAAAAATCATAGACTTTTAGGAAATTTAACCTAGTCATAGCAGTATAAATAAATGAAAAACCTCCTCCTCCTAAATTAGATACCGAAAGGGCGCTGTAGGGGTGCTAATCCTTCCCTACACGTAACCAACTCCCGAACCTTTCTATGATGACGCAGACCACACACTTTAAACTACTCAAAGTAGAGGATATCCAACTGTACCCCAAAAACAGTTGGTGGCGACTCTAAAACTTCTCACCATTGGTTTAGTTTGAGCTCACCCCAAAAGGGCCCGGACCAAAACCAGTGATGACAAAATCAATGAAAGTGGTTAAGTGTTGAAGGTTTATTCCAATATATTGTTCTTATTCAATACACTATATCGTCCAATCCAGTACATTGTGTATATTTGATCAAGTACACTGTCATATCACTTCGATGATAGTTAATAAATTAGGAGGATGTTTCATTGATTCGATTTGATGGGAGATTTCTACATGGTCTAGATAAAGGAACATTGTTTCGAGCTAATAAGGGATACATGCTATTGTAGGAAGCATATGATCAAAAAGCTACATATAAATGAATACCATATTAACATAAATCATATCTTAAATATTGAATTAATCAAAGTAGAATATCATATCACAAAAGTGGATCAAGGATATTAGATTAAAAGGTGTAACTAATTATCATGGTCAAATCAGGTTATAACTGGATCAAAAGGCTCAAATCAAGAGATATATAAGAGTCAATATGAAAGCCTTATATCAAGAGACGGCACACATGAACTTGCAAGAGTTGACCTGTGTGGTTCTAGTTTTTTTTTTTTGTTATTTAACCAACATGAATGAAAATGAAAATATCAGACTTATATAGTTTGTATTATTGAAATATAGTGTTATCGCACACACACCTTAAATAAAATATAAACTAAGTATAATATAGGACTAACATATGTCGTTCACGGAAAATTTATTAAAATTTTATTTATTCTTCAACAAAAATAAAGAAAAACTAAGTTAGAGAATTGAGGGGATTTTGTGTGAAATTAAATATAAATAAAACTAATTAACTAGAGGCACGATTGATTCAACATCTCACTTCAATTATTATTTATCATTATCTTCTAAAAATATAATAACATATTTAAGATCTCATAATTTAATTAAACCAAGACTTTATGATTATAATTAAATTATAAATTCACTTTAAAAATCAGACTTGAACTCGTATTAATTCTATGAATAATTATGTTTTGCATTTGGGAGATCAAATTGAGCTCTATGAATAATAATTTACACCTCAAATTAATTAACCGCGGCAGCAAATTAATCACAATTGAAAATCATGCTCAAAATAATTCACAATTAATTATAATCACAAATTAATTATCAAAAATTTAAAATAAATAAAGAAACGAATTACAAACAATAACACCTAAATAAATTATTAAAATGAAGAACTAAGATTTAAAATAACAATTAAAATTTAAAGTTAAATACAATGTCACACCAAAGCCCTGTGTTACTTTCTTCTTTTCTCTATTGTTGCGTTGGCACTAGGGGCAGATGGCTGGGGTGTGAATGGAAATGGAGGGTGTTTGAATGTGTTGGAGTGGTGTTGATGGGTTGTACATCTTCTCCTTTAATAGTCCCATGCCTTTTTTTTTCTTCTCATGCATAAAAGATAGATCCTTCATTATTGCTTAAGTTTTTTTTCCTGTTTTGATGAGTCACTTTCTTGCTTAATCTTTGCTATTTTGGCCTTAGACGTTTAACTCCTTCATTTTCTAACGATTCCATCATTAAAAATCATAGTCTTGGTGCTTGACATCATGAATTTTAAGCTTTGTATAGATTTCACTCAGATGTTTGCTTGCTCAAGTTAGAGTAGTTTGAATAATGATCTTCTTCATAAAAAACTTTTGAGTCATGGTTCTTAAAAACTTGTCGTTGATGACTGCATAGTTGTTATGCTCACAATTGGATTTAATCTCCAAAAGCAACCTTGTATGTATTTTATATGTACCCTTAATAGACACTATTGGCATATGCTTGAAAGTTTCCAACTCTTGCCTGAGCATACAAATTTCGTTCTACTTTTGATTTATATTGCCTTTATATATAGTATATAGTTGTTCCCAAATTTCCTTGGTTGCATTGCAAATTTACAATGCTCAACATCAACAAAGATATCAACATCAAGTGATGCATGTAGATATTCCAATGCTGCTACATTGATTAAAATTATCTCATTAGTAGTCATCTCAATGGTTTTTTAAGGTTTGACCATACCCTTCTCATCATTGTCATAAGAAATGCTAATTTATTAAACAAACAAGGATATATTAGCTTGTTATGTATATTCAGAAACATTTTCATCCACTTCCTTCATTGTTGGAATAACTCATTTCTACACTTTGGAGGATGACTAAGCGTAAAGGCAAGACTATTGGTTGTATTAATTTTATTAGAAAAAGAAAATAACTAGAGGCCAGCCTTAAGATAAAATAATTTTTTTTATAAACTTTATATCGATGAGAAAAATATAGACCCCACGATCACGAAGGTCTCTTAACGACTTAAGATAGAGGTCTCTGAACGAGAGCACACAGTAAGTAAAATGGGCTGCGAAGCACAAGAAACTAGATGCCCCAGTAATTTCATCGGACATTAATTTACGCTGTCCTCATCGATGCTCAGTTGCAGAGACAAGCCCAAATCGAAACCTTTCAACGCCCTTCGATTCATCAGCTCGCTGATCGCTCTCTCCAGTCCACTATTCGATCTTCCTGGGGTCCTCTCTCTCTCTCTCTCTCTCTCTCTCTCTCTCTCTCTCTCTCTCACACACACACACACATGACACATGAATGGATACATAGACACACAGACCAATTGTGTAATCTTGATCAAAGATTGTTTCGAATGTATGTTACATCTTCTATAGTTTCACGCTCGTATCTGAATTGTAATTCCAGAAACCCTAGTTTACACGTCCAAGATTTTAGATTAGTGCATCAATTGGGTTGTCTGACATTGCAAAGAACAGAATCTGAATCGCAATCCGACAATTTTTATTGCGCGCCATCAAAACCTCGACATTAATTTGTGTGTATTGGTTTTGTAAATCTGCTATGATATCTAGCTTTATTCAGTTATGGGTTTTTAGATAACTAGTAATATTAACTCAGTGATGGTTTGTTTATCAGTATTAAGCTTTATGCAAACTGCAAAGTAATGGGAGCATGTCTAGGTTTATATGTATTCAGCTTTGTGTCGATCAAAACACCTGATTTTAAGTACTCTTCTCATGATTTTTAGCTGTCTTTGAGGATTAGTTGTCTACTAGATTAAGACGTTGGATGCTATTTATGTATTGCTGGTTTTCATTTCATTTTAAAAGATATAAAATGTTATTTTATTTACTCGTTAAATAGTTCATTTATTTATTTATTTTTATCATATTTCCAGGAAGAATGACTAGCCACTCATGCCGAACCCTCTATGTTGGCAATCTTCCCAGTGATACTCGTAAGAGTGAAGTAGAAGACATATTTTATAAGGTTTATTTTTTAATATTTCAAATTGTCTGTTTTTGAATTTAAATTGAACTAGTTTAGATGACTACTAAATTCACTTATTACAATAGGAGAAGGATTAGTGTATAATTAACTATTATTCTTAGTTTTATGATGGCTATGTATCACAATTTTACATATTATGTTTTCACTTATTAATTTCTAATACATAGGCAACATCAAACTATCAACAGTAAGTGAGTGCTCATAAGAACGGACCAATGTGAAAGGCATGACTAATCCAAGTACTATTTGATTGGTCACTTAAAGGCAATTATTCAAGCAGTTGTAACTTAATTATAAACAGGTGGTTTTTATGAGGTGTAAGATTGAAAGTGGGATGGAGAGGGAGTTTTAAATAAGTTGAGTGTCAAGAAATCAAGCATTTGCTATTAAGTGATGGTGGTTGGGGTTACATGGTTAAATTGAAGTTGTGACACTGTACAAGTGATGTGGATTGGATGTATCTTGGCTCTATGGGGGTGTTAGGTGGGATTCTTTTGATGTGGGACAGCCGCGTTATTAGCAAGCCGAATGATGTTGTGGGTCAATTCTCTGTATTCTGCAAGTTTCAGAATGTTGGAAACCAACGTGTGTGGATGTTTCATGGGTGTATGGCCCTAATCTTGCCAGTGATAGGAGATTGATGTAGGATGAGCTTTTCGGTCTGCACTGTCTCGGGGGGGGGTTAATGTGGTGAGATTCCCTTCTAAGAAGGTGGGTTCGATGATTTTTACTCCTTCGATGTTTGTTGAGTTTATTTATTTCTTGAGCCTGATTGATTTTCCTTTGGTCGGTGGGGTATTCATGTGGTCTGATAATTGAGTTAAGCCTATATTTTCTTGGCTTAGTCGGTTCTTGCTATCGGTGGATTAGGCTGGGCATTATGTGCATCTCTGTTAGTTGCGGTTTAGCCGGTAGTGTTCTGATAATTTTTCGGTTCTATTGGATTGTGGTTCTTTTCCGTAGTGCTGATGACTTTTTCGATTCAAGAACATGTGACTGTTGGACAAGGATTTTGTGGATCAAGTTAAGTATTGGTGGGAGTCATACCGGGTGGAGGGAACTCCGAGTTATGTGCTTGCATCCAAGCTGAAGTTTCTTAAAAGGGAATTTGAAACATTGGAATGATAATGTTTTTGGGCAGGTTGGTATTTGGAAGCATACTTTTATGGCTGATTTGAGTGCTCTTGATGAGGTGGTCTTGCTCTACCCACTATCGGAGGAGGAGAGGAGGCACAAGGAAGTGTTGAATACTAATCTTGAACAACTGCATTTGTTGGATGCAACTATTCTCTGTCACTTCGGGTGAGGGATAAGAACTCTAAGTTCTTTTATTGTATGACTAACTCTTACCAGAATGCTAACACCATTAGCAAGTTTTACATCAATGGTATTTCGTTGACGTGTCAAGAGGATATTCGGGCCTACATAGTGGGCTTTTATGAGTCTATTTTTAGTGAGGTAGATCATCTCCATCCTTACCTTGATGGGATCTTGTTTGATGTTATTTCAGAGGAGGATGCCTTATGGCCTGATCATTCGTTTGAGGAGGAGGTGGAGTTCGCGGTTATGGGTTGTAGAGGGGATAAGGCGCCTGGACTGGATGGGTTTCCCTTGACATTCTTTCAACACTATTGGGATGTTTTGCGATATGATGTTATGGGTATGTGTAAGGAATTCCAAGAGCACTATCGGTTTGAGAGGAGTCTTAATGTTACTTTTCTGGCCCTCATCCCTAAAAAGTCAGAGGCGGATGACCTGAAAGCCTATTAGTTTGGTAGGAGACATGTATAAAATCATTGCTAAAGTCTATCTTTTACTTTCAGAGTGCCTTTGTGCCTGATTGGCAAATTTTGAATTCAGTACTCATTGCGAACGAGTAACCTTGATACTCGGGTCAAAGCATCTCTTTTGGGTGTTTTGTGTAAGTTGGACTTGGAGTATAAAATAGGTCGGTCTGGTCTGATTTGTGACGGAGTAGGCCTAGACGGGTTTTAATGGGTCGGAAATTTATTAGTCTGATTTGCATGCGAACGCAGACCGGTTCATATTTATTTATTTAAAAAATATTATAAGTTAATTTATTAAATATTATTTAAAATTTTAGGCTTTATGTAGTGATATCATAGGTAGGATAGGTAATAATTTTATTTTCTTTTTTAAAAAAGCTCATCTGTGTCTGCATAGATTTGGTCATCACGGATTAGAGCTAAACAAACCGGTCCATTTAGGCTCACGATTGAAATGGACAAAAAAATTCTAGTCCAATTCTCACGAACCGCGGCTGATTCGTGGAGGAAATGGATCTCCTTTTCTATCTTCAATGCCTATATTTCGGTTCTTGTCAATGGCTGCTCTCGTGGGTTCTTTTTGAGTTCTAGGGGCTTAGCAAGGGAACCCGTTGTCTCCTATGTTATTTGTCATTGTTATGAAGGCTTTTAATCGATTGGTGGGACATGCCTCTTTGGTCGAGTTACTTTTTGGCTTCTCGGCCTACTGTTTGGGAAGGGGTTTGCTTGCTTTTTTTCACATTCTTTTTGCAGATGATACTCGTATTTTGCAAGGTGGATCTGGGCTATGTTTTTCACTTGCGGTCCATTATTGATTGGTATAAAGTTGTTTTGGGGTTGATGATTAATCTTAGCAAATCAGTTTTGGTCTAGTTGGTGTTTTGTCTTACTTGTGGGAGCTGACCAACATTTAAGAGTGCCATACTATGTAGTTGCTCCTTTTGTATTTGAGTTTTTCTTTTGGGGCCACGTTTAAGTCTATCATTATTTGAAACTTGATTATTGAGAAGATGTAGTGTTGTTTGGCTGCGTGAAAGTGTATTTACCTCTCTAAGTGGGGCTCACTTTGGTTAGGAGCATCCTTTCCAACTTATTATCTTTTTCTCTTTCCTTTTCTCGTGATTGTGGCTTCTCGGCTAGAGGGGATCCAAAATAATTTCCTTTAGGGTTCCAATATAGACGTGCCTAAAATTTCTTTGGTTAAATGGGATAGAGTGTGTAGCCCTCTTTCCCATGACGGTTTGATCATTAAGAAGTTTTGTAGATTTAATGCTTCTCTTCTTTGGAAATGATTATGGAGGTTTGGGGTGGAGTTGGGGCTTGCGGAGGAAGGTGATTGTGGTGAAGTATGGAGTTTCTGGTGGTTGTAGGATCTTCTTGAAACTTTATGGACCACATGCCATGGGGTTATGGAAATTCATCCACTTGTGTTGGGATTCCTTCTCTCGTTTTGTGGTGTTTGAGTTGGGAGGTGGTCTTTCATTTGCTTTTGGGATGATGTTTGGTATGGTGAGTCACCTTTGAAGCTTGTTTACCTGTAGGTGTATCGGATTGCGTGTTTTCTTAATGCTTTTGTGGTTGTTGTTTGTGTACGAGGGATTTTACAATGCTGTGGGATGTATTATTTTCTCAAGCTGCTCGGGATTGAGAATTGGAAGCTTTTTTCTTTTTTTCTTTTATCATGTTGTATTCATTTCTCCCTGTGAGGAATGCTTTAGATAGGATGTGTTGGCATCTCAATCAGGAGAAAGCTTACCGGGTCAAGCTTTTTTATTTTATCCTTGCTAGGCTTGAGAGCTTTCCTTAGAGGAGTTTGTGTAAGGCATAGGTGCCGTCTAAAGTTGTATTCTTTGCTTGGATAACAGTGCATGGCAAGATTCTTAATGTTGATAATTTATAGCAACATTTCTGCCTTATTGGTGGAAGATTTCGTTATCTGGTGAGAATAATCATTGCCCATTAATTTATCCAGTGAATACTACCATTGGTGTTAAATCCCTTAAATAAAGTTTAAAAATGGATGGTCCTTGCTAAAATTAACCTAATGAAAGCACTATGCATTATCGTTACAACATTTTGTACCGTTCATTATTTGGTAGTCTGCTGTAATGCTTTGTCGTTGTGGCTGATTCAGCGCTGTGTTTTTTTCCCCACTGTTAAAGCAAGGAGCCTAATTTTGACATGCAAGTGTGATCCACAATTGATGGCTCTGCTCTTGCGCTTTATCTTTATTCTGCAGGATTGGGCTAAGGTTGGGTTAGCGTTGTATTCCTATTGATTATTTTGGGCATAATCTTGCTATGTGCAGTTCACAATTGGGTCCATGTTAAGCCCATTATACTATTGATTACTTTGGGCGTGAATGTTTATACGATGTGTGAACATGTCTATTGCCACATGTTTTTGTTGTTTGCTTATGTCTGTTTTTAATAATTTGACTGGTGGGTAAGTGCAGTATGGGCCTATTGTTGGTATTGATCTGAAGATTCCACCAAGGCCAACTGGGTATGCTTTTGTTGAGGTGAGTTGATTTTTTTTTAATTTCTGGAAATTGACAGAAATAGTTTTCAGTTAATGAATCACTGGGTTTGTAATTGTATAAGTCTTAATCATTTCTTTATTGAAACTTGTACATCCAGTTTTAAGATGTTATATTTTTGTTGCTGTATTCCCATGTATTATTCAATTATATAAATTTTGGTTGATTCTATAACAACTATTTTGTTTACATATTTTATAGCTGGTATGTGTTGCAGTTTGAAGGTTATCGGGATGCTGAAGATGCTGTACGCTACAGGAATGGGTATAACTTCAACGGACATACGCGTTAGTGTTTTTTTTCCATCTCCCTTCATTTTATTTTATTTTACTCAACAAATGGATAGATTTGGGTCATGACGAAGCATTTTTATCTAATATATATTCTTAATATGTCTTGTGTAGTTTTGTCACCTTGTTAGTGGCCTTTTAATAACAATGCTGTTATGTTCAAAAAATAAAATAATATCAATATGTCTTGACAGGTTGAATTTGCTCATGGTGGGCGATCACTAGATCGCTCTTGTGGTTATGGGCGTGGATTTTCTTCATCCAACAGTTACAGTGATGGTGGCGGAGGAGTTCCTAAGTTCTCTGAATATCAGGGTATATAACTAAGCTCTTCCCAACTTTACGTTCATACTTGGTTTTTCCAAAACGTAGTGGATGATCTCGTAAATACTTTTATTGAGCTCACATAAATTAAACTAAATAAAAAATAAACTAGACTAAACTAAAAAAACAAACCTAAATTAAACTAAATCTAAAATAAATAAATTAAGCTAAAAAAATTTAAAATTAAACTAAAAGTAAACCCTAAACTAAACTAAACTAAAAACTTAAATTAAATTTAAACTAAATAAAAAAAATAAAACCTAAAGTAAATAAAATAAACTAAACGGAAAAATAGAATTTTAAAATACTAAACTTAAACTAAACCTAAAAACGATAAACCAAATAAACAAAATAAATAAATAAAACTAAATTAAACCGAACAAAACATTGACTTTAGCAATTTTCGATTTGTCTGGGCGATTTCCATTTCCATCCATCTGCTTTGGTGCTCCCTCTAGCAGTGGCGGTGTGGCTAGCAAATCGAGGGTGGCGGCATCGCATCCCTTGACGTCTCTTCTGGGATTGGGCTGCGTGTCAGACCGATTGTCTTGTCCCCCTCGATCTTCCCTGCGGCTCTGCCTTGCTCGCGTCGCCCCCTGTAACCAGCGGGATTGTCCCGTTCATTGCTACGTCCGGCCTTGCGGGAACGGATCGCACCTCGGGCTGGCGCACGATGTTGGGTCCATCGACTTGCAGGTGTTCTGGTTGTTGTCTTGGACGACCTTGATGGGTGGGGCGACTGGACTTCTCCGGCTCCTGCTATGCCTACAAGCTTCTTGATAGAATTCCCCACTGAACTCTTTGATCCATCCAACACTGGTTTGCCTTCGCTGTTTTAATTTTTCATCTATTTTGGTGCTGCTGAGTGCTGAACCCTAAACTAAACTAAAAAACCGAGAAAGAGTTATATCCTATCTTTCGAAATTTAGTCAAAATTAATTATGACTGAACACAGATTTCCTATTTCGTCTACCACCTGATATTGAGGAGCAACTAAAGGACCTTGAAATGAGTCAAGATGAGTGGCAGGAAGCAGGTGAAAGATCAGGTGTAAGAGATGCCTCTCTTCACATAGGAGAGGAGTTGGACGAATCCAAGTTGATGGAGATTCTCGGAGATAGTCTCCCCAACTTCTCACCACCTATCGATGAAACTGAGGCGCAGAGGGTAGACGAGTGGGCATCCCATTCTAGAAGACCGTTGACAGGGCAAGCAAAGAATATGTTGATAAACTTGTTACGAGATTGTCCTGAAGCAGATGAGACTATGTTCACATCGGCTCTTTATGGATGGGATGCTAGAGGCGAACAAGATGTTATAGAGGCAAAGAATGTCCTCCGAGCAACCCTGGAGTTATTAAACACTCACCTCACCTCACAGTGCAAAAAGATTTTAAGAGAGAAGTCTCAGGTGTACTCGCTGGGTTCAAGGAAGCTCTGAAGGAACTTCAGTCAACAATCCATGTGTGTGAGGAAGCATTGCAGGTGAAACAGCAGCCAAAGCTAAGACACAACGTGTGTATACCGGAGATGTCACTAAAGATGTGGTGAAGCTTATGGTGAAGATTGGCATGAGAACAGATGAAATGTTCAGATTTATTTCAGCAGAGAAGCTGACAGAAATGCTAACCGAGCTGGTGACGATGATGACAGAGGAAGATTGGGCTGTGTTGGAAACAATGGATGGTAAATTGCGTATGAACAATGCCTTGGCTAAGGCGATCAAAATGCGATCCCAGGAATCCAAGAAATAAAATCCTCTTTTTATCTAAAAAAAAAAAAAAAAACCCTAAACCCCTAACTCTTTTGTGGTTTGTATTATGGATTGTAACTCTTTAGATTTGTGTATTTGTTTGTATCTCAAGAGTGGATTCATGATTCTCTGCGCTTTCTTGTATGTTACTTGTATCTTAGGGTTTGGGTAATTGTTGGGCTGTTTATTATTAATAAAATAATTCGGGGTTTTGTTTCCTTTTCATAAAAATAAAAAATAAAAATCCTAAAATAAACCTAAAAAAATAAAACATGAAAACGTAAAATAAAAATAAATAAAACTAAACCTACACTAAAATTTAAAAAAACCAAAAAACCTAAACTAAAACTAAAATAAACCTAAAAGCTAAACTAAAACAAAAACCTAACTAAAATGATAAAATCTAACCTAAACTAAAAATAAAACCTAAGTTAAACCTAAAACCTAAATAAACTAAAATGAACTATAAAAGAAAACTAAAACTAAACTAAACTAAAATCTAAATAAAAATAAACTGAATTAAAAACCTAAAAATAAACCTAAAAACCTAAACAAAAAACTAAACCTATATCTAAAAACATAAATAAACTAAAACCTAAAATCTAAATAAACTAAACTAAAATAAAAACCTTTAAAAAAAAAAACTTAAACCTAAAACTTAAAAACGGGTGGCTTAGGATTGGAATCCGACAAGCCCATCGTCTCCACCGGTGTCGCCTCGTCCTTTTCGCCCTCGGCCTTCGATAACTACCCACTCACCCATCGAATCCGACAAGCCCATCTCGTCTGACGAACTCAAATCCGACTATGGTAACGTTGACGAATCCGTACGTTGATGTTCGTCCCACGGAGTCTTCATCTTCAACCTCCGCGTCGATCAAGAGTCAGTAACCCTAGCTTTGGTCTCATTTTCAAATTGTCAAATCGAATGAGCGAATTGGTTTTTGTGTTCAAAGATATTAGGATTGGAATTTTTTTTTCTTGTGTTTTGAATGATCAAATACTATGGACACGGTTCAGAATGTGCTGGCCGCTGGGGAGACGGGGGAAGAAGGTCGGGGAGGTGTCGAAGAAGGTTGAGGATTTGGCTGGAAACCCTTGTCTTGTCATGTTCGCATAAAAAGATTTGAAGATTCAATGATTCATGGTGTTGTGTGCTGTAAATTGTTTGTCACTTAGTTGACATCGTTGGGCACATCTAAATGAATTTTTTGTGGCATGAATATATATATTAATCAATCCTTTTTAATTCTAGTTTTTTAGGGAAGCTTAAATTGATCTGATATAATGTATCAGCATCATTTCATTGCTTTCTTGTGGGTGTATGTTTATGGAATTGCAATGCTTTCTTACATTAATGTTTGCATGTCTTTAGATTTGGAGCCTATTAATCTGGCAACACCTTGGCTGGATATTGATTACTCACGATATCCTTAATCCTTTATCCTTAGGATCCTAATCTGATGTCCACTCAAGATCACAGTTTGTACCTCTCTTTGCTAATAATAACCTTCACTTTTCTTGCCCCAGGATGTGAATATGGCAATCGTCGTTGTGCCGAGGGTGGTGTTGTCAAGCCTCTTCCTCATTAATGTCCTCACCACCATTGGGTCCACCCTTGAGCTGACTGGTAGGTAATCAATTATTGTTACTCTTCATAGCCATGATGGGCTGTCATCGGCATCAGTGCACCCCTCCACCACCTGGTTTCGCATCCGTCCATCAAGATTTGTGAACATGAAAATTTGGGGGGGGGGGGGGGGGGGGGTGATGGGATTATACGGGATGGATGGAGATTATACGGTGGAGGCGGTGGTGGATGAACATTACAGGAGAGAGACCAATGGATTGGTGCTTGTTCAACTCAATTAAAAGTTAACACGGCGTCATACCTATCTTATTTATATCCATATCTTATGAAACTCCTGAAAGGCTTGTAATAAAGTTTATCCATTGTAGGACTACTAGTAGACATTTACTTTTGGAAAACTAATATTTTATTATATATTGTAATTATTTCAATATTTTTAAAATTAAATAAGAATAATCAATGTATAAATGTGATAGATAATTTTAAAAGATATATTAACCTAGTTTAGATATCCCAACTATTAATGACTCTTGTGATAAGGTGAATATTGCTGCATCTCAATAAAATGCAGATATTAAATGCTATAACAAGTATTTTATTTTGTTTGAAACATGGTTGATTATTTGTGTTTTTAATATTTTTCACTTGGATTTTAAATTAATTACACCGAACGTGCATTTTAATATATTATTACATTATATTTATTTAAGAGTAATGTTATATATAGGTAGATTGCGCAGATAATTTATGTGGGGGTACCTTCGTTGTCGTTAATTTGATATTAATTTTGTTCTTAATAGCATCCATTACAAATTCTCCCTCTCTATTTTTTTATTAGTTTAGAGAGCTAATTTAATAAAAATATTTAAAAGCTATACTTTTTAGATTCTATATTTTAATTTAATTTTTAACAAAATAAATATTAACTCTCTAAATTTAACTCAATACTATTCACTCTCTATTTAATAAAATATTATATTTTTTCTCATCACATTTAATTTTTTTTATTTTTTTCATTTATCATATTTAATTTTGGTTTAAAAGAATAAATAAATATTTAAAAAATATTTTAATTGATGAATAATTAAAATAGAGAGATTAAAAGGTGAGGTTTAAAACAATAACTTATTAAAATAACAAGAGTGATCGTTAGTTTGAAGAATAAATTTTAGAGAAATAGCGGATATTCTAATTTTTTTTATATTGACCAAACGGCTATGAAAGCGTTTAGGCACTGATTATCCATACAACCTTTATATGAATAAGGTTTTTCTTTATTTAATAGCACCATTGATATAATACTTTGTTATTATTTGTGTTAAAATATCATCATTACAATATTTAAAGCCTTACTTTAATGTTATCAAAATATTTAGTTTTAAAATAAACAAATAATAGAATTTAATAAAAAAATACATAGTTTTAAAACTATCCACGTGCAATTTCACGAGGTTAAATATATTAAAATTCTTCATGAAAATATTATTATATTATATATTATTTATGTTATTTTATGGCCCTTATTTTGTTTTTGGGTAAAATATGGAAATTATGATTTTTTTTACCATGTGACTATTTTCTTTAAACATCTATGGATCATGATGATGCAGTTAAAGAAAGTTAAACTCAACTCTCACATTAATAATTACATGGTTCATAACTTACAATTCAATAAATGTTTCGATGACTTGGAGCATTAGTAATAGATTTCCTATAGAAGTTCGTTTCCTTATATTTAGGAGAAAAAAACTAAAAAGTCATAAAATCATTTGCACAATGGATGTCATATATTTAACTTTATTTCTATGATTTGTATGATATTTCTAAATGTATTAGAAAATACTATTTACTCTCTATAATTATTAAATTATATCTAAATTTTTTTTCTCACATATCTCTATCACGTTTTCCATAACATTAACTTATAACAAATATATTATTAAATAAAACAAATAGTATAAACTTTTATTTTAGTAATATAGGAAGTGATTTAAGAAATCTATTGTGATGTATATTTATATAGAAAAATAAAAAGTAGTCTAAGCAAACAGTAGATTTTCTATCCCCTATGCATTTAGGGGAACTTATTGAGAAGCTTATGTGAGTGCTCTTAGAGCATTAGTAATAAATTCTCTATAAAAGTTTGTTTTCATATATTTAAGAAAAAAAAGTTAAAAAGTCATAAAAGTCTTCCACAGTAGATATTCTATATTTAACTTTCCATGAGATATGTACAGTGTTTTCCAATATATTGGAAAACATTATTCACTCTCTATAATTATTAAACTATATATAAAAATTTTCTCTCACGCTTCTCTTTTAAGTTCTTGTAATATTTACTTTTATTTATATTAAATTATTAATAAATAAAAAAAGTTATATAAAATATTATTTTAATAATATATATAATAATTTAGGGAATCTATTGTGGTGTATATTTAAATAGAAAAATAAAAAATAAATTAAATATGTAATTTTAGAAAAAATGATTGGGTATCTGATGTTAGTGTTCTTAAAAAAATCAAAATAAAAAAATCACAAACATAACCCTTGGCTATATTTGGCATGCTTTAATTATTTTTTAAAATAAAATTATTTTTAATTTTCATCGCTCATAAATATTTTTAAATCAATTAAATTTATTATTTTTTAAAACAAGTATTTTTTAAAAAATAGTACCATATCAAAGTGTTTTAAAAAGTCAAAATTATTTGCTATGTTATTTTGTGGCCCTTAGGGTAAGATGTCTTTTTCATTGTATATCTTTTGATTGATTTTCACTTAAAAAAAATGAAAGAGCCTGCAGACAACTTAGGAGAAAAAACGTAAGGAAAATATTTAATGTAGTGGGTGCTCGCATGATTCTAAATTTCTAATCATTAATTTGTATTTTTTTAAATAAATCAATGGTCGCATACTGTACACATATCCTAGACTGCATATAATAAAATCTAAAAAATAATAATAAGAGGGATTCGAATTAAATCAATGGAACAAAATTCCTAAAATCACAGCACGAATGAACTAAATGCCCATTTTTAATGAACTTAAAATTTACAATACAAATTCTGAACATATTGTTTGCTGTGAATTCAAATTTAAGAATTTAAATTATCAAAAAAATAAAAAAAAATTTAAAATATAAAACATACCATCAATTTTAGCCACGAAATAAAATAATTTTATTATAAACTTTATATCGATGAGAAGAATATAGACCGCACGAACACGAAGGTCTCTGTACCGACTTAAGATAGAGGTCTCTGAACGAGAGCACACAGTAAGTAAAATAGACTGCGAAGCACAAGATACTAGATGTCCCAGGACATCAATTTATGCTGTCCTCATCGATTCTCAGCCGCAGAGACAAACCCAAATCGAAACCTGTCGACGCCCTTCAATTCATCAACTCGCTGATCGCTGTCTCCAGTCCACTATTCGATCTTCTTGGGGTCGTCACTCTCTCTCTCTCTCTCTCTCTATATATATATATATATATATATATATATTTCTATATATATATATAGACACACACATGACACATGTATGTATGCATAGACACACAGACCAATTGTGTAATCTTGATCAAAGGTTGTTTATGTTACATCTTCTATAGTTTCACGCTCGTCTCTGAATTGTAATTCCAGAAACCCTAGTTTACACGTCCAAGATTTTAGATTAGTGCATCAATTGGGTTGTCTGACATTGTAAAGAACAGAATCTGAATCGACAATTTTTATTGCACGCCATCAGAATTTTATTTGTGTATTGGTTTTGTAAATCTGCTATGATATCTAGCTTTATTCAGTTATGGGTTTTCAGATAATTAGTAATATTAACTCGGTGATGGTTTGTTTATCAGTATTAAGCTTTATGCAAACTGCAAAGTAATGGGAGCATGTCTAGGTTTCTATCTATTCAGCGTTGTGGCGATCAAAACACCCGATCTTAAGTACTCTTCTCATGTTTTTTAGCTGTCTTCGAGGATTAGGTTTCTACTAGATTAAGACGTTGGATGCTATTTATGTGTTGCTGGTTCTCATTCCATTTTAAAATATATAATATCATACTCTATTTACATTTTAAATATTTCATTCATTTATTTATTTTAATCATATTTCCAGGAAGAATGACTAGGCACTCAAGCCGAACACTCTATGTTGGCAATCTTCCCGGTGATACTCGTGAGAGAGAAGTAGAAGACATATTTTATAAGGTTTATTTTTTAATATTTCAAATAGTCCGTTTTTGAATTTCAATTGAACTAGTTTAGATGTCTACTAGATTCACTTATTAACTATTATTTTTAGTTTTATGATGTCTACGTATCACAATTTTACATATTATGTTTTTACTTATCAATTTCTAATGCATAGGCATCATCAAACTATCAATAGTAAGTGAGTGCTCATAAGCACGAACCAATGTGAAAGGCATAACTAATCCAAGTACTATTTGATTGGTCACTTAAAGGCAATTATTCAAGCAGTTGTAACTTAATTATAAACAAGTGGTTTTTATGAGGTGGTGAGATTCCCTTCTAAGAAGGTGGGTTTGATGATGTTTACTCCTTTGATGGTTGGGTTCGCTAAATTTATTTATTTATTGGGTCTGGTTGATCTTCCTTTGGCCGGTGGGGTGTTCACGTGGTCTAATAACCGAGTTGAGCCTTCCTTTTCTTGGCTTGGTCAATTTTTGCTATCCATGGATTAGACTAGGCATTATGTGCATTTTCGTCTGCGGTTGAGTCAATAGTGTTCTGATCATTTTTCGGTTCTATTGGATTGTGATTCTTTGCCGCAGTGCCGATAGCCTTTTCGGTTCGAGAACATGTGGCTGTTGGACAGGGGTTTTGTGGATCAGGTTAAGTCTTAGTGGGAGTCGTATCGGGTGGAGGGAACTTAAAGTTATGTGCTTGCATCCAAGTTGAAGTTGTTAAAGTGGGATTTAAAACATTGGAATGATAATGTTTTTGGGCAGGTTAGCTTTTCAAAGCATACTTTTATGACTGATTTGAGTGCTCTTTATGAGGTGGCCTTGTTCCGTCCATTATTGGAGGAGGAGAGGAGGTGCAAGTGTTGACTACTAATCTTGAACAACTACATTTGATGGATGAGAACTCTTGGAGGCAGCAATCTTGTTCTCTGTCGCTTTGGGAGGGGGGTAAGAACTCGAAATTCTTGCCCATTAGCAAGTTGTGCATCTATGGTATTTTCTTGACGTGCCAAGAGAATTTTTGGGCCCCACATAGTGGGGTTTTATGAGTATTTTTAGTGGGGCATATCATCCCTATCTTCACCTTGATGGGATCCAGTTTGATGTTATTTTAGAGGAAGATGCCTTGTGGCCTGATCATCCGTTTGAGGAGAAGGTGGAGTTCGTGGTTCTAGGTTGTAGAGGGGATAAGGCGCTTGGTTTGGATGAGTTTCCCTTGGCATTCTTTTATTACTGTTGGAATGTTGTGCAGTATGATGTTATGGGCATGTGTGAGGAATTCCAGGAGCACTGTCGGTTTGAGAGAAGCCTTAATGCTACTTTTATGGCCCTCATCCTTTAGAAGTTTGGGGCGGATGATCTGAATGTCTATTAGTTTGGTGGGAGACATGTATAAAATAATTGTTAAAGTCCTAGCTAACAGGATGAAAGCTGTTTTGGGGAAGAACATTTCTCACTCTCATAGTGCCTTTGTGTTTGGTTGGAAAATTCTAGATTTGGTACTCATCGCGAATGAGTGCCTTGAAAATTGGGCCAAAGTAGATCTTTTAGGTGTTTTGTGTAACCTGGACTTAGAGAAAGCTTATGATCATGTTCATTGTTTTTTTTTTTAATGTTTGATAGCACTGTGGATTCTCGGCTAAGTGGGGGAGATGTCCTTTTGTATCTCCACTATTAAATTTCCAGTTCTTGTCAATGACAGCCCATATGGGTTCTTTTCGAGTTTTTCGGGGCCAGACAAGGAGACCCATTATCTTCTATGTTATTTGTTATTGTTATGGAGGCTTTTAGTTGATTGGTGGGACATGTTTTTTTTTGGCTAAGTTACATTCTGATTTCTTGTTGTGCTATTCGGGAAGGGGTTTATTTGGTGTTTCTCAATGTTCTGCGGGGCAAATTCGGGGCATATTTTTTTTACTTGTATGAGGGGTTCTACAATGTTGCATGAGGTGCTGTTTTCTCAGGCTACTCAGGATTGGAAATTGAATGCTTTTCCTCTTTTTTTTTTTTTTACCAAGTTAGACTTTTTTTATTCTATCCTTACCCCTGCTAGAGAGTTTTTTTGGAGGAGTTTGTGGAAGGTGCAGGTGCCGTTTAGAGTTGCATTCTTTGCTTGGATGACGGTGCTTGATAATATTCTTATTGCCAATAATTTTCCATATTCGAGGTTTCGTTATTGTGTGCATGTGCTACATGTTCAAGGATTCAACGGAATCTATAGACTATCTTTTTCTTCATTATCTGTATGCTCGTGGGCTATAGGATATAGTCATGGGTTTGTTGGCTTTCATTGGGTGATGCTTTTATCTCTTGGTTTGTTGTTTGTGTGTTGGATAGTGGAGTAGAGCGGCGTTCGGTGGTTTGGCAGGTTGTCTCTTATTGTCTTATTTGGAGTATTTAGCGAGATTGGAATGCGAGTGTTTGATAATAAGGAGTGGCTTGCTGTCGTGCTTTATCTTTTTTTTTTTTTCATTGTTTGAGGGAGTGGATGTTTGTTATAAGAGTTTAATATTTTTTTTTCATTTGTGATGTTGTTAATAGGTGTTCATTTTGAGCCTATTGTTATATATATGTTCTTTGCACATACCTTTTGTGTTTTCTTTTTCCAGTACAATTTCTTATTTATAAAAAAAAAATTAGGGTTTTCCATGTAGAATGAGAGTGGCTCTCTTCATTTGTGTTGATGCTTTTATTTTTGTGTGTTCAATCCAAGTAGATTGATTTAATAAATTTTCTGTTTGATCCAATGAATGGTTTAGTAATCCTTTTTGATACTCATGTCCCCTTCTCATTTTTTTCTTTGACTTCTTGGATTCTAATGAATTAAGGGTTACTACCATTTCCATGCAACATTTCTGCCTTATTGGAAGATTTCGTTATCTAGTGAGAGTATTCATTGGCCATTGATTTATCCAGTGAATACTACCATTAGTGTGAAATCCCTTAAATAAAGTTTAAAATGTATGGTCCTTGCTAAAATTAACCTAATGAAAGCACTATGCATTATCGTTACAACATTTTGTACTGTTCATTATTTGGTAGTCTGCTGTAATGCTTTGTCGTTGTGGCTGATTCAGCGCTGTGTTTTTTCCCCACTGTTAAAGCGAGGAGCCTAATTTGGACATGCAAGTGTGATCCACAATTGATGGCTCTGCTCTTGCGCTTTATCTTTACTCTGCAGGATTGGGCTAAGGTTGGGTTAGCGTTGTATTCCTATTGATTATTTTGGGCATAATCTTGCTATGTGCAATTCACAATTGGGTCCATGTTAAGCCCATTATACTATTGATTACTTTGGGCGTGAATGTTTATATGATGTGTGAACATGTCTATTGCCACATGTTTTTGTTGTTTGCTTATGTCTGTTTTTAATAATTTGACTGGTGGGTAATTGCAGTATGGGCCTATTGTTGACATTGATCTGAAGATTCCACCAAGGCCTCCTGGGTATGCTTTTGTTGAGGTGAGTTGATTTTTTTTTAATTTCTAGAAATTGACAAATAATTTTCGGTTAATGAATCACTGGGTTTGTAATTATATAAGTCTTAATCATTTCTTTATTGAAACTTGTACATCCAGTTTTAAGATGTTATATGTATGTTGCTGTCTTCTCATGTATTATTCAATTATATAAATTTTGGTTAATTCTATAACAATTTTTTTTTTACATATTTTATAACTGGTATGTGTTTTGCAGTTTGAAGATTATCGGGATGCTGAAGATGCTGTACACTACAGGGATGGGTATAACTTCGACGGACATCGGTTGCGCGTTAGTGTTTTTTTCCTTCTCCCTTCATTTTATTTTTTTACTCAACAAATGGATATATTTGGGTCATGACGAAGCATTTTTATCTAATATATATTAGTAATGTCTTGTATAGTTTTGTCTCCTTCTTAGTGGCCTTTTAATAACAATGCTGTTATGTTCAAAAAATAAAATAATATCAATATGTCTTGACAGGTTGAATTTGCTCATGGTGGGCGATCACTAGATCGCTCTAGTGGTTATGGGCGTGGATTTTCTTCATCCAACAGTTACAGTGATGGTGGCCGTGGTGTTCCTAAGTACTCTGAATATCGGGGTATGTAACTAAACTGTTACCAACTCTACGTTCATACTTGGTTCTTCCATAACGTAGTGGATGATCTCATAACTATTTTTATTGATCACACAGTTATTGTCACTGGATTGCCTTCTTCTGCATCTTGGCAAGATCTGAAGGTGAGGTTGAGTTTTTCTTCTCTCAAGAATAGATGTTCTTGTTGAATTTAGTGGCCACTTTTGCTGATGAAGTTCATCCAATTTTTAGGATCACATGCGTCGAGCTGGAGATGTTAATTTCTCTCAAGTGTTTCGGGATCGCTATGGTGCGTTAAAGTTATAATTTATACTCATTTTCCTTTGCTCCTATAAAAATTTTAAATGTAATTTTTGTTTGAACCAGTTCTCAGAGCATGAAACAGTATTTTTAATATTTGACGAATGTCATGAATTCTTTGTTAAACATGTTATCGTAAACGATTTTTTGGATTTGGATTGTAGTATTTATGTTTTCTTGCCTATGTTTTAATCCATGAACCTGGTATAACCAATGCGCCATTGGTTCTATTTTCTGTATTTTTCAGAAGTTGATGTGTAGCTCAAAATAGCTGTCTTTAGTTTTTCTGCAAGGCTTATTTATTAACAGTTATCAAGAAAGGCAATTATTTGTATGATGAAATTCTCGTCTTGACTAAAGGAAACCTCTTAATTTGTTTCCTGCTTTGGCCATATTTAAAAATATTTTTTGATATATATTAGATTGAAGCTAAATATTTAACTAGCCATGCTGCGTCTCTGTGCTCAAATACACTTTTATAATATTATTGGGATTTCATTGGTGATTTTATTTATTTATTTACTAGGGAAAACTTTGTACTGGATTTTTTTTGACCATGACACAGAAATCCCAGTCCAAGGAACTTTTTGTATATTTTAACCATAAGTCACTTTGTAGATTAGGTGCTGTTGCACATGTCTCATTTAGAATGTTAGCATTTGATGGTTTTAACAAAATTGCAAGTTTTTTGTAGGAGTCTATGGAACCGTAGATTACACAAACTATGAAGATATGAAATATGCAGTAAGTGGATACTACTTTGCATTAAATTTTATGCTGGAAGTTTCAATCTGCATGCTCAGCGGGCTTACATTATTTTTTGCAGATAAGGAAGCTGGACAATTCAAAATTCAAGAATGCATTTTCGTCTTCATATGTCAGGGTATTACATGAAGATGATTTTTGAAGTTTACATTGTTTGAATTTTCATTTCAATTTAAAAAATCTACAGCTCTGTTCATAGATATTTTGCTTGTAGGTGAGGGAGTATGATTCAAGGAGGAGCTCATCAAGGAGTTACAGTCATAGTCCTTCCAGGTCGAGAGGCAGAAGCTCTAGTCGTAGCTCTAGCTTTTATAGCAGGGGCAGAAGGTGTATTCCCTTTGCTGATCTTGTATCAATTCAGTTTTTATGTCATATGTTCCATTATGTGTTTCCTAAGAAATATATTTGGTTGAGCCTCACGCCCCGCTCTTAGGCAATGGAGGTGCAATCTGTTCTCTAGGTTCATCAGTGCTGTTTTCTTAATTCCTTGATGGTTCCGATAACTGTTGGTTGTGGTGTTGGTGCATTTAGCTAGCGTTGCACATCGGATTGGCTGTTCTTTCCGTGTCGAATCCAAGTCCTTCTAGCTTGTACAACACGGATCCGAGGTGCGTACCCTTGAAGGCTTGAACGCAGCCACTCCCATGTTAGTTCTGTTTCAATGGGTCATGTGGTTGCTTCCTGGGTTGGGGTTGCTCTGCTTGAGTTAGTTGAGTTATTCGGCGTGCCTAATTTGATTCGATCCTCTTGCAAGGGCAATAAAGTTTTTGTGCTCCAAAAACGACAACTTCCATGGAGGCTTTGCATCCCTCTCGGTTTTGAGGCCTTCCAAAAGCAAAGGCCTGCTGTTTTTTACGATAGGACATGATAGTTAATACTAGGAGTGATCTTCGGTCGGTTTGGGAGTTACATCACTTTGCTAAACTGAATTTTTGGTTTTCGGTTGGATTGATAGAATTGCTTAACCTACCCAAATCAGCTTATTCGATTTTTGGTTTATTTGGTTTTTGATCGATTGGTTTGTTGGGTTAAATCAAATTAATAGTTTTCCTGTTCAACCATAGCATCGATAATTTCTCAATTTAGATTAACACCAACTAGAATAGATAATCTAATATCTAATCTTAACAAACCAAATCAAATAAATTGTTGTCATCAAAAATACCTTTGGATTAAACTTAGGAAATCCACAATAAATAGACTTTCACTTCTAATTCATAAAATCTTTATGTTTCTTATCGTATCAGAGAAAATTTTTCATCCAAAAGTGTTCGTCGGTTGGTGTAGGCGGGTTGCACTATTTCTCTAATCATGTTGTGAGATTAGTCAACCCGCCCAAATAAACATCAGTTTATTTGGTTTTTGGTCGGTCGGTTTATCAAGGTAAATCGGTTTATTGGTTTTTCTACTCAGCTGTAGTTGATACTGTTGTTGGTTTGGTATGAGTCAGGCAATCAATGGGGTCTTGTGGGGGACGCCTTGTGGAGACTATGAGGAGTCCCACCGGTGGCTTGTATCTAGGCACCTAATGGGGCAAGGACTCTGAGCTTCCATTTGTGTTGTGGACTCTAGCTCTTTCCAGGATGCCATTCCTTTAGAGGTGTCTTTTTGGATTGGTGTCGTGGCTAACCTAGGCGGCAGCACACCCTCCTTGTGTCGGCTCTTCTTCATAGTCAGTGTTTGTGGAGTTGGGTCTGAAGGTCATTCTAAGTGTTGGACCAGAGGGGCAGTTTCAGCTTGAAATCTGCGGGGGTTAAATGCCTGGTCCAAGAAATTGTGTTAAGAACTTGCTTCAGGGTTGGCGTGCGGACATTGTTTATTTGATCGTGCAGAGCCTTTGTAGTTGCGGGTTTGCTGATTGGATTTTCCTTTGTTCTGTTGGCATTCTTTTGCTTTGGAATACCAGAGTTGTGGAAAAGTTGGATGGGGCAGTTGGGGCTTTATTTGTGTCTTGTATGTTGGGCTAATTAGTTTGTGTGGATGTTCAGGTGTTTCTGGCCTCTGTGTGGGATGAGGGGGGGGGGTTCTGAGTTGGTGGTATGTCCCTTGTGCCTTGGAGGAGATTCAATGTGGTGAGATTCACTTCAAAAAAATGGTGGGTTCTTCAAATTTCACTGATTTGATGCTGGATTTTTCTGATTTTATTGCCTTCAATGGTTTGATTGAATTACCCTTAAATGGGGGTGCTTTCACTTGGTCCAATGATCGGGATGTTTGTTTTTTGTCCTAGCTTGATAAATTTGTGAGTTTTGATCATTTTCCCATTGCTTTGGTGTGTGCTTCTATTATGTGGTGCAAGCGGCCTTTTCGGTTTTAACATATGTGGCTAAAGCTGAATTTTTTTAGGGCCTCCTAATTTTGTGTTGGGCAGAAAGCTGAAATTGTTTGAGGAGGATTTGAAATGACTTAGTTTTTGGGTGTATTTATGCTCAAAAGCAAAACATCTTGGTGAGTTGCGAGTGTTAGAGAGAGGAGGACATCTGTTAGTTATCCACTGAGGAAAAAAGGGCATAGGGATCTTTTGTCTACCAATTTGTTGGTAGCAGAAGTCTTATGCGTCGTGGCTGAAAGAAAAGGATAGAATTTCTAAATTATTTCATTGCCTTACTAAATCTCATAGGAACACTATTACCATCAGTGAGTTGTTGATTGATGGCATTCCTTCTTCGTATTAGGATGAGATTGGGGATTATGTGGTTTGTTTACGGGCTCTTTACAGCAAAGCTAGTTCCATAGATCTCTTTTAGATGGCCTTCAGTTTGATGTTATTTCGGATGATGATGCTTTGGCTTGAGTGGCCTTTTGCGGAGGAGATTGAGTTGGTGGTTTGGAGTTGTATAGGTGATAGGGCTCCGAGGCCTTTTGGGTTCTCTCTTTCTTTCTTCCAATATTGTTGAAGTGTTTTGCGTTTAAATGTTTTGGCGGTATGTTAAGAATTCCATGAGCATTGCATGTTTCTTAGGAGCCTTAATGTTACTTTTCTTGCTCTTATTCGTAAGAAGTTTGGGTGGTTGAGTTATAGGATTTTCAACTAATAAGCTTAATGAGCAATGTGTATGAAATTATTGTTAAGCTTTTGGCAAATCATTTGAAGGTTGTTTTGGGAATTATCATCTCTCCTTCCCAGTGTGTTTGTGCATGGCCGATAGATTCGTGACTTGGCCCTCATTGTTGATGAGTGTCTTGATTGGAGACTTAAACATAATTTCCATGTTGTTCTTTGTAAATTGGATGTGGAGAAAGCTTATGATTATGTTAATTGAAAGTTTCTCCTATATTTAATTCGGAGGTGTGGGTTTTCGAAAAAAATGTCGAAAGTGGATTTCTTTTTGTATCTATTTGCTTGCTTCTTTGTGTTGGTTAATGGCAATCCGTGTGGCTTCTTCTCGAGCTCTAAAGGTCTCTATCAAGGGGATACTTTGTCCCTTTTATTGTTTGTCATTGTTATGGAAGCTTTTAGTCGCCTATTTGATTGAGCTCTTTTTGCTGGTATGCTCTCTAGTTTCTTTGTTGGTTGTGCGGATGGAGCTTTGTTTACTGATGATACTCTCATTTTTTGTGATGTGGATTTGGATTCTATTTTACACATGTGTTCTATTCTTATTTGGCTTGAAACTGCTCCTGGGTTGAGGATCAATTTGGGATAGTTGGAGTTTGATCGAGCTCTTTTTGCTGGCCTGCTCTCTAGTTTCTTTGTTGGTTGTGTGGATGGAGCTTTGTTTGCTGATGATACTCTCATTTTTTGTGATGTGGATCCGGATTTTATTTTTCACATGCGTTCTTTTCTTATTTGGTTTGAAACTGCTCTTGGGTTGAGGATCAATTTAGGATAGTCGGAGTTGGTTCTATTAGGTGAAGTTCCTTGCTTAGTAGAGCTTGTTGATATCTTAGGATGCAAAACAGTGGTGTTGCCAAAGTATTTGGGCTTACATTTGGGGGCAACTTTTAAAATTACATCTATCTAGAATCCAATTTTTGAAATGATGGAGTGTCGGTTGGTGGGGTGGCAGTGGCTTTGCCTCTCTAAGGGAGGTTGGGTAACCTTTATTAAGAGTACTCTCTCCAACTTTTCTATTTTTTTTCCCTCTTTCTTCTCACACCATCTGTGGCTACGTAGATTGAACAAATTTAGCAGAGTTTCCTTTGGGGGACTAATGCAGAGATGGCCAAGTATCACTTGGTCAAGTGAGATTTGGTGTGCCATCCCCTTAATCATGGTGGCTTGGCTATCAAAAATCTTTGGTGATTCAATGAAGCCCTTTTAGGTAAGTGGTTGTAGTGGTTTGGTGTAGAAAAGAATACTTTTTGGAGAAAGGTCATTATAGTAAAATATGATTCACTACTAGGTGGGTGGATTTCCAAAGTCTCTGGTGGGCTTTACAGTGTTGGCTTATAGAACTTGCTCCAATCTAGCTGGCTCAGGTTTTCTAGATCTGTGTTGTTTGAGGTGGGGGATGGGTCTTCTATTCGTTTTTTGGGACGATGTTTTGGGGTTGATTTTGCTTCTTTCTGGAACTCTGGTGTGCACTGGAAGGCGAGTGGGAGGCTTTTTGTCTTTCTTTGATATGTTTGATTCTGTCATACCTCGTAGTTCTGGGAAGAAGATGTGTTGGGGTCCTGATTGGTCTAAAGGCTTCCAGGTGAAGTCTTTCTATTTTGTTTATCGTTCTGTTGGGTCTGGTTTTCCATAAAGAGGCATTTGGAGGGCTAAGGTTCTTCCTAGGGTGGCTTTTTTGTTTGGACCACTAACTTAGGGATAATCTTAATCGCGGATAAATTATGGAAGTGTGTTATATATCTTGTGAGCTGAGCTGGTGTTTCATATGCCAGATGGATGAGGAGTTCACTATCATCTTTTTCTCCACTGCCGTAATTCTAGGATGCTGGGATCTGATTCTTAAATTGTTTGGCCTTCACTGGGTGATGCCTTGACTTTTTTTTTTTCATGGTATGAGAGTGTGAGCTAGCATTATGTAATTTTTTAAGCTATTTCTCATTTCATTTTATGGTGTCTGACGTGAGAGGAATGCACGGCTGTTCAAGTACTGTAAGCTTAGTGTAGAGGCGCTTAAGTCTCATTTTCTTGGTTTTCTTTTTTATTGGATGTTCATTATTGGAATACTTAGCTCCTTATTTTTGTTACTTTTAAGCTTTCTGTTTTCGTTTTTTATTTTTATTTTTCTGGGTTGGTTGTAATCTTGTTCTTGTGTACGTGGTTTGTTCAATAAAGTTATTTTTCTTATGCATTAACAAGTGAATTTCCTTGCAGTAAGTCCCCAAAGGCTAAAGATATCCGCCGTTCTTTATCGCTGTCCAAATCTGTTTCTTCTAATTCATATTCAGAGTCATCTCGTCGTGCCTATTCAAGGTATATCTATATATATATATATTACGTTCATGTGTATATTTTTAGCGTTCCTTACTCCAATATCATTCCTATTCCTTCCAAATTTGGGATTTTTCTGCAGAATGAATCACGGACCCGTTTTTCGATTTAATATTATCATCTTTTAAGGAATTTTTTTAGTAGTCTAGCCCTTGTTTTCTTGCATGCCTTTGTGAAAAATCTTTCTCTTCGATCTTCTTTCTATTGTTCGTGGTAAGCTTTGGTGGGCTACTGGTTTATGTTTGCCAACATTTGAAGTACTTACATGTGACATGCATTGCCAAAAAGCTTATTTTCTAACTTCGCTGTCTGTGCGATTGGGATATTGACCTAATAGAGAAGTATAATATAAATCACAGCTAATCTGTAAGATGTAAAACTATACCCCGAATGAAAATTTTCAATACATTATACATAGGCAGTATAATGTTTGCTTTTGTTGACTTATTTAACTTTATTCAATATATATCCATTTGGGTTTTGTTCTTGATACTGCTGGCTATTTTTTTCATTTTTTGCAAGTCTTCTTTAAACGTTCAGAGTGGGGGTCTTTCATTTTTGTTGGTATCTTTTATTTTTCTTTAGCTTTTTATGGCTATCACATGTAGCCCCTTGTATTTATCATTTATTCCTGTTCTTCCTTGTTCCCTTTCCAATCAATGTCTATCAATCTCTCTCTATTCTAAACAATACCAACCCCCCCTGCTGTGGGACAAACGGCAAACGTATTGATTGCAAAGAGAATATTTGCCTTGATGTCTCACTTTTTTGGTCCTTGTTGGTGTAGACCTGTCTTTCCATTGTTAAAGGCGGATAAGATTTCTGCAAATGGGTGTACTATATTGCCCGGTTTTAATGCTATGCTTTATGAAAAGGCTGTTCCCTTGTTCTTTCTTTTATAGATGTGGCATTTTTGCAGCATTCTGGGTTGCATGTTAGGCACATGATGGGGGCATGGTGCTCTAGAAATTCTTTCAATTGTGGAGGTATGATGCTTTGTAAACGAACACCTTTAAAAAAATTAATGGTGTAACACACTTTTGTTATGTTGGCATGGGCAAGCCCACAGGTTCCAGAAAGGATCAGTGAAGATGGTGGGTCCTAAGCTGGATGTTGAATTAACTGCTCCTGGAACCCTGTGCCCATGGACCCGAAAAACAATGGTATAAATAAATTTAAAGCCTTATTCTAACAACTTCACTCTTAAGGTCTTCATTTGGATGTTTTTTTGTCTCACCAGTTTGTTAGAATGGCTCCCTTTTCTCTTGTACTTTGCAAATTCAGCCTTCACCCCTCCCGTCTAGATTGGCTTGTTATTGTTGTGAAGATTTAAGCCTCAAAGTTTGTGCTTGTATGCACCTAAAAACATAGTAACATCTTGCCCTATTGAGATAAATGATTTATGACATTCTTCCTATTGTTGTTACCGGATTTAAGTAGAAGTGGGCAAGTGGCATCACCTTAGAATGTGGCCACACAACTTTGTTGATGTCAATGTGTAGATCCTTGATGATTTCTGTTCTTTTTATTTATTACAATTATTGACATGTAAAAAATCCTATAACATTATGGATGCTAACTGTAGTTATGATATTTTGGCAGATCTCGATCCATCTCTCCGCCGACTTCTGTAAGTATTACTTCTTTTTTCTTTTCTTTTCTTCCCCTCCCATTTCTTTTTGAGGGTTGGAATCGGGAAAGTGATTGTTCTGGTGGTTTGACGAATAAAGATTTGTCACCTCTTGTAATCTTTTTACCAAACATGCTCTGCAAACCGTTTGAGATTGTGACTGTCATCAAGGCCTTTTACAGGGACAATGACATGCCAATATCTCAAATTGCTTTGTGGAGCATGCACGTGGAAGGAAACAGATTGGTAGTTGAATAATGCCTTGTTATTCTTGAACTGGTATGCCTGCATTTGTATGTTCTAGAGCTTTTATTAACTAATTATAGTACGTTCTGTAGCATTATCGGCGAAAACAACTTAGTGTAAGCCCCAGAGAATGCAGCCTAGCCAGGAACCTTACTCACTCTCGTTCACATTCCCCCCTGTATGTGGCTCTTTCTCAGCTGTTTGTTTTATATAATGTGCCCGTACGTTCTGATGATTAGCATCTCTGCTTGTATTGATGTATTAATGGAAAATTACGTCATGATGCGACTGACAGGTGAGACCGGAAGGAAGCAAATGTTGGCTCAAGATCGGTCGTGGCATCAGAGCATATGTAGTGGCAGTGTTTTCTATTATCGTTATTGCTCGTATAATGTATGGAGAGGCCTTGTATTTATATATAAAAAAAAGTATGGAGAGGCCTTCATTAGCGAGTTAGATGCCTTGCCGTGTACTACCAAGTTTTTTATACCTTGGCTTTTTCATTGAACAAACAATTTCTGTATCGTGTTTTCATCTAGTTGTACGGGAGTTGATGTTTGACTAAAAGTTTTCCCGTGCCCGACCTAATAAGGCTCTCAGTCGAGTTTGGAATAGTTCTAATGAATTTTCATGAACTTTTAGTAATCTTTGTTTCCTGTTGGTTGGATTCTTGTTTTAGTTGTTACTGATGATGGCAATTGGGGATTTAAATTCTTTACGTCGATGAGAATGTAAAATAACGCGGTCAAAACGTGTAAAAAAATATTGCTTTTAAGAAATAGTAATATCATGTGAAGGATTCACATTGCTGGTTAAAATGTTGTATAAAATGTTGCAAGTGATAATATTTTTTTTTTTTTTTTTTTTTTTTTTTTTTTTATAATTAAAAAAAATGGATGGATGATTAGAAAAACCCCAACATAGGCGCTATTATGCTATATATATTGCACCATATATGCTGCTAGAATACGTGGTCAAAACGCGCTATTTCTCGATGCCTCGCAGCAACTACTGCATGCAAGGTCTCCAGCCGAACGCACGCTCCTCCCTGCTTGTGGATGAAGGACTGGATGAAGATGGACGTAGGTGACAGGAATATTACATGAGAATATTCCGTATAGAGTAGGATTTAGTGTAATGGGTTGGAGCAGAAGTAAAAAAAATAATTCTATTTTAGTGCAAAAGTTACACTAAAATGAAATATTTGATTAGAGAGGTTTTAGATTTTGGATTAGTTAACACTAGTATTAGTTAATAAATGTTATTTCGGAGATTACTTATTTTCTTATGATTGGAAAACTCATGGAGAGATCTTTCTCTTGTTGCTCTAGGATCAACTATCATTGACTTACCTTCCTTCATATCTACAGAAGCACCTCCTACTGTGACCCTAGGAACCCTCCTCTGAGTCAGAAACCACCCCAAAGTAAGATTTGAAAAAGGAAAGGCCTTAGCAGAAGCATCTTTGCCTCCAGTTGCACCTACCCCAACATAGCCCGTTGCTCTCTCTCTCTCTCTCCTCAGCAACCACCTCTGATGTGAGCCCATCTCCTCTGTTCACCATCTTTGATACCTTTGTATGGATGCTGAAAGGGACTCCATCAATAAGTCCTTTGTGGGAGTCCTCTCAAGAGATGTGGCGCAAACTTAATGAATATGTGGAGATCCTCCACTATACCATCATAATAAATATATTTATGAAATTAGTTTGTCAATTAATTGACAAGTTGAAAGTATGTGCACTAATATGTTTATGCCAATGGAGGATTAGCTATCATTTGTTTATCATTAAAGGAAATTATTTATGAACTAAGAGTCTAGATAAAATTAGAACATTTATTCACCCTTTTCTATAATTGAGAGGCACATAAGTGTTAGATATTACTCAACGTAAAATAATCATTCTAATGAATGGTGATAAGAAATAATAGTATATTATCACAATAAGTTGATTCTCGAGTCGAATATTAACAAAATTTTGACCACATAATCATATATTATATTCAATTGCCTTTATAGGCCATCACTAGAAGCCTTGGCCCTTCTAATTTCTTGGTAGTTTATAGTCTATGCTCAAGAAAATTCCCCATTATCCTAGGCATAAGCAAAATAGTCAATTAGTCTAATATTAGACCATCCTATAAAAGATCGGTCTTTGATTGGGCTTTTCTTTTACTCATCTTTCATTTGACTGGATTGAGTTAAATGGTCTTTTAACCATAAAATTAGAACATTCATTCATTTCTTTCTATAATTGAGTGGTTTATGTAAGTATTGGATATTAACAATGAATCTAAAATAATCAATCTAATGAATGGTGATAGTAAATAATAGTATATTACCATAACAAGTTGATTTCTCAAGTTAGTATTATCGAAATTTTGGACCACTTAATCATATATTATATCCAATTGCCTTTATAGACCATCACTAGAAGTCTTGGCCCTTCTAATTTCTAGGTAGTTTATAGCCTATGATCAAGAAGGTTTCCTCACATCCTCATCCAAGCATAAACAAAATAGTCAATTAGCCTAATTTTGGATCGGTTTATAAAAAATCAGTCTTTGAAAAATCGGCCTAATTTCCTTTTCGGATCGAGTTAGTCTTTTAACCATAAAAGAGTACCTATAGGACTGGTGTATTAAGTCAAACTGATCCAAAATTGGTCTCAAGCCAATATATTTTATATTATCTTTTTCTTTTGCCTAATTTATAATTTACGTTAAATTTTAACTTACAATAACATTTAAAATTTGAATTTCAATTAATATAAATGATTTATTTAGGACTCTTGGGCCAAGCTTTGATAGGTTCAAATTCTAACTGAGCTACCAAATTTTTGTTCATCCCTGTATCCTTGATCGACTTTAAGTTTTGAAACCAGAAATATTTTATAAGGGAGCATAAACTGTCATCACAACTCTGGTTTTAGAAGACATTTCAAAACTCATGTATTCTTTATCCAAGATGTTATAATATTATCTTTGTGTCCACAATGGCAGCCTTTTTTTTTCCCTTAACCAAATGAGGTGTGCATTTTATTCTCAATATGCTTTAGCCTTTATCTAATATCCTTGACTATTGCTCAGTATGGAATTTGTCTTTATGTGATAATTAATGAAGACACGAGTGGTGAACAAAATACAATAATATTCTCTTTCTGGTTGTACTTGTTTGGATTGGAGTGCTTAGTGGTTCCAAGTACCTGGTCTTTGGTGATGTTTTAAGTTTCCTTTTCTTGTAAATTGTTGCTCTCCTATGGCGGTTCCTTGTTCACAATTCTTACTGGCAAGGTTTCCCCTTGCTCTTACCTTTCACTCACAGAGACAAAAAAAATAGAAACAAACTCACTCAAGAATTTCTCATTTAAAACCTAACAGTTTGAAGTTCAACTGAACAAAAGTTTTTTATGGACGTAGTTCATACGATACATTATTCAAGGTTAACAAGATTTCTGTTGTACTCGTTTGTAAATGAATTTTTATTGAAATCCATTAATTATATATAACGTAGATATTATTATCTTGTACGGAAGTGGGAGGACGGGTGGAGCAACCATGCCAAACAGGTTTTAGGACCAGCCCCCTCTAACGATGAGAAAGGCTATGGATTCAGACGCAATAATATTAGAAAGACAAAAGCATGCTGCTTAAAAATCTAAATACGTAATGGGGTGCGCGCACCAAGCACCCAGTATGCATATAACAGTACTCCATTCGGAAATAACTCCAGGCAAATATTGTGATAAAACAGTATTGAATCACTTTTATTGTGATATATGTACCATTGGGGGGTGGTGTTGTTTGTGGAGAACTGCTAACAAGAAAAGGAAATACAAAAGAATAGAGCAGGGAAACCAAAGGCAGGCAGGCATGATTCTGCATTTTATCTTCCATTTCTTTCATATTAGTTCCAATACCATGTCCCCCAGCCACAACACAGCATTGCAACACTACCTCCACCTTAAACATCGCCATTTTAAAGCAAAGATAGGGTCTTGTCGTCGTGTATTCTTATTTTATATCCTCAGGGCAAAGAAACCAAGTCAAAAGTCCACCACAGTCTTGTGACTGCAAATTGCAAAATAGATATTTTCGGGGCCACCCGACAGTTTTCATTTCCATGAGCACTTGACAATGGACTCTTGAGGCATTACATACCAGTTTCTCAAACATAACATATTTTTCTTCGGTTTCAGTCATAGTAGCAAAAGTTTGCTCCAGCATTCCAGATAATAGTGTCTATGACCGATTTTGTGATGCCCCACGCCTCTGGTGGTAGCTGCTGGGCCTGAATCCAGAATCTGACCCGCTGGTAGCCTGATTGACTGGCCCCCAACTTGAGTCCCTGTCAACTTGGCTCAACGGGAACAGTGGGAAGTGATCTCGTTCCCAGCCTACAAAGTGTGTGGAAATGGAATTTTCTTGTTCTTGAAAGTTTTGACTGGGCGCACCTGAGGGAAAGAAGTAGAATCCACCAGTTGGGTCTGATGAAAAGGGCACTGAGCCAATTGGGGTCATCCCACCCCTGTGGCCGCTTGATCTCCGGTTTCCAGAAATGGAGCCTCGCATGGACAGAGAATTGCTAGGTGGTTGTTGGTAATATGCCTGGAGAGCCTGGACTCTGTCTATGGCTCGGGCATTACTGCCGGGGTAAGAGGGAATAATTGGAGGAACTGAGCTCCCTGCGCTAAGACTGGAACTGTGCATCAAAAAATCCAGTTAGAATTACTGTTATCGTCCAAAGGAAACTAATTTTGAAAGAAAAAACGAAAAGAAAAGAAAAAGAAAATACAGCAATTGTATGCATTCTCTGGCTGCAAGTACGAAATCATATTGTATACGATTTTATGGTGCGGCAAAACAATTGTTTGCTCTTTTTTCCTTGTGTTAAGGCCTCGTGATTGAGGCTTGGAATTTGTTCATAAGCACATTCCAGTACTTGTAAGACAAATTTGGGGCTCCCAGTGGAAGGAAATACATTATTCATGTAATACGCAATTGACATCGCTGCCTAAAAATAAAGGGTTTCCAGAAGAACACCGAACAAAGATTTTATATACTTGTTATTCAGACTTTGCCTTTAAATATACAAATACTTACCTGAGATGATCAACATGAAATGGATGTACAAAAGCTCCTGATCTTGGCACATCGGAATTGCCCTGGGTCAGCCTCTGCACAACAGATGACATTGAAGGTCGATCAGTTCCATTTATATGGCCACTTCCTGTTGCGAAAGGTGGGGAATGGTGTTCCCAAGTGTTATAATGAAGATCCATGGAGGGGAAACCAAAAGAGGCTGACGTATCACTAGGAATAGACGGTCCATTCCACGGATTACTGAAACTGGACAGATCTGAAATGCTTCCACTGGAGTTTGTGGATGAGGGATGAAATGGCCCGAAGTAAGCAATGTATGGGCATGGGTGCATAGCAGATGACATGGTTGAATGTTCAGCAAAGATAGCATGCTGTCCTAAAAGATCATGATCTGCATTAGACCAAAAGGGCATCAATATATTTTTCCAGCACTCCCACCACTGGAAGAAAAACAAAAACGATGTTGTTATGGCATATGCGAGAAACAGAGAAGAATGTCTTACGTGCAGTTGACAAAAAATCTCCTTCACTGCAAAAACACATCTATCGTGTCAGGAAAAAGTACGCGGATAACAAACTAAACAATTTCTAATAAGAAAAATGAATTCACTTGGGTGTAAAGTAACAGGAATTTTCAATTTTTTTTTAGTTTCTTGGAGCAATGGAATAAATTGCTATTTTCAGCTTCCATCACATGAGGAACAGGGGTTTGAGGATCAAGCTATGCAGATGTTTGTGGAAATCGAGCAATTCAGGGTGATTCCAGCAAAGAATCCCTCCAAGAAAAGGTCAAAGCCAGGGGTGCGAGAATCTCGGCATCTCCATTCTTCTGTTAACTATGAGAAGCGGGGATTATGGATTTCTGGTGGTTGTTTGATGTCATTCAAGCTTGTACCATGAAATGTGAGGGGGCTGAACAGTCGAGGACAGTAGGCTGTTGTTATTCATGATCTACTTTCTACTGAGAGGGGTAGTCTAGTCTGTCTCCAGGAAACCAAAATGGAATCAAAACAGCCTAATTATTCGGCCTCCGGGGTGATGCCCAAAATGAAGTGGATCTCTAAACCTGCGTTTGTTTCAATTGTCTAGTTCAGGGCTGGAGTGGGAGTTTACAGGTATGTATGGACCTGGCGAGGGTGTGCCTAAGGTTGAGCTGTTTCATGACTTCCAGGTAGGGTGAAATCCTAGGGGCCAGCCATGGGTGTTGGGTGGGGACTTCAATACAGTGTTGTACCAGCATGATCAGAAAGGGAATCATGTTGTGACTCCATGTATGCGGGAGTTCAATGACTGTTAATTGTGAGAGCTTAGTGGACCTTTTTCTCCAAGATGGTTTCTTTATTTGGTCGAATTCCTGGGCTGAGGCAGTGATGTCCAGGATTGATTGTTTCTGTTGTCATCTGATTGGGATGACATCTTTCCACATGCAATGCAATTCTTTCTGTCATGCCCTATCTCTGATCATCATCAGATATCCCTGGTCACGAACAGGGTGCAGTGGAGCCCTATGCCTTTTCATTTTGAGAATATGTGGTGAGGGTGGTTGGCTTCGCAGGCATGGTGTGGGGTTGGTGGACTGAGGGTAACGGTGGGGCAGGCGAGCTTAGCGCTGGCTAAAAAGCTAAGTTTGGTGAAAGATAATTTCAAGATCTGGAATGTAGAGATTTTTGGGAATTTGATGATGAAAAAGTGAGAGCTCCTCTGGAGGAGCTCTCAGGGCGGATAAATAGTGCGAGCAAACTGATTTGGCCTCCTTGATCCTAGAAGAAGAGATTTCTTGGCGGCAATAGGGTAGAACCCTTCGGCTTAAAGAAGTAGACAAGACTAGATGACTTTTCCAAAAATATAGTGAATGCCCACCAAAGGACAAACTATATTAGTTCCACAGGGGTGGGGGCATGGATTTTCACGGAGGATGAAGGGATGAAAGGAGGCCATGATGGGATTCTTTGAGAACCTCTATACAAAGAAACAGTCACGGTGTCCTTATGCAACTCTTCCGTTTAGTCAACTCAAAAGGCGGGATGCAGCCCTTTTGGAATGACCTTTTGACAAGGAAGTTATTACTTACAATAGTGACAAGGCCATAGGGGCAAATGTTTTTATCATGGCCTTCATTCAACACAATTGGGATATTGTTAGGGCCAATGCAGGAACTTCAAGTTAATGGGAGGTTCATCTCTGATTTGAACTCGATTTTTCTCGTCCTTGTCGCAAAAGTTAGAAGAGATACTGATATCAAAAACTTTAAATCTATCTTGGTTGGGTGCATTTATAAACTTCTCTCCAAGATATTAGCCAAGCACCTGAAAGGAGTCCTTTAGCAGTTCTAGATAGGGATGACAATGGTGTGTAACAGAACCGGATAGTGGGTGACTTAAATCTTCCCAGAGTGGATTTGGAGCGGGACGAGTTAGGACCAAATAGTGAGTTGGGACAGGTAAAGTAATATCTGATATTATTGAACTAATATATAATAAATAAAAAAAGTAAGTCAAATCGGGTTAAGTAAATAACATAACCACCTCGTTGCCGTGTCGGGTTGAATAATACTTAACTAGGTTAGGACAAAATTGCCATCCTTCTAGATTCAATGCATGTTCGCAAATGAAGTTTTGGAATATCAATTGAAAAACAAAGCTCAAGGCGTTATTTGTAAGTGGGACATGGGACAATGTCAATTAAAGGTTTTCTTTCGGTGATAATGAGGCAAATGGGGTTTGAAGATCAATGGCTGAAGAGATTAGACATTACATCTCATCCACAAGTTTTTCAATTATCGTGAATGAAGGACCTTTATTCTTTCGTGCTTTGAAAAGAATGTGTGGGGGCTTGCTATCTCCCTTGTTCTTCTTTTTGTCATAGAAGGGTTCAGTAGGATGGTAGAGCAAGCAGTTGATCCTCATTTGGGGCAAAGTATTGAGGTTGGCACTAAAATGATGAGTTGTCAAATTTCACATCTCTATGACACTTTGGTTATTTGTGATGCTAATGTTGAGAGCATAATCCTTAGGGTTGTTTTGTTGTGTTACCAAAAAAGTTGGGCTTACGAGTCAATTTGGCTAAAAGTGAATTGATCACAGCAGATATTGCATATTGGAATGGATGGGCACATCTAGCCCAGTGTTTAGGTTACACAACAAGTTGGTAGCCTAACACCTACTTGGAGTTGCTGATTAACTGATTAAGGCCCCAACGAGGTCAAAGGCGATTCAGGACCCAATGGTAGCATGTTTTGAGCAAAGGCTTGCAACTGAAAGGTAGCCTATCTCTCCAAAGGGGTCAATTAACTCTTTTAAAAAGCACCTTTTAAAATCTCCTGATGTAATTTATCTCATTATTCTGCATTCCTTCCATAGTCGCCCATCAACTAAATAGAATGCAATGCCTGTGCCAGCGGGGGAGCACAGATAAAATTTTAAAATTTCACTTGGTCAAGTGGACTGCAGTACAAAGGCAGTAAAGTTTGGAGGGGTGAAACAACTCTGAGAATTTAATGACACCCTGTTTGCTAAGTGGCGATTCTTGACGTAAAAGAGGAACTTCTAGTGTCTCGTGGTTGCTACCATTTATAGGGTTGTCACTTTGGGTGAACTTCAAGACAGACAAGGCTCTCACACAAGTCAGCTTGTGGAAAGGATTGGGGCTAATTAGGAAGCTTTCTTGCAGTCAGTGGAGTCAAAACTGGGATAAGATACCTCTATTTCTTTTTGGGAAAATGCTTGGTGTGGTGGTAGACCATTGAGGGAGGCCTACTTGACAATTTACGAGATTGCTACTATGAAAAGAAGGCCAATCTCGTCATTTTAGGTGGGAGACACCAAGGATGTTACCATTATTAGAAATGCCCACGACTGGGAAGTGGAAAATTTGCTAGCTTTTTTACAATGTATCAGAGCTCCCTCTAGTGGAATTGTATGGATACAATGACTTTTTCGGACAGGTCTATGTTCTGTAAAGAACTTTTATTCGACTCATACAGAGTGGGACTTTGAACTAGCGCCTGATGGCCAATGGTAGTGTAACATATGAAGGGCTAAAGTGCCTTCTTGGTTAGTTTTCTTAGCCTGTGAGGTCTCTGAAGGCAAAGTTTTAACCATGCAACAGCTCCAGCAAAGAGGATTCCCTATTGTGAGTCAGTGTTCGTTGTGCAAGTGTACCAAAAAACAAATTGACCACCTCCCTCGTCGTTGCAATTGGAGACTCAAGAGTGGAGTTTTGTTTTCATTATGATCAGACTTAAGTGGGTAAGAAGGAGACATGTGAGGCTGAGATTAAGGCGTGGTAGGCTGTGTGCTTGGGTACAAACCAAGTCATTATTGTGTTTGATCCCTTTAGTGGTCTTTTAAGCGATTTGGAAAGAAGGTGAGACTGCTGAGTTTTTTAGAATAGTATTTAACATGTAAAAGGAGATGTGTGGGCTTTATTGTTAGATGTGACATTAGAATTGTCCAACATCAAAAAAGTTATCAACCAATTATAGGTAAAAATGAGACATCCTCAACTCCATTAATTGATATAGGAGTTCCATTAGCAACTTGAACAAACTTAACAGGTGAAGATCCACGAGAGGTAATTAGAAAGAAATTACTAATCATATGATTAATAGCTCCGGAATCGATTATCCAAGTGGTTGTTGGTATAAGAAAGTAAAGCCAACTTAGAAGCACTCTCATGAGACACTCAAGCAACAAGAGAAACCAAAAATGAAGGACTTTTATTTGAGTATCCCTTCGGGCCAGTCGGGCTGTTACTAGCCAAATAACAACCCATCAATCATCATCTAACACATAAGGTTAGATATACGCACACCATAACAAAATAGCAGTTCCGGTCGTCTTCCTCCCCTAGCTCCAGCGGCTAGTTTTGACAACTCTCATCCGCTAATCCTGGTTCTTGATGGCGGCGTCCTTCATTTTTGTCTTAGCAGGGTCTTTTTGCATTGTCTGCTTTAGGATTTGGCTGTCGATGGTCAACCATTATTTTCAGTGTGACCTCTTCTGCGAGTGCGTCCTCGTTGGCTCTGCTCCCCTGGACCTCTGGTTTCCTCCCTTGGTGACTCGACTTCTATGTAGCTAGTTCCCTTGTGTGGATTGAACAATTCAAACGAGTGGATCAGCACGGCTTGGTCAGCTCGATCGGGACGATCAGCTATGACGAGTGGCTCGAACGGGTGTCATGCTCTGGTGGGTAAACTCCTTTTTTCCAATCTTCATCAATCATTGGGTCTATCTGAATCCAACCTATGTTTTTGAGCTGTGTTCTTTTGTTTGATTTCTCTGCTTCTACTCTGTTCTAATTGCTTTTTTTCAGCTGTGTTTTTTTGTTTCTTTCTTATTATTGCCTTGTCTTGGTGTATCGTGGTGAATTGTTTGACATGCTTGGTTGTTGTTTTATATGTGTTGATATGGACAGAAATCCTCCTACCATTTTCTTTGAGGATGAGGTTGCAGCTCTTGCTGCTCCTCACCAACGTATGCTGGTTGGTAAATTTGGTAGGGCTCCTAATTTATCTATGATTCATCAATTTTAAAAAAAACTCAAGCTGACTGTTGGAGAAGAGGAGAGGAGAAAAATGCAGGTCGTCCACTATATTTCAGAGGAGAAGAGCGATTGACAGTGACTTGGGCTTAGTATTCGCCACTTTATACTACGTATCATATGATGATTCGTGGGCTATTATTTGTCTAATAATAGCCTGATTGGTTCTCAGGTTTTTTTCTTTTTTTTTATAGTCATTTGAACCTTCTCGTTGTTGCCAAAGAATGCCGACATAGTGTGGACAAAGGTGTTGGAGAGACCCCAGCCACACCCAATGAGTTTAGGGTCTTGATGAATACGACATAACTCCAATTTTTGGGTTGTGAAGAGATCCTAGAAGCCACAAAACCTGCACGTGCAAACAAGTCACCTCAAAGGTCAACTGCCACGTGCAAACAGCCACACCATGAAGCAGCTTTTTCCAAGCACAGTTCCCACACGTCAACAGCAAAAACAAAGCATAGGATGGTGACACAGCAGCTGCCAACAGCCGAAATGGAGGCAAAAACCATGAAAGGCAGCAACGACAGTGACAACATGAAGAACTACATGACGCAAAGAGGGATCAAGAATACTAGCTCAATCTGGAACACATGATGCTTTACTCCAGCACACAGCGATGGCAGAGACGGAGGCACCTGCATCATCGGCAGCAATGGGTGGCAATGATTGGCAATAGCAGGGTCTCTTACCTCGCGGTAGAGAGAGATCGAGAATATGCGCTCGATCTAGAACATGTGACACTGTGTTGATGAGGAAAAGAGAAGATAGGAGTTGACCACAAGGGAAAAGCCGAGAATCTTGCAAGGGAAGTGACAGCAGCTTGTTTTAGAGTTAGGGTTTTAGCTTTGATACCAAGTAGAACGTGTTATTTTCTCTATTATTTCTACCTATAATATCTATTGCAACCTCTCTCCTAGGGATGAGAGCTTTAATTTCCTCATCACTTTCTTAGTGGTTGTTAAAAAAAATAAAAATTCCGATAAAATTTATATTTGCCGGATGATCAATCTAATGCTAATATCTTATTAGACAAATTTTGTCATCAGGATAAAGCATAGGAGATGAAAATTATTATTTTTTCGAACTCTAGCAACGAGTATTCTACATTGTTTTATGATTGGATTGCTCAATAACTAAGAGCACTAACAATAATTTTTCAATAAGTTTTTTTAAATTTACAGTTTTAAATTACTTTTTGTTTCCTTATGTAAATATACATCACAATAGATTTCTTAAATTAAAGTCTATATTATTAAAATAATATTTTATATTACTTATTTTATTTAATAATAATTTTTTTATAATTTAATATTAAATAAAAGTTAATATTATGAGAACCATAAAAGAGAGTGAGGAAAATTTTTTGAATATAATTTAGTAATTATAGAAAGTGAATAGTACTTTACACTACATTGAGAAACACTATACATATCACATAGAAAAAGTTAAATATAAGACATCTGTTGTGGGAATGATTTTATAACTTCTTAACTTTTTTCCTTAAATATAAGAAAACGGATTTCTACAAGGAATCTACTACTAGTATTCTAAGCTAACAAATTAGATCATATGGTAAAATACAAAAATATATTACACTAATAAACTAATTTTTAGCTATGTTATCAAATTAATGACTATAATACTTTGTATATCTCTCCTTGCAGTAAAGAGAGATACAAAAAAGCTTTCTTTGACTCGTTTATTCACGGGTTATAACGGAATATGGCTCGCGATCCGTGGGCTGAGTTCGTAGGCTAACGGACCAGCCTACAAGCCAACATTATATATATATTTTTTATTTTTTTTTTTAAGAAATGAAATATCTAAAGTAGAAAAAATTATTTTAAAAAAATAACATTCTAAATAAGATAGCCCATAGGCCAGCCTAGCCTGCAAGCAGGCTGAGCCAGACCAGATTTTTATAGCCCATTTAACACCCTAAATATAGCTCATAACTTAATAATAGTTAAAATTTGATGCATGCATTACAATATTAAAGCTTCAAATGGAAGGAAAAAACCCAAGCCAAAACATCAAGATTGCTGCATTGGACAAAGTAAATACTTATTCTATTCTACAAGTATGTGCACAAATGACATTATCCTTAGCAATTGAATAAATGAAAACTTATATTTGGAGAAGGTGTGTATCTATGATAGGAATGGTTAGATAGGCCCACATGATCATTATTCAGGAATCAGGATTTTATTAAATAAATGAAACTAAGCCATGTTGTTAGAATTTCATATGAGAGAATAAGGTCTAAACTTCCTTGGAAAGAATTACCCTTTCTTCCATTAATGGTGCAAATTTAACAACTAAACCTTCAAGTCCAGGATTGATAATACTTATACCCTGGGCTTATGTTTTCAATAACCCAAAGAATGATTATCAGCAAAGCAAAATCCTACTCTGGTTTTCCATTTGTAATGACTCTAAATTTCTTCATTATTCATCTTTAAATCTTGAGGATGATTTAAAACATACAGGCCAATCCCATAACTTTTTAAGAGGATTTTTACATCAAAAGGGAAAGAGGGGGCAAAAACCTCAGCAAACTCAGGTTGTGTGAGAAGAGGCTTACTCCAAAGATGAAGGTAGCCGTGTTAATCCACTAAATGGGCACCAATGAACTCCAACCCCAAAGGACTGCAAAAGACATTAAATATTAGAACTTAAAAATCAATTTGGAAACCAAAATACAATTTAGCCATATCATCATGTGTATAACGCAAAAAAAAAGTTAGGAATTTAGGGAGTCATAACATTCATGTCCATATACAGCCCTAAATTAAATATGACGTGAAGAATGTTTAACAATTGAAAATATAAATAAATTGATAAAATGGATAGTTATCAGATCATATAATTCACAATATTACAAAGTGCTGATAATATCTCATTTGGTCTTTCCAAAAACACTTCTGGAACAGTTATGAAACTGGAACTACTCTGCTTTGTCTCAGCAGTCAGCTGAAGCTTGAAAATGCTCCTGGAGGGCATTTAAGACATAGAAAAATAGGAAACCACTTCAAGGATGCAGTCTTCACCTGATCAGGTATCCTTTAGATTACAGAACAATTGTTCATTCTGATGCAGCTCGGAGATTTGTGTGCTCATCTACTTCTATACTGAAGGAGCTTTTCCTTCTTTGTTTATGGGGTAAGTTTTAATAATGTTTCTGGGATAGAAGAAAATACAATGTGTTTCCATTCAACCCTACCTGCTCATGTGCCTATTTTGTAATTAATATAATTTTACCTTCTCTTAAAAAGAAAAATCTTTTTGGTTCTCATAGAATTGAAACAGTCAAACCCAAATTAAAAGCAAGCAGCAAGAAGCACACATCCCATCAACTGAGCTCAATAAAAAGAAATGCCCGAGAAGGTGTTGAGGAGGGTATCAAATTAAAACACAAAATTTCAATCGGATTCTGCTAAACACATAGACAGGTGATAGGTTTACAGCTTCATGCACATATCATTCCAGTTTTTTATCAAAATCGTGGCACTTCCATTAGGTTTAGATGATATACGGGCATATCTATGGCACAGGATGGTCTACAAAGTCAATTTACATAGTCCAAGGTCTACACTCTACTTTTTCCCCACTTCCCTTCCATTTTGTAGCTGATATTCTGGATAGCTTGCATGGATTTAGAAGAAACAAGCTTCTAGAATAAAAATGCAACTTAAGGTCAGTTAGGTTTTTTGTTAACAAAATAGTATTCAAAACAGTAAGTAATTTATTATCCCCACCATTTATATGGAAGGACAAAGGTTAGACTAGAAAATTTGCTTCACTGCACACATTAGATCTTTTGTCTTAGTTCTTGAAAATCCCATTCCAAGTTTTAGTACTATTTTCCAATTAATCAACTATTTAAACTCGACATAGCTTGCGTTAATGCTCACACTTGACTTTATTGGATTTCACTTTAAAACAAGCTCAAGCTGGTCCCAGTGGATAAGGGCTTAGCAGTTCCTGCAAATTCTCAATCATGAGTTCAATTCCCCTTAAAATAAAACTTGGATTTACGGGGAACATGTGGCTCCACAGGTATCCATTTTATGGGCATGCTTTCTAGCTACCACAAAATTAAGTCTCTCATTTTGATATCATATGAGTTATGAGTAACTGTATCTACCCAACCGACTATTTATATTTTAGGTTTAGGTTTTCCGGTCAGGCCAGATAAATGAAAATTCATGTATAGTTACTAAAATACAACTGAAACAGCTACCTGGACACTATAAAATGCAGAACTGCATAAACTTTTAAATTAGTTTTAGAGGTACCATTTCAGAATAGCTTAGATCATAATGATCCTCATCGTGAGTCCAGTCATCCATGCTAAATTCAGGAAATGGACGACAACTGTTTGCATAGAGCCATTGACCTTTCTCAACTTTTCGACAATTAGGACATTGCATCACTCCCTTTACATTGAAGGCAGAACCAATGCAATCTGAATAAAATCATGAAATACCATGAAAACAATAAAAATTTAGGGATGAGAAGAACACCAATGACAACAATCCATATGCATACTCTGCTAAAAAGGATCCATACATTATACACAGCATGCAAGTACAAGACAAGGATTCAAAGGAATTTTCTGAAGAATGGTGACTTGTATTAAAAACCAACAAGGTTCAGCTATCAAAATTAGAAAGTATACAACAAGAGGTAGGAAAACTAGCATCAAGGTATCAGTAGTTGCTAAAGAAACTTATATATATATGTGCTACAGTAAAAAAAGTATGTTCACTTTGTTTGGTTGCTGTTTTTTGTGTTTTTTGTATTCACATACAGAAAACATCCTTCTATTCTTGTTTGGTATCCGTTTTATTTTTTGTTTTCGAAAATAAGTTATTTTAAGTGCAAAAACAAATAAAAACACATTTAGAATGTTTTTATTTTTTGTATTATGTTTTCATGTGTTTTCTGGTGAAGCCGCTGCATCTCTCCTTCCCTGCTGCGCAAACTCTCCGCCTCTCCACGCGCGACATCCCTCCGACACGACCTCTACCCGTGGCGATCTCCACCCTGCGTGACCTCCCCCCAACACGATGAATCCCGCTGTCAGATCTCCCCGTCCGGCGACCTCCCTCTCCCCCCCCCAGCGTGATGCCCCTCCGCTGCCAGATCTCCATGCTGCTGCGTGACCCCCCACTGTGACGACCTCCTCCCCTACCCCACTGTGTCACCTCCAACTACGATGCCCCCACCTCACGGTGTCGCCAATAAACAAAAAACGATGGCCAAACACCAAATGTGTTTTCAATCAGACACAAAACAAATTTTAAATATCAATTTTAAAACCTATTTTTAAAAACCGAAAACGAAAACGATAGCTAAACATGGCTTTAGTTTCCATGCATGGAGCAAAGGCAGGTCAAGGAGCATGTCAGAGGTGCCAAGAAGACAACAATAAGATTCAAAGGAATTTTCCGAAGAATGGTAACTTGTATTAAAAACCAACAAGGTTCAACTATCAAAATTAAAAAGAAGACAACAAGAGGTAGGAAAACTAAAATCAAGGTATGAGTAGTTGCTGAAGAAACAAATATATATATATAGATGCTACAGCAGAAAACAATGTATGTTCCCTTAGTTTCCTTGCATGGGGAAAAAGTTAGGCCAAAGAGCATGTCAGAGGCACCAAGATGCATGCCTTACTAAAAAGATTATTTTATTCAATACATTCTTCAAGGAAAATTTAAAATTTAAGTTCAACATTACAATTCTCACATAAGGAAGAATCACAATGATAAAAAAGGAGTTAGACTTGAGGTGCCATATACCACTCTGTATATAATGTATAGCTAATGTGTGTGTGTGTGTGTGTGAGAGAGAGAGAGAGAGAGAGAGAGACTTTGGCTATTGAAGTTTGAAAATTCATGTTTACATGAATGTAGACAATACCAAAAAAGTAAATCTGCAGCCCCTTGTGATTTCTTCAATGAATTTTAATTTATATATCCAACAACAATTCATTCCAAATTCAACAAGGATTTCTACAGGTGTGGAAATTTTAGATTGGAACCAGGCATTGCTGCAATGATATATGAAATAGATCACTTGAATTTGCTTGCATAAGACAGCATTAGACGTAAGGATTGACAGTGATGAAGTCAGGATTCAAGCACTACAATTCCTCATTCACAAAAATGGCGATAATTGCTACTACAAAATGTAGGATCAAAAGAAGAATAGGATGGCAGACTTCTATGTGAGTAGTGATGTTCACATTCTTGAAAAGTTGCACAGTAACCTATGGGGAATTTGTGGGGTAGGAACCTTACAGTGCCAAGAACTACATATTTTCCTCCAAAGTGTGGATGAATTAGAACTTTGCAAATTTCTCACTTGATAGATATGTCTCCACCGTTGCACAGCTCCCTTGCATGTGTGTTTGGTTATTCCAAATCCTTCCTAAAACTCAACAATCAACCTCACCCTAGAGGTACAAATAATTACTGTAACTATAAATCAGTACTCGTAAGTCGTAAATAAGAACATATATAATTTTATCCATTGCAAGAACACCTCGTTCCATGTTGAAACAGTATGACCCACAAAAAGCACTGCCTATCATCTACTTTCCTCTTGCATTTACTGACCAAAAATTAAAACTTTACTGTACCTTTGTTGAAAATCCCAGCAACTAATGTGCTTACCTAAATTTAACGCTTCCATTACACATCCAATGACGAACAGGAACACGACAGACAGCTCGAATGCTTTAAACACTGAAACTGCTCAGACCCAGACATACAACTGTTATAAAAATGATATCTAAATATCACCATTCACTGCTTACCCACGTGAAACTAAGTACAGCAAAGTAACAATCAACGGTCATAGCCTGGTCTCTCTAAGACATCATATGTTGATGAACAAAAAGCAAAAACAAAAACGAAAACATCAAACGAAATGAGACACCCATTTCGAATCGCACATTGTCCACAACCCAACGAAGCCAATTCTAAAAATTGCACGAATTCATAACACCCTCGCCTCAACCCAAAAGAACAACATTGCGTGTCCAGATCTCAACTGCTTTTTCCAACCCAAAAACAGGAAGAAGCTTAAAAAGAGGTGATCGGAGCTGGACATACCAAGGTGAAATTGGTGACCGCATTGGAGCTTGGCCCACGATCTCTCCCCATCGTCCTTGACCACATCGAGGCAAATCGAGCACGAGACCGCCGCTGACGCAACGAAAGCCTTGCCTCCGTCGCCGGCTTTACCGTCGCCGTCGCCGTCTTCTGGAAGATCGGAAGCACCGTTCAGACCCATCTCCGGCGACTCAATCGAAGGGTCCTCGGTCTCTTCCTAGTACCACCACCGCGCTCGCGCGCGCCCAATCCGGCAGATTGTCGGAGCCGAAACGCTACGGAATATTTAGGGGTCAGAGATTGATATTCGTGGATCGCTGTTGTTGTTCGTCTTCTCTATCGTCGGAGCTCGTCTCTCTCTATCATTTTTGTTTTGGTTCCGCTCTTCTGTGTCTCCCCCTCTCTCTCGGTCTCGGACCGTTTGATTTGAGGTTGATCTTGGCAGAGGTTGGTTTTCCAGTAAACCGCTGTCTAAATCGGAAGATGAACGGCTCCGATGGTGTAGATTGATTTTTATTTTTTTATTCTTTTTATTTACTTTTTTCGTTTTATATCTGTTTAAAGCTTTATCATCAACGTACATATATATATATATATATATATATATATATATATATATAATTTTGTTACAAATTTTTTATCATGATAATTTTAATTTATTGTAATTAATAATTTTTTATCATGATAAATTTTAATCTATTTTAATAAAAAACTAATCTCAGTGCATGACTATATATATATATATTAGGAATTTACGAATTATCTAGAAAGTTTAGTTAAAAACTCTTATTTCTCTAAAAATTTGTAACGCTAAATTGAAAACTACCTAAAAGTATTCATATTTGATTTTTCTAAAAATTTGTTTTCTCATAAAATATGAAATTAAAATTTAAAAAACTCTAAAACAAGAGTATATTTGAATTCCTAAAATAAGATTTGAAGATAAAAAATAAATAATACTTGTTCATATTTATTATTCATTCATCAAAAATTTATTAATTTTTATTTTATTTGACATATATTTTTGAATGATTATAATATTTAAGGAAAAAAATTTAAAAGTATATATTATTTTAGTATATTAGTAAAATTCTAAAAAATGAAATGTAATTTTAAAAAAAATGAATAAAATTCAAGAAATGTCATTTTTATCTAACATTTAGGAAAAGAAAAACTCAGTTGTGAATGTTCTAAATTTATTTTTTTATTTAGTACAATATAATATATTGATAAATGTGATGGAATTGTAATATTATTTTCTAAAATACCCTTATAATACAAATACAAATTATATTAGTATGAGTTTTTTTTTTAATATAGAAGACTATATATATATATATATATATATATACATTAATTAAGCTAATAATTTTTGAAATTTGAATTTAAGGATAATTTAAAGCAAATACAAGTTTACAATTAATCTTTAAAATCATTTATACACAGAATACGAAATTTATGCAAAATGTCTCACAAATATAGCGAAATTCAACCTTACTTTTCGAAAGGTGCGTTGACAAACCTTTACTCGCTTTTAGAAATAAACTTCAATAATTCAAAAAAAAAAAGAATCAAGAAAAAAACACAAATACATACAACGCGTAATTATATGGTGGGGATTTGAACCACAATTTATAATTTAGAAAAGTTGATAATATACTACAACAGAATCACGAGAGTACTAACCATACTTCCTTTCAATCCACAAAAAGACTAAAGACCATAGGATGCAATTTGCACTCTTTCGCCCCAAAAATTCATACAAAGAAGCTTCACACTCTTCAAAGCAGCAGTGGCAGTACGCGATACACCATAGCTGTATTAAGAGAGTACTTAATTTTTGAAAACTAGTTAATTAAAACATGTCCTAAAATATACAAAATGCTAGGATACACGTGTACGCGAGTCCACCTAAATGTCAGTAAATTAGCTTGAGGCCAGACATGTTTGGTTAAGAAAGTAGAAGCTTGAATTAAATATCTACTTCTCTAGCTTGAGGGGGGGGGGGGGGGGGGGGGGGGGGGGGGGGGGGGGGGGGGGGGGGGGGGGGGGGGGGGGGGGGGGGGGGGGGGGGGGGGGGGGGGAGAGGAGAGAGAGAGAGAGAGAGAGAGAGAGAGAGAGAGAGAGAGAGAGAGAGAGAGAGAGAGAGAGAGAGAGAGAGAGAGAGAGAGAGAGGCGAAAGGTTGCTTATCCGCTTCCTTCTCCGTTGTCATCAAAGCATACCCAACAATCAAAGAATTCCAAGATACAACAGCACTGTGATTGGTATCTTCAAATATGAGTTTATCAACATTTAGATTTCCCCACGCTTGGTGGAATACATATATATATGGTGATCAAAGAAACAATGCTTTTGCATGGCCTCGTTGTCAAAGAGTTCCCCGAGCTTCCACAATTTATCCCCTCCGCACAAACCCACACAACATTGTAACCCATGAAATGAAACCACACTTGGATTCGGAATCTTCCTAAAGAACACTGCCAAGCAGAATCCATATACCCGTTCTTAACCAGACAGATCGACCGTCCAACATCAAATTCCACAAGAAGACATCTTTCGCCACCATTTCCTCCAAAAAGTTAACCACCAGGTGCATTCTTCCCGTTTTGGGTGTACCCAGACCAGACAGAGTATGGACTGGAGTTCCATGACACTACTATATTCTTAACAAGCATCTTATCAAAAACCACACCAACATCCCTGTTCCGTCCCAAATATCTTTACAAACCCATAATTACAACAGTCCTGCATTCTGGGCTTCCCGTACGAGGAAGCGAATTTAATAACTCACTTGCCTTTTCTAGGTCCCCATTTCGGCTTTCGGGTGTAGCAAGTCAAGGAAAGAGTCTATGAAAATGAGTCAAGCAAGTCAAGGATTTCTAGGTCCCTAGTAATAAATTTTCTGCAATTATATGATTATGTATGCCTTGTGCATAGTTTTTTTTTTTTTTGAAATCAAATCATGTTTTTGTTGCTATAGTGTGATTTTATTCGCTTTTAAAACTTTATTATGCAATGCCATCAATTTCTTGTTTATTATATCAATGGAGTGTTGGTTACCACTTTATTGAGCCTTTAGGGAAAATAGCATTTCTCTGAAAATAGAGTGCGTTTGAAATAAGCATATGATAGTTTTGAACATGGATTATGATATTAATAATATACACACTAAAATAGTATTTTTTTAAATAATATTATTAATATTATACTAATAAAACTTTATACTATTTATACACTTTTAACTAGTGAACCCAAACTCACCCATATATAACCTTATTTTTTATTGCTTTTTCCCGGAAAATAAATATCTAAGTGTCTTTTTATTTATTTATTATACACTCCACCCCATCTCACCCTTAAACTATTATTAACTGATTTTTGTTTTCTTTTATTTATAAAAAATAAAAAAATAAAAAGTCATAAAAATTATTCTCATAATATAACTTATAAGCTTTATATTTATTTTTTCAGGTGATCTGCATAGTATTTTCTAACATATTAAAGAGTATTATTCACTTTTTATAATTATTTAATTATATAAGAAAATGTATCATACCTCTTACTTTCACGCTTTCTACAATTTTCACATTTATTTATAAAAAAATTATTATTAAATAAATAATTTAGAGAATCTATTGTGGTGTATATTTGCATAGGAAAGCAACAAGCAATTTAAATTTATAAAATTTAAACAAAATACTTGAAAATCATGTATGAGTGGCTTTACTTTGCGCTAACGACCAAAATCAAATGCCCAACCTTCTATAATATTTTTTGGCTTAAGGATTATTTGTGAAAAAAATATTTATAAATAAAATATTATAATATTGAGAAAAAAAAAGTAAAACAATAGAGAGTCATAACTTTAATTTAGTGTCATGTTAATATAAAATCTATAAGATCTTAAGTGTAAAGTAACAAATTATACAATCGTAGTCAATTAATATAGAGTCATATATTAATAAATTTATATTAGTGTAAGTCATTGAGTGATAAATTAACGAATTAGATAATCTAATATGTGTGAATCATGATCGTTAATAAATAAAAAATTTATATTATACAATCGTCTATGTGGTATAGTTTAAAAGTCATCAATAATTTAAATAACTATCATATATCCATATATATATATATATATAGTATGCTACATAGAGGATATGAAGATAAATTTTTATCATGAGAACCTTTGATCTGACTCGTTAAATCAAAATTTAACAGTCTAGATTAAAGTTTTCACGATAAAAAAAGATCTCATGTTCTCATTGTAGTAAAACACACACACATGCACTATATATATATATATATATATATAACTATATATATATATATTCTTAAAATTATTAAACGGAATTTATAAAAAATAAAATCCTAACAAAAATTTATTATTACCTATGACATATATATGCTACTAATTATAATTTGAGATACAATTTTTTAAATATGAGTTATAATAATCTTAACCGTCTGTATCTTGGTCCCTCAAATCAAATTTTATATATGGATTCATCCTTGCTTACCGGGCAAGTGCATCCAAATTAGGTTCTATAATTTTTTTATTTTGTTAAAATATAAGGACAAAATTTGAGAAAACCCTAAAATATATTCACATCCGAATTCTTAAAATAAAATTTGGAGATAAAGAATGAATAATGCTTTATTGTATTTGAAAATTTACTATTTATTTTACCAAAAAACACTATAATTTTATAATTTTTGTCTGACAGATGTATATCTTTGAATGAATAAAGAATATTAAAATATTATTTTAATAGAATAAGATTTTTATAAGAAATAAATAAAAGTTTAAATAAAATTGTAAAGAGTATTATTTTTAATTAAAATTTTAAAAATAAACATAAAAAAATCCAACATGAATACTCTCATGCGCATTTACAATAATTAGAAATTAAAAAAATATAATTTCGATTTCAGTTCAAATTTTACAATAAATTTGATTGTTTAACTTTATTTTCATTTTCTGAAAATATTAAATTTCAATATAAAAAATAAATAAATAAATTAGCTAATAACCAATTTAACTTATACGGTGTAAATTAAATCCATTAAACCCAATTATTTATTCAATATATTTTAAAGATTAGACCAAATACCAAATTAAATTCACGTATATATGATTTTGGTTCTTCATTTAAAAAATTAAAATACATCAATTTGATTATTTTAGTTGTTCAACTCAATTCTCATTCCGAGTTTTAAAAATTCAGTTCAATCCAAATGACCCCCATGCAGATATCATTAAGAAAAACACTTATTAAGAAGCATCCATGAAGATTCAAAACAAAATGGATTTATGGTTTCTATGGCGAGCTTGAAACTTGAAAGGAGGTTTAATAAATACCGATGGCTTTTGATTGTTTGTCATGGCTGCACTCATATATGAAAAGATAATCGGGGCCTTTCCCAAGAGTTGCAGACTCTGGATCAAATAATGGGAATTTCATTCCTACCAACCTAATTAAGTAATTAATAAATACGAAAATAATTCATTGATGCAATATCATTGACGAGATAGAAATCAACACATCCAAAATAGAATCAAACTTAAGTGGCAAAGAAATGCAGTTTCATACGGATGTTCAAGAACAAAACAAAATAGAAACAAGTCGAATCACAGAAGCTTCACACCAGCCTCCCTAACAGAATCAATGACAGCTTTCACCTTACCATGATACCTTTGTTGTCTCTTATACAAAATAGAGACGGCAGGTATGTTTTTCTGAAGCAGGCGCTCCCCAAGAATCTTACCAATTTTTCCGGCACACTCGACATCTCGGGTACAGCCTATGCTGTTCCTCAAGGCTACCTCCTGTGAGCTTGCAGAGGCGGCCACTGTGGCAGTTGGCGTGTGGACCACTTGGGTATTCACATACTTGTTTGTGAAGTGCATCCTCAGAACATAGGGCTTAAGGAATCTTTTAATGGCAGGCGGCCTGGCTGGTGGAGGAATGACCATCTCTGCCTGAAAATTACAGGAAAATAGAGGGGAAAACAAGTAAATGCAAAAATTTCGTACTTCCATGCAAATTTTAGATGCAACATGTTTTGGCTTCATTTGAATCTCAAAAGATACAAAGAACGATTAGTAGAAAACTGCCTGAATTGGGATTCCTTTTAACTATGCAGTTAAAATATCGTTCTCCATCTTTTCCCTCCTTATATCATATTTCTAATACCAAATTTAGGAATTAGTGCATGCTATTATTGCCGCCTCCCCTTTCATCGAATGAATCATTTAAAACTAGAATGGATTGAGGGCAATGGAAAGGAATGAGATTGTGATGAAAGAGAGATAAGAGAAAGATGGCGTTTCTAGTTTCTACTATCCTACCCCCCATATCTTAGCACACTTAACTAAACGAGGGTGACTTTCCGTAGTGTCTTTTACAAGCAGCATATGCTCTCCCTATTCCCCTAGTGAGATTATTTGAGTGTGGGAGTGAGGTAAAACTTATCAGGTTGATGTTGTAGCCAGTTCATAATAGAGATAGTCAAAGAGCATATCCGAAGCTAGTATAGAAAGTCAGGAAACTAAGATTGGCCGGTGTCATCAAACATAATTAAGGCACGGCCTCAATACCCAGATACTAGAATGTTGTCTCATAGAAACAGCTGCAAAAGGATACAGGAACCAGAAGTGGGGGGAAAAAAAAAAAAAAAAACAAGCAAACAGACAAATGCCAATAAATAGCAGAAGAGAAATAACAAGTCAGTGCTCAAGTTATCCCTCATCATTAAACTACTTGCTCAAGTTATTTCAACTAGCAGCAATTGAGTGTACCAACAGAATATTTAAGCTTAACCATGTTGTATGGTTGCATTTCAGTCTTTCAGAAACCCATCTGATCAGGAAGAAAGGAATAGAAGCAAACTGCCTGCAAATGGATTTCGATTACTCATTGTACATAAATTTATGAATCAGAGCCCACTATCACTTCAGTTCAGGCTGTGGAATGATGGTTTGGATTATTAGAGATTAGAGAAAGATGGCCCTCCTGCTCCTCTCCTCCATTACCACTCCATGCATGATGCATGCACGCCTCAATCAAACTGAGCCCAAGTTTGGATTAGGATCTATTTCTAGTCTAGAATAAAGATTAATCGGGATTAATCGGTCTGAAATTTTATAATTAATTTTATAATTTTAAATATCAAAAATTTAGAAAGCATTCAACCCCAAACAAAGTTAACCCAAAATGCAACCATCGTGAAATACAAAAGACAAGTAAGTTTAAACTTTCAACAAACACGAGTCTCAAAGGAAAAATAAGTTAAAATAAAGATGTATTCATATATTTCATAGTTTATCATCATCCTACACATTCATTTGACAGTTGCAGGCCTTGATTAAAAGCTCACACAACAATTCCCAGATTTAATGGAACCAAGTCAAACAAGAGAACCTAAATAGAGAGAGAGCGAGAGAGAGAGAGAGAGAGAGAGAGAGAGAGAGAGAGAGAGAGAGAGGGAGAGAGAGAGAAGAGAAGTAACCGGCGATGGAGAAGAAGGGGTAAAGAATCGAGATCGACGTTGCTCGTGCCTCTGGGAGATCACGCCGCCGCTTCAAGCCCGTCGGCTGCCACTGCTCGAACCCTCGACGCGAAGTCACCCAACGGCAACGCAGAGAGAACTGGAGATTTGTTGGGGATATTAAAAGAATTAGCGGTAATTGATTAATATGGTATATCAGATGAAGTTACAAATTTATATAAATGTTTCCGTATATTTATTCACATAAATATATAATATAAATATATAATGCATTGAAAGTACCTTTAAGTTAAATTTAACTACAAATTTTATTATAACTAATACCAAGTACCATAACTTAAAAAAAACCATAATTAGTATCATTTTTTTTTTTTTTTTTTTTAATTTTTTTTTAAATATTATTATTTAATAATAAAAAAATTTAGGTTTGTAATTTTTTTTATTTTTTTTTTATTTTTTTTTTTTTAAAGTGTTAATAATTTGTTTGATTTAATAATTTTTTATTTTATTAAAGTTGGAGTTTGAATATTAAGAAAGAAAATTTGTTTAGTATTATAGTTTTATTTTTATAATTCAAATAATGAATGTTTTTAAAAACGAATTCCAAAAAAAATAAATAATAGAGAAATTTTGTTTAGTATTATAGTTTTATTTTTAGTGTGTGGATAATAAAATGAATGAGAGAAAAAAAAAAAAAAAGAAGAAGCTTTGATGTAAAAAAATAACACACTTTATTGCTATTTCACCTCTTTTTGTTTGTTGGGAAGTGTCAATTTGGACTTCGGAGCCACGAACCCTTTAACCCGCGACTCCCTCCCTTGGGGCAAGGCTAGAGCAGAGCAGAGCAATGGCTTTATCGCGTTTCTCTACCTCATTCATCCCTCTCGCCATCGTCCTATCCCTCTTTCACCCGCATTCGATGGTTGCGGTCTCCTCTGGAGACGATAATCCGACAGCATACGACGTCCTCGCCGGCTTCGATTTCCCCATCGGCATTCTCCCCAAGGGCGTTTTCGGGTACGACCTCGACCCTGATTCAGGGAAGTTCGCCGCGTACATGAATGGGACCTGTGCCTTCTCTCTCCGAGGCTCTTACCAACTCAAGTACAAGTCCGTCATCAGGGGCTTCATTTCCAAGGGCAGGCTTACTCGCCTCGAAGGCGTGAGCGTCAAGCTTCTCTGGGTCTGGGTTGACATAGTTGAGGTTTCTCGGTCCGCCAACGACCTTGAATTCTCGGTCGGGATCGCATCCGCCGGGTTTCCGATTGATAACTTCGAGGAAAGTCCTCTGTGCGGCTGCGGTTTGGATTGCGATAAGGGGCAAGTAAGGAAGCTTAAAACAGACCCAACATATGTATATTCTTCTTAGTAAATTTTTTTTTTTTTTTTGGTTTTAAAATTATCAGACACAATTTACTTTTATTTCGAAAAATGTTTGTTTTGTTTAGTTGTTGTCGAGAATGGTTACTGGTTGTGTTGATGTTTATATTATGTGGGTTTGTCTATTTCATTCATCTGTTTTGATCTAGGAAAGTCATGCGATGGAATAAGATGGGTGATTTTTTTTTTTTTTGACAATGCAGTTGAGCTTGAAGCTGAGTGCGTATATTTTTACATATGTCGATTTTATTTTATTTATTCTTTGGTGAGGATATTGGACAACATTATGATGGTTTAGGATAGATTGGTCTCTATTTTTTTTCTAGGGCTGGTTCGGATTTAGAGAAAGGAGGAGAGGAGGTAAGGGCATGTGATTTCAATCTGCCTTTGCATTGTAAGAAATAGATGATTGAGAATGGAATATGATTGAGAATCACCTCATCACATAGAGGCTCGAGGAAATATATTTTTGGGGTTTTCATGGGAATGAGAATGAGATAAAAAAGAGAGTCTTGCATGTATCAAATTAGTTGATTCTATTCCCACCCTCTACCACCCATTTCCTAATATCAAACATACTATTAGTATTAGCTTTGAGCTGGTTTTGTCCTTTTATCCTTGTAGCATTTGGCAAATGGCCCTACTGACTGTTTGGAACACGCTGTGGGTATCACTAAATCGTTACAAGGAATGCATCTTTGAGGGTCCTTTTTGGATAGGGGTGATGGAGGAATGTGAAGAGAGATATAGCTTTGTTATTCACTAATTTCAACTTTCAATTCCAAGCTCCTTGATATGTGCCATAGTTGCAGGGCTGTGTGTGCATGGGTCGTGGGTTGACCCCATTGTGTGCCAGTGTGGGATGTCAGCGTGGGTGTCGTGTCTATATTTAATATAACGACAGTATTAGTTGTGGGCAATTTCCATCGTGGGTTAGTGCCTGTCGTGTTTGAATTTGTCTGCTATGTTTAGATCTGTAAGGCTATTTTATATAGCCAAATTAGAGTCTGTAAATGGCATGAATTAATTCCAGAAATTCCTCTCTTTGTCTCTTACTCTGCTTACTAATCCCTTTCTCAAAATTCATCGTAACAGTGGCATTAGAGCCAGGTTACTATCATGGATATTCGAGGCAAATCCAATGTTGAATTGTTAACACCATCCTAGCCCGGCATGAGTCAAGCTTTGATCAAATCAATGCTGCCCTACAAACGGTAATGACGGACCTTTAGGCTCTATGCGCAATGCATAGTTCAGCCGTGACACCACCCAAGGTTAATCCATTTGTGCCTGTTGAGTCCTCCCACTGGCCAAATGTGTCTAGGGCTCTTACCATCAGTGATCGCTCCTACCAACGCATCAAGTTGTCCTTCCCAAGGTTCAACGGGGAAGATCCTACTGGATGGGTTTACAAGGCAGAACAATATTTTGGATTCCAGAATATTGTGCCAGGTGAACAGGTTCAACTAGTGTCTTTTCACTTGGAAGGTGTTGCACTCTAATGGCACCGGTGGTTAGCAAAATTCAAGGAACTGCTTGCGTGGAATAAGTTCACCAAGCTTATCCTTTTCCGGTTCGGTTCAATCAAATACGAAAATCTATCAGAAGCCTTGAGTCGACTCAAACAGACATCAACAATAACAACTTACGAGGAAGCCTTTGAAAAACTCTCCCATCAGGTTGATGGCTTGTAAGACAGTTTCCTAACTAACTGCTTTATTGCTGGACTTAAAGACGAGGTTTGTTTGGATATTAAGATCAAGCAACCCAATATCCTCATAGAAGCCATAGGAGTGGCTTGTCTTATCGAGGAACAGAATCAAATGCAAAGAGGGCTGGCTAAACCTTTCTACCTCATGTCATCACCAGCTACACCTACACCAAAAGCAAGCCCCAATCCAACAGGTGGCATACTTGGACCCCACCAACCACCCAAGAGGCGCAGGAACGTCACGAGAAGGGATTACGTTATTATTACGATGAAAAATTCATTCCAGGTCATCGCTGTGAATGTCCACAATTGTTTATGATAGAAGACTCACCACCACGAATTTTGAAGGAACTAGGAGGTGGATAGACTATTCTTCCCCAACCTGAAGCTGTTCTGGATTGACGTGTTATTCGTAAGGGCAAGTACCGTACAAAGTCTTTAATTTTAGTAAAGTGGAAAGGGGCACCAGTGGCAAATGCGACCTGGGAGAACAAATGGAGGTTCTTCAAATCCTATCCTGATTTTATCCTTGGGGACAAGGATCTTTAAGCGGGGGAGAATGATATCCTTGGGCAAGTACCGTCCGAAGTGTTTAATTTTAGTAAAGTGGAAAGGGGCACTAGCGGCAAATGCGACCTAGGAGAACGAATGGAGGTTCTTCAAATCCTATCCTGATTAGGATCTTTAAATGGGGGAGAATGACATGTGCCGTAGTTGCAGGACTGTGTGTGCATGGGTCGTGGGTTGATCCCATCGCGTGCCAGCGTGGGATGTCAGCATGGTTGTCATGTCTATATTTAATATAACGCCAGTCTTAGTCACGGGCAGTTTCCATCGTGGGTTCGTGCCTGTTGTGTTTGAATTTGTCTGCTGTGTTTAGATTTGTAAGGCTATTTTATAAAGCCAAATTAGAGTCTGTAAATGCATGAATTAATTCCAGAAATTCCTCCCTTTGTCTCTTCCTCTGCTTACTAATCCCTTTCTCAAAATTTACCATAATACTTCTTTCGCCTTCTCCTCTCTTATCTACCTCTCTCGGGTCTCAGGGCCCAATGTACCAAAACTCACATAATTTTTATTCATTCCTAGTAAAACCAGCATGGTCTTAATGGACCACACTTACAAAGTCATATTGCTCCAGAATTAGCACCCTTAGTTTCTAGAACAATTAGGCAAGAAATGATACATTTTGGTCTAGCTGGCCTCATATTTCTTATGTTTTAGATGTATATATGTGACACCCATTGGGTGTGTCTTTTAGATAACAAATGAAATTCCACCCCTCAACTGATTTGTAGAAACGGGGGATGGAGAAAAAGAGATACATGGGCAAGGGCTATCTACCCAACGCCACCCTTGTGCGGCATCAATGAAAAATTCTACCCTTTTTTGTCACCCCACTCACCCGACCTATTCCTATGCAAGTTTGGGCTATGGTCGTGTGGGGCTCCTGAGTATACCAGCTCATGGCCAATCATATCTCTGTGTTGTATTGGTGAATGTAGCGAGTAATTCAAGTTCAACTCATATAAATGTGTATCTATAGATTCTCTATCAGTAACTACTATTGATTGCTTTGTGTCTATGTTGAACGTGGTGGTTGTAAGAAGTTCTATTAACTAGTAGGTTTTCTTTATGTTTATTTATTGGTGAATACCTGTATCTATGTAGTCTACTCAGTGAGTATTTCGGTTTTAACTATTTTACTACTAGGTGCTTATGGTGGGGGCTTACACTTCTGCTATTTAACTACTTGCAAAAGATACACATATTCTTCATATACAATTTTAAACATTCTATTGCTAAGGGAAGACTTGCATCCTTGGAAATTTTTTGTTAGCCTCTTGGGCAGTTCATTTGGTTTTTCGTTAATTTTACGACCTCTCATTTCATTTTGAATTCTATATGCTAAGTTTATGCTGCTATATCTCAAGCATGTGCATCTGGAAATGGGCCCAGATTGGAAAAGAGAGGAGTTTTTTTTGGACAGTCCCTCTTTGATGAAGTTTAGAATTCGAATCTGTCACAAACTTGGCGAACAATATTTGTAGAATGCGACTCCTCATATACCGTTTAAAATGGGAATGGTTTTCATAATGTTTGAGGTCTCACAAATAGTCTCCATCGATTGACAGCCGCTAAGAACAGTGGTAGCTTCTTCTTTTTCTTCTTTCGTTAAGGCAGTGGTAGCTCTAACGTCTGTGTAGCCATTTTTATTCGCTGTCCTCATGAAAGCATGTAACGGTCATGCCTGTTGTGACTCTTCCTACGATAGCCTCGCCAATAGTCTGGTCATTGGCAAAACCATCATGAGCAATGGATGTTGGTAGTGCGGCAGTCAAGTGGGCTTTGCACCTGTGGATTTAAATGGTGGCGATGGGTTGAATATGACCTATATAAATTATGTACCTTATTATGGTTATAAATTCACTTCTCTCAACTGATATGGTTGTATGCTATTAACTTAGGGGACAAGTGACTCTTTAGGACACAACAGTTGCCATGGTTATTATAGTGTTGCGTACGATAAGCTAGGTGCATAGGAGGGGGGTGCGGCGTGGGGTTATTCTTTGCTTGCTTGGGCTGTGTGTGGGAGGAGAAAAGAGGAGATTTGAAGATCTAATTCTTGATGATATGAGCTTGTTTATTCTTCAAAATGGCTTCCAGGTATATGTTTCTTCGATTCTATATTGTTAGACTCCGTTTTGGAAATAATAGATAAAAATGTTATTTAACTAACACAATTAGCCTTGTTCGATTTCAGTAAGTATTGAGGAAGTTATTGCAAAACAAGGCATTATGTACGGACTTACCTACACAAACTTAATTACTAACTTTAAAAAATTTATAACTAATTGTATAGAGATCGAAATAACCTCAAATTAGTTGTAAATGATAGATAACAATGTTAGCTAACTAACACAATTGATATTGTTCGATTCCAACTAATATTGAGGAAGTTATTAGTAAAATAAGTCATTACATGTTAGCTGTCAAACCCATATTCGTACACAATCAACTTCAAACAATCATAACTTATTTATTTCATTTTAGAATTGAGTATGATCAAGTGCATTGCTTACTGGATTTCAGCCTCTATCATTTAGTGCTGACCTGAATTTTGAGGTCTTCCATAGAGGAATTCCAGCGTGAGTATGTGATCCCATGCAAGACAGGTGCGACTCGAGATGTAGATGAGGATGTGATCACAAGGTTCTAAAAGGAACAATCAACCGTGTGTTGTTGTCCACTATAGATTTTCTATTTATAAAAAATATCTAAAAATTATACTTTTCGAAAGTACATCTAAAGATATATTTTTTTGTTATTTTGAATAATCAAATTTAAAGAAACTATTGCGTATGCTTTAAGGGTTCATTTGATGTCATTTTAAATAATTATATATATATATATAGTAAGCGTAAAAATAAAAATGTTGCCTTTAAAATTTAAATAAAATATTTCCATATATTTTTTTGTTACACCACCCCTTGGGGTCCAGGGGGAAATATTGAATAAAATATAAAAAAAGGAAAAATTAACTTTTTAAGATAATAGAAATATTTTAAAATTAAGGAGTATAAAAAATGATTTAATTTTATAATAATAATAAATATTATTTAAAAATATTAAAAATCATAAATAATAATTATAAAATAATTAGTTGATAATATTTAAAATATTATAAGATTATAAATAAAAATAATTAAAATTATGCGGGATGGAGGCGGAATGAGATATCTTACTGTCCATTATCGTTTCTTGTTCCCGCTTAATAGGGGTGTCAAGTTCAAAAAATCACACCCTACTCTTATCTATGCAAGGTAATTTATCCCGTATAACAGAGGCAGAACGAATAATGAACGGAATAGCAGGTGTGAGTATCCATACTCACCCCTAATTAACAAGGATACAATAAGAGTACCTTGTCGTGTGATTCATTGCCATCCTTGCACCATAGTTGATTCTACCATGTAATATCCGAGATCAATAAAGTTTATAGTTCGGCGTAAATTAGCTTACATTATAGTTCGGCGTAAATTAGCATAAAGGCCATCAACTGCATATCAATTCACCGTCAATATGTAGGACTACGAGCAACTAGTGTTAAATACAACCAACAAGAAAATGGAGCAGTGCACCATTCTCTAATTTGCCTTCATCACTAGAAAATGGAGACCGGGTAGGGTTGAAACCCCAAATCCCGGCCCGCTATTGGAGCAGTGCACCACACTTTAATTTGCCTATGCCCCTTTCTGCCCCTGGTCCCACCCTAAACCAGTATCCCACGCGTGCCTAAAAGTTTTAAAATGCTTTTCTTTATTAATATATACAATTGTAGTTATATAATTTAACATATAATAAATACTACATATTGTATCAAAATAATTTTATTTATAATAGTTTATATAATGCTTTAAAAACGTATTATGTGACCATGTATTTTATGCTGGCCTCATGCGATGTGATAATATTTTATTAGTTCTAATGAAACTTGATTAAATTATGGACAAATAAAGCATAATCACATTAGGTGTACATGAAAGCTTGCATAGAAGAGATTTGAAAATAAAATTTCTCATAAGAAAAAACATTTGATACGTGCTCATGTAAACATATACTTATAACATACTTGGCCCTAAACATAAGTTCAATTGACCCCTAGCCCGGAGGGCAACTAAAAAGAAACTAAAATTTTCAAAAACATATATAAATAAAATCATACATCAAGAAATTTAAAAATGAGTCAAAATAACATATGACAAGTATAATATATAAAATATATTATATAATAAAATATAATACAAATTACTGTGTTGCTTTATAGGCAGAAAAATTTGTCAAGTATTAAAATTCTACGAAAAGAAAATTTTAATATTTTAAAATTGTTCTAAAATTTTTACAAGTTATTTAGAACTTATGTATTATACAAGTTATTTTATTTATTTAATATATATACTTATAACTGCTACTAACGTCAAAATAATCAATCACTGTGTTGATGAACTAATTTTATAGCTGCAACACTATTTTAAATTTAATTTGTTTTCATAAGTTATTTAAAATTTAAGGTTGCTTTTACTATCTAATGTTTTTAAATTGAGTCTCATAAAAATATGTAAAAAAATAAAATATGATAAACCCAAATAATAATAAAGTAGAAGAAAGTGATTTTTTTAAAATGAAATTACATCTCATAAAAATTAAATTTAAATTTAAAAATATAAAACATATGAAAGATATTTTCAAAAATACCTGCTTGGTTTAAATATTGCTCGTTATTTATAAACAAACAAAGGTATTAAAATCACTTTATTGGGTAAACTAGGGTATATTTGGTTATCCTATTTTTTGTTTTTGTTTTAAAAATAGTGGGCTTATTGTGAATTATTTTTAATTTAATATTAATATAAATTTTAAAATTATTTTTAAAAATAATGAGTTTGTAACTATTTTAAAATTTATGTTAACTGTCTTTTGTTTTCAATTCTAAATTCATGTTATTTAATTATTTAATTTATGTTTTAAATAATTTTTTTCTATTTGTTTTTAATTTTTCTCTATTAGATTACTTGAGCTCAAAAAATTTTATATTTTTTTCTTCAAATTTTATGATATTTAATTTTAAAAAATTATTTTTTTTAAACATTTTTTATATCAAAGTTTTCAAATTAGGATTCGACACTAATTCTATTAGAATTTTAAAAATAGAATATAAAAATTTAAATATAAATTAATTTGATATATTTCTAAAATAAAAATAATATTTTATTATTTTCTATTTTCTATTTGTTTTAACCGAAAACAACGAAAAAAATGAGTGTTGCGTAGGAAATACCTTTTGACAACTGCATTTTGAGTTTTGCGTAGGAAACACGGCGTAACGACGTGTTGTCACGTGGCGTCGACTGTCGTATTTGAAACTGATTTTGAGAAAAAACAAGAACTGATTTGCTGACCAAGTGATGCCTACAGCCAAGTCGTCACGTGGCGTCGACTGTCGTATTTGATCGGCTGATTGGCGACATGACACTGATAATACTCGCATTTGATTTGATCAGATCGAGTGTTGCTTCCGGTAAACGCTTCATATGACCCGAACCCGATACACGTACCAGACGCATTAATTCCCTGTGGTGTTGTTCCATTCCATATAAAAGACTCTCGAGGGCCGAGGGGTGATGAACACTGCACACACACAACGACAACGCAGTGACGCACATAACACACAGCAGGAGTGCAGGGGAGAGAGCTAGTGAGAGAGAGAGAGAGAGAGAGAGAGAGAGAGGGCAAATGGCAATGTTGGAAGGAGTAACACATACTATGCTGAGTCTAAACGGGATAGACATGCATGTCGCCGAGAAAGGTACCGGCCCTCCGGTCCTCCTGCTCCACGGCTTCCCTGAGTTCTGGTACGCCTGGCGCTTCCAAATCCTCGCCCTCGCTGCCCTCGGCTTCCGCGCCATTGCGCCGGACCTCCGCGGCTATGGAAACACAACCATCGCCGGTGCCGGTGCTGCTCTGCCCCCCGCCCGCTTCACCTCTCTCCACGTTGTTGGAGACCTCGTCGCGCTGATTGACTCGCTAGGCAGCGGCCCTGTGTACCTGGTGGGCCACGACTGGGGCGCCATCATTGGCTGGTACTTATCCACCTACCGCCCCGACAGAGTGAAGGCCTTTGTTCCCCTGGCCATCCCATACCGCCCCCGCAATCCGGCTTCGCCGCCGCTACCCATCCTTAGGAAGGCCTTAGGGGATAACTACTACATATGTAGATTTCAGGTCGGTCCCAATATTTCTTTATTACTCTTTTTTTTTCTTTTTTTCTTTCTCCTTGTCTTTAAAGAAGATCATATATAGTTCATTTCTAGCTAGCTATATACCTTCTGCTAACACACGCACACACGCCAAATTTATGCTGTGTGAACCTCACAAGTTTGCCGTCGCTGATGCTGTTGTTGTTTGCTAGCCTGCTATCGCTAATTGAGTGCACGCTTGGCAATAAGCAAAAGGTGTATATATACATAGCCTTTTGTCCTCATTCTTGATTTAATATATCAATTTATGATTTCGCCCGATCGGTAAGGACTTACGTTTATATACATACATACATATATAAACTAACACTCTGATTGCTACACTTAAGACTTAGACAAAATGTGGGCTTCAATGTGTTTTTAAGGAAAAATAAAATAAAATCCTCCGTTTTTTCTAAGAGTGAAAAGTGAAGAGTTATTTTACAACTTTAATTTACACACTGTTTTTCATTTTATTTTTATTAAACTAATTAGATCCATGACATGTGTATGTGTAAATAGAAAATATATATATATATATAATATAAATAGTAAATAATCACTCTTGCTTCAAGTGAAAAGCTACTACATCTTCAAATGTAAATAAAAGAATAATAAATGTGTCGTAACAATATTTTAAAATTTGGCTATGGATGCTCGAGGCTATGAAAACAAGTGTGACTGGAGTGGTAATTTTTGCAGAAACCCGGTGAGATAGAGGCCGACATTGCACGCTTCGGCGCAGCAGCAGTGCTGAGGAAACTCCTAACAATGAGGAAACCAGAACCCCCCATCCTCCAGACTGGCAACAACCCATTCGGAATTGATCCCAACAAACCAGATCCCCTGCCGGCTTGGCTCTCTGAGGAAGACCTCCAATATTATGCCCAAACATATAACCGTACCGGCTTCACCGGCGGGCTCAACTACTATCGTGCATTGGACCTGTGAGTATCACGACATGCGTATAGTAAGTGTACTAATTAATCAAAAGCTTTGCTTACGAAATGTTATGGGTTTGGTTGCAGTAACTGGGAGCTGACGGCGGCATGGACGGGGGCAGAAGTGAAGGTTCCGGTGAAGTTTGTAGTGGGGGACCTGGACCCGATGTACAACACACTAGACATAAAGGATTACATTAACAATGGGGGAATGAAGAAAGATGTGCCGTTGTTGGATGATGTTGTTGTGATGAAAGGTGTGGGTCATTACATCCACCAGGAGAAAGCCAACGAGATCAACACGATTATAGCACATTTCATGAGGAAGTTCTGATCTGCCTCTTCAGCTCTCGGATTTGGAATTGTATCTTCTATTTTCTGCTCCTCTTTCATTTCATCAGCAGCTTCTGATTTGCCTCGTTCAGCTACAGAAACCCAGCTTTGGCTTCCAAATCTATGTAATGGTTGGAAAGCTCAATTAGCTACAGCAGGATATGCCCAACTTGCTCAATTATTTGAACATATAATAATATTATATTTATAAATCATAGTTTATATATCTTACTTATTTTTATATAGTTTGTGATATATTAATAATTATGATAGGAGTTTATTGCTTTACTAGTAATATACAAATTATATTAAAATTTAACATTAAAAGTAAATATTATTTTATTTGTTATTGAATAATTTATTCGTAATTAATGTGTGTTCATATAATTTAATAAACTTATATATAAATATTATAATTTAATTTTAATAATTAAATATTATTAAGTATTAATAAATATAAAGATTAGAAAATTCAACTTATATGAGATGGAGTTCAAAGTTAGCAAAGTGCTAAACTAGTCAAAACAAGATTTCAAGCTCGATTTGGTTATTTTTTCCTTATTTGACTCATCTCATTTACCGACATAGTAATGGTTATGCATTATAGGTATTTAGTGTCAAAATATTAGTGGAATTTTAATAACAATATAATTAATAGAGCATTTTATTGGATATTACATATAATTTTTCACTCCCACCAAACTACTGGCCCCCAAGAGTAATTTTCATTCCCAATCCCAAATTACCATTCCAATAATAGCCTTAATAGGAAGCCCTTGGGGTTACTGGTCAGATTCTAAAAAGCTGCAACAATGACTGTCCAATGGAGAGGATAAGCCTTATTCTGCATCCTATAGGAAGCACACGATATAAATAGAGGAGCATTTCGAACTCCAGATACACCCAATCAGGGCTGAAAGAAAATGCACACAGTAGGGGCTTCGAATAAATACTGGAAAGTCCCAGGAAGATAAACCACAACGTATCAGATTCATCTGCAAGTTTTGATCTGCCACATCAATATTTCCAGATTTTTTGCTGCTCCTTTTTCCCATAAAAAATGCCGACTCCTTCGGAATGCATATGATGGTAGTTATATTATATACCCAAGGAACCTACCAAGGACTGACATATTGTTTCCTAGAAGTCGGACACCCAAAACTATTACTTAAGCCTTGAAGCCTTGGTACTTGGATTGGCTGGTGAGCAGAGACTAAACAAAATAAAGAAACAATTTCATTTAAACTTAATATTGGACAAATAGAATACACAACTACTTATACACCTAATTTATGATCCAAATTTTTAGTTTTTTTTTCCTTTATATCTATTATTTTTATATTATTTAATAGGATAAAAGAAGTAATTTGAAGCTATTTTGTAATAGGTTCTTAAGGCTGTCATTAGGGTTATGAGAGCCATAAATTGCATAGCCGTCCGTTGTACTCCCACAAAATAGTGAATTTCTTTTCTCTCTCCCGTGATTTTTTTCGTCTTGGGTTTTCCACGTAAATCTTGATGTTCTTTCTCTATTTCTATTTGATTTTTGCTATTATCTCCCGTCTAATTTATAACAAGATCGTCAGTATACAACAACACATACATACTGAGATTCATCGACATTCAACCACAATATTTCCAATTGTCTGACACTAGCAGATCCTTTTTATAACAACTAGCTAGCAATCACCCCCCGCAATAAATCCACAGTTTTAGATAGATAGGCCATAGATCGTAGTGTATAATATAGATTGAGATGATCTCTTTGGGCATCATACCAAGATCATGTTTTCACTTGCATTCATCCAACAATAGACCTAATAACCGTTCCACTGATAAATCCTCCAGAATAAGGAAAAATGCATCAGTTGTAAAATGCTATTGAAGTTTCATGAAAAGGGGGGCTTCAAAATTAATAATTAAACAAAATATCAGTTAAACGAATATGTAAAGTATGGTTATGAGCAAGCTAGCTGTAACATTTGAAGTACTTACAAGTATTGTTCATTTCTTTTTCAAGAAATGCCCCATCCCGTTTAGAGGCAACTTCAAGAATATTCGTAGTGACACTACGGTGGTAATAATTACTTGTTGACCACACCTATGATATTGTTTGCGGTAGTGATTTGTATTACTACAATTGTTTCCCATTTAGTTTGTGAAATTTGACTCTTCCCTGACCCCAACTGTTTCAGATTTCTTGTATTTGTTTTTCAAATTTGTTAATTTTGTTTTGTTTTGTTTTGCTTGCTTTAACCTTTTTTTTTAATTGAAAGTTTATTTGATATTCTTGTATATTAGGAAGTCATCTTCAGGGGAGGCATGAAAGGACTAGAGGAGAAGTCACTTCACATAACCAAGCTTATGTCTCTAGATTAAATGTTCAGTAGAAGTATGCGATTCTGTAGTGTTTCCCAGAGATCAAATTTGTTTTGAAACCAATCTATCTTAGAAAATTTGTTTTCTATGTTTTCTTAGTCCCCCCAAATGTAATCTCCCACTTACTTTTACAATCTTCTTGGCTTTTACTAGAATGTGAAGGATACCATTTCACTGCCATTCTATGTATGCTAACCAAAAAGCCAAAAACGCCGTGTTGCATGGCTTGTTTAATATCTCTTTTGTCTTAAAATTATTGATGTTTACTTGATTCCTGCCATTCTAGAATATATTTTATTCTCTCAAGACATTTCCACAAAAGATACCAACATTTTAGGATTAAATATGAGGAAATTCAATCTCCAATGGACCCAGCATGCAAGCCTCGCTACCAGAGCAGAATGGGACATGAAATTTCCCTAGAATTGGAGCCTTTCAATTGTATAACAAGGCAGCTAATGGGCTTTCACTTCAATTCATTATATCTAGTTAAACTTGAGGCTCCCATGGAAGAAAGTGGGGGAAGCAAAAGAGTTCATATAGTGGAACAGGCCTGGAAAATATTACAATGCGTTTTAAAGCCGTGCGAGTCGATGTGACGATCTCAAAGCGGACAATATTTTGATATGTGGGCGAGCCTATGATGTGGTTCGATGTGTGACAAAGGGAGAGATTGTTGGAAAGTTGTCCCACATGGAAGAAAGTGGGGGAAGCCAAGAAGTTCATATAGTGAAGGTGAAAAATGATACAACGCATTTTAAAGTCATGCGGGCCGATGCCTTCATGATTCTTGTCATTCATCTAAGGAGAAGGTTGCTCCTAATTCTTATGAGATTAAATAACACGCATGTAAGAGGCCGATGCTATTATCAATTTAAAACATAATGGCTTTTGGCTATGGATCTTCCCAACATAACCCACCAGTAAAGCCCGAGTCCACAAAAAAATACTGGACAAAACTTTTGAGCTCAATTGAAACAGCCTAAAATCCTTATATCCTCCCACTTGGGACATTTCAATTGTCTCACAGATTGTCATGTCTACAAATCCAATACCACAAAATCTTAGGCTCCGAACCATATATAGCTGAACTACACAAAAAGTGCTTTGACGTAGAACCTACTAAGAACACTAAAGCCCTTGAATTTAATAGATTCCATATGGAAATGTAACCACCAGACACTACTATAAAATGATACTTTGTGTCAGCGTTGTTGGTTACTTTTTTCCTCTTTTAGTACCCCGGCCATGGTAACAATTAAAAACAACTCTATTTATTCTCACGAATCAAGGTAAATATATCTAACAAAGCCCAGAGGTAATAAAATTATTTTAATTTTTAATAATTTTAATTTGATTTGATTCAAAATAAATTTTCAGCAAAATAGAATATTCATGCTCATGTAAATGTAATTAGTTTGAAGGTATACTTCCCCAACGGCGTAATCAATGTAACTATTTGAATAATTTCGTAAAATTATGATAGACAAAGTTAGAAACAATTCAATTAAAAAATAATGTTTAATTGAAGAAAAGAAATGGACCACTTGTGTATTTTTAGAAACAATCCATATTGTGAATTATGATTCATTTTGTGAGACGTACGTGGTATTGTGTCGTTGGACGTTAACTGGCCGAGGTGATCAAAGACGAAAATCGATCGGGGACCAAGGAAATTAAAAGAAAACAAAAACACAAACAGAACTAATCTTTAAATGAGGTGAAATGTCTAATTGGGGACCCGAAACCGAACATCATAGAAATTGCCTTGCAAGTTGTGGCTATGCGCTTTTGTAGCTCTAACATGGATGAAGAAGCGTCATAACAAACACCAAAACGGGTACTAAACACGCACACCATAAAAGCTTAAGAACCGTACGTTGTAGAACCCCGGCCCCCATTAATGCACCGCACCAATATTATTTTCTTTTACATCTAAACACAAACATGAAGCCCGTCTCAACAAGCCTCGTGTTGATTCTACTTCTCACACTTTGGCACCATGAAACCCAACACACGGTTGCCGCCTCCGCCGCCGCCCCGACCGTAACTATTGGTGCCGCCGCACCCGCAAGCTCTGCAAGCGCAATCCACTCCGCCAGGGAGGGTGGCAGACACGGCCTCATAAAGAAAGCCTGCAGCAGCGCCCTTGAAAAGGACTTTTGCATTGCCGCTCTCTCCAACCTCCCGGCGGTCAAAGGAGCCCCACACGGCCTCCACGCCATTGCCGCCGCCGCCCTGACGCAGCTGAGGGCAAACGTCACCTCCATCGCGGAGCACATTGAGAATCTGCTGGACAACAACTCGGACTCGGACGCGATCGTCGAGGAGTGCCTGGCGGACTGCGCCGAGGGCTACTCCGACGCCGGCGACCAGATTGATGACTCGTTGGGTGCGATAGACGACATGGGATACGACGACGTGCTGACGTGGGTCTCGGCGGCGATGGAGGACGCCTCGTCATGCGAGCAGGGTTTTAAGGAGGAGGGTGGTCGGAAGCACTCTCCGCTTACCGCCATGAACGACACGTTTAATAAGATGTGTAGCAGCGTTTTGGCCGTCGTGAACGTGTTGAAGGCAGGAGCGTGATCCTTATATATATGTATGAATCTGTGTTTTTCTATTCTTCCTCTTCATGTTGCGGGCCAGGTACAGATTTCTTAAGTTTGCTCCACAAATCGGGCGCTACGTTCAAACATACATATATACATACGATGTATATATATATGTATATATATCATGTGTATGTGTGTAATTCAACATATCAACGGGTGTTGTACATGTCTCATCCGCAAAAGGGGAAATATGACATATATATATATACATTCTTCATGCATGCAAACCCCCAGTGGTATATTATTATGTATTTTTTCCTAATAAAGCCACTTACGTTCCTTTCTTTATATTTATTATTATTGACCCCCTTCAAAAACATTTGCAAATTCTTTATTTGCCACCAAATTCACATCCTCTACAATTACTACATGGTAAGTGCATTAAAACTATATAATTTTAATATTTTTTAAAAGAAATTTATACCAAAATAATATAATTTTAATATTTTTTTAATATTAAAGTATTTATAAAAACTATGACTCGGTGAGAACGTAGGAAACACGCACGAGGGACAGCATGGGTAGGGATGTTGCCCCGTGTCAACGCGGACCATCCGGTCCTGATTTTTTTCTCGGGTCGGATCTAAATTTTATGGGTCTGTTTTTTATTGTATTTTTAAATATGATATTTTAAACAAGATTAAGATTAAAAAAAAAAGCTTGATCCTACAGCTGGATATATATGGATGGAAGAATGCTAGATAGCGTAATTTTTGCGTTATCATATTAACTTATTGTATTATGATTGACAAATAACGGTACGACGAATAATATATAACACAAAAATATTTTATGCATATATATTTTTTTCAAAAAAAAAATTATTTAATATCACCGTGAAATTGTAACTCAGTGTGATTTGTTTTTTTCCGATTTAATATACAATCACATTATCACGATTATACGTTAACCTGACCCCAATTATAAGTAACAATACTCTGTTTTCTCATTCGCATGGATAAGCAGCGCGCCTGTCTTTGAATTTATTTATTTATTGTGTATTCAAAGCAAATTCAAATGTCAACTCGCTGCACTTGTGTGTTATTGCGCCGACAATACAACCGGCAGGCAGTGTGTTTGCGCTTGTGTGTATGTTTTTTTTTCTTAAAACATATACCCACAACCCTTAAAGCATTCATAATAACGAGCTCAATAAACTATAAATTATAGCTAATAATTTATTTTTATAAATTATAACTAACTTAATTACTTAATTTTAGATGATAAAATAATAATTTCGTTTTAATATTTTTATTAAAATATAAATAAAAAATTATATCTCTCTCCTTCAATCCTCCTAACTTTAGCATTTTAATTGTTATTGAGAGAAAACAAATCCATTAAAAGAGAGGAAGGAGTTATTAAAAAGTAAAATAATAATCATAATCATAATAATAGCCATTCAATTTGCCTCGTCATATTTAGCCAGCAAGATTGCATTTAGTTAAATATATTGTACATTTAATGAGTCCATTATTATCATTTTTTCCATCTTTAGCTATACTTTGGCTATTTTTTAGAAATAGCAAGCCTGATCTAAATGCTCTTATAGTATGTTTTCACGAGAAAGGAAAGAAAAGGAATCGAATTCATTTTTTCCCGCGTTTCGTACAACAAGAGGAAAAGGAGTAGACATTACCTTAAGAATCTTATACCCTTATGTATGGAGAAATTGATTCCTCCCACCCCTAAGTTTACTAAAGTTTTCTTACATAAGAAAATCTTATTTATTTTTATACCTTTCTTATATTTATTTTTTTTCTCTCTTCATCTCCCGTCGCCCAACTCTCCCTCCCCGTTGCCCCCGACCCGACCTCGCCTCTAATCAGAAATGGCTAAATAGCATTTTTTGGTTTAATAAAGTTTTTTATTTAATAAATATTAATAATTAGAAAAATATTTTGACTTAATACATTACCTTGTTTGATTTTATATATCAAAACAATGTAATCAAAAATTTTATTATATTTCCTATATTAATTTCATTCCTTTAATGATTTCATTCTCCTCAATTTTATTTTCGCATACCAAACAAGTAATTAGAAAATATACGAACCCAAATTTTTGTTGGACCACGTGAATACATTTGTAAATATTAAATGTGTTTTCTTATTTTTAATTAAGATTAAATTAAAATAATTTATTTAAGCTTTTTAGAATTTTAAAATTTAAGGTATATGAAGAGACATGACGTATCAAATTAACAATTCTCTAAGCAAGTAAAAGTATATTGGGTCGGAATATTTTCTTTCTTTTTTTTTACGTTTGTTTTTAAAATATGATAGCATGAAAAATTTAAAACTTAAAATTTAAAATAATCAAAGAATATTTTAAATTTAGAAGAAAATTTTTGTTTTTCATGTTTTAAAATTTTTTATTAAAAAATAACTATATTTTTATTGGATTGGATACCTTCACAATCAAATGCACACCACAATTAAACATATTCTGAGAGAAGGGAATTTGATTATTAGAAATATTTTATTGGATTGAATACCTTCACGATTAGCTTGTAAATATTCTTAATCATTATATTGGGAATTTGGCATAGTGTGTTTTCTTTTGACACTCATGAAACCCAGAAAAAAATGCTTTGGATAATTGAACCAGATAGGCTTCATAATTCTCTTATCATCACGCATTCATGAATCCAGTATTGTTGATATTTTTTCTTCGGAACTTCACTATGATGACACTATGTTTCCCATAATATACTGTTTCTGCCTTCAAGCGTAAGATCTAGCATGGAACAATTCTGATTACTAGAAGAACATCTCCTTTGAGCATTCAATAATCATCTTGAAAAAGACATAGAAATTTTGATACGAAGACACATGCAACTTAATTTTGTTACATGAGATATAGAGATACTTTCACAAAGCTTTGGAATGAATTGAGATGGCCCTTGTTTTTCTCCTGAATTTTATATGGCGCCTAGGATTGATCAATCTCTTATATGACAAACTCAAGAGAATTTGAAATTAATTGGCCAACCTCTGTTTAGGATCCATATATGGACCTTATATGATATACATCGACAACAGTCATGACCTCAATTTTTGGGCAATAATATGTACAATATTGATTTCTATAATGAGTAATGAGCTGTCATTTTCCTATTGTATATTTGTATTTATGTCATTATCAATGCTCAATATTATAGTATGAGGATATTTATTTTTTTCGTAGATTTGATAGGGTTTGATAATACATAATTTTTCTCTTACTTTATATTTCAGGTTCTTGAGGAGGATGAACTAATATTTGCGAATTTTGGTATATATATATATATATATACACACACACACACACACACACACACATGGCAGGATACCAACAATAAGAGCCGGCAAGAAACTCGTTCTCTATTATCTTATAGTCATCTTCTTTCAAGTCATGCTAGTTTTTTTTTTTCTACCTTGAGTTTCCTCTCAGTTTCCTTTTCCGAAGTGGAGAAAGTTGTTAGATGGACTAAAAATCATTATTTGTCAATTCATCAACTTCTTCCAATTAGTGGTAAAAAGGCATAGATCCCTAGAAAAAGTTTATGATAAGCAGTAAGACTATAATTTTGAGGTTGAAGGATTAGGAAGCAAAGTCTAACCAACCATCTCATTCCTTGGACTTAAAGACACGTGTGTTCTCTTCTACATTTTTTTAAGTCTACTTATGCATTGGTGGCTGCTTTATGAAGTTTGTAAAAGATTGTGACTATAGATAAATACCAAAAGATGATTGCTTCTTGATAGGTGCTTTTTGGTTTGTCCTGTAGTAATTGATGTGAAATTTGATGACATTTGTATTCTTGAGCATGTCAAAAAGACACTGAATGATCTTATTATTGTTCCAATGAGGAGACCTATGTTCTTTTCCCACGAAAATTTGTTGCGGGTGGCTATCTCGTTTATGGTACTTAGACGAAGTGATAGCATACTCTGTATATTATATATATGTTTTTGTTGAAAGAAATGTTACTTTAATCAATGATATGTATCTTTTAGTTGTATTTTCATAATTATCATCTAATTTAGGTTTTCATTGTTAATTTAGTTTCATCAGAATCATATTCATAGCGTCTGCACTTTCTAATTTCTTCTCCATTTTATGATTTTAGGATTCAATTTAAGAAACCTGAAATCTCTAAACATAACTAATACTTGTCAATTTTGGTGATTATTCTCTAACACTCACGTCTCTATGCGGGAACGATAATCCGGAGGTCTAATAAAGTTTCATTTATTACTTATTGCATACTTACATGAAACCATACTTAGGTCTGTCCACAAAGCCGTTTTAATAACAGACTAATAATGGACTAAACTGCTTAACAGTAAGTCTAACAATTTCTTATTAGTCTAACGAGTTTAAATAGAACTCTTCAACAGAAGCTCTAATAATATATGAACCACCTATATATTAATTAGCTGTCATGAAGATGGGCAGCTGTCTTTATTTAAAATTTCACCGACAATGATGATTTCATCAGAACGTACCCACGAAATATAAAAAGCTGATCGAAGAGACCGAACGATCAGTACTTGTTGAAGAAGTCTGATATATGGGTGTTGATCTCATCTGCTCTCTCCTGCTGGATGAAATGACCCGCCCCTTGGATCACCACAATCTCCTCCAACAATGGCACATCTTTCTTGAAGTCCCCATTGTGTATGTATTCCTTTACGCCTGGTGTAGTGTAGTACTGGTCCAAATCCCCCACTATAAACTTCGCCGGCACTTTCACTTGTGCCCCAGTCCAAGCTGCAGTGAGCTCCCAGTTACTGCAATCAATTGTGGTACATAACCAATCAATCGATCACACATATTGGACCTATATATATATAACACCAATAGACTTTAGTGCATGTGTGTGTATGTGGATGAATACATGCATGCCACTAAAAGAAAGTTAGAAATGGCTTATATATGTATACCTATCTAACGCGCGATAGTAGTTCAATGGTCCAGTGAAGCCGTTCCGATCATATGTTTGGGCATAACAGCAAAGCTCTTGCTGTGAGAGCCAAGGAGGCAGGGGATCAGGTTTCTGAAGATCAATTCCAAATGGGTTTCCTTTGGGAGGAAGGATGGGCGCTCCTTGCTGCCTGCTTGCGAAGATTTTCCTGAGGACTGCTTCAGCTCCGAAGGGTTCAATTTCGCTCTCTATCTCACCAGGTCTCTGCAAATACGTAGTGATCATGAATTCAGGATTGAAGCCAATAGGGACAAAAACACGCAAAACACTTTCTATGTTATTAATAACATAAAATAATAATTAAAATAAATATTTGTGCAATAGGTTTTTATGAAATAATTAATAATTAATAATTTTTTTTCCCTCTAATGAATTGATAGGCTATCAGTCATCCAGCCCAGTTATCCAAATATTACCAAATTTTAATTATATCTAACATTGCTACATTATAAATTAAAATAGTTATTATTAACTTGTTTTAGTATTATTAAATTGTATAGTTGTGCAATAAATCTAAAATTGGATTTAAGTCGTTTCTATTTATGACAGAAACTGAAATCCAACACACCTTGTACGTTTGGCATGACATAATTTATACATATGAACTCTACAATTAAAATAAAATTAAAAACTACCAACTATATTGTAAGCTTATAGTAGTCTTTTTATTATTTAATTTTTAACCGAATAACATGCATCAGCTGCCTTATAATATTGCATTACTTTTTATCACAATAATAAGTATAAATTATACACCTTAAATAAATTTTCTGGAGCCGCAGACAGCTCATTATTTATGTCGCCCACATACCCATGTACTATTTCAAAAATATCTTCCAAATTCCGATGCCTGTTCATTTCTTCTCTTCGTTGGGGCACAAACCCGCAGAGATGGATTTAGGGGGAATGGGGCCGGCGCCATGTCCCCTACCCTTTTTTTTAATAAATAAATAAATATTTAAAATATAAAATTTAATTTTAGTTTTATGTATTATATAATTATAATTGTTTAGTAATATAACTTATTATATTATAATATTTGTAAAGAACATGTTATTAATTATAATAACGATAAATAAATTATATAATTTTTTAAAATTATTTGACTTAGCACTAATTAGGGTTAAATCGATTTAATTTAGGTCGATTAAACTATTTTTCAAACCAAATCAAACCAAACTAAACTGATTCAGTATAATAAATTAAGTCTAAACTAGTGATTTGAAAAATTATTGGTTTGAATTTATTTGAGTCGATTTGTTTCATTAATTTTTGAGTTCTTAAAAGATATAAAACAAAAATAAATAAATAGTATATTTATAAACACATCAATACTAATATATATCAAATTTATAAATCTAAAAGTTTCAAAATTGAATAATATAATTCAAAAACACAACAACATAAGTATGAGCATGAGCCGTTAATCTTAAATAAATAAATTTCAAAGCATAAAATAAAAATAAATAGTTATTATTATTATTTTAATTTAATTTAATTCATAATTTTAAAATCTCAAAATAAATCAAATTGATATATTATTTGATTTAAAATTAAATTAAACCGATTTTAATTTTATTTGATTTGAGCGATTTCGACAGGTTAATTTAAATAATTTTTTAATTTAAAATTTCTTCACATACTAATTATTGCAATTTTAAATAACATTTTTAAGGCATGAATTAAGGTGTTGTATTTCAATCCTTCCTACCAAAACCTTTTGGATTCAAAGCCGTCCATGTTTTCACCTTAGATGGGGAAATTTTTGGATCGTACGTCCAAAAAAACAAAAGTCAGCACAGCTAATTAATAAGATGTCAGCAACAAGCAAGGAGGGCAATTTCTTTGCCGTTATGAAAGAATTAATTAGCTTGTATGGGTGGCTGGGATTCTATGCACTATGCAAGGCGTTATTTGTCACATCAATGAAAGACGCGTGTAGTTAGTTCCCAATAAATCATCTTATTTTCTGGCCATATGTACTTCGTAGGACCCAAATTCCCAAGTCATCAATGAAGGCAAGCAAAGAAGTATACGTGCAGTCCTCCAAACTATATCGCCCACCCCTTTCATCAGTCTATTTTGGAACCGCTATATATGAAAGATAAAAACTATGCATATCACATATATATATATATATATGGCCGGCGGCCACTTGCGACTTTCAAGTTTTAGCAGCAGGCAGCAGCAAAATGACATCAATAATTATAATATTATTGTATAGAATCCACATTTAAAAAAAATAGAATTTAAATTATAAAATTAAAACAAAATATAGAATAATGTATTAAGGCGGAGCCAATATAGCAAATCAAAACGAATACAAATAGAGGGTGTAAGAAAACATCACGTAACGATGAGGATGACTGGATGATCAGGTGATATATATATATATATATACGTACCTGAAATCTGCACATGTAGTAGTTATCTCCAAGGTACTTCCTCAGCGTCTCCACTGGCTTCGCTGCCGGGTTTCTGGGGCGGAACGGGATCGACAGTGACACGTAGGCTCTCACCTTGTCGGGCCGGAACAAGCAGAGGTACCACCCGATGATGGCTCCCCAGTCGTGGCCCACCACGTACACCGAGCCGGACGCGGACTCGGTCGACCGCGAAGGCAACGGCAGCGCCAGCAGCGAGTCGATGAGCGCGACCAGGTCGCCGACCACGTGGAGGCACGTGTATTCGGACGCCGTCGACGGAGCGCCGTTGGTGTCGCCGTAGCCGCGGAGGTCCGGGGCCACGGCTCGGTAGCCGGCGGCGGCGAGGGCGTCCATCTGGTTGCGCCACGAGAACCAGAACTCCGGGAAGCCGTGGAGGAGGAGGACCGGTGGGCCCTGTCCCTTCTCGGCGATGTGCATGTTAATGCCATTCAGGCTCTGCGTTCGATGCACAACTCCTCCTCCTCCTCCTCCTTCTTCCATTTCTCTGCCAGCTGCTTCTACAAATTAATTAAGTCCTCTCTCTCTCTCTCTCTCTCTCTCTCTCTCTCTCTCTCTATATATATATATATATATATAACTGCTACATACCTCTCTTTTCTTCGAAGTGGGTGTTGCATGTTTGTTGTGGTTTTTATTTATGCAAACTTTAATTAATGGGCCTTATAAAACACTATTTACTTTGACAGAAACTTCAATTATTGGTCCCATGTAGAAAATGTGTTCGGCTTTGGCCGGCAAATTATTTAGTTTGTCAACGGCTCATATATAAATCTCTAAAAACATTAGTTTTAAAATAATAATGATAACTATTTGCACATAACTTATGATTTTTTTTGTATTTTTTTTATTCGATAATTAGTACGCGTACATAACTTAATTAATAATAATAGGAGATCTGAACCATTGATTTCTTTGAAAGTAATATTAAATTCAAACGAGTTTAATCCAATAATTAAAAATCTCCATCAACCCACCCAACTCTACGCCACCATTATTTAATTGTAGCTTCCATGGCAACTATTAATCAAATTGCAGAGGCAACTAAGTCCTCTAACAACATGTATGACGATCCAAATAATCCCTTCTATCTTCATACTATTCTATTCAATCACGTTTGGAGTCATGCTCATGGCTCTTATCACCAAGAACAATTATGGTTTTATGGGCAGAGCCATCACAAAACCACCACAAACGTCCTTTTAAGCATATCAGAAGAGATTTATATGAGTTTATTTAAGGAGACATGTGGTTACTACACCAAATTAGAAAGGCTTGTGATGCACATGATCTTCTAAGTCCTCTTACAACTTATGACGGCGACATGGCAAAGAACTGGGAGGAATACCAACAACACAACATACTATTCATTCCTTATAAAATTGGGCCAGACATTAAACAGACATTATTCATAGGAAAAGGCATATAATATAAAGGCAATATTTATGTCCACTTTTTCATAATAATTTTTCCTTTCTAGGGCAGTACACGTCCGTCCTGCGACCACATGCTGGCGTGAATGGGCGCGCATCAAAACAAAGCATTGAAGAGTGATTCAAATGGGGAAAGTTAGTGTAGCAGTTTGCTAAAATTGTGGAGTAGTAAAATGCCAATGGCGTCCAAATGTGTGTGATATATAGTAGTGTAATAAAACGTACACGGTAAAGATCGATGCACCCATTTAATTAAGATTTCTACCTCCATGGAGTATCCCGGATGACGTTGGATTCATTGAGAACTAATATTAGATTGAGATTGGAAAAACAAAAACAAAAAAACATGGTTGGGCACTTAAGATGGGGTGTAGGGTTAAGTTTTTATTTATTTATTGCCTTCAACTCAATGGAAAGTTACGGAATAATGTCATTCAAGTTCGGTGGGTGGGTGTGGGGGTTCGTCGTGAAGAAAAACAGACCTGTATAACTGGCCATCTGATGTGACAGGCAAGGTCAAAAGCTAAGCATTATGAGGTTCGGCTTCTGCAATAGCTAGAGAAATTAAATTCACTTATAACATTTTTTTTTATGTTCTGGGGTAGTCCTGTGACAATATTAGCCCTGTTTGCATATTGCATCAAAGCAAAACACACCCATGCCACATATCGAAATATTATATGTTATGTTTAATTATTTTTTAAATTTATACATTTAATTTTTTTTATATATGTATATATCATAATTATTTTTTTTTTTGAAATAATATTTTATATTATTTTTATTTATTAAAATTTAATATAAAATAAAAATAAATGTTGTAAAAATATAAAAGAGAGAGAAAAATTTATATATTATTTAATAATTATAAGAAATAAATAATATTTTAATACATTATAAAATATTTTATAAACAAGAAAAATTAAATATAAAATACAACTTATGACTTTTTTTTTCATGAATAAATATAAAATAATATACTCTTAACAAAAAAATCTACCAGTATTTCTGGAAAACGCAAAAAATAAGATATTGACAGGAAAATAAACCCAAGCGGATGGCTAGGTGGGATACGCTGGAGTAGAAAATCAGGGCTGTATATGATTGATTGATTGGTGAGTCATGTGATGTGACGGGCGAGAAGGTCAAAAGGTGGTGACAGCATTCTGCAGAATTTAATGCAATGCCATTTCCACGGCGCGATTTTAAAGCAATACCAAATATACAGGCGAGGCGTCGTCCCCATTCGTATGCTTCGCTTGCCAAGGGAGGAGTGGAGAGTTAGAGTTGACAGTTGACACCAAGGAAGAGGGGGTGCATTTAGTTGGAGAGAAGCGTGACGGGGGCATTGCGTCGTCCCCATTCGTATGCTTCATTTTTATTTTATTTTTTGGCCTTTTTGTTCTATAATTTGGCATTTTAATACTCAGTTAGAATTGATCTTATACTTCATAATTAAGTTTTATTATATCTAAGAAATACATACTAAATTATCCGATTATTCCATGACGAATGATTAATATAACAAATATTTCTTTTACCTACACCTTGTATTTTTAATACGCGTACAATTAATTATCCTCCGAAACTGGACCATTTTGGTGTGTGTGTGTGTGTGTTTGGACGTTGGATGCAACCTGACTTACGGTGCACTAGTGTTATCTATTGGAACATTAATTTGGCACCCAGAAACTATATATGGACCGTTTAAAACGCAATTCCAATCTTTATTAAAATTAAGTTTAAAATTCTGATTTCTGAGATCAAATTATATTTCATAGAAGAAGAAAAATATTTAAAAAAAAAAAAGGAAAATAAAATCTATTGAATTAAAAAAGGATAGCCTGGTACATGAAAGTAGGAGAGCGAGACAGGGGAAGGAAACAGAGAGACGATGGATAGGAGTATATGTGAGCCCTTTACATTGGAGAACATCTCCATTTCTGGCAAACCTGCCGGGAGGAGAAGCCTCAAGCAGAAGGGTTGTTGCTTCGCTCTTCGCACAGATAAAATCCTGGAAACCACTTTCTTTACTCAAGAATCGAATCCAGAAAGAACTGTGTGCGTTTTGAACACTGATTTCATTATGGATCCGACAAGAACAAAAAAACAACGAACCAGATCGATTTGAACAACACAAGATCCAGCAAAAAAAAAAAAAAAAATATATATATATATCGTACTATTATTCTGTAAACCCTAGATGGCTAGATCAAATTTGTGAATGAGATTGTGGGTTTCATTGGTTTATATAATAGTAGCGGCGAGACCGAAAACCTAAATGATTGACCTTGCAAGTAACAGCGGCGCTACTGCTGGTGTGCCACACAAACATTGGTCACGGGTCCCATTTTAACATTACCCACCCGGCCTGCCGAGTAAACATCACGGGTCGAATTTGAATTTCGAAGGCTACTATTAACCAAGCCCACTGAGAAGTGAGAATTGAGATTATCAACCGTCCTTGCCAAGCAAAATTGGTTGAAATCTATTAAATTAGTTTTTAATTTTTTGAGTTTAAAAATCTAACAAAATCCAGATATAATAAAATTTGTTATTAAATATAATATTATATACAAATAAATTTTAATTATTATTAAATGGAAATCTATGCTTTTTTGTTATTATTATTAAGTATATATATTAATTGTTTAAACATATAAAATACTTTATTATATTTTTAGTCAAATATATGCCTTGAGTTCGCTGAGTAGTCAAATATTTACCACGCCTAATATGCCTGTTTGATTGTTTTTTAAAACAGTGTGACTGATGATTTTTTTGAATATTTACGGATGATATAAATTCATATGAGATCACATTTTTATAATTGTGTTCAAAAGTTAATAAACACTTATTAATTTTAAGACAAAAACCTAATTTTATAAAAGATAATTTGTAATCATATATTAATTTAGAAACCAAACGTTCCCATAATAAAAAATAAAAAATATTCATAAAATAGTCCTTCAATCCCAAAAGAACTCCAACGATTCAAATGTGATCCTATATAGAGGCATTTGGTAAAATAATATTATTTTTAAAAATAAAATTATTTTTAAAACAGTAAATCCAATAAATTCAAAAGTATAAAAATTCTAAACTCTTAATTTTTAAAAATAATAGTATTTGAAAAAAAAATTGCCAAAAATAATTAGCATAATGCTACCCCAGTGTTTTGACCTTCAAAAAAGAACATATTCACTTAATTAAAGGGTCAAATTGACCTTTCAACATAGTAAGATATCATTTGATTCCCTCCAAATGTATTTATCTATTATAATTATCACGCATATAAGCATTTATTCTTTGTAGGATCTAAAGTTGTTAGCTGAACTATATATTCTTCCATTATTCATTGTACAAATAAAAAATGGCAAGTGAGACAAATTTGACAAAACAATAATCACAATAACAATAATATTTTCCGCAGGTTTTTTTTATGATGCACCCAAATAATACAAATATTCCTCAAACACAGACTAAAGTACCTACAATAATACAAAACAAGGGCGCTCTTAGACCCAGATTGCGGATGATGTCTAAAAATACGCCTGAGACATTTTTTACTCATGCAGATAACTAAATACCGTCATCACAACTCAGAGAGGGGAGGGGGCGAACGGTGGCTATAAGTGAGGCCCCTCCAAAAAATAACGACCGGCATAAAGCACATTTAATTCCAAAATGCATCTCCCAACTTAAATAGACTTTACCATCATCAATCAATCATAACTGGCATTCAAGAACTTCAACAGTTCAGTTCGTTTGCTTTCTGCCATCTTATCCTCCTTCGTTTTGTCAAGTTTCAACAAAATCTGCAAACAGCAAACCAAAGCTTCAGTCATGACAGAACAAGGAGAAAAATCTAAACTTTCCATCACACTTTCTTTTCACAGCATATGAACAATATTAGAACAGAAATTTTATTCAAACACCAACTGGATGCGATAGAAAGACCCATGAGTTTAAAGAATTTCATAGTGATTTACTTTGTACATTATTTTTTTCCTTTTTATTAATTTTTTTCCAAAAAACTAACCAGTACACTGAACACAATCAAACAGTTGCACACTATCCTAGAAGGTCTTCAATGCCTGTCTCTAGAAAATGTGCTCTACTTTAGTAGCAATGAGAGTATGAGACCAGTCCCACATTTTTCGACATGGTTATGCCTGCCTCATAGGTGTTATGGAACCACTCGTTCTGTAACCGGCAGAAACTAGGTTTTGTCCTACGCTGAGCCTCTTAAGGCTTAGTTTCTTGGTTGTTTTTTCAGAAATAGAAATGTATTAAGAGTACCAAGATTGTGACAACTTAGAGCATGTTTATTTAGCTTACTTTTTGTTTTCTGTTTTTTTCTTGTAAACAAATATCACATCTTGAAAACAAAAACAGAAAACATACAAAATAAACAAACAATTGATTCTTGGGTTACAGAAAACAAAAAGGGAAAAAACTTCCCATGGTGCCATTTTTGCGTTCTGTGGGGTAAAATGGCTGAAAAGGCGTGATGTTATTTTTCAGCCCAAAATTTTCACAGTAGATGATCTGTGGGATCAGATTGTTATGTTTGAAACTTTCTGGGTATTGAAAAATCTCCATGTGGGGTATTCTTTTCGCAATTTCCATCGATGGAGAGGAGCATCAGTTTAAAAAATTCCTTTTATGTTCAGGTAGCATTCAGGAATTCCATCTTCCCATTTGAATCTTTTACATGTTAACTTTTTCATCATATTTCCTCCATTATTAATAATAGATTAACAGCAACACCACCAGCAGCAGATTCCCTCACATTTTCCTTTCCTTTACTTCAAACTCTTCGAATTCCAAATAAAGCATAAAGATATCCTTGGCAACAACTTCATTAACAAATGTACCTTTTTTCCAGAGACAGCACTGCGGCGAACACTGTCAGATTTATCACGCCCCAAAAACTGAATAAATTGAACAGTAAATGTTATAAAGAAGAAAAAAGGTCACACATTTTGAAAAAAGAGAGGTTATATTCCATATTTTTGAAAACAGAAGAAGGACAAACCTTAGAAAGCTGTACAGGGCTGCTACTTCTCTCATCCTGCTCCTTCTATATATAGCTCCCATTGCCAGGAGACAACCCCAACCCAGAAACAAGACACAGGCAATCCAATCAAGTGCCAGTCATCAGGTTACAGATCCCAGCTCCAATTTCAAAGAGCCACCCATAAAGAGGCAGAAAGTATCATAAGCACCTCGTGTATTCACACATTATAGTTGATGCATAGAAAATAAGAAGAGACTTATATATTATGAGTGGAAATTTTATGCACAGACATTGTTTAAAAATTTGCTAAGTGGTGGTAGGCGTTAGGCCAATACTGTTTTCATACAGATTTTTTAAAAAAATCACAAAACAAGAAAAATCATAATTATGATATGTTTAGGTTCTAGGCAGATTAGTCCACGTCTAGGCGCTTGAATAGCCATCTCCGATTAGGATGTCACCTAGACAATTTTTTACAACCACGCATACAGGATAAAATTTTGAAGTTGATCCCTGTAAATGGTCTGATTGAATCTACAAAGAATATTTTATACATGGGTCATGGAAAACCAATAGAATTTTTAAAGGCCCAGATTTAACCTCCTTAATAGATAGTTTGCCAGAATAAGTTTACATTTCTCCAAAGCAAGGTTGAGTTAATGAATTTTACATTTCCGTGAATTCCCTTTAAAAGGAAAACCATAGAGAACGTGATTTTATCAAATTTTGAAGGGCATTACTGTCTACCAAGATACCATTCTAGTCCCTTCAACCATCTTCGTCACAAAAAACAAGAACGATAATAATAGCAACCACAAATTCAAGAAGGCCTTTATTTATTCATCAAAAAAATGCAGTCATTACAACATTTAGATCATTAGGTTTTGGGGTGATATCATACTATTTCAAAACACACAAAAAAAAAACTTTAATTAGCATTCAATATATAAAGTCACAAAATTAGCAGTGGCTTACCTCTTTAGCTTTATCCTTCTGACGGCTATGGTGATGAGTCTTACTTCGATCCTTTTCTTTCCTCTATAAGGCAAAAAAGCATTAAGATGTCAAATAAGTGTCGGTAATGAGAAATTACAGATCTCCCAGCAAATAACCACGGAAGAACACCTTAGGCTTGTCATTCTGTTTATGCCTCTTAGGATGACTAGAAGGTTCGTGCTCACAGTCCGAACTGTGCCATCTGCAAAAGCTAAAATGTTAAGGGCCACCAATTCCATTGCAAAAGATTTAGGACATCATATCAAATAATCATTCTCATTTATATCCAAGTAAAATCAGAACCTTGAGTTCAAGGCTGCATGCAAACAATAACTACCACATGAGATCAACATTATAGCCTAAGATTATAGACTGAGGAACATGTCTCAGGAGTGTCCGTATGCTTGAAGGGGCAGCCAAAAGTTTGGTCGAAAGATGAAAGTTTGTCCGAAGGGTACGTCAAAGAGTGAACTTTCGTCCTTTTGTTGACACAGGCTCAAAGGTCTAGCAGCCATGAAATGCAAAGCTTCATGAAGCAATGATTGAAACAATAAACAGTAGTGATTGCAAAGAGTTTATCTGCATCATTCAGAAGTGTGGCATGGCATTCAATGACTCAAATCAATTGGCAGAAAAAGGAGATAAGTATGGGATAGTAGGCATGGCTACTTGACGCATTTTACAGAAATATCTAGATTTTTGCGAATCTGTTGGGAATATTGGTGGAAACAATGGTGGTAGAAACCCTAATTGATGAGACATATCAATTGATTCGTCACAATATCAGAGGGTCTTAGTACGAGATCCAAACCCAATACGAAGATCTCATGATCCTTTTCCATCTCGTTGATCTCAGCCAAGAAATAACAATATGCCCGATGCTGAAATGTGTTGCTTCATCGCGAACAAAATTTCATCCGATATTGATTAGATCACTCTAGTACATTGTTTTTCTTCCTCGGTTTTCTCGCTGACATCCTCCTCATCTTCTTCCTCAGTGCACGGCACGCATCACACTCTGCCGACTCGTGGTTAACACCTCTACCGATCATAATTCCTTTGCATTTTTATAAATTAATTCCTTAAAACCAGCTGTAATTAAAATTTAATAAATATACATACATAATAAATTCAATAAATTTACATATGCTATTTAATAAATATACAAAGTAATATTTATTAAAATATTCTTTATATTTGCATATGTTGTTTTAACAACAGCTATTGTAAATTTAATACGCTGTAAAATTTATTTACGTATATTATTTTCAATTTGCTCTGTTATTAAAATTTATTTATTAACTCCTTAAATTTAATACTATCAGCTCTAGCACTTTTTCTTTAATGTTTGAAGTCATAGCATGCAATTCAAATAATTTATTTTGTTTGTTTAATAGTTCTAATGTGATGATTTATTTTTTTCTATGAATTTTATTTTTAATTGAATATTATTTCACTCTAAAGTTAAATCTTGCCCGAGATATGACGAGTCATCTGTGACTGCGACTTTGAACCATGCATAAAATAATCTCACACATGGAAAGATAAACCATGTAAAAATCCTTATCTTGTGGTTGTGTTGAGCTTGCATGTTTTTGTGTTAACTTGAAAAACAACGATATTTTTTTTTTTCAGAGTACTAATTTTGATTCAAGCCTAGAGGCTTGAATCCTAAGATTTAGGGTTCAAAACAAGGATCATAGCATTGAGGATAATGGGGTTGTGGAGAGAGAGACTAGGGATTTGAAGGGGAGAGAAAATGTGAGAAAATCTACATAGGTTGCTTTTCTTCACGGCTCTGGAAGGACTAGGTGAGGTCACGTTATTTATTTTTATTTAGATTTTTGAATACAAGTTCAACATTAGTCCAATTGAAGACTAATAAGCATGAACATTAATTGTGCACAGGTTGTGGTAAATGATGCTGGGAGACCAAACAGACAATTTTGCTTCTACCTCTATTTGGCATACTTTTTGAACAAATAAAACTTCAAGCAAGTTTTGCCAATAAAATGATTTCAATAAAAGTTAGATGGTTGAAGTGGATAATTGCAATGAAAGTTTTATATAACCCTAATATGCCACTCAATTTAAATATACATATATATAAGACATCAGTTAGACTTTCTTTATTATATGGAGTGAAGTGTTGAATTAACAAAAAATAACATATAAAAAAGTTTAGTATAGCTAAGATGTGAATGTTAAGCTAAATGTGATTAAACTGGAATGAAAAAATATTAAAAATGAGAATATTTGTAATATTATTAGGATAGCTCCAACTGAAAATAAGATGAAGAAAATTGTTTATAATAATTTGATCATTTAGAATGTAATCAAATGAATGCATATTAGGATGATAAAGAAAATTAACATTGAATAAAGTAAAAAATTATAAAAATGATAAAAAACGACTTCAATAAAAGTGATAACAAAAAATATGAAATCATCAAATTTGAAAAAAAAAATGATAGTTTTTTATTGGATCAAATATGAACTTTCTATCTATCATGATTTATATAGTCGACAAATATTATTGAGATTAATAATAGTTAGCCAGGTTTTTTAAAATTTCTAAATCTATGGACAATAGGCAACCACCTAAGTAAGTTAATAATTTACTTGACTTTTAATTTAATATTTAATATTTTAAATTTTGATATTTATGTTAAATTCCTTGAATTTATTAATCTATACATTAAATTGAATGACTTCTATATTATAGATTACAATAGAAATTCTTTTATATATATTACAAACACCTTGGTCCCTTAGATACCACTTAGCATAGTAAGATCCTCCAACGTCTTGAACACCACCTTAGCGCTTTATAAACTATGAACACTATACAAGCCTAACTAATTAAATGGGCCCTCTGTTTGATTTATGATGATCAGGGATCCCATAAAAACGCACAATATAAAGCACCATAAAATCACAAGGCCAGCAGTGGTGGCTACTGGAAAGGTGATGCTTCCTATCTATAGTGATGCATGAAGGCCCCAAAACTCCACATGAATTTGCACTGGGTTTGCTCATGTGACAAGAAAGCATACTAAAAAATGAGAACTGCGCCAATTCCAATTACCAGAGAAGGAAAAGGAATCACAAAAATAGCCCAATCAATCAAAACTGGAATTCTCAATCATTTAGAGTCAAAAGAAAACAAGAAAAATCCAATTATCAGCAAACCCTAAAACACTCATTTGTCTGTTTGAAATATTTCAATCTGCCTTTAATTTAAATAATTCATTTAATAGGAATCACCTCTATACGTTAAGAGGGAAGTACACTACTCAGCTAACCTCTTGCCTTCCTTTTACATAATTTGCTTGGTTGACATCTAAATACATAGTTAAGATTTCATATTATACGACAACATATGTTAAGTTATCAAGTGAACACAACTAACACACGAAATCGTTTTCTCAGCAGCCAAACAACAACACTACGTTTGGGAAAAAAAAAACGCAAAAGAAAAATAACAACGCAAACATAAATAGACCAGTTTCATATAGAATCGACGCTAGGGTTAGGATTTTTGAAGCAAGAAACCTGGAATCGGAGGAGGAGGAGGAAGAAGAGGAGTAGCGCTTGCGACGACGTTTGGCGTGAGAGCGGTGGCTCTTCTTTCGGATCTTGAGGGCGTCTTTGTTGTCGCGGCGGCGCCGATTGCGATGGCGGTGGTTGGAGTCAGAGGAGGAATCGGAGGAGGCGGAGGAGGAGGTGCTCGAGGCCGCCATGTCCGGGAGAGACAGAGAGACGCGTTTGGGTGTGAGCGGCGAGGTATATGTAAGGGGCTGTTGGGATTGCGTTTGCAGCGGTAAGCTCGCCGTTTTCACAAACACGGCGTCGTTTATATGCTTTAACAATTAAAGTTTACCTCTTGATGACCAGGTCGGATCCAACCCGGTTCCGCCACCTTGTAGGTGAGTCACATTTTTTGTATACTATAGTAAAAACAAATATTAAATAATATATTAAATATTAGGGTATGTTTATTTTATTTTGTAAATAAATAAATTATTAAAAAATTTAATTTTAATTTTTTTTTACTATTCTCACTTTCAAATACACATAAAATTGGATATTAGGTTTTTTGGGCTTTTCTTTATTTCAGTACAAGTATATGGCATTGTACTTACTACTTAGACTATTCACACTAGTTTCTCCAACATATTTAAAAAAAAAATTAGAGAACATTTTAACCATTGAGTAAAAACTATATTGCATCAAGTTTTCTATTAAATTGTAAAATTTACATGTTGAAAATAAAGATTAAAGATAAAATATCCATATTTGTATAATTAATATTTATCATTCAAATATTTTTTTTATTATATTTCTTAGAATATGAGCACTTTTGCTTTGTTGTAATAAATGAAAAAGATAAAAAAATGAAAAACATAACTTAAAAGAATAAAGATAGAGATAAAAAACGGGATAGTGAGGATAAATAAAATGTATATAATAGTGTACTTTTAATTTCTTAAAATAGAGATAGAAATTATGGAGCTAATGTATATATTCTTACTCAGCTGAGAGTTATGGTCACTCTTAGTCTATGGAAGACTGAAACTTGGATGATATAATACTATTTTCTCATCTTTGATGTCTGATCTCCTAATTCGTCAGTTTTCGATGTTGTATGTATAATTCGATGTTGCAACCTCCAAATTGTCATCCAAAACTAGTTTTCTTGTAAGACCCTAAACTCTTTAACATTTTTTTTTTGTGTTTTCTTTGATATGTTGATTTGTTATCTCTTTGATGTTCTTGTTGAAAATTGTCGTCCCACATGCAGAAAAAATAATGAGGTTGATATAATAGAACAAGCCTAAAAAGTTAAAATGCATTTTAAAAATTACAGTATTGTGATACCCGTATAGATTTGTGCCTTAACTAGTTACTATAAGTGATATCATAGTATCATTATTTTAGAAAAATTATTTTATAATCTCGAAATGATAGACTCAGTTATATAATAACATTGTAATACGTACACATTCACGCCTTCAATCATTGGTTCATATTCTAATAAAGAATATATTATTGTTTGTTGTTATTGTGTCCATCCAATATGAAAAAAATGTCATTTACTCATAAAATTGGACCCGTCAAACTTATTTTCAATCAATTTGAACAACTAGAAATGGAAGCTTTAATAAGAATTTGAAATAAATTTGTTTTCTTTTTCCAATCAATTTTACCGAATTTGAATTACAACAGGAATTTAATAACAACCCGCGAAAGGGGTAGGCCAGAGTACAAGAACATTTTTGGGATTTGATTTATTTTCTTGCGATTTCTATGTGATAGCTGTGAAATTCGGAGGTCATCAGATTCTCTCGACATGCATTATTACATTATTTGTAATTTGCTCGCACGTATCATTTCTCATATCATATTATGTGTCACGTCATGTTTATGGTTTGCATCCGTTAAAATTAACGAAAGAGTTATAAGCTAGTCGATGATATATACCATATATATATAAAATAATTTGTTAAAATATATAAGTCACCAATAGAGTTTAATCATCCATAATCAAAACAAGAACCCACACTGACACACCGGCCAAATATATATATAGCGAATTCACAAACTTATTAATTAGTTAATACCATTTGCAAACCCTTTTATAAAATTAATCAAGCGTGTGACGTTGACGACCCAACCGCCGCCCTGCCGGTGACGTACGGCACTCCGGTGGGCACGACCCAGCTGTCGCCGGCGAGGAACGTCCCGGGGGTGAAGCCGGCGGCGTCCTTATCGGTGATAGTCTTGACTCCCTTCCACTTCACCCTGTGGGTCTTCCCGGAACCGGGTCCTACGTTGTTGAACTCAGAGTAGAAACAGGTGTCGATCCCGAAGGTGCCCATCCACGGCATCCACCCGGTGGCGTCGATGTTCTCGTCGATGTAGGAGTCGAGGATGATAGTGCGGGAGTACTCCTTCCAGGGACGGCCGAGGTAGGCCTTGTGTTCGGCCTTGGCGGCAATGAAGGTCGGGTCGGCGACGATGCGGCAGTTCTGAAGGACGAGGGCGGAGGGCTGGCGGTGGTCCTTGCGGCCCTGGGCGGTGACGATGCAGTCCTGGTTCTCCAGGGGCTTGCGGATCACAAAGGTGCAGTTCTGGAAGACGGCGGCGGCGTCGCCGAAGACGAAGTCGATGGTGCCGGTGACGGTGCAGTCCCGGAAGAACTGGCGGTAGGCGTGGACGTAGAGGGAGTCTTGGTAGCCGTCGATGTGGACGTTGTAGAAGATGGACCTGTCGGCCTGGACCCGCAGAGCTACTGCTTGGTGCTTATCCGCGCCCGCGGTGTTCTCAAATCCGATGTCCCGAGCCAGGAAGTTTTCCCCAAGCACAGCTGCATGCGCGCATATTCAAAATAATATATAAATCGCACCAAATCAAACGCTACTCTACTATCTCTCTTTTTGGTCACGGGCCGGTGTTAATTTTAAGAGTTCCGATCAATTTGAATGCCTACGTACGCTATACATCTCGGGTTTGCAAATTAATATTAGTCATGCATGCATGCGCGGAGGCATACAAAGGACTTGTATTGTACTCATATATATATATATATATATATATATATATATATATATATATATGCTGGCTCGATCATTTCATTACCCATGCAGTAATAATTAATAACAAGGATCATACGTACGTACCCACGGTGGCGGTCTTGAAGGTAGGAGTGCCGTCGATGAAGTTGAGGTTCCCGGTGATCCGGGTCTTGGTGGGACCATCGCCGTACACGACGAGATTGGTCAAGCTCTTATTGAAGTGAACAACCTCCTCGTACACGCCGGCCTTGATGTACAGCACGAACGTCTTGTTGCTCTTCTGGGGGATGTTCATCACCGCGTCCCTGATGTTCTTGTAGTGCCCGCTCCCGTCCTTGGCCACCACCATGTCGGGCTTCAGCTTCGCCGGCGAGGCGGCGTTGAGAAGGTTCCTCCTCTCCTCCTCCCACAGCAGCCGCCGGCTGGTGAGCCCGGGGATCTGCAGGGACGAAATCAAGGTGGTGACCTGGTCTACCATGGCGAGCCCGTTCCGGGTGAGCTGGGCGGAAGTGTTGAGGGCCTTGCGCATGTTCTCGCCGGCTGTGCCGGTGGTGTTCTCGAAGCCATCCAGGCAGGTCTCCTGGTAGGTTATGGCGGCGCTGAGCCAGACCTTGAGGTCGTCCGCCACAGGTTTGAGGTCGCTGCCGAGGTCGACGCCGGAGAGGGTGTCAAAGCTGCGGCGGAGGTCGGAGACGGCGAAGTCGGCCATCTCCTTGCATGCCTGGAGCGCCTCCTTGTTCCGGGGATCATTCTCGAGTTCCTTGAGGGTGAGGGAGCGGTTGGCGGCCTGGTCAATGCCCTTCTCGGCGACGTCAAAGGCTATCTTGATCAGCTCCTTGATATCGGTGGTGTTGCTGCCGGCGAGGCTCTCCTCGCAGGTCTGCCTGAAGTCGGTGGGCTGGCAGAGGCTCTGGACGGCCTTCTGGGAGGCGGAGATCCCCTGGGTACCGCCACCTGCGCTACCGCTGCTATCGCTCTTGTCCTGAGAGCGGATGCTGTACCCCACCGTGGCTACCACCATAGCCACCAGAATGAGGGAAGAGACGCCGATGACGGCGACGTTCTTCCTCTTCTTACTTGACTCATAGTCTGCTCCCATCAAGTTAATTTTTAATATAAATTCTAGGCTATATATATATCCACCAAGTTAACGTGATTGAAACGATAGAAAAATCTCCTGGGAGGAGAATAGTTTACAGTTTTGATGATGATGATGATGATGATGACGATGACGATGACGATGGCGATGACGGCCCTTCGTGGAAGGCCTGGCCGGTGATCAGTCTGTGGGTCGTGTAATCGTTGTAATTGATCCGAGGCATGTGGAAGATTATTTATAAGTGTTCAAAAGCAGTAAATATTAGAGGTTGTGTTCGGGGCGTTACCTGTCAAGATCACCCACCACCATTCATTTGTAAACTACTTGTGATCGAGCAGAGATTAATTAATGTCTAGCTACGTATCTTATGCACTACGAAAATTTTAATTTGAGATACGTGAACTGCGTTCGTGCCTGTACTATTCTTAGTGCCTAACGCTTCTAAAAATGGCGGGGGGTGCTTAACGTTTCTAAAAATGGCGGGGTTTGGTGGAATGAGTCTGTTATTTCGGTTAGAAACAGGAGGTACGGAGGGAATGTTATTGGGATGGGTCGGGGGTTTGCCAAATATATATTGTGAGAGCTTTCCAATGTCTTCATTTAGTTAGCGTTCCAATAAGTTCACGTCAACACTCATGCCTATTCCATTAGAAAGAGTTATTAATTTCGTTCTTTTGTGTGATTATAATATTAGAATAGATGAATTAGTTATTCTGGTTCTTTTGTTTGATTATAATATTAGAATATGCTATATCTAAGATAGTATTAGAGCTAGTGACTTGGTCCGGCCCGATGCCCTCTCATTGCTGCAACATTGCAAAAAAGGTGATCAGGGTTTGAATGCAAGTTTAACACTCTCATCATCCTCACATATTTTAGGTGTTGTATCTCATTTTGATAATATCAGATACATACCTACATGCTTTATTTTTTCAAATAATAATTATACAAAGAAAAAAAATCACCCAAACTCCCCACTAACGGTTATAATACTATTTCAATCGTCACTTTTATATCTTTTCCAACGGTTATATTATTTACCCTAGCACCTACATTTATTCGCATTCACTCACACGTGCAACTCCATTTCAACATTCTTTTACTCTCTTTAAAACCCTCTTCTCAAAAATAGCCAACTAGATGAAGCTCGTGTTTACGGTTATAATGCTGATTTGCACAGCCTTATTTCTAGCAGAGGGTTGTATCTTTATCCCAATTCTTCTATTAATCCTCTCTGGCTCTCCCTATATGCTTTAGCGATAACCATATAATGTTTTTAATTTTCATCATAATCTTATTTCTTTTACGAAATTATAAATAAAGTGCATATATTATATGTTATTTTACATGTAGGTATATATGTATATATGTATTACAAATTTAAGATACAAGATATAACAACATTATTGTACTGGGAATTTGCATATTGAGCAAATTAGGATTAGTACCTTGAGCCTTGGAAATAAAACCATCAATAAATCCTGATTTGTTCTTTACAGATAAAGCAATTAACATTGCACAACTCTAGTTGATGTAATTCTCACTAGTGAGTTAATACAAGGCAAGTACTTGCTAAAATGATAATGATGACTTTCAAAGTGATGAAAGTGGTATGAATTTGAAAGCTCTTTATTGGTGACTTCACTTGAATTTGAACTCTCTAATAAGATCAACTCTAAGAGACTTTTTATTCTCTACAAATATATATAGCTAGATTTAAACATAAATATTTCACTCTAACAATCTTTCTATGAATGAAATTTGTTATAGTAATTCTTAAAAAATGAAGAGTTACAATTCACACTTTACATAACATTATATTATTTTTTTTATTCTCTCTACTCTCTCCTTTATCCTTAGTCATTGATTGTATTATTATTTTAATAAAAATAAAATTAAAATAAAGATGATTATTAGAGTTCAGAATAAAAAATTCATCTTCACATCTAAAAAAATCTTCAAATGTGAAAAAAAATAAATATTGTTATTAGAGTTGCTCTAATAAGCAATTGCTATTAAGAAAAAACAAGAATAAAGAAGGAATTAAATTTAAAGTTATGATAAAATATTAAGATTATGAAATAAATTAAAAGAAGAATAAAAAAAGTATGAGAAAAGGAAAATCATCCTATATATTATTTATATCAAAGTGATGACATCAACCCCTATATATAATGGGTTCAATTATTAATTTACAAAAATAATACCTCTCTAGAGATACGTTGCAAATGCTCTTACAAGGTACATCTCAATGCAAAAGCATATAAATTAAGTATATGTATTTCCAAAATAAAGAAAATCATAGTAATTAACCACTAAACCAACGTCGAATGACGCCTTCCAACACTTGGTGCTATACTAATTTCTTCGAATTAGTGTAACTGTTTTTTTAATAACATTAATAACTAATCAAAACACACTGATTAATGACGTAAACCGGCCGAAAACCGAATCCCGGTGGACGGCAGCCACGCTATGCCGTCGATGAACCTGCCGACCGAGAATAAAGCCGCCTCATTGTCGTCCTTGATGAGGTGGAACCCGGGCCACCTGACCCGACCCGCAACATTCGACCCGGGACCGGTATTCTTATACTCGGCGTAGTACAGGGTGGAGAGGGCGAAATCGCCGTACCACTCGAGCCAGCCCCGCGGTTGGACCATGCTGCTCATGTACGTGTTCATGAACACCGTCCTCGAGTACTGCTTCCACGGACGGCCCAGATACGTGGGCTCGGTGGCGAAGACCCGGCTGTCCTGTATCGAAAACCCGGTGCTCTGGTGCGGGGTCTTGCGGCCCTGGGCCGTGACGGTGACCTTCTGGAGGGGGAGGGGGCGGCGCGTGAAGATGTCGCATCTCTGGAGCACGGCGGCGCCGTTTCCGAAGATGAAGTCGATGGTGCCGTAAATGGAGCACTCGCGGAAGAACTGGCGGAGCGAGTGGGAGTAGAGGGTGTCCTGGTAGCCCTCTATGCTGCACCGGTAAAACGCGGACTGGTCCGAGTCCACCCGGAGCGCCACCGCCTGGTAGCGAGTCGGACCCGCCGTGTTCCGGATGGTCATGTCCCGGGCGATGAAGCCCTTTCCGGAGACAGCTGCGATATAAATTTTGTAAACCCCAAATCATTTATGTATTTTGCATTTTCCAATATATACCATGGGATAATGAAAAAAAAAACAACAGCAGCAGTAAAAATGGTATGGTCAAAAATAAATTGCCAAGAAAAATAATTAAATAATAAATATACTTACTCTCGCAGTTGAAGGAAACATAAATTAATTTAGACTAATATTCAGCTGGATTCACTGATATAATGTAATATTATTATATAATTATATTAATCGTCATCATCCAATGAAAATATTTATTTTAATGGATAATTTTTTTTACATAGTAAGTTTACAATATTTTGGGTATGTCAATAGTAAGTTTATGAGAAAAGATAATAAATAAAAACTCAATTTTGGGGAGCTAAGAAAATTACCACATTATCAAAATAATCATTGTAAACATCACACCACCACCACCATCACAAAAAAATAAAAATAAAATTTCTTGCCTTTTTGTTTACTAAAAAAAATGTATGGATTGCGCAGCCTTTTTCACAAAAAGAAAAATTATTGATGTGATTGTTTAAAAAATAAAAAGATGAAATTAACATAAATATTCAAAAAAGGATAATTAAACAAAAATTTAGAGAGGATGAATTATGCAAAGCTATTTTAGAGGGTTTCATAGCAATTAGCGAGTGCTCTCACCAACAGTGGCAGTCCTGAAAGTAGTCCATCCCTGCATGAAATTCCGGTCACCAGTGACCACCGTTTGTCCGATCCCATCTCCCGCCAACACAATATTAGTCTTTTTCTTCTTCAAGTCTAAATTCTCCCTGTACATCCCCTTCTTCACGTAGATCACGTACCTCCTCGTACTGTAACTCGGTGCAGCCGCCACAGCCTCCGTGATTGTACGGTGCTGCCCAGACCCATCAGCAGCCACCACCGTGTCAGCGCGTATCTGCCCCGTTCGGTTATCCTGGAGGATTTCCTGGTCCCTTACCCCCATCCACTCCGGAAACTCCACTGCGCTACCCTCTTCCTTCCTCGTATTGTTTGTTGCTTGCTTGAAGGGCAAGGTATGCTGCTCAGTGTACATGCTCAAAACGTTGCCCACAAGCCTGGTGACCTGCATTAGGCTCCCCTTGATGCGTTTGTCAAGACGGTGGTCGGTGCCGTCGAAGCCCTCGAGGCAGGTGTCCTGGTTGCTCAAGGCAGCGCTTAGCCAGGCCTTGAGGTTACCCTTGGAGTGGGGTTCCTCGGAGCCATCCCGGATCCTCCTCATCTCAGCCATGGACCAGCCGATCTCCGAGACGGAGAAGCCTATGAGCTCCTTGCAGTCCTCGACCGCCATCGCCTCTCGGGCGTTCATATTGGCGGCCGAGAGGGGGAAGGCAAGCCCCGAGATCACTCGCTGGGCCCGCATCGCCTCGTCGAGGGTGTGTTTAAGGGCTGCATGGAGGACCGATATTGGGCTCCGAGGACGGTGTGGCTCAGCCGTTTTCGCCAGCTCGGAGAGGAGGTTGTTTAGGCAAGAGCCTTGGTTCGCCATGCCCTCGCAGGCTCGCACGATCATGGCTTCGGGTGGGGTGTCGGAGTGGCTGTAATCGGTGGAGAGAACTTGAATCGAAGGAAGCAAATGGAGGAAGAGAATTAGAATGGTGGGTAGTGAGGCTGCTAATGCCATGTTGTTGTTGTTGTTGTTGTTGTGGTATTGGTGTTTGGGGAGTGAAGAAATGAGAAGAGGGCTGTTGATTAATTTGTGGGTCGGTTTGTTGTGTAAGAAATACTATTCCCAGCTAGCTACATATATATGGTAAAAAAAAAGTGTGGTGGAATTGTTAAATTCGAAAGGAGGGGTTAAAGAGGTAAAGGGTTAAAGAGTGACTTGTCCTTTCTGAGTTGGGACTTGGGAGGGGTACTTAATCTCTACTTTATTTGCCCTTTCTCTAAATAAATAAGCAAGTTATGTACATATTCTTCCTTGCTGGATCTGGTTTTGTAACCTAAAAGTTTCGTCCATGTTGTGTGGTCTTTTGGCTAAGTATTGGATGCCCATCAGTGTTGGGCAAGTTCCACAGCCTCCACGTACATCCTGCTGTGTGCCTATTTGTGAGGAGGGAGAGGGAGTGCTAATCCAGTGCAGCCAACTACACTGGATGCTTGACAGCTGTTGCCTTGACAAGTTTGTTATTTAAACCTTTTAAAGAGCAGACCGGGGAAGTCAAATTTCGTCAACGAGGCATGCACAGATGTTAAAATCTATTAAAGACAAGAATACAGTGGGAGGAAAAAAACAGTCACTCTGTTAAATGTAAAATAAGTTCTGGTAAAGGTTTTCTTCATTTTTTTTTGTTTGGAGTTCAATTCCCCCCTCAACAACCCTAATATGTTTAGGGAATTGTCCTAAATTTGGAGATGAATTGAAGGTATCAACCTTCTGATGTCGAGCTAGTGGGACCTTGAGCCGAGAAAGATGCCATCACTTAAACATCCTCCTCCTCCTTCTTATATTGTCATTCTGAATACTCTGGGGATGTACCCAGAGTTTTAGATTCAAAGTGCTCAATATATCATTAACTTTTTTTCGTGAAATTTTAAAACAATATTAACAAAAGAAAATTTCTGAATACAACACATACATCATTATCCTTAACATTAATTAGTTTTTTTAAAAAACAAATTAATGATCATATCAATATACGTCTACACCGGCTTTGCATATAGCCTTAACAAAATTTAAAACATTAACAATGAGAAAGATGCAAAATATTCTAATAAAAATATAAACTAATTATTTTTCATTTATTATAACATATTTTTCAAAGAAAATAAAAATTAATATGTTTTCACATTACTAAAATAATCTATAATTAAATATATACCAAATGATTGTGTCAATGGGCTACTTTTGAAAAAAGGAAAATTTCATGCTCTACTTTTCATAGTTATATAGGTGGTTTGTCTAAATACAATATTCTAAGTCTCCTTCATAACCATGGCTTTCAATGCTTATAAAACTCAAATCACCTTTCTAATAGAGCCATTCTTGAACTCCTAATCTTGAGGTTTTTGGGCTAACTTAAAGCTAGTGAGATTTTTATAATCTTTCTTCCCAACAAAAAGATATCCTCACTACCAGTCTACCATCCAACTTTATGAAAATGAATCTTCTATCTTAGATAGTTATAATGAAATAATTCTCAATTTCATTTTCACACTAATTATTTTCATAAGTCCGTTTTATTAGAGATTTCACACATTTCAAAGATAAAAATGAAGAGTTACTCTTCAATCTTTGTTGTCAAAAATTATCAAATTTTCAATATAATGAAAATACTTTCCTTATTCGGGTTATGCTTGAGGTAATTCAAACCAATCTTTTTTGGGAAGAAAAATTTGTGATTACTTTACGGCTCTTTTTGAGGTGAACACATTAGAAACTATATTAAAAAAGTTCTATGTATATGTAATACCGTAAGTGTTTGTAAGTATCTATTAACAACACTCCGCACCACTTGAGCTATATGAAATATGTAAATTATATCTAAAGAATTAATATGTGTGTGTGTATATATATATATATATAAAGAAACTAATATTAAAATATATATATATTTAAATTGTATGAATTTTATCAAATCGAATGTTATTTAATCTGTATTCGATGTGATTATATTAAATTTAAATATAAATAATATTTAATTTAATCAAATAGGAATAATATTCGCTTTAATCTAATTCGAACATGATTGATTGATTGTCAAAATTTTCAAACGTCTTTTTAGCCCTAAGACTGAGGCCAACCCTCAAAAAAACTGAAATTTTATAATATTGGTGCTGTTATTTTTTCCCATGAAGTTGTAATGTATTATAATGTATGAAGTATATAAAAAAATTTAAATAAATTATTAAGTTTAAAAATATTATATAACCAATAATATTAAGCTTTTTGCCTTTCAATTCTTCTCGCAATCAACGTGTCATATTCTCTCATGACGTTCTTAGGTTATGGTCTTATCTATCCCCAGTTCGTCATCGTCAATTCAAGCAATCAAACAAACAAAACTTATTCATTTGCTTCTTATTACCCATTAAAATTTTCAGACGATGAGACTTAAATTACGTGCCTAGTATCAATGAATTCAAAAACATGAAAGAGATGACCAATCTTGCATAAAAGTTGGCAAAAAGAAATAGGACGGAACTTGCCTCCAACCTGGGTTGGAGGAGATTTCTTCAAACCGATGACATGGCAGCAGCTAAGACTGACACTTGTTAAAATTGTATTTTCATTCAATTTTTGTCTGCTCTCGTCCATCTCTCTCTACCGTAATACTTAAAAACCGTCTCGGTCAGAGAATAAAGATCTCATGGGTGAGGCACACAGCGGCATCGAGCCCCACAAGCCCCTGCTACACGTTGCCTGGGCTTCCAACCCTGCCTCCACTCACCATCAACGCTAATGCTCCCTTCGTTTCTGAAGTGTACCAACCCAGCCAAGCAATCCACGCACCCGTTCAACTTCAGCGTGTTGGTGGGGCAACATAACAAGGCATGTCATCCCCTGCCCCGACAGCGAAAGATAATTAACTTCTTTTTTCACTTCTGTTTTTTAAAATGAAAACATCCCAACTAAATTTTTGACAGGTGGAGATATGGTGAGTGGAGGTTAAACATAATAGGAAACCATGCAACATTAATTATCTTTCGTTAATTAAAACGTTAAACATCCCAATTAAAATTTGCTTTAACTTCTTAGATATGGTGGTTTCATAATAGGAAGGTCTCACTTTGTCCGGTGGGCATGAACAGATCCATGGTCTCCTCCGTGTGCTTCTCATGGTGACGGAATAGTAGCAGCGCTCCACGGTCTCGCGGTACTCGGACGAGATCCGTTGGCGGAGGGAGTTGAAGGCCCCCATGCAGTCCTAAAGCTTCTTGATGGTGAGTGGAGGCAGGGTTGGAAGCCTAGGAAACATGTTACAGGGGCTGGTGGGGCTCGACGCCGCTGTGTGCCTCGCCTACGAGATCCTTATTCTCTGACCAAGACAATTTCTGAGTATTACGGTAGAGAGAGGGGTAGATGAGAGAAAAAAAATGAATGGTAATATAATTTTAACACCTAACAGCCTTAGCTGTTGCCACGTCATTGGATTGAAGAAACCTCATTCAACCCAGGTTGGAGGCAAATTCTATCCAAAGAAATATTCTGTGTTCACTCATTTATTTTATTGTTAAATTATTATTGATTTTAGTAATAGGGCAATTAAATAAAGGAAGGTAGTATTTAATACAAAAAAAAAACCATTGATTTTGTGAAAAAGAAAATAGCTATGTTTTTTTTTATCAAAAGACATCTATATATCAATTAAGCTCAATATTGTTATTTTAAAATATGTATAGAAATTTCTTTTATAAAATTAATTCAATTCAATAAATAGTGTTATAATTTGATATAGTAATTTTTAAAGTATATGAAAATAAAAAATTAGACTTAAAAATTAAATCAAAATTTTAATATGATTTAAAATAATAATTTTAAACATCTAATTAGTGCATCCACGCTAGTTACTCTAAAATATATTTTTCTTTAAAATTTAAGAAAATTTTTAACTTTTGAATAAAAAAAATTACATGTAGCAGATTATCTAAATTGTAAAATTTAGATATTGAAAATAAAAATTGAAAAGAAAATCTCCATATTTGAAGGATCACTATTTATCGTTCAAATATATTTTTTATATTTATTGACATATGTACTTGATTGATTGTAATAAATGAAATAAACAAAAAAATAGTAAATATAAAATATAAAATATAATTTAAAAGAATAGAGATAGAGATGAAAAATAAGATGAGAAAGATAAATAAAATGTATCAAATAGTATACTATACCCTAAAATAGATATGAAAATTATGGAAACTGGTGTAGATGCTATAACAATCACATTAGGTCTTTTATAATGGTATTTTTCCTATAATTTAGAGATAGTTTTAGAAATGTGGTAATAAAAAGAAATTTATAGGTTCTCCAAAATAGGGAAAGAATTCCCATACTTAGATGATTAATATTCATCATTTAAATAATTTTTTAATATATTTTTTGATATACGTGTACTTTTTGATTAGATGTAATAAATGAAAGAGATAAAAAATAATAAATATAAAAAAATATATAGTTCTAAGGAGATATAAATGAAAAATAAGATGTGAAAAGATAAATAAAATATATCAAATAATATAATATTTATTTCTTTAAAATAAGAAAGGAAATTACAGACATGATTTGAATGACCTAAGCAAACAACTAGATTTAGTGTAAATTAATTTCAAGTGAAATCAAATTCAATTCAAATTTCAAATTTAATTTTCAATTTTTTTATTAGTTTGAACAAATACATAATTTAGTGAATTAATTTGATTATATATATATTTTTGAAAAAATATTTTTTATATAGAAATATTGGTACATACATATATATATATATAGACACATACATATATATATATATTTGAATTTTATTTGAATCTGTTTGAAATTGGGGAAATTCTTTTTTTTTCTCATACACTCACCCTCCCTGCTTCCTGGTATGAAATTTTTTTTAAAAGTTGTTTTTAAGTAGCAATTTACTAAATAAAATAAGAGAAAAAAGAGTGTCATTTATTTAATGATACTTACGAACAGTCAGCACTATTGTTCTTTGTTTCTTGAAGTTGATGTTCCAAACTACATGCATATGGGTGCATGTATATAGTGAAATTCATCTTCTACACAAATCTAGTGAAATTCACTCACGTAGACAACCTAATCAAACATAAATTACAGCAACATAATTTTAGATTATTATATATATATAGCTTTTTCCTCCGTTCTCAGCATGTTTTGCTTCGACAACGGTTCCTACTTCTGTCTTAACTGACGATTCCCCTCTTATAAAACCCATCTCCACATTCTGCCGGCGAATAATTAAATGTGGGTGGGTGGGACACATGATCCATCTGGTCCGATGCCATCACTGCATCTGCATTCCAATGCCAGGGTTGAAGATGAGGCGAAGAAATGGACGCAGGAGAAGAGGCAGGATGGAGCACAACAGACCCCCAATCTCTGTCCCCAAGCCTTGCTTCCTTCAACCTTCTCCTAACCAACAAGCACCCCACATCCTCCTTTCTCATCTCCGATATGCTTCGGAGAATTGACATGCACAGCAGCAGCACAAATACAGCGTCTTCCTCGGGGGATACTTCTACAGCCAAAAGCTTCCAATTTAGGAGAGCGGTCCCCGTACCCGATGGGTTCTCCTCTGTGCACCGGACAAGCGTGAGAAAGCCCTCTTCTTCCTCTTCTATGCCTTCTTGTCCTTCGGGTTGACTATCTGCACCATTGCACCCACCTTTTCTGCTCTTTGCTCTGTACTGCATCTTCCTTCCTTTCAGCAGCTTCAGCTGGAATGGACAAAATTAATCAAAAACAGGTCATCTGCTGCTGTCACAGCCATTCACGCTAGGAGAGGAGACATCTATGTAGGTTTGTATATTATTGTGTAGACCATAGAGGTTTGTGGAGATTATGCCGTAGTGCAAGGGAGGCGGGCCGCATTGTAAGGGGAAAGATTTTCACTCACGCATAATTCTGGGTATGCTCCATTTTTCAAATAAAAGTCTATGTCAGATATTGATGCTGATGCTTGCCAGTGAATCATCAGCTCATCCCCTGTTGAAAAACTCCATGCAGCTCTCCACTGTTCTGATGGTTCCCTCGGTGTTGCAGTTCCCACAACTTTCTCTGCAGATCAAAGGAGCAAAACAAAAGGCACAATTTCAGATACACCAGTGCAAACAGAAACCACCTCCCCAAAGTTGTAGAGAATCCCATTATTAGACGTTCACCATTATTGATCAGAGAACACCATATCATTTGAAGTCTTCAGTAAAGTTGGATTATTTTTTAAATAATTTTTTAAGTACAGATTTTTTTTAAAAAAAGTGTACATGATAGTTTCTGACACGACATTGTGACATCAGCATCTTGCATTCATCAAGTCGAAGAAAAAAACGAATTAACATACCAGGAGCTATACCAATGGAACCGACAACATAAGACCATGAGCCTTCACGGACTTCAATGATCCGATCCTCCCATTTCACCAAAGATGGAGTCTCTCCCCTTCTCCTCCAAAATCCCCCACCCACTCTACCATTTCACAATACAAAACTAGTAGCATTAGGATGAAGCCCGTGAAGATACCAAATACAAATTTTAAACCAAACACATCCATTTAAAATTTACCTTACTCGGACCACAAAACACTCCCTCCCCTTATGATCCAAAACAGTGCGAGAGAGCCATCGGCCTTCTTGCGGTCGATATTGGTTCATCCTAAGAATGACATCTGATATCATGGCCCCTGAATCATCTGTGACTCGGTCTGGCACACACTTGAGCAGGTAAGGCGCTTGAACTGGCGGAGTTATTGATGCAAAAATCCTCAAATTTTGGTTGACATCTTTTGTGAGCGTAAGAGAAGAAACTCGCAGTAGATCATTCCAAAGGATAATTATGCTGTGCTGCAAACTACTTCCTCCAAAGCAGTGGCCCCCATTACGACGCACCTCAAGCACCACCCCTTGGGTTCCAAATTCACAATAGAGGTGATGAGCCTTTTCCCAGCAATGGAAGGGGAAACTAAGGATGGGGGTGTCAATCTTGAGCTCCCGATGACATCTAACAATCCGGGAGCGCAGGAATTCACGATTCATGAGCTCTTTTGTTGTGCTTAGTTTTGGAGTAAGCCTTACAAACACGCAGACCTGCATTGTAGGAGCACAATGCAGCAGTTAATGCCATTCACGCATTGGATCGAGCTAACTTCAAACTGAAGCACTCCTACTACAGTTCGGTGCAGTTCTTTAATGTTCTCAATATGACTGTACCAGAAGCATACAAGGAAGGATTAAAAGTTGACAGTAGAAAACTCAATTTAAACGTGATTGAAGTTATAAGATGACTTTGCAAACACGAGTTACTACACGGAACCCATGAGAAGTGGTCGAGAACACAATTCTTCCTGACAATGTAACAACAAATAAACTGTGAACCACAACTAAAGCAACCAATAAAGACCCAGTGCCAAGCCGTAACCATTGCAAAGTTATCGAAGCGTCCAAGCAAGCCAAAGTGGTTGGAGGAGCTTGGACGCCTTAGCAATAAAATGCCCTATAAAACACTCAGAAGGCGTCCAAGAAATAATATAATTAAGATTAATATAAACTCTAAGAAAATTCAACAAATAGTACTTAATATTATTTGTACAACACGAAGCAAAGTTCTAAAGAAAATACAATACATATTTTTAAAAAATTAGGTAACAATAATATTCAATTCAAATAACCTAGCACCAATGAATATTCAATTCAAATAAAAACAATCTGAAAATAATCAAATAATAAATTGATTAAATTTAAATTACTATCATCAAAATTAAAAATAAAGAGGTAAATTGAATTTTCATTTACCAATCAAAATTTAAATAATAGCATCAATTGATCATACAAGAAGTAGTGAGTAGCAGGAATGCAGGAAGAACAAAAGATTTGGCAATAACAATAGCAGTTGCCATGATCCTATTCTAAAAAATAAACTTAAATTTTTTCTAAAAAAAAAAAAAAAACTTGGCAAATCTTTCGCTTCAAAGCGTCCTAAATTCTGTCAAAATGGCCACTTTTCTCCTATTTTCAAAGTGTAGTAAGAAAAGTTGTAGAATCCCATCCGATACTAAGCAAAATTTAACAATTCTAGGATACCCTTTAATTATTCTTAGTCCTAGACCTGTACAAATTTCTACATCAAGACATAAATTAAGTTATTTGAATTACAACTACTATATTACATACTAGTTTTTTTTACTAGTCTTGTCTAAAGACATAAATATATTATCTAAGTCTCAAATCATCTTCTTTCAAAACACATATCACGAATCAACTTAGAGATATTAACCACCAATCAAACCTGAACTTGAAGATACCCTAAAGCAGATTCGCAAGCAGTCCAACTGCTTAAATGCATACAGTTCAATGAGCCCTGTTCATGGCTGATAGAAATGAACCAAATATCTGTGATTAAATATTGAAAATGAGTTTCCTTAGAAGAATGTCGATGATATTTTCTGCCCCATATGCCATCGTATAGTGGATGCTATTTTTTTATTCTTTTCATCAACAATTAGTTATGCTTCCGCTCCAGGTGAAACAGTGTTTGCTACACTTGTTATTCCTAACTTCAGAAAACAAAACAAACGCGAAACAAGATAAGTTGCAATCTAAGCAATTGCAATAAAAGAAAAGTTTCAACGAAGAAAGCATACTTCAAGTAAGAATCTTGGCACTATTGACTTGTATCTGGTGTTTACATCAGTAGCAGTCGCCTTCCAGATAATGGGTAATGGGTAATTGACTGAAACAGAATTGTCAAGGAATGTGCCCCCTGCTTTCTCATATGGTTCATCAAAGGTGCTCTCCCACAGCTTTCTGGTATCCTCTATCTTTCTTTCCCTCAAATTTGTCCACATCTCTGTCAAATTTTTCCCCATATCCACCATATCTGTCATGTCTATTGTGTATACTGTTGGATAGCTCTGTTTGGAAAAATTCATATAAAAAAATTTTACTGAAGACAATTGACAAATGGAGCGAAAAAAATTATCTACTCACAGTAGCAATATTAACAAAAATAACAAAAGAAATTTTAGAGTGATAGACACCATTCAGAGAAGGTGGAATCTTTCCAAATCATTTTGAAAACCCATTATCGATTCCAACTTGAAACTCGAATGAATTTTGAAGTACCATAAACAATAATTAAACTTTTGCGTGCCAAATTTATGCACCTATCATCTTTGTATATCATTGATATAATTCTAGGAATTTGTTACAACCTCATTTTATTTCCCATTAGCGTGCCAAATAGAGAGCTATCCCCCACAGAAAAGATTATAAACTTCAAATCTCTTTTCTCGCATCTATCCTAAATATCCACCGGAGAGATATGTCATTCCTCCAGCAATAAATTAGACAAAATCAATATCAAGTAAAACTAAACACGCAACAGAAAGGCTTAAAATTGAAGAGACAAATTATAACCATTTTAAAACTGATTCCGGCAGTGAAGATATATAATTTCCCAAATGGGATTGGCAGAATGGTAAGGAGTTGGGCCTGGCCAGAGATGAGCACAATTCGAGTCCCTTTGCCAACTGCGTTATAGCAGCCATCTACTTGAGGCAGAGAAATCAAATCAATTCACCTACAACAACAGCAAAGATCAGAGAAAGAGACACCACCTGATGTGTCAACCACATCAATAGAATATCCGAAGCAGGCACCAAACGAGAGCAAGATCCATCTATAGATCTCTTCAACAAATACAGAAACCCCTTGTATCTTCGTTTTGCTGCTATTAGGTACACGGTTTCGGACATGTAAGGCTCAGAAAACTTAGAACACAGAAACCTTTGCTTCATGACTTGGTTTAGAAGAAATTCATTGGTAATTTCTGGGTTTGGGGAATCTGAATCCAATTCATTCTCGAAGGGCTCAGATGGGTATATCCGCATCCAAATCTCTCTACATCTCACCATTGCGTACTCCTCATTTTCCTCATCAAATATGATCGGCTTGCCAATCAGCTTTGAGAACCTTGACTCACAGTACTCCCTGTAATCGACCTGAAACGGATGATAGAAATGTTTCAATTCAACTAAGAAATGATATAAAGAAGAAAAGAAAAAGGCAAGGAAATTTTCAATTCAACTAAGAAAACCATGTTATCAATGATGTCATCTCGACTCTAAGATTAAAAATGTTTAATTTTCATTTCTTCTCATCTCATTTTCAAAGCAACCAATCAAAATTCAATGATATAAAAGCACTAGTTATTTAAAAATTTATATATATTAAAAAAAAAAAAAGCACTAGTTACCGGATACAAGGTGTGGCAGTACCAAACCCACTGAACATCTATAGGAGGAAGAACCAACGGTTGCATTGACCCTTTTGTTAAATCAGATATCAAAGGCATCCACAAATCCTCATACCTGAACGAACACGCAAACGCGCGCAGCCACGCACACACACATACCAAATGTGTTACAATTTAATCAAAGTCCACCGAATGATTAGATCAGAATCAAAGTCGACCAACAAATAAAATGGGACAAAATTAAAAGAGAGCAAGACAGAACCTCCTGACAGCTTCAGCAACGACAGGCTTGTGGCGGAGCCACTGAGACTCGGCGACGATCCTAAGAAAGGAGACGTGTTTTCTGGCGGCGGCAACCAGATCTAAACTCGCCCCCACCGTTCCTTCTACCTCCGACAAATCGGTGGCGGCCGAGCCGGCGGCGGTGTGGCTTCCGGGAGGCGACATGGCTCCGATATGAGAGACGGCTTCTTCGTGTTACGTGTCGTGGGCGCTTTGTATTGTATTGAGTTGTCATTTTCTTAACTGCTCTTTTTTGCTTTTTTTTTTTGCATTTGCTTTTTGCTCGGCTTTGCAGGGGCTTTATTCCATGTGGATGGTCCGATTCGCGCCAGCGATGATTTGACAGATCTGTGATGAAATCGAACGGCCAGGCTTTCCTTTTTAGCTTTTTGAAAGGGAGACGAAAACATGACGACCCTCGAGCGACGTGGCGGGCGGTCGGGCAGTGCCGTGGGGTCTGGTCCCATAATGCGATCCTGCTTCGACACGTGCGTTAGTGAGTGGTCGGGGACGGTCAGGACACCAGTGCGGATCCATTGGAAATAATGTCGGCGGTAATAAATGTTGTACGAGGCATGAGGCTTGTACTTCGTGGATCATTTAACTGCTTCGTGTTTTTTTTTACCATTTGATTATTGAAATACTATTTTTATTTTTATTTTTTATTTATTCTCATTTTAATAAAATAAATAATAACTCTTTAAATTTAATATTAATTTTAAAGATTACCGCTGAGATAAAATGTATAATTTGTTAAAAATTTTTTATCTAAAATACTTATTTAAAAAATACTGGATTAATATTGTGTAGCATATGTATAATTTAAAAAAGCATTTGATATGCTCTTAGATTTCGCTTGGCACTTTAAAATTAGTGTTTAATATTTTTAATTTTATTTGTAGTTAGTTTAAATTTTTACTTGATGATTTATGTTAAATTTATTTATTTATTTATTTTATTTAATATTTAGATTTTAATTAGTTAATTACTTAATTTTAAAATTTTAAATTTAACTTTAATTTTATATAATTTATTATATAGTATATATTAAATTTAATAAAATCTCAATTTTTACGATTTGATTTTATAATTCCATTTTTTTAACTTTTTAAAGCTCTATTATGAAATGAAATATGGTCATTGGTTCATTGGCTTCTTGGTCAGGACCTGATGTTGATGTGGCTGAGGGGTGAAAAGTTGAAAAGTATATAAAGATGATGAAACATTCGAAAATTGGCCGTAGGTGTGGGAATATATGAGAGTTGACTCCTTACTCTTTTTAAGAATGGTGATCATTGATTAATCAAAGGCTTTTCGACATTACAATGAATTGTGTTGGTGATCATTGATTAAGCAAAGGCTTGCTCTTTGGCCATATAATATATGAAAAACAATTCTTTGAATAATTTAGATACCTTAATAAAGAAAAACAATAAAGAATAATATCTGAATGTATATCATAGGTAACTTCAACATTATAAAACTATAAAATCACACGAGGATATTTATTATTTTGGGAGGAGATCCATTGGCTTGATTTGGTTTATACATTTATTCCAAATGTATCGTACTTTGTCTCCCTTGATATATAATTGTGGATCTATCAGGCTCTATTGTATGTAGTTCTTCAAATATTCATATTCTAAGTTAAAGAAGCAATAAACACTTTCAAAATTTCTATTTCTATATTTATAAGACAAGAGATTTGGCCAAGAACCGTTTAGATAGAGCAATGTTACGTATTATCGGAATTGCATAATTGATAAATAATTTTGACAACATAATAACATATCAGATAAAAAAAACATAAAATTATAAATAAATCATAACCATTCATAACATCAATGATTTAACACAAGTCAATTGCACATTATTCTTTTTAGATAATCTCATAAAAAGTCTATATTTATTTTTTATTTATTATTTTATTATTTTGAAGATGTTATTAAGAAAAAAAATTGTTATGCATAAAAAAGAAATTTTGTAATGATGAATAAATGAAGTCTTATTATATTTTTACACTGAATAATTATATAATTTATATCTATTTATGTTGCAAAGTTATTTTAGTAAAGGAAATATATATAGTAGCCGAGCAATGCTAGGTACAACCGGGAATGGGTAATCTTTAGGTAACCATGACGACGTGGCAGCCTACCAATTCATCGGATGTAGGAGAAAAAAAAACATAATGCCATCCGATTTCTCACGATTACACAAAGATGTTATGAGTCGGTTGTACAAATATTTATTCATAGTAGCCAGGTGAGACCATTAAACATGATCGACGTCCCAAAAAGCCCCCAAAAAATTTATACATATGTTGACAGTACCAGGTATATATAGTTACAATTAATAAGAAAGATAAAAGTCATAAGACAAATCTAAAAGAAATCAATGTAATCATCTTCACTCTACTCAATTGTGCGGATTTGATATTTATATAGTTTCCAAACTCACTACTACCCAAATTGAAACATTTCAATTTCGAGCATTCTGAGATCCTTTTATATGGACGCACACAGATAACGCACTAACTTCCTCGAACCAGTCCCCTCTGCCCCTCTAACTCAATCATCTTCAGTACCGTACCCCTCATATTCTCTGCAGAAATGGAGTACAACGTAGATATGGTTCTGTCTTTGCCCCTTTATCCATTGACATATGCATGCACACATTCATGCTTCACTTAGATCTCTCTCGTGTATAATTTTAATTAAGCGAAATGTGCTTCTTCTTCTTTTGTGCAGGAGTTGAAAATGTTTCCCACCTGTATGAAATGTAGAATGGGTCTGATGATGGTCGTTAACAACACCACAGGTGCATATATTAAGGCTTACAAATCATGCTATTATATTTTCTATTCATGGCGTAAGCGGATCTGTCATATTAATTTGAATCTTTTCACTATAGGAGAAGTTAATTTCCGTGATTCACCTTGCTGTTATATAGATGCGAAAATTTTAGGTGCAATGTATAACGTGTGTTTGTGACATTGGTGCGTGCGTGCGTTATGTACGTTGTCAGGACGGTTCACGGTGACAGTGAGTGGGGACTACGTGAGACTGACGGGAGAAGTGAGCTAGCTGCCTTGGCTTCAGGAAAAGCTCTACCATGTACCAGCTGGAGACACCGACATTCACCCCGTAATCAAATACTTCACGTGACGGCATCCCCGCCACGTTGCGGCCCCAGCCGCTTTATCTCAACTACAGCGCCGCCGCCGCCGCCGCCATGTATCATCTGCCACCGTCTCCTCTACCGCCGCCGCCGCAGCATCTCCCGCACGCACTCTATGATGAGCATGGAGTGCCCCTCCCCCACTACGTTGACGCCAATGGAAACCCCATTAATTACTCTTCTGCCGCTCCTAATAGCAGCTGCCCAATCCTAGTGATGTGACTTTAGTTTGTGGGGGGGAAGGAAAAAAAAAAAAAAAAAAAAAAAAAAAACAAGAAAAAAAAAAAAAAAAAAAAAAAAATGGGGGGGGGGGGGGGGGGGGGGGAAAAAAAAAAATTTTTTTTTTTTTTTTTTTTTGGGGGGGGGGGGGGGGGGGGGTTTTTTTCCCAAAACCCCCAAAAAAAAAAAAGGGGGGGGGAAAATCCCCAAAAACCCCCCCACAAAAAAAAAAATTTTTTCAAAAACCCCCCCCATAGGGGGGGGGGGGGGGGGACCCGGGTGGGCCCCCCCCTGCCTCCCTACCCAATAGTGTTGAGGGTTTATTCATGTTTTTCTTTTTAATTATACATTTTTGTCTAAATATAATATATATAAGAGTGGCGAACTAAATCAAACATTTTCAACATTTTCATTTCAAAGTCATGAGGTATATTTTTGGTAAGTATTTTCTTGAATACACAAAAGCGATTCCTTGGTTAGCGTATTCATTTGACATTTTAAAAAATATGGCATTTTGAGAAAAAAAAAATAAAAATATCTTTATGATATTTTCAAGCTGTTCTTTCTGTATTTTTGGTCAACGCAACATTGCCCCTTGCCCGTGTGACACGACCACCCCTCTCCTCCCTCCCCCCGCGCGCCAAGCCCACTGCAACGCAACCACTGCCCCTCCCCCTGCAGCGCGCCAAGCCCAGTGCGACGCGACCGCTACCCCTCCCCCTGCTGCGCGCCAAGCCCAGCACGTCGTGATCGCTGCCCCTCCCCCCACCGCACGCCAAGCCCTCGATGCGACCTCTGCCCTTCCCCCCGCCGCCCTCCAAGGCCACAACGACTCCCCCTCTACGCCAAGCCCACTGCGACGGCCTGTTGTGACCCTCCCCCACCCGACGCGATGCCCTCATGCTGCCGAATCTCCACGCCCAGACCTCGCTCGCCCGGCCCGACCTCCCCCACCGGCGCAACACGATGCCCTCTCGGCCTCTCCCCCTAACGCTAAAACCGAAAGGAATACAGTTTCAGAGGAAAACTCACGCCAAAAAAAATGTGTTTTTAATTTTACAAAAAACGATTTCTAAATGCAATTTTCAAGAGTATTTTCATAACAGAAAACAAAAACATACACCAAACATAGTCTTAATAGTCTATATTAGTAATGTCTACGTGACTTTTAAAGTATAGATGAAAAAAATATGAAAACAAAGTAATTATATGCAACATAAAGTTAACATAAATGAGATTAGTGAAATGAGAGAATATTGTAATTTGTAGTTATGAATTGATATGTAGCATAAGTTATATACAAAAATCAAGAAGGGTCTATTATATTAGTTTAGCTTGTGTGGGAAAAAAAACTAATAGATCCAGTTGAGCTTTCTGGAATATTTATGGCTAGACTTTATGAAGATATATATATTCAATGTTAGTTTGAATTATCCGAAGGAAGGATCACTTCTATTTGTATTTTAACTATTTTTTATAACATATATTCTCCATCGTGAATATGTGACATGTTTCGGGTCCAACAAACATGAAACATACCATGAAACATACCCTCTGAACAAGTCACAATGTAGGCACTAGGTTTACTTACAGTCAAAATGTATCTCTAAGTATATTTGACTTCAAAACCTCTTGAATTAGACGAGTCTAGCCGTTAGACTATAGAACCATTCACAACTATATCATCATAATGGAAACCACAACCCCCCTTCGATTCCCTTCGTTTTGGGGGGGAAATAGAATCTTGATTTTTGGCATACAAGCCCGAAGATAATGTTTGATAATGTAATGATCATATTTAGCCCGCCAGCTTCAAGCCATCAACTTGATTAGTAGTAGAACAATGACTTGCCAACTTGTAGTAGATAAACAACGAAGTAGAATAATGAGTTGCCAACAGTAATTGCCAACTCGCTATTAATGACTCGCTTGACCATGGCTGGCTTGTTAACGAGACTTGAATGTGCTGACTACATCACCTTTTTTTATTTGTCTCATTTTGGGGGGGTCATATAGGTGGTACATGTTTTCATTTTTTGATTTGATTTCACACAAACATTAACTTTGTATAAGTTCAATTACTGTCACTATTTATTATTAGTCTTTAATATGCATCACCAGTCATGATATATCACTATAAGTATGTGTTTGCAATGTTATCATATTTTTGACTAAGATTTGCTGTAATGCATGCCAGTAAATATACTTGAATACGTAAAGAATTAATAACTAACAAACACAAAAATGCCTTAAAACCAAATCAACTAAAATCCAAACTCAAAATTCCATAAAACTGATTTCATTCAGATTATATTCGAATTAAGCATTATACAGTACACGATCATATTCAAATCTGCCATGTACAGTTAATAGTCATGCATTTATTAAACATAATAACGTATCTATAAACACCGAGTGCAGTCTCCACATGGCAACTGTATCTATAACTCCTTTTTTATATCCCACTTTTATCTTCAACTCTTCATTCGTTTATCCCCAATTTCTCAAATCAAAAATAAATCCAACCTTTATTGTGATGTATTCAAATACTAGTTGTAAATACATAAACAAACAAGTAATTCTCATTTTGTACCTCTTCTATTCCCAAATTTCTTAAAGCAAAAGTAAATCCTACTTTTATGGTCAATTTTCAGCTTCTAATTTCTGAATGTAATCAAATAATAGTTGTAAATACATAAATAAACATATATATCTCATTCTGTACTCTTTTACCCTTGATTTCTTAAAGCGAAAGTACTTAAACAGGGAGGGGCATGGTATGTTGGCATATGCTCTAACCGTGGGATAAGGGGCAAGATGATTGACTCATGCCCCGCTTTATGTTTAGGGAAAGATATTCATGTTTCAGGGGGAAGCCAAAAATGACAACCACAAGCAAAATGATTAATTAACATTGGGCAACTCCATAAATGGTGTGGCCATGTTTCGCGGGAAGCCAACAATAGCACTGTGTATTCTATAAAGAAAGAAAAAAAAAGCAGGATGGTGTTATAACCAAATATAGAGATCAGCACGACATAATACTATGCCTTAGCTTTTCCAGCTTGCATGGATTGAATTCTTTGTTGCACCTTCAATATCTGCAAATTAACAAAAACGCATCAAATTTGTCTTCCCTGAGATAGGAAAACGATAGTACACAGAAATCCAATTTTTGTTCTCACAATTATCCCACATTGTTTAGTAACATAAATTGAACGTCCAAAAACAAATAGAACGCTGTAAGGCTGAAGAATGGACTTAGTACTTGGATGATTAAACCATCTGCAAGAATGAAGACTATGGATAAGCATAGTTTCATTTGCAGCAAATCTCAAATTTCCTTGCTAAAGAGTGTTATTTGAATCCGACAGACCAAACATTTGATTCCCACAGTATAAATTTCCAAAACCAGCCTCCATCTTCTCTTTGTTAGGTAATATTATACGGATTGCCGGGGTTGGCCATCCCGTAACATTCAATGAAACATTGTAAAATTGCAAGACTAATGTAATGGACACCATATTTTGAATAGTGGACCACGTGCCAGAACATGATTAGCCTATAGTAATTTGAGCATTCCTAGCCGAAGAAATAGCTTATGCTAAGCCAATAAAGACCGGTCACATAATTGGAAAAGAAGGTTAGTAGATTGCAGATTACTTTCAATGCCAATCCACTCATTTAAGTAAGTTGGTTTCTTTCTAGGGTTAAATCAAGGTTATCTAGAACATGGATAATTGGACACAAAAAAAAAAAATCTAAGGTTCTTTCCTAAACTCATGCACTTCAATATTTTCACTTTTTATTATTTATTTATTTATATAGCCAATTTATATAAATATAAAATAAATTTTGGTAGATTGTTGACTACTTTCAATACCAGTCTACTCGAGCGTTTCAGTAACTTGGTCTCCTCCTTGGAACATGGATAATTGTGGCACAAAATAATAAGCTACTAGGGTTCTCGCCTAAACTCAGGCACTTCAATGTTTCTATTTGGGCATTATATAAATGGCCTACATGGGTACAGAGTATTTTCTTTTATACATCAAATTGAATTTGATGATATTTATAATGTAACATCATGTTAGATCATTACAAAGTAAGGGGGAATTCAGATCAAACAAAACAGCCCAACCGTCATGATAGTAAAAATAAAGGGAATCAGCATAATAAAATACACAAACCACTTCTTTCTTGCTATTTTGCTTCTCCTCGAGATCTTGAAGAGTAGCATCCAGGCGTTTCCTATAGCACAAAAAGCAAAATTTAATTGCAGATGTAATGCAAATGCAAAATCAATAACAGCTGAAAAAGACACTCCATAACAAAAACAAACTAATTTCTACATACACAAGCAAACTGATATACAAGTTTGCCCAAGATTACACACAGTTCAACCATGTCATTACCATGGGCCTTGTCACAAGTAAAACTAACCATACAAAAAAAAAGTAGAAAATCAAACAGGAAATGTAAAGAATGAAACTTTTGCACCAGGTCCATTGACATAAATCTATTTTTGAGACATTAGTTTGGAAATATCACAATTGCTGATCCAGTATTGGAAAGCAAGAAAATGTCTGCCGCTGAAAACATGGGCTGATTCTAAAACGTTGGCATCCATACCTGTATTATTTGCCTCTCCTAAAATATCATACAAAATGCAATATCACAACACAAGAATAGCATCTAAAATATTACTACCATTCAAAACTCATTTGGACCCATATAACCCCCATTCCTCACTGTCCTTACAGCTAATGAATGGCCCAACCACCACCACCACCACCACGTAGCAGTCTTTATTCAAGCATCTACTTATTAACCTCGTAATCAAATAGTAGGAACTACAGCATCCAAATCTAATCCTAAGACCTCAGTGCTGGGTGCAACAAAAAACAAAAAAGACCTTTAATGATCAAGTCCCCTGAATTAACAATAATAACTACTACATACAGTTCAGCGGAGATGTATTCAATTCGCTTGCGCACGTTAGCATTTGCTTCCGCTAAGTCTTGTTTGACCAGGACCGGACCAATCATTTTGTATACATTTGCGTCCTCGTTCAACAAATCCAACTCCTTCACATGCATATAACAACAGCAGCAACAAACGAATCATGTTTATTTACAGGGACTAAAATATGGTATCATTTTGTGCATTATCCATACAGATTTTAAAAAAAAAAAAAACTTTTACAGGATGTGTATAAAACAATTTGAGGAGGACACACCTTGAGGACAAGTTCGTTCTCGCCGAGCTGAATCGTGTACTTCTTTCTCACTTGGTGGTTCTTCGCAATGTCTATACAAACAAAACAAGAGCACCATGTTACAATCCATGTTTCGTATTGAAACTTTAGGAGCCTGTCGCTGCGAAAAGAAGGGGAAAAAAAAGGATACGAGACCCGAATCTAGGAATAGGGCTAGGGTTTTGGAGGCACAGCGGTGAAGGATGAAGGTGCGAGCATACCCTTCTGAAGCTTGCTGAAATCGTTAGTTTTGGCTTCGAGGTCTCGCTGCAGTTCCCGGGCAGCGGAAGAAGATGACATCATTGTTGTCAGTCTGTTCTTTCTTTGGAGCTCGGCGCTGGAAGGGAAGCTGCCGTCAACTGTCTCTCGCGCTTCGGTCCCGTGCTGGAATCATCTATGTCATCATCATATGGTCTAAAACGCATGCGCCATTTGGCATTTTTTTAAACATTTTTTAAAAAAAATATTTAATTTTTCTTAATGTCATAAATGCGGCCTTGTTTGGTCCATTGGTATTTTAAAAACAAAATATTTTAAAAAGTTATTGGTTCAAATAAATTTATATTAATTATAAATACTTTTAAATTTATCAAAATTATTATTTTTACAAATAATTATATTTTAAAAATAATATTATTCAACCAAATATCTCCTAATTCAAGTTTTAGTAATATTAGATATTAGATTTATTTTAAAATTAATAAATATCATTTTGATTGGTTTTTTAACCAATTTCATTTTTATTGGATGAGTTAGAAGTATTGGGAATTGGATGCTAGCGTGTTAGCATGCAAATCATATATGATATTTTTAAATTTTCATGCATATCAAACATCAGTGTGTAAGATTGTGACACATCAGCATCTGGTTACCAATTCGATTAACTTATCCGATAAAAAACTCTTCATTCTTTTTTTAACTTCTATAAATATTTCAAATTAATGCAAAAGCTCGTGCCGATCTAGGAAAAGGGTCCATCCGTAACTTAAACCCATAACCAATCATAAAGCAATAATTCTACCAGTCATAATCCTATGACCACACATTTACGATTTTATTCAACAGATTCAATTCCTTAACATGCAAATAATCGATAGCAAACTATAATAATAAATTGACTAGTCTGATCCATGGGGTGGACCTAAGCAGGTCAACCTATTTAGGCCTACATTTATATGGATCATACATTCATTAGCCTAGTTCAACCCGCGTATAAACCATATTGATTCATCTTTTTCAACAAACAATTAAACAACAAAATCAGTATATCAATAATTACTATATCAATATATTAATTACCATGTAATATAATTATTATCTCATATATAATACAAAAAATATTGATATACCAACAATTACCATCTCACGCGGTAAAACCAACTTGGATAATACCAATATAAGGATTAAATGATCTCATGTAGTATACCAAAAACAACATTTACAAGTCAACAATGTATGAACAATTAAATGAAAACAATTAAACCTACATAACGATTAAAATGGGAAACTCTGGACTCACATAGAAGACTAATGCCATAGCTAGGATAGCTGACGTCAAACTAATAGAGTTGATCCGTCAAATATGAGTTTGGTTGATAAGGACGAGGAGGAGATGATACGAGCCATGACCAAGAGAATTTATCCGCCAAGTATTAGATCCGATCAATGACAACATGCATGGGTAAACAAGGGATGAACTTTGTTAGTTGGCGCTCGATGGTAACGACTTTAATAGTCTGTCTCTTACTCTTTGTGTGAAGTTGTGAAGAGTGATCAATGAATAGTGATGATGAGGCATTTAGGGTAAGTCTGACTATATGAGTCTTTGGGGTCGCTGATGCAATAATCAATGTATATATTATTCGTACAAAATTATATCATAAGTTTGCGAAGAATACGTATCCACACAACGTTGGTTTGCACGGATCATAGGCCACACTGACCAATCTGTTTAGGTCCGCGATTTAAATAAACATAATTTAAAGTGGCTTAGTCGCATGGGTCATGGACCGACCCACAAATTTTCAGTTCATTTTACACCATTGTAACAAACCAATAATGTTAAAACCCAAAGTTAGTAGGGTGTTTGATATTACTTAAATATGGTATCAAATTATATAACCTTGTGTGTTTATACAAAAGGCATGCAAGTATATTGGGCACTCAAATGTTGGCCTAAAAATAATGCCCCCACCCCCATCCATAGAATTGTAAAACCTTTGAAAATTATAAATTGTGAGTTTTCATGTATAATACATATATGATGTTGCATGCATAATATATAGGCATGTTAGGGGGGGGGGGGGGGGTGCATACCATTGTGGTGTATAAGATGATTTATAGGTTAGGATAACATATAATATAATCCTCTTTAGGTGTAATACATATTTTCTTCGACATTTTGGATGCATGCTTGGGCAGTTGTTAACCATTTTCCAAGATAGAAGGAATTCAAGGCATTATGATATTGTATGAGAGCATGGTCTAGCAAACTAAGGATGTCAGAGATGATCATTTTTTTTTACTTTTATTCTATTTATTATACACACCCATATATTTTTCCATTTGCTAAACCCATAAAACACATTATAGTTCATGACAAACAAAATTTATTTTAAAAATTTAGAAATTAACACGAGTTCAATAAAAGGCTCAAATGGTTTGGTTGGAGCGTATTTTGACTTTTGAATGATATTTTTTTATTGGATTCATGAGAAATTTTGATTTCGAAAACAAATAATGTACGATGAGAAAGATAACGTATTGTTAAAATATTTTTTTAAAAAGATTGGATCCCAATTTTTGAAATATATAATATCATGGGCATAAGTAATACAATGAAAAAAAATAGTTACAAGATTCATTTGTTTTGGAAATAAAATTTTAAAATAAAATAATTTTAAAATTATATAAGCCTGTCATTACAATCATCAAATTCATGCATACTAAATGTGAATGAAATTATCAAAATGAAATACACAGTTATCAAAATTAAAGTAAAAACAATGATGACTTTATTTATTTTAGTTAATACGATGATATTATTTTTAAAAGTATGAATATTTAAAAATTTAAAAATATTTACAATTAAAAATTTATCTGAACTTATAATGTTTAAAAAATAATTATATATTTTTTTAAAATAAAACTTTGTCAAACTAGCTAATATTTCATACAAAATAGAGAAAAAAAATACGTGATAAAAAACACAAATATAAAAAACTCAAAAACCGTCGTCACTGGCCATAAACAGTAGCGCACGGAAGTCTACGTAGGCTCGATCACAGACGATACCACTTTTACATAAAACGCTTTTTCCTCCGTAGCCCTAACTTCACCGGACACCGAGTCTCGTCTCTCTCCCTCCCTCTCTGTCCGCTCCCGCAGCCAACATTGGTTTCTGAATCCGCTGTCTTTGCTACCTCGTCGTCTCCGACAGCAGTTGCCGCGATCGAATCCGAATTCTAATCGAGAGATCTGCACAGGTCTCTCCCCGCCTCGAATTTTGGGAATTTTGGCTTCTCTCTCGCTGACGGACACAATCGCACTGGCGTTTGTAAGTCACCCCCCTTGATTCATGGTTCATTTACAAACATATTCGAATGTCAATTAAAGATTTTGGAACCAATTCGATGTTCATTCCTGGTAAAACCTTGGTAAAACACCCAGATTTGTACTTGTTTTCAATTCTGTGTCTTGTCCTGTCGTTGAACACACTAAGCTGTGAATTGTAATGGGTGCACACAAACGTTAACCTGAGATAGATCTAAATAATTATACCTGAATATGTTTTTTTTTTCTTATTTTCGCGATGCATTTGGGTGTTGCAGGCGATTGTTGATTTGGTGATTGTAAGATTTCTCTGGACCAAGGCGGAAATTTGATTCTTATCACCCAATATGTCGACATTCGCAAAACCAGAAAATGCTCTGAAAAGAGCTGAAGGTGAGCTGCCCCGTTGTAGGGCAAGATAGATAAATGATAGTTACAGTGTCACGCTGGTTTTTATGTCCGTATTGCTTGAACTTAACTTTCGAATGCATGAATGCAGAGTTAATCAATGTCGGGCAGAAGCAGGATGCCTTACAAGCACTTCGCGATGTTATCACCTCTAAGAGGTACCGAGCCTGGCAGAAGCCACTTGAAAGGATTATGTTCAAGTATGTTGAGCTTTGTGTTGAACTGCAGAAGGGCCGGTTTGCCAAAGATGGTCTTATTCAGTACCGCATCGTCTGCCAGCAAGTGAACGTTACTTCTTTGGAGGAGGTAATCAAGCACTTCATGCACCTGGCAACTGAGAGAGCTGAGCTGGCTCGCGGTAAGGCAGAGGCCCTGGAAGAAGCTCTCGATGTTGATGATCTCGAGGCTGATAAAAGGCCTGAAGATCTCATGCTTAGTTATGTCAGTGGAGAGAAGGGAAAGGATAGGTCTGACCGTGAACTTGTCACTCCGTGGTTCAAGTTTTTATGGGAAACTTATAGAACTGTGCTCGAAATATTAAGGAATAACTCGAAGCTGGAAGCCCTATATGCGGTAGATTCACCCAAACTCTGATGTTTGTATTGCCATCCGTCAAATGGGTCTAAACTGTTTATTTTCTATTTTATAAATACTGATATTATCAATGTGATAATGTCATAAATTGGTATGCATAAAAGGTTGTTTTATGTTTGGTGTGGCGTGGTTTGTTCCCTTAGGGAAGATTTTTTATTTTGCTTTTAAATTATGATCTATAGTTTAATTAACAACCACAGCATATCAAATGTTAGGTGTTTGTTTTTGTCTGGAAATATCATCTGCCATGGCCCATGGGTTCTCATCAAAGTAAAATTTTAATAATGTAATCTAGAGTGTGCAGCATAAGTTGAATTGTGCTAAGTATCAGTGTTGTGTTCATGTAGATGACAGCCCATCGAGCATTTCAGTTCTGCAAGCAATACAAGCGAACAACAGAGTTTCGCCGGCTTTGTGAGATCATTAGAAATCATCTGTCAAATCTTAACAAATACAGAGACCAAAGGGACCGCCCTGATCTGTCAGCTCCTGAGAGCCTGCAGCTTTATCTAGACACGAGATTTGAACAGCTCAAGATAGCTACTGAACTCGAACTCTGGCAGGTATCAATTTTTCCTTTTTAATTTAATCTACTATTGTTGCATGTTTAGATCCACATGCAAACCCTGTGCGCTCACATACTGAAGATGTGTGGCTTGGGGGAGGGGTTGTTCAAATTCTTTGATTCTCATTTTATGTTTTTACCTTGTGCAGGAAGCTTTTCGTTCTGTCGAAGACATTCATGGTTTGATGTGTCTTGTTAAGAAAACCCCAAAGTCAGCCCTGATGGTTATATATTATGCTAAGCTAACAGAAATATTTAGGATTTCAGGAAGCCATCTGTATCATGCTTATGCGTGGTTTAAGCTTTTCACATTGCAGAAAAGCTTTAATAAGAATCTAAGCCAGAAAGATTTGCAGCTGATTGCATCGTCAGTAGTGTTGGCTGCTCTCTCGGTGCCTCCCTATGACCATACACACGGTGCCTCTCATTTAGAACTTGAAAATGAAAAGGAGCGCAATCTTAGGATGGCTAATCTTATTGGGTTTCATCTTGAATCCAAAGTTGAAGGCAGAGAAGTGGTAATTTGACTCTTGTTGAGTTGTTTACTGTGATATTTATAATGTTGAGCATGTGATTCTAAGCAATGGGTCTTTGTTTTTTTCCCAGCTTTCACGAGCATCGCTTCTCTCAGAATTGGTATGTTTGTACTACCTTGCAATCTTGGGTTAGTTATTATTCAGCTGATGTTCTATTACATACCATGGCGTCTGATTCCAGATTTTTTGTTCGTTTCCATCCTTTTTTTTTAGTTGGGCATATGATTTTTTTTATAATTAAAGAAAATAGGTTATGATGCCGGCCTTAAAATATGCCCGGTGCATCGTTACTTGCTTTCATTATCTGTAACTAACAATGCTCTCTGCTGCCTTATCTTTTCCTGAAAAGCAAAAAATAGGTGCTTAAAATATGATTTTGTTAGGTGATGAAAAATGTTTATATTTTATTGCCTTCGCTGCTATATTGATGTTACAATTTGTTGCAGGTGGCCAAAGGTGTCATGAATTGCGTGACTCAGGAGGTAAAAGATGTTTACAATCTCTTGGAGAACGAGTTTCTACCCCTCCATATTGCTACGAAAGTACAGCCATTGTTAAGTAAAATATCAAAAGTTGGGGGTAAGCTATCCTCTGCTCCTTCTCTACCTGAAGTGCAACTGTCTCAGTATGTTCTTTCACTGGAGAAGCTTGCAACTCTGAGATTGCTTCAGCAGGTGCATTCAGATGTTTATGTTCTCAGTGACTAATGCTTTTCATTCATGACATACTCTTCTTGTCATTGACAACTTTGTTCTTCCATACTTGGGTTAATATGTATATATATATATTCAGGTGTCTCAGTCATATGAGACAATGAAAATTGGAAGTTTATCACGGATGATCCCATTTTTTGATTTCCCTGCTGTGGAGAAGATTTCTGTTGATGCTGTCAAGCATAATTTCATCACTATGAAAGTTGACCACATGAAGGGTGCTGTTCTGTTTAGTAACTTGGTAAGTTTGCTCCATCTTTTAGGGTTTCCTTATTTTGATTTTGGTCGTTGTAAAGCGAGTTCAATATTATGCATGTTAGCTATATGGCTTTATATAAAACCTTAAAAACTAAGCAATATTTTAATGGATGCTGAAAGTGGGATGACGGCTATATTTTGAGCATGGCAAGTAAAGAACATGTTATATTTGGCATTTTAGCTAGGCATGTCAGACAAAGCAGTGGCTTTATAGCTTAAAGTCAAGCATTTTTAATGACTTCTGAAATGAGTCAGTGTGATGGCTGCTATTTTTTGAGCATGGCGAGTAAAATCATTTTATCTTTGGCGTTTTAGCTAGGCATGACAGAACAATGGCTGTGGCTTTGTAGTTTGTTTAATATTTAATAATTCTGGTTGGGGAAGCATTTTATTTAGGTGTCCTTGTAACGTGACTATTACGTTCCCACCACATTCACAGAATATGAAATGTGTCCTCTTATGTATCTTTAGAATAATAAAAATGACATTTTGTAAATGTCCGCCAGAGATTGTCATTATACTACGTGAATAAATTATAAATCTACTAGGCTAAAATATATTTGCAATTTTCATAAATGAACCTTAGCAAAGTGATTTTTTTATTTAATATTTTTTTTCCAAGATTTAGGATTACCTGTTCTAAAATTACATTTTGGAATAATTTTTGCAACTCATTCCACCTACAATTTCTTCTTGTTTTGTTGTACACAGTTTCTCTATTCCCTGGCTGTCATTTTAGGCTTACCCTTATGGTCCATATGTACAAATTATTTGGACACCAGTGAAGTTTTTGTTAGATTACATAGCTCGTTGGTATTGTTGTTGCAATGTGAGGTCTCTGGGCCTGTACTTCGCTAGATGCGTTATGGGATAAACTGCTACATGTGTTAACTAACTTGCTTGTGTGACTACTGCACATTGGTCAGTTCTGTCTTTACATACTGTATTCATGTCGACGGCAAAGAATTTATCCTTGTACGCCACCCATAAGGTTGGAGGAATTTGCACAGTTTTTTGGTTTACTGATGATTGTTTGAATTTCAGGGTCTTGAATCGGTAGGCTTGCAAGGTCACCTGGCAATGTTTGCTGAGTCATTAAATTGTGTACGGGCCATGATATACCCTCCTACTAAAAAAGGATCCAAGCTAGAAAACATGTTACTGGGTTTACGAGAGACTGTTGATAAGGAGCACAAAAGAGTGCTGGCTAGGAAATCAATCATTGAGAAGCGCAAGGAAGAGCATGAGCGCCATCTATTGGAAATGGTATGACCTTGTTAACTGTGTCCTAAGCAGCAACAACACTTGTAGTTTGATTGTTTTATTACACTCAATAGTAACTTCCTCAAAGGGGCACTTTTATATATGAACATTTTTTTGTTACTGTTTGTAGGAACGAGAAGAGGAGTCAAAAAGGCTCAAATTGCAGAAAATAACGGAGGAGGCTGAACAAAAAAGGTTAGCATCTGAATACGAGCAAAGGAAAAATCAAAGGATCTTGAGGGAGATTGAAGAAAGGGAACTCGAAGAAGCACAGGCTCTACTTCAAGAAGCTGAAAAGCGTAGCAAAAAAAAGGGCAAGAAACCTATCATCGAGGGAGTAAGTAAAATTTAAACTTTCTTTTGTTCTATTGGACTGGAAACCCTATAAATGACTTTAAAATGAACGCAGGAAAAAGTTACAAAGCAAAGTTTGATGGAGTTGGCTCTTACCGAGCAACTAAAGGAGCGGCAAGAAATGGAAAAGAAACTGCAAAAGTTGGCTAAAACAATGGATTATTTGGAAAGAGCAAAAAGAGAAGAGGCTGCTCCATTGATTCAAGCTGCCTTTCAACAACGTTTGGTGGAAGAGAAGGTGCTGCATGAACATGAGCAACAGGTGTGTTTTGCAATAGCTTAATTCCTTTTAAGTATGTGCTGTATGCCATATAAAGATAAAGATTCTGGGTATAGTATGCAGGCACACGTGAGCTTAAGTGAGGCTTGGGTGCGCACAGATTAAATTTGCAATAAGATCGGATGGATCAAGTGCCAGGAAATTTGAACATGCATAGGTTTTAAATTTGCATGGCCAAATAAGTTGGTTAAAATTTGATAGTACACAGTTTATTTGGCCATGTAAATTAAAGAGCCTACTCCTGTATTAACAGCAAGAAATTTGTTTGGCCTTCAGTTTTCCATGCTCTTTCAATCCCTACATTCGAAAGAGCCTCTAATTTTTAGCCCAGTAGGTCTCACATAAGCAAGTTGTAGTTTAAATTTTATCTGAAGAAAAAAAGGAACTTCTTAATCCCATTTAAGTGATTGTGTTTTGTTTGTTCATCTTTCCAGCAAGAGATTGAACTAAGCAGACAGCGACATGATGGAGACCTCAAAGAGAAGAACAGATTATCTCGGATGGTTGAGGATAAGGTCAGATACCCTATCAGGAGATTTGTGTCAGGGATGAGTAATTATTTTGTAATATTATTGTGAAAATTTTTGCATGTTGAATAATTATACTATATTTATATGAAAGTTCTCAGGTTTTTTGCTGTTGGACAGTTGTTGCTGCACACTTAGGAAAGTTTGACTGACCCTAGTGTATTTCATCAACTGTGCGATTCATCTTTCTTACAATTCTTAATCATACTGGTTGGTTTATTATGAGCGGGTGATTTTATTACAAATTTTGTGACCAGAAGGAGAGAAGGAGAATTTAGTGGATGAGATAATGGGTCGAGGGTTTTGCTCCCCCTATTCCAATTTCTCCCCACACAGGCTAGATCTGTCCTAAGAAAAAGGCTAGGCGTGTTGTAGATGTGAGAAGCAGGAGATTTTTGAGTGAGAATGGAGGTCTTAAATGCTGTTTTAAATAGAAAAATATGAAGAGCTACAAACACATTTCAAGAAAACCATGTAGTAATTGTTCGTTTAGCGTTCACTTCTTGCGTGGGTTGATTCTATTTTAATAAAATTTGTTACTTTAAAAAAAAAAAGGAAAAGAAAAACCATGTAGTAATTAATACTCGTGATAGACTCTGATCCATTGTTTACATTCCTCCTTTGTTTTCATTGGTTTTTGCTTTGGTCCTTGCAGATAATCTTCCAGGAAAGAGTAATGAGATCTCGGGAAGCAGAATACAATAGATTGAGACTGGAGAGGGAGGAGCGAATCAGAGCAGAAATTGAGAGGCGCAAAAAGGACAGGGAGGTTCGAAGGAAAACTTTGTTCTATTTAAGGACAGAGGAGGAAAAACAGAACAAACTACGTGAAGAGGAGGAAGCGCGCAAGCGCGAAGGTATTTATTTATGTTTTTTAATAACTAACTAATAACGTAAGCCTGATTCAATCTGTGTGCTCAGCTTTGGTTGCTTTTTTGTTATTCCGTTTTATGTTTTGTTGGCTTTTCCTCCCATTTTCTTTCGTTTGTTTCCCGTTATGCTCAGTGCTTCCTGGTATTGATTATCGTTTTGGTTTCCCTATTTTTTTGATTCCCCTGGTGTCAGTCATGGCGTTTCTCAATGTCTCCGCCTTGCTCGGTGTTGTACACTAACTAACTTGCTCGAGTGATTTGCAGAGGCTGAGAGGCGGAGGAAAGAAGAAGCTGAACACAAGGCAAGGATGGATGAAATTGCTGAGAAGCAGAGGCAACGAGAATTCGAGGCTGAGAGAAAAGAAAAGGAGAGGAGAGAAGCTCTTCTGGGAAGGTCAATGGACATTCCATCCCGGGCCTTTGAGCCGCCACCTTCTGGTGGCCGACCATTGGATACCGGAGCCGCTGCCGCTGCTGCTGCCGGTGCACCTGGAAAATATGTGCCGAGGTTCAAGCGGGCACCAGATTCCAGCACAGCTCCTCCCCCAGATCCTGATCGGCGGAACCGAGGTGATGATCGCGCAGCCCCGCCAGCCGATAGGTGGGGCCGTTCATCTGATGATCGTAGATCTGGGTTTGGTGGGGGCGGCAGTAGTTCAAAGCCCGGCACTTGGTCATCTTCAAGGTATTCCAACCGTGGTTGATGTACGGACCACTGCCATGCTTGAGCTATTTTGAAACCGGAGTATGTGTTTTTGTTCCTAGTTTATTTATTCAATTTGTTTTTTTTTTTTGGGACTTTTTGGAACAAATGCATGAACCAGCCATGGTTACCACAATGAATAATTATTGTATTCCGAATTTTGAAGGTGTAAGACTTAATTATATTCATCTGTAAGACGTCACAATAAGCTTAATGTTGAAATTTGATTCCTTTTCGTTGAGGACAAGAGGCACCTTTTTATTTTATTTATTTGTTTATTTATTATTATTTTGAAAAAAAAATACAATTTACTTTTTATTTTATTCAATAAAATTTCATTGACATAATGCTTTCAAGTTGAAAATAAGACTTAGGTTATTTACTAATAAAGAATTTGGAGTTCTGGTTGGTAATATGATATTTAAATTTTTTAAAAAATTATAATTGAAACATTTGAAAAAATAATAATAATAGGCATGAAAATAATAAATTACATGATAAGCTGAACGAAATATATAAATAATCAAACCATCAATAAATAATAAAGCTGATTGTTACAAAGGCAATTCACGTGTCAATTCAATTATAACAAATAACTGTAATCCATGAAAATAGAACTCTAGACAAAGATTAAGAACTAACTCCAAGAGGGGCACTGAAAGTTGAAACGAGCGACATTGAGTTGATGCAATTGTGCTGAGCTCAGCAACCACCCTTAGTAAGGGCTACACAGACTGACTACCCCCCCACCACCCCGAGTAATGCGTTGAATTATTGTATTGCATAAAATATTTTTGTATATATATATATGGGGTTTGCGTAGCATTAAATTAATTACTGCTAGTTTTAAAATTTGATGAATTTTACGTGATTGCTGCCGCGTACGAGGAGCTCTACGGCGCCGTCTACAACGGCATCATACGCGTGAGGATGAGATTTTTACTACTACTAGATTGTGTAAGTGCAGCGATCTTCCTTCTCAAGAGCTTTATTGATTGGGAGACTCTTCGGAACGGTCACGCCGTTGTCAGCAGAGAGGTTGACATATCCGCGTTCTCATGACCAATTACACCTGTGCTGGGAACAGATATACCGGAGATTGAAAGAATTGATAGAGGAAGTCAAGAGGATATAGATGATTTGGAGCATATGGACTATACATTGTGAATAAGTTGCTTTGATGATATCTATTGCCACACGGTTACAGTAACACTGAGTTTTATTTGCCGATCAGCATAAATTGCCAGAGGAAAAATCTCGTGCCCTTGAATACAAGTATTAAATCTTACTAATGTTTGGACACACTTGAATAAAGTTGAGAATTCATTTCATTTGAAATTGTTCAACTAAACTTTACCAAAAGTGAAGCTAATCATTAGTCCGATAATCCAATTCCAATAAACATGGAATTTAGAGCTCACTTAATAGAATTAATGTTTGACTTTACCACTTATTTTTAAGATAAGTATACGTCATTAAGAAACAAACAAAACTTGTGCTGATGATAATATGAGCCAAGATTTCACAGAAGATGGTATCGTGCAAGGAGACTCAAAATATCATTAAATATTATATTAGACAAAAATTACTAGTTATTACCTTAGACTAATATCATTTTTTAGTATCTTCAAAAATTTAACCATTTTACTCTATTTATTTTTTCTAACAAACAGTCACCGCAAAATATCTTCAAAAGTAATCATTATAAGATGAAGACCACTAAAACATATCATTATAAAATAAAGACCACTAAAGCACATATAAGTTCTCTTAGGACGGTCACAATTGCTTTCCATCAATATTTCTTAATTTTACATATTTAAATAATTTTTTATTTTTTTATACAAATATACACTACAATAAATTTTTTAAATCATTCTTTATATCATTAAAATAACATTTTATATTACTTTTTTTATTTAATAATAATTTTTAAATTTAATATAAAATAAAAATAAAAATTATAAAAAACATAAAAGTAAGATGTGAGAGAAACTTTTTATATATAACTTAATAATTATATGAAATAAATAGTGCTTTCTAATATATTAAAAAATACTATATAAACTTTATAAAAAAAGTTAAATTTAAAACTTCTAATGTGAATAATTTTATGACTTTAAACTTTTTTTCTTAAATAAAAAAAACAAATTCCTATAGAAAATTTATTATTAGTGCTCTTAGATCGACCATTATAGCACGCCAGCTTCAAGCCATCAACTTGTAGCAAATAAACAACATTTGTTTCTTTTATGCAAGCCATGGCTAGCTTGTTAACGAGACTTAAATGTGCTAACTTCAACGCCTTTTGATTTGTCTGGGGGGGGGGTTTTTTGGGGGGGGGGGATTAATAGTTGATGTTACATGTGTAAAGCAGCCGGAAAGTCAATAGGCCACTTTTCCCTTCATTGCCCAATTACCCATCTTCTTTGGGACTTCATTCAGTTGTTCTGAGGCTTTTTGGTCTGTCTTGGGTGATGCTGCCTTACAGTGTTGATGGGCTCTTCTCCTCTTGGGTGGGGGCGAGTGGGCAAAAAATATAAGGTTTAGAGTGTTATTCCTCATTGCATCATCTAATGTCTATGATGAAAAAAGAATGCTCTGTCTTTTTCAAAGTTATAAATACATCTTGAATGAGCTTAAGCTTTATTTTCTTAGGTGTATATGAAATTGTTTAGCTAGATCTAAGCATTTTCATCTCTTGTATTTTTAATGTTATTTCTATTTGTTCTTTTTAAGTTAGATTGAACTAAATTTGTTCTTATTCATGCTCTTTTGTTGTATTCTCTTTCCTTTACACTTCTTGTGTAATTGATTTTTTTAATAAACATCACTTGCATATAAAAAAAATTATTAGTCTTTAATAATTTAGAGTATGTGTTTATAAGTCCTTATGTAACACTATAAGGGCTAACTACAATTAGTCCTGATATTTTTTGGCTAAGTACGTGTTTATTATAACTACACTAAGTATGTGTTTGCAACGTAATCATATTTTTGGCTAAGATTTGTTGTAATACATGTCACTAAATATACTTGAATGCGTAAAGAATTAATAACTAACCAACACAAAAATGCCTTAAAACCAAATCAACTAAAATCCAAACTCAAAATTCCATCAAATTGATTTCATTCAGATAATATTCAAATTAAGCACTTTACAGTAGAAGATTATATTCAAATCTCCCATGTACATGCATTTATTGAACATAATAAAGTATCTATAAACACCGACTGCAGTCCCCACATGGCAACTGTCTCTATAACTCCTTTTTATATCCTACTTTTATGTTCAACTCCTCATTCGGTAACTCGTTTATCCCCAATTTCTCAAAGCAAAAATAAATCCTATTTTTATTGGGATGTATTCAAATACTAGTTGTAAATACATAAACAAACATGTAATTCTCATTTTGTACCTCTTCTATCCCCAGATTTCTTAAAGCAAAAGTAAATCCTACTTTTATGGTCAATTTTCAGCTTCTAATTTCTGCATGTAATCAAATAATAGTTCTAAATACATGAAAAAACATATACTTCTCATTCTGTACTCTTTTATCCCTAATTTCTTAAAGCGAAAGTACTTGAACAGAGAGGGTCTGGCATGGTATGTTGGCATATGCTCTATCCGTGCGGAGAAGGGGCAAGATGATTGACTCATGCCCCGCTGTATGTTTAGGGAAAGATATTCATGTTTCGGGGGGAGGCCAACAATGACAACCACAAGCAAAATGATTAATTAACATTGGGCAACTCCATAAATGGTGTGGCCATGTTTCGCGGGAGGTCAACAATACCACTGTATATTCTATAAAGGAAAATAAAAAAGCAGGATGGTGTTATAACCAAATATAGAGATCATCACTACATAATACTATGCCTTAGCTTTTCCAGCTTGCATGGATTGAATTCTTTGTTGCACCTTCAATATCTGCAAATTAACAAAAACGCATCAAATTTGTCTTCCCTGAGATAGGCAAACGATAGTACACAGAAATCCAATTTTTGTTCTCACAATTATCCCACAATGTTTAGTAACATAAATTGAACGTCCAAAAACAAATAGAACGCTGTAAGGCTGATGAATGGACTTAGTATTAAACCATCTGTAAGAATGAAGACTATGGATAAGCATAGTTTCCTTTGCAGCAAATCTCAAATTTCCTTGCTAAAGAGTGCTATTTGAATCTGACGGACCAAACATTTGACTCCCACAGTATAAATTTCCAAAACCAGCGTCCATCTTCTCTTTGTTAGGTAATATTATACGGATTGCTGGGGTAGCCCATCCGGTAACATTCAATGAAACATTGTAAAATTACAAGACTAATGTAATGGACACCATATTTTGAATAGTGGACCACGGGCCAAAACATGATTAGCCTATAGTAATTTGAACATTCCTGGCCGAATAAATAGCTTATGCTAAGCCAATAAAAACAGGTCACATAATTGGAAAAGGTTAGTAGATTGCAGATTACTTTCAATGCCAATCCACTCATTTAAGCAAGTTGGTTTCTTTCTAGGGTAAAATCAAGGTTATCTAGAACATGGTAATGGAACAAAAAAGTAAGTTCTAAGGTTTCTTTCCTAAGGATTCAATTGTGGCACTTTTTTGTTTTAATTAAAAAAAATTTGGTAAAATTTACTTTCAATACCAGTCTACTAGGGGTTTCGTACTTTCGCCCTATAAAAATAAGCTCAGGCACTTCAATGTTTTTACTTTTATATTATATAAATGGCCTACATGGGTACAGAGTATTTTCTTTTATACATCAAATTGAATTTGATGATATTTATAATGTAACATCATGTTAGATCATTACAAAGTAATGGGGAACTCAGATCAAACAAAACAGCCCAACCGTCATGATAGTAAAAATAAAGGGAATCAGCATAATAAAATACACAAACCACTTCTTTCTTGCTATTTTGCTTCTCCTCGAGATCTTGAAGAGTTGCATCCAGGCGTTTCCTATAGCACAAAAAGCAAAATTTAATTGCAGATGTAATGCAAATGCAAAATCAATAACAGCTGAAAAAGACACTCCATAACAAAAACAAACTAATTTCTACATACACAAGCAAACTGATATACAAGTTTGCCCAAGATTACACACAGTTCAACCATGCCATTACCATGGGCCTTGTCACAAGTAAAACTAACCATACAAAAAAAAGTAGAAAATCAAACAGGAAATGTAAAGAATGAAACTTTTGCACCAGGTCCATTGACATAAATCTATTTTTGAGACATTAGTTTGGAAATATCACAATTGCTGATCCAGTATTGGAAAGCAAGAAAAATGTCTGCCACTGAAAACATGGGCTGATTCTAAAACGGTGGCATCCATACCTGTATTATTTGCCTCTCCTAAAATATCATACAAAATGCAATATCACAACACAAGAATAGCATCTAAAATATTACTACCATCCAAAACTCATTTGGACCCATATAACCCCCATTCCTCACTGTCCTTACAGCTAATGGATGGCCCAACCACCACCACCACTTAAGTATACCCAAACGCTGAGACTTAAAGGCTTGATTGGGGGGATATTGATATTTTAGTCACATTAGAAAATAGAACTTAAGCAAACAAATCCAAATTTATAAAATTTCTTATTTTTTTTGCGTGCCGAGCAACTCATGTTTGACTCAAAAAGAGCTCACCTTTTCACCTATTTTAAGTGAACCTGATGATCCTTAAGAGTTTATGTTGTTATAAATATTAATTTACTTTTGAAACTTTTTAAATGATATTCTTATATTATTAATTTGTTATATTAATATGTTAATATTAGATTTGATTATGAATGTATTATTTGTTTTTTGTTGCTAATTTTAAGCTCAGGTGAGGTAAGTCCGAATGAGCTTAAATGAGGTTGCGAGGCTGATCCTAACCTAAACAAGCCTAAACATATTTTAAAACTCACCCAACAATTCAACAACTAGACTTACAAAATTTTAAACTAGATATACTCAACTTGTTAAAAGCCTTAGTCAAATTTATGACATAACATACCAAAAGTGCACGAAATTAAAAAAAATTAGATATTTACAATCACCTTTATTTTCCTTTTCTCTTTTATTCTCATGAAAGATTATTGTTCAACTCTGTATATAAGGTGAGGATGTTATGGTATCTAATAACTTTGCAATTTGAGGATTCAAAGTAACATAAAAATGCCATCAACAAGCACAACACAACATAATCAACCATAGGAACACAACTGTTCATGGAACAAATGATTTACATATATATCATGCTATTACCACCATCTACAAGAAAACTGAATAGCAATATTCATTTAGACAGATAAATTCTACCAGAACCAACAATTTAGAAAGCATACAGCCTAAAACATCAATTTTACCTAAATAAAGTACAAAAGTGAGGAAAATTAAAAGGTCGGGATAAAATTTTGCAACAGATTTATCATCAGTTTTTAATTCAGGAAATGGACAATATGTGGGGTCCGATAATATGAGCAATATGATAAATAAAAACAGCATGAATCCTATAAGTGGCAGTTTGAGATTGGTTTGGAGGAGTGTAAAGAATAGGATGGAATGCGAAAATTAGCAAATCAATACCAATTATTTTTCCATGAGAAAACCTTGTTGGACTCTAAAAAAAATTTATTGGAGTCTGTGTAATTTAAACCAAATAACATAGATTAATAATGATGGCATTAATCACGTAGCAGTCTTTATTCAAGCATCTACTTATTAACCTCGTAATCTAATAGTAGGAACTACAGCATCCAAATCTAATCCTAAGACCTCCATACTGGGTGCAACAAAAAACAAAAAAACAAAAAAAGACCTTTAATGATCAAGTCCCCTGAATTAACAATAATAACTACTACATACAGTTCGGCGGAGATGTATTCAATTCGCTTGCGCACGTTAGCATTTGCTTCCGCTAAGTCTTGTTTGACCAGGACCGGACCAATCATTTTGTATACATTTGCGTCCTCGTTCAACAAATCCAACTCCTTCACATGCAAATAACAACAACAGCAATAAACGAATCATGTTTATTTACAGTGACTAAAATATGGTATCATTTTGTGCATTATCCATATAGATTTTTAAAAAAAAACTTTTACAGGATGTGTATAAAACAATTTGAGGAGGACACACCTTGAGGACAAGTTCGTTCTCGCCGAGCTGAATCGTGTACTTCTTTCTCACTTGGTGGTTCTTCGCAATGTCTATACAAACAAAACAAGAGCACCATGTTACAATCCATGTTTCGTATTGAAACTTTAGGAGCCTGTCGCTGCGAAAAGAAGGGGAAAAAAAAAGGATACGAGACTCGAATCTAGGAATAGGGTTAGGGTTTTGGAGGCACAGGGGTGAAGGATGAAGGTGCGAGCATACCTTTCTGAAGCTTGCTGAAATCGTTAGTTTTGGCTTCAAGGTCTCGCTGCAGTTCCCGGGCAGCGGAAGAAGATGACATCATTGTTGTCAGTCTGTTCTTTCTTTGGAGCTCGGCGCTGGAAGGGAGCTCCAAACTGCCGTCATTTTTATTCAACAAATCCAATTCCTTATCATGCAAATAATCAATAGCAAAGCATAGCAGTAAAACTGACTAGTCTGATCTATCATGGGATTGACCCGCATTTTATACCAATCGTAAATTCATTAGTCTGGTTTAGCCCGCGTATAGACCAGATCGGTTCGTTTTTTTCAATAAACAATTAACACAGCAAAATCAGTATATCAACAATTACCATATCAGTATACTAATTACCAAATAATACAATTACTATCTCACATATAATACAAATAATATCAATATACCAACAATTACCATCTCACACAGCAAAACCAACTTGAATAATACCAATATAAGGATTAAATGATCTCACACAATATACCAAAAACAAAATCGACAGATTGAGAGTGTATGAACAATTAAATGAAAACAATTAAACTAGCATAACGATTAAAATTGAGAACTTTGTGGACTCACACAGAAGGCTGATGTCGTAGCTAGGATAATCGACGTTCGAGCTAATAGAGTTGATCCGCCGAAGATGAGTCTGGTCGATGAGAATGAGGAGGAGATGACACGAGCCAGGACCAGGAGAATAGATCTGCCAAAGATTAGATCTGATCGATGACAACATGGACGAGTTGACAAGGGATGAGCTCTGTCAGTTGTCGCTCTGCGGTAACAACTCTAATAGTCTGTCTCTCGTTTTTTAAAAATCGTTTTCTGGCAATTTGAAAACTCTCTTATTGTTTGGCGTGTGTTTTTTTATAAAATCGTATTTGTTTTTTTAGGCAGGGCGTAGTCGCAGCAGGGACATTGGGGAAGAAGATGGAAGAGAGAGAGAGAGAGAGAGAGAGAGAGACGAACCTCTCTTGGCCAGCGGTATCCCAAATCTGGGCTTTGATGACCTTTCTGTCGACCTGTCCCAAAACTCGACGCCTATGGTGGACTTGGACTCGAGGCTGAACTCGTTCTTGGTGAACCTGGGGAGCAAATTAGACTTGGCCCCCCCAGAATCGCCGATCAGCACCGCCTTGAACAGGTAGTCGTAATCGTCCTCCGCTCTCTCTGTCGATTCCCTGTCGTCACAGGGGGGAGAGCCGAAGATTCCTTGTCGTCACGGGGGAGGGGGGGATCGGGCAGCGAGGGGTGGGGAGGTCGCGGCGTGACCGTCGCGTCGCAGGGGGAGCCGTTGCCGTCGCCGGGGGGAGAAGGACGTGTGATGGGGGGGAGTTCTCGCTGTCGGGTGAGGGGTCGCGGAAGGAGAGGGGGCGCTGGAGCATGGAAAACACTAGAAAACAGTTAGAGATGTTTTGAGCGTGTTTGGCACCTTGATTAGTTTATGTTTTTTGTTTTAATTTTTGAGAACAAAACGTTTTTGAGTGCAAAAACAGAAAACATCAATTTGGTGTTTTCTTTTTGTTGGGAGCTGTTTTCAATCGTTGCCGCCCGCTCCCTCCCCCCTGCAACGCATGCCCTCCCGCTTGCCGCCGCCCCCTGCAAGGCACACCTGTCGTTTACCGCCGCCTCTATCCCCTGCAACGCCTCCCGCTTCCAATCTGTGGCCTCCCTCCCTAGCGACGGCCAGCCCTGCCCCGCGATCTGCCCCCCTGCCATTGCGCAACACCGCCGCACGACCCACCGCTGCGCGATCTGCATGACCCACCGCTGCGCCACCGACCTCTCTCCCCAACGATGGCCGATCTGCGGCCTCCCTTCCCCAGCGACGGCCGATCTACGGCCTCCCTGCCCCAGCGACCTTCCTCCCCAACGACGACCTCGCCCCTTGCCGCTGCGAGAACTCTAGCTGCCGGATCCAGTGAAATAAAAACAGAATGCAGTTTTTACGGAAAACAACTACCAAACAAATAAACGTGTATCTGAATACACAACAAATAATTTTTAAATATTATTTTTTAAAACAGTTTTTAATAACAGAAAACAAATACTACTACCAAACATAGCCTTTCGGTTTCCTGTTATCGTTTGTTTTCAAAAAAAAAAAAAAAACGGCTGCCAAACAATAAGCAGACAAGGCCAGTCTGATGTAACTGGGTGCCCTAGGCAGGGGTCCAAGTGAACCTTAGAAAAGTGATTTTTTTATTTAATATTTTTTTCAAGTTTTAGGATTACCTGTTCTAAAATTACATTTTGGAATAATTTTTGCAACACATTCCACCTGCAATTTCTTCATGTTTTGTTGTACACAGTTTCTCTATGGCTGTCATTTTAAGGTTACCCTTATGGTCCATATGTACTAATTTGTTGGACACCAGTGAAGCTTGTTGTTAGATTACATAGCTTGTTGTTGCAATGTGAAGTTTTTGTTAAATTACACAGTTTCTCTATTCTATGGTATTGTTGTTACAATGTGAGGTCTTTGGGCCTGTACTTCGCTAGATGCATCATGGGATGAACTGCTACATGTGTTAATTAACATGCTTGTGTGACTACTGCACATTGGTCAGTTCTGTCTTTACATACTATATTCATGTCGATGGCAAAGAATTTATCCTTGTACGCCACCCATAAGGTTGGAGGAATGTGAGCTCTTATGGGAAGGTCAATGGACATTCCATCCCGGACCTTTGAGCCACCTTCTGGTGGTTGACCATTGGATACCGGAGCCGCTGCCGGTGCACCTGGAAAATATGTGCCGAGGTTCAGGCGAGCACCAGACTTCAGCACAGCTCCTCCCCCAGATCCTAATCAGCAGAATTGAGGTGATGATCGTGCGGCCCCGCCGACCGATAGGTGGCACTAAAAATAGAGCTCAGGAATAACTGTCAATCATAACAAATAACTGTAATACATGAAAATAGAGCTCTAGACAAAGATTAAGAACTAACTCCAAGAGGGGCACTGATACTTGAAACGAGCGACATTGAGTTGATGCAATTGTGCTGAATTTAATGTGCTCAGGCTCAGCAACCACCCAGAGCTACACTACCTCCACCCAAAGTAATGGACATGCCATCCCGGACCTTTGAGCCACCTTCTGGTGGTTGACCATTGGATACCGGAGCCGCTGCCGCTGCCGGTGCACCTGGAAAATATGTGCCGAGGTTCAGGCGAGCACCAGACTTCAGCACAGCTCCTCCCCCAGATCCTAATCAGCAGAATTGAGGTGATGATCGTGCGGCCCCGCCGACCGATAGGTGGCACTAAAAATAGAGCTCATGAATAACTGTCAATCATAACAAATAACTGTAATACATGAAAATAGAGCTCTAGACAAAGATTAAGAACTAACTCCAAGAGGGGCACTGATACTTGTAACGAGCGACATTGAGTTGATGCAATTGTGCTGAATTTAATGTGCTCAGCAACCACCCAGAGCTACACTACCTCCACCCAGAGTAATTTAATGCGTTGAATAATTGTATTTGGTTATATTTTTTAAAACATAATTATTTTTAAAAATTAAAAGTTTTTGATAATTTGAAAATATTTATAAATAAAATAAATTTATTTAAATTTATATATTTTTAAAAATAACTACTTTTTTATAAATAGTTTACTTTTCTATTATGACATGAGTTGGGAAAAAAATACTTCGCAGCTTTTTTACTTGTTTTATAATACAACTAAAAATTGAGTAATTTTTAGGTAATTATGATGAGAAACTCTATTTGCAACCGCGGATGTGGCAATTGCCACATTAACAAAAAAAGCTTAAAACTTAACACTTAACGCGCAGTGCACCGTAAGAAAAATAGAGAGAAAGAAAGCAAGCAAGGAAGGGAGGGAGGATGCTCGAGTTATGTGGATCTGGACGGGATGAGGGAGAAAGATTGCATAAAATCAAGTTTTGAAAGCGTTAGAGTGCTTTTTTTGGAAATTCGAGGGCGAAAAATCCCTATGGGAATTTTAGGCTCATAGCTCTCGTCGATAACTTCAAATAAAAAAAATGGACCTAATTCCAACCAATGTACGCAAAGTTATGATCGTTTGAAGTTTTCGTCGAAAATTACAATCGACGGAACCCAGAAACCCATCGATCTGGCATGAAAGAGATGATCGACGCTTGCTCGAGACTTGCTCGAGGCGAGACTCAAGTAGATTTGAACTCAAGCCTCTGCTCGAGGCATGCTCGAGCCTCACCTTGAGCAGAGGTTCGAGCATGACTCAAGTAGATTTGTTTGAGTTTATGTTCGAATTTCGGCTCGAGACTATGATTTAAAAGCGCGTCAAAGTCGTAAAACTCTACGTCCGCCGGACACAAAAATGCCGCGAGGTATCTAGCCCAATTATGATAGCGTGGGAACATAATTGAGTGACGATTCGAAGAGAAAGAGGAAAAAAAAATTTATGAACGATTTGACGGTAATGGCGCGAGGTAATTATAAAAAATATTTTTGTATATACGGGTTTGCGTAGCATTAAATTAATTATTGCTAGTTCTTAAATTTGATGAATTTTTTTTACTTCCCAGACGTGATAGCTGCCGCGTACGAGAAGCTCTGCGGCGCCGTCTACAGCGGCGTCATACGCGTGAGGACGAGATTGTTAGTCGCATTACTACTACCCGATTGTGTAAGTGCAGCGATCTTCCTTCTCAAGAGCTTTATTGATTGGGAGACTCTTCGAAACGGTCACGCCGTTCTCATGGGCAGAGAGGTTGACATATCCGCGTGCCAACAATCGCAGTGTCGTCGATGGGTAGTGAGGAGAGAGAGGAACGGGAAGCAGCGACATCTTCCTCGGTGGGGAGAGAGAGGTAGGCGGGGCTAGGGCTACGAAAAATGTCAGGTTTTCGTAAACTTGAGTACGAGGTTGACATACATATATGCTATGTCAACCTCCCCATTTCGTAAACTAGAGTAATGGTCGCTGTTTTAGCGTTTACTGTTGAATGAGACCCTTGAATAACCCACTCGTTACTGGAAGCTTCGGGACCGCCCTGTACGAGGTTTTGACAACCCACTGTAGATCGATTATATCTGGTTGGGTCGCAGACACTTACACTGCCAACAATCTCATTTGTAAGTACGCAAAATGCAGGGAGTTGGGCATTGCCCACAAGTTGTTCGATGAAATGCCTCACAGGGACGCGGTTTCTTGGAATTCTATTATTGCTGGGTGCGTGAACTGTGGCAGTTTCGAGACTGCCTGGGTGCTGTTCAACGCTATGAGAATATCCAGATTCAAAGTTGATGAATACACTCTCGGAAGCACACTAAAGGGTGTGGCTTACATGGAACGGGTCAATGTAGGCGAGCAACTGCACTCGGTGATTGTTAAGATGGGCCATGCCGGGAATCTATACACAGGGAGTGCTCTTCTGGACATGTATGCCAAGTGTGGCAGAATCGATGCTGCGTTTACGGTATTCCAGCACATGCCCAAGTGTAATTCTGTCTCTTGGAATGCTTTGATTGCAGGGTATGCTCAACTGGGTGATAGGGAGACTGCGTTTTGGCTTTTGGAGTGTATGGAGTTGGAGGGAATGGGGCTTGATGAGGGCACATTTGTCCCTCTCCTCACATTGCTCAATAATTCTAAATTGCTCGCCACAACAATGCAGCTCCATGCCAAAATCGTTAAACATGGAATGGAATTCCATAACACAGCGCACAATGCTATGATCACTTCATATGCAGAATGCGGCGCTGTTAAGGATGCAGAAAAGGTATTCTATAGTGTAGGTGGCACTCTGGATTTGGTGACGTGGAATTCAATGATAGCAGGTTACCTAGTGCATGGTCAAGAAACTCCGCTATTTAAAATATTCGTTCAAATGCAGGGCCTTGGGTTTGACCCGGACATGTACACATACACAAGTATAATAAGCTCATGTTTTAATGAAGCACATCAAAATCAAGGGAAGTCCTTGCATGGGTTGGTAATAAAAAGGGGTTTGGAGAAACTAATTCCGGTTTCTAACTCATTGATATCCATGTATTTTAAAATTAATGGAAGAACCATGAAAGATGCTATGGCTGTATTTGAATCCATGGATTCGAAGGACAGCATGTCTTGGAATTCCATTCTTACAGGATTGTCGCAAGCTGGGCACAGTGAAATCGCCCTAAAGTTATTCGGGGATATGCACACTCTGCAGGTGATGATTGATCACTATGCTTTCTCTGCGGTTCTCCGATCATGCTCAGACTTGGCAACCCTACAATTGGGTCAACAGGTTCATGTTGTGGTACTTAAATATGGCTTTGAGTCAAATGAATTTGTGGCCAGTTCGTTGATTTTTATGTATTCCAAGTGTGGAATCATTGAAGATGCTAGAAAATCTTTTGAAGCAACAACTAAGGATAGCACAATTACATGGAACTCACTGATTTTTGGGTATGCGCAGCATGGGCAAGGTAAGGTTGCACTTGACATTTTTAACCTAATGAGAGAAAGAAAGGTGAGCATGGATCATATAACCTTTGTTGCAGTTTTAACTGCTTGTAGCCACATGGGTTTAGTTGAAGAGGGTTGTGAAATTCTCAAATGTATTGAGTCTGATTATGGAATTCCTTTACGCATGGAACATTATGCTTGTGGAATTGATCTATATGGGCGTGCTGGGCGAATTGATGAGGTAAGGGCCTTGCTCAACTCAATGCCATTTAAGCCTGACGCAATGGTGTTGAAAACTCTGATGGGTGCATGTAGGATTTGTGGTGATATAGAATTGGCTAGTCAAGTAGCTGGCCAACTGCTTGAGCTGGAGCCTGAAGAGCACAGTACTTATGTCCTTCTGTCTAGTATTTACAGCCATCTTAGGAGGTGGGATGACAAAGCTAGTGTGACAAAACTGATGAAGGAGAGAGGGGTGAAGAAGGTTCCAGGTTGGAGTTGGATAGAAATTAAAAATAAGGTACATGCGTTCAATGCTGAAGACCGATCACACCCGTGCTGGGAACAGATATACCAGAGATTGAAAGAATTGATAGAGGAAGTCAAGAGGATAGATGATTTGGAGCATATGGACTATATACATTGTGAATAAGTTGCTTTGCTGATATCTATTGCCACACGGTCACAGTAACGCTGAGTTTTATTTGCCGATCAGCATAAATTGCCAGAAGAAAAATCTCGTGCCCTAATTCGTACAGGCCAGGCCACAGAGCTATTCAATGTTATAATGCTACATGATCTGATTTTTTTATTCATTGGGCAGTAACATGCTTGTATGTTGCAAATACTTGTGTTGTGTTTGGTTAAATAAGAAATTGTTTTTCACGGATAACGTGTTTTATCCCCTGTGCTGTTCTTCACAGATTTGGGATGAGGATACGTGATTTGTCAAAGTTGCCGATAATTGAGCCAAAACGTCAGGACCGGTTTGAAGATTTTCCTCACACTTTTATTTCTAATCACCTCCATACTGTGTACTTCGTTTAATTATCGCCTTCAAATGTGGCATCCCTTTGAAAATAGGCTGCAAAAATAGGTTTGGTGTTTGGGTACCCTTTCTAAATTACTGTTTTTACGTGTTTATTTAACATGTCTCATGAATATTATTATTTGTATTAGTATTACTGTTGTTGGAATTCATATATTGGAAAAGCTAGACCCGGCTGATGCTATTGTCCTCATGTTCATGTTTTTGCACGTTCCAAATCTTTTTTTTTTTTTTTTTGGTATAAGACTTTGATCGATTCTACCAATGACAAGGAAGGGCAAAGTTTCCCTAATGATGGAACGGGCAATTCTGATCATCTCATATTGGATGCTTCTGCTAATTCAATGGGAAACCCTGATTTGAAGGCTGCCTCAACTTGCAGTCTTCCCAAATCAACGCCCTTGTATGTAGAACTTGTGTTTTGTGTTATTAACATCCTATTGCAAATTGCAACGTACGTACGTGTAAAGAATGTTTATGATTATTGTTGTGAACAAAAAAGAAATTCTGTGTTATATTGCTGACAAAAAGAAGGGAGAGGGAGGAAGGCTGTAATATCCATGAAGGATGGCATTACCTTCTACCAGAAATATTCATGAGCTTCATGGCAAGTCGTAATGCATGGAAGCATTGTGAATCCACGAATGAGAAATGTGGACGAGGTGGAACTAAGACCAAGGTTTGTAAGAAGCACAGAAACGCCTGCCTCAAGAATCTGAGGAGTGTCGTAGAGAACCCCATTTATGCCAGAGAAGTGCACACAAAGGATGGATAAATACATTAATCAAAGCATCGCATGAGATGCATGGCCAATAGAAAGTGTAACAGGTAAAAACTCCAGTTAAGTTACAAAACTTAAGGGTGCCAGAAACCATTTATAACTCATTTGTCTCTGAGGCTTTAAAATCCAATCCAGAACCAACAAATTTTCATGATCCCTGTTACTTATGGATCTGATTCTGAGTTTGAACAATTGTGTCCTTAAAACCGTCCGAACAGCCGCGAATGCAACATCCCATCATACAACCCCAATGCCTTGTCCTTGCTCCTAGCCTCCTCGTACATAGACCTACTCAACGCAGGAGGGTAGGTCACCACGGCGGCACTGCCATGTAGCGCGATGAACACAGCTTGCATGCTCAGGTGAAGGAGCTCCCTCCCTCTCTCTACAGAGGTGTACAGTCATGGTTAAAGTTCATTTTCCCGTTTACTCTCCACATTACGTGTACACACACGTATATATGGAAAATTCATCTCATAACTTATTTAAAAAAAACTACAAGACTAAGCATGGGGACGCCGGTCGCCGCTTGAAAACTTTGGGAAAAAATGTATATATATATATATATATATATATGGAAAATTCATATCAGAACTTTGAGTAAATCGAAACGTAATAGTCTTTTTAAAATAATATAAATCTAACAATAAAAAGAATACTCCTGCACAATATATAATATACCTCTATGTACTTGATGAAATGCCTCACCAGGAACAAAAAATAAAATAAACGACCAACCATTTCAATTAACAAACAGGGATAGTGTAATTCCACCCACCCAAATGCTGGCCTATTTAGATTTAATCGTGCCAAAACATTCAACCATTTCAATACACTCCCGACCATTGAAGAACAACAACTACATAATACAACAGATTGGAGAATGAACAGGATGTTAGCCACTATCAGGCTACCGTTGCAGGAGCAGGAGTGTACCAACCATGGTGGATCTCCACAACTTTCTTTCTTCTTGAGAGCCGTGACTTCCTCCGAGCTCCGGTATTCCTGTGCAGGGTTCCTTTTATCACAGCTTTGTCAATGGCTGAAAATGCCTCTCCAATTAGCTTCTCAATTGGAAGTATATCACTAAATTGGGCGCCAGACTTCTTCTTGAGATCCTCCAGTGCTTCCAAAGCCTACACCAGATTAGTTTCAAGCTTACAAAACGCGTGACACTTCATTTATAATCCTATCTCAAGCGTAAAGTAAAACCAAATTGCCAATTCAAATCAAGTATTTTTAAAAGGACTACGGATTTTTCAGGCAATAATATAACTCATTAATATAATTAATATAATTTTTGAAAACCCGTTAATATAATTGAACATTCTAAAGGAATAAGAGTAAGGAGTCGTAACAGGTCTTACAACGTCTATGCTCACTCACAGATCTTATAAATTTGCTTCTTAATCTGAATAGCCTCTCAGATTATCAGGGATTTACCCATCAATCTAATTGAACCTTCCAAAGCAATAAGCTAGTAAGAAGTCATAACAAGTCTTACATCCATACGCACATCAATCTTATAATTTTGCTTCATAATCTAAATAGTCTCTCCAAGGATCAGAGGTTTAACTACATTCTATCTAGATTCATAATGGGGTGTATGAATAAGAAAGCTGCAAACAGCGAAACTTCATCAAGCTAGACAGTCAATTCTATCTGTAACAATTCACAAAAATGGGCTGGCCAAAAATGAAGATTATATATTACTACAGCTCTGTTAATTTCCAAATGCTACACGTCTTATCTCCTCTGATTATATGGTCAAGCTGTAACACAACCAGGGAGAAGAAAGCAACTCCCAACAGAACATTGTTACAGCTGCACTGATTCTCCATCTTAGTAAATTTACCACCCACAAAATATCAAGGGTGTAAAACTGCCTCAATATTCTCCCAGCATTTAAGAGTTCAATCAAATTTAGGAATGTGCCACAAAGATTGGATTTGGATTGCCAAACAATGTATGAGCACAGTGCTAGTGTGTAAGATGCAGTCCATGCTTTGATATTTTTTTTATTAATAAGATGATTCTCCATCCAAAGTGATAACCTCATTCAAGTTTAAATATTGTATATAAATAACTGAAATTAAAATTCTAAATGAATATAATTTTATTTAAGAGAAACAATAATAGTAAAGTTAAAAAAAAAGGCAATCAAATTAGGAATAAAATGGAGATGAAATGAGAAAATGCAAATATATAATATATTCAATATCATGGAAGATCCTGTCAAAGCAAATCACCCAGATTACTAGCCTAATTCCTAGCCTAAGATCATGCAAGTATTCTTACCAAGATTATCAAGGCAGATCCTGATTAAAGCAAATCACCCAGATTCCTAGCCTAAGATCATGCTTACCACACTTAGTACTACTAATTTCTATCATTAATGTAAATATGGTAAAACTTGATTCTTGCTAGCCATTGTAAATCTCTCCATTCTTTCTTTACTTAGATTGTTATAACCTCTTACTTTTGGTATGTAATCTGTATAAATAATGTTCAAAGAACATCAATACATGTGAGGAAAATTTCCATTGCTTTACCTTCTGTAATTCTCTACATTCACACCTATATATCTATATTTCCATGAAAGAATGTAGGCCGTTTAAAGGAAGGAAAATTTAAATTCAACCCCAATGGATGGATTACTATAAGCTTCTTTCCTAATTAAAAGAAAATAATTTTCTCCTGCTACATGGTCCAGTAAGAAATAGTTTTCCATCACAGAAGTAGTACGACTGTTATTGGCATTTAAAAAAAAAAACTACAATAAATTCATAAAATATCTATGCTTATTGCGTCCACTAATTTGTAAATCTAGTGTAAACCACTCCATTTGTGGTTTAATTGAAAGTATTATAATGTAGCAAACTCATAACTACTATATGGCAACTATCACCCACGGTAGCAGAGAACATCACTCCTTCAACGAGGGTACAAGAATTTCTTTCTACAAGCACCACACAACAGCAGCAACATAATTGAAAAAACTTGAAATTGAAAATTGAAGGTAGGGAGATCATAATTATAAAAAAAATTGAAAATTGAAAATTGAAACTTGCGATGCTGCTTCTAAGGTAGGGAGATCATAATTTCTTTTAAAATTGAAAAAAAAAAATTGAAAGTCACGGCCACAAATATAACATACATCGACCCAATACATGTTACATAACAGTTCAAACCTACGCATATAATGAAATCATCCTTCCATTTCAAGACCATATGAACATTATTCTGAGAAACCAAACAGGGAAAAAAAGACCCAACAATTAAAAACCATCACAGGGGTTGCTTACCTTCTTCATCCGTGTTCGGATCTCGGACTTTCGGGCTTTGTTTCGGAGACGGCGCTTCTCGGCCTGTCTGGCCCTCTTGGCCGCGGAGTCGACTTTCCGAGGAATGGCCTCGCAGACGATGGGACTAAAGGGCTTGCGCGGAGCCCTCATCGACAAAAAACCTAGAAAAGAAACAAACAAATCCGGTGAAGTTGAAGATTGTCGAGATCGGATAGGGAAGAGAGACACGGTATAGGGGGGCGTGGGGCTACTTACCGTTAGAGAAGACATTGTGGGAGAGATTTGCGGAGAAGCTAAGAGAGCTGAAAGCAGTGGGGTTGGAGTGTGTACAAGCAGAAGCAGAAGCACAAGAAACGGAAGGGTGGGTGAGAGAGAGAGGAGAGAGGTTTCGACGAAGCGCCGACCATGAAGAAGAAGATAGACAGTGCACAGCTGAGACGCCCATCATCCTAATCTTAATCCTATGTCCCTCATCCCCCACTACAACATTTTATGTTCAAAACGGCGGTGCAGCGCTTTCTTGTACGCCCCAAAATGCCCTTCTTGCGGCGCCAACGCTTCACATCACGCATCTTACATATAACATATAACAGTATATTTTTAAATATATATATACCGTTATATTTTTTAGCAACCTTGCTAAGCGTACATCCTCAACCGTGCATTTATCCATTTTTGTTATAGGTATTGAGCCTTTAGACTTTTGAATATGTTCCCAATGCAAAGAAGATGAACCATTCTCAAAATTCTGCTTTTGACATATTGAATTTGATTTAATATTATTTTTTAATGAATATGAACATTAAATTATCATATTCATGTTCTTTTATGATCAGTTCATTAATATTTATGAATAGCTTGTGAATGCTAGTTCACAAATAATATTCATAAATAAACCAACATATTTATTCACAAACATTACATTGTTACTTTATTCGCAAACTCAAAATATTAATTTATTTAATTGATACCTAATTATTTAAAATTTATAAACAAATAAATTTCTCTATTCCACGATTCGTAAATTAAAACACTAAATTATTCAAAAGTTATAAATAAATATGTTCGTAAACTCAATTACTCAGTCGTTTATTCATTTATTCAACGGTACATACACATATATTTATGAATGTAATTATTAATATTCATGAGTACTATTCACGAATACATGTTAATACATCAACAAATCAAACACAATTATTTTTTAGTTCATTTATTTATGTTGGCAAATAAAAAAAATCATTCAGCATCTAACATAAATAATTTTATATGTGAGTTTATTCGTTAAACATACTCAATCTTTTTGTCTCTTAATTTAATCACCAGTGGGAGACTATAATTTTTTCCCCACTGCCGGAAAAAACTGATTTGTCGTTCGTTCTTTTTCCTTAATACTTTCTAGATTGGCTAAAAAGGTATTTAAGTTAAAAGGTTTATCAGATTCTTAAAATTCTCCGGGGAGGTAGCCACACGGTCCACACACCTAGAACAACAAAGCGTCATATCATCTCTGCAACTGCAAGGTCTTGATCACAAGTTCACAAATTTCCATCTCCTCTCTTCCATTTCAATCCGGAATAACCGAAAAAAAAAAGAGTTAGCCATTGACAGACTAGAGAATATATTCATACTCACAATTGTTACATATAATGCGTGGGGAAGAAGGTATTAGGAAATTTTGTACGGAGGCCAACGTGGCCTAACCAAAAAAGAAAAAAAGAAAAAAAGAATCACGTCTTCAATTCTTCTGCAGTACTTCCACAGCTTCACTCACCAATTCTCTGATATAGTGATCGGACCAACAGGCAACAACAACATTTTTGGTGTTGACCCATCTGTGATGATGTATCATCCGCTGTCCCTATTGAACCATACTCAATGAAACACCTGAGGAGATGCATAGAACTCGGTCTCGTGGAAAACAGGTCTCAAATCTTCCTCACTCATGAACTCCAAGGGAAAAGCCACTAGTAGTCCCTTCACTGACTTCAGTCTCTCCAGTGGTTCCGTGACTTGGGTTTCCCAACCCCGGTGAGGCTCTAATTTCTTGGGTGCGATTCCTAGATCAATGGTGTTGTGCCCAACTTTCTCCTTGCACTGGGCAGTGCTCTCTCGGAGGGCAGCTCTGTGTTTGAATAGGGAACATAGACGTGAAAATGAGAGGGGGAAAGAGAGAGAGAGAGAGAGAGAGAGAGAGAGAGAGAGAGAGCAGAGGATTGTCAACGATGAATATCTATCTACCTGGTGCGTATAACATCATTAGGTATGCAACCAAAAACATCTTGATAGATCTCGGCATTCTTCTGTCACAATTAATTAAAATAGTCTGTTAGGGAGCGAGGGGACTACCATGGGTGACAACATGTACCGAGAAATGGCAACAAATAAGATTACCTCCATGATTTACTAGAAAAAAACTCATAATATGACCCCAAAAAAAGAAGTTAAAATTGAAGTTTGTATGAAAGGATGGTTCTAAAACTATCAATCTTGCCTTCGCAGTTTCCACCCATATGTCTTTGTATGTTGCCTCAGCAATAGGATCATAAATTTGACTCATCTGATATAACGGAAATAAGGGTACGGAGTCAGGTAACAACTTCAACATACGCATGCCAACGGCAAGCCACATGAACATAGTCGACCGTTGAAGTGGCAGTGCTTGAAATAATGTTAGTCTGATGTGAAGTCTCCTTGATACAGGTAATCACAGATGGATAAAAACTACCAACAAATTTCACTAACCTCTCCTGCAGGAATTCCGAGGTGTTCAGACCACAGAGAAAGCCTAAGACTCTGAGTAAATTTTCCCACTCTCCAGGGCTTTCCATTCATGGATGATTCAAGCAGTTCTTTATCTTCAATCACTGCTGCAATCTGAAAAATGTACAGGTGTTTTTATTTTCTCAATAGGATGGGAAAATTGGAGAAGATGATGTCGGTTCCATATGGTAACACCACATAGCCAAACTGACCCTTAATTAGACATGTTAAATCAATCCCTGATAAACAGACCGGCAACAGTATGTGGCAAACTTTTTTTTCGTATATCACTTTCATGGGTGAACTAACCTCAACTAAAAAACCCATAAAACAAAATTAAAAATGAACCAAGGACTAGCCGACTAGAGTTACACCATCATAAACACATCTATAAAGGTAAAATCCTAAAGTTGAAAATTGATTAAAGAGAACCTCAGAATCCCTTGACCCAAGAAGGCTTCTGTCATTTATGTTCGATGATCCGATCAAAGCAATACGGTCATCTACTAACATCAATTTGCTGTGCACGTACACCTGCATTACCAGTGAAACATATTACACTCAATTTCCACATATAAATGCAGCAATATTAGCAACATTATCCTACTACAATCAAAGAGCAGGCACGTAAATTACCTGGCTTGTGGCCACAGGCCCACCACTGAATAGGCTACCGTATGACCTAAGACCAAAGAAAGAAATGTAGTCGTGCGCTTTAGGGCCAAGTGCAACACTGAGATTATGTAATAGTGAATGTTTTCCTCTAGAAATGGAGCGGTACTGCCAATGCATTACGGCTCTGACAGTTGCAGCCCCGCCATCATCCACGCCTCCCTGTGCATTAAAAAATTAAACCACAAAAAATCTTGTAATAGTTGAAAAGATATATTAATGTATCATAAAACTTTGTTTTTAGATCGAGCACAGAAGTGGGACCTGGAAGCCTGGTAAAAGCGGTATGACAACGATAACCCTGAAACATTGCTGCTGTTTGTGTGCTAGCATAATGCGTCTGTATAAAGCTTCTAAAATCCGATTTTGTATAATGCCATCTCCTGAAAGTCCTGATATGAAAAATTGATTCTGGAAGCAAATGACCAGCAAGAAACATTTTTTCAATAAGAATGAAAATAATACTCAACTCAAAGACAAGCCTTAGTCTATTTTTGAATATCAATTAACTAAACAGTTCTAAAATGGTGATGTGCCCTTGCAGCCCAGAGAAGGGGAATTAACTGTTGTTTGTATGATGTCGCACACCAAAGGTGTGATGAAGTTGTAAAGTAACAATATCCAATGTTTAACCATCATTCTAATAAATGACCACATTCTATGGCATGTTTAACCATCAATCGGTAGGCATGGTTAGCCACTTCCTAATAAATGACCACATTCTATGGCATCAATGGATCTGGAATCCATGAGTCTCACTCCATTATGTAAAAAGAAAACATGCTGATATGAACGAAATCTTTATTCTTCAAATTTTCTCATCATTTTACTGATGGATATTTGCACATAATATAATACAAGGTCTACCTCAATGTAAATGAAGTGTTCAGCTTTCTCAATTAGTGAACAATAAGCTCTATGGATACTCTGTTCAGTTTGGCTTGTTCCAGCAGACCACTGGCTGACACTTCTGACAATCTACAGACAATCAATGTGGAAGTTATATTGAGCTGATAACATAAAAGTTATAGACAAGTAGACAACTCATAAGATTTGCGACTTATACACCGATGTATTCAAAAAAACGCCACACGCTTCCATAATGTTGCTTTCCAATATCTAATTTTATATGCTTTATCAAAATTTCAGCAGTAAATTTCTCTGAAGTGCAAATTCATACGCCACTTACATAATGAGCTAAAATTATCTATTTGTCCACATCAACTTTTGTAATGACCGGTTTCTTGTTTTTTCTTTAAAAACCCCAAGAAATAGAACATTTATGGCGTTTCAAATGTGGTAGCAATTAAAGATTCACATTTCAAAGACTAAAGAAAGTCATTGATTGGTTGAGTGAAGGACTTTACTCTCATTCTTGCACATTGTGAACATAAATGTTGAGGAAGAAAAGATAGTGGGTCAGAAAATGACAAATATTTTTAAAAATAATGAATGATAAATCCTATATTAAAAAATCATACATAATAAAGTGTATTTTAAGTTTCAGCAAGAATTAACTAACCTGACAACGACATTTAACACATGGACCAAGCTGCACCACTTCATCAGTGGAAGCTCCCGAGTAGTCCTTGGGTTGAAAACCGTCTAACAAGCCATTCATTTGCGTATCTAAAGCCAGAAGATCCAGATTTAGACTTCCAAGAGATTGAAAGAATTTAACCAAATCATCTCAGTTGATTGAAAAAATATATGATATATTTTCACCATATTTCTTTTGGTTGATAACTGAAGCTTGTGGTAAAAGCAAAGGCACGTGTTGCACTGATGATTGGGATGCAAAGGAGTTCTGCCTATCCATCTTTTCCTGTTTTTCTGTTATGATGTTTCTCTGAGCTTCCAGATGTTCGCTTCTCACCATATAGTGTGGTATGACCATGTGGTGGTGAGGTATTAACAGCGGAATAGTAAGCTCATTTGGAGCTCTACTTCTCTGAAAATAAAAATAAAATAAAATCTTGCTGCATTAGAGTCTGAACTTGACACAAAACTTTCTGTTCAGAAATAAAAGCGAGAACTTTGACTAGACAAAGAGTTCAACCTTTGCATGATTCCAGCGCTGAACAAAGTGCCTTGCTACGTCACGGCAAGGTGGGCCCCAAAGAGCACATTGGACATCATGCCATGGCATTCGAGGAAAATTTTCACGCTCTACTTCATCTTTCATTATGTCTTCCCAGGAATTTGGTTCACGTTCTCTGGCCAAAAAAGTACAAAGAACACAGGTAAATAGTAAGAAGACGAAAAGCAATTTCAAGGGCTGAACAAATAAATAACAAGCATGGAACTAGTATAAAATTTACCGTGGGTTGTAATAGTCCTTTCCAGGCCATATAGCTGGGGGACAATCAGCCACTTTATGTTCAGGTGTGTCGTACCGGCCAAAGCATAAGTCTAGTCCTCCGATAAAGCAAACCCGGTTATCAACGACGACAATTTTTTCATGGTGCGACCTGTATAAAACGTAACTCAATAGCATATTAAGGGGCAAGAAAACTGAAACAAGATGACGAGTATATTATATGAGATGCTACCATAAATAAATGCCAGCAGAAAAATGGTCTGGATGGCGCAATACTCTCACATTCTCATGCAGGCTAAGGAGCCTCTTCTTACCCTCAAAGCTGTTGATTTTCAAAGCAAGGGCAACCTCCTTGTAGAGAAGTATATAGATCTACACAATCACTAATAAAAATTTAAATAAACTCATATATAGTTTATCTGGGACGGGAAATGAGCAACGCATTTTATTTTATTTTTTGCTTTTTTGGAAAAAATTGAAAATGCAAGCTTTTAAAATAACAATAATATTAATAATTGTTAAAAAAACCCGCAGGTATAACTCAAGGCACACTAATTAACAAACGAGAAATAAACAAAGGAACACTTTTTACACCTGAACTCCTTGTTTAGCTTTTGCTTCTAGTAAAGCATCAAGACGAGAAGAACAATGACTATCAAATGGACGTCTCAGATACAACTCTGGGGAAACCCACCATCCTGTAATAAATATCTGCAAACAAATTGTAACTGATGTTAAATTCACATAAAAGTACTGACATATGCTACCATGCTATTTGCCTTTGAAACAGCCGAAATGAACACCTCAGTTTTTGCCTCCTCAATTGTTGATGCAATTGCTTCAAATGCCATGTGCCCATCTAAAAACCACTGAGCGTGGCTCCCATCTTCAATCAGACCCCTTTGAGGAGCAAAAGAACCAAACTGGTGTGGATTGCACCAACCCTCTAGAGGCCTTAGACCAACATTGTTAACTGCTGCTATCCACTCTTTAACTTTTGCTTTGCTTGTTGTTCGTAACTTTATGGTTCGAGTTCCGCAAGAAACCTTTTTGACAGTGTCAAGTGTAGCCATTCAGTAAGCGTTAAAACATTGACAGGCCATATCCAGTAAATATTTAAAAATTCACAATTGTATACTGTTGAAGATCAATGGGTGCATGGTAATTTTTTTAAATTTTTGCATTTCATAAATCTATTTGCACCCAAAATAATTCTCACGAGTCAGAACCATAACTCTTAGGCTAATTACAAAAAAGGGATTCTTAAATAGAAGTTCAGAGTTCAGATTCACATTGCATCAATAAGCGTACATAGAATTTGCTAATATTTCCTATAGTAAGCGAATATGCATCACGTTTTTATTTCATTTGGAAGTAACGAATTTAAAAAGAAAAAAAAACACTTGCTTTAAAGGAATGCCGTAGAGGATTTGTGTCTTTTATCTCAGTTGCTAAATTCACATGGCCTTCTTCTCTTTTCTCAGAGGCTGGGAGAATATCAAAGATGACTATATCCACGAGCTTGCCATCAAAAGGATCGTCTAGCAATGCAAGGAACCCCGGTTTCAATACAGCCCAAACCTAGAGGCAATTATGAGGGATATAAAGGCATAATACTAAGGTCAAAACAAAACTGAAATAAAAATAGATAACAATTCTCATACATGTTTACTGATTTTGGTATTAAATCAAAAGGGACTATTTCCAAGGGAAAAAGAAAAACCTTTTGCCAACTACTTTCACAAAAACTAAAGCAACATCTGCAGCAACCTTCATTGAATTTATCTTTTTGATTTTTTCCTAAATGCTTCACCATTACGTAATCTTCTTTCAACTTTGGTCCATACTCATTAGAGAAAGATAGCTTAGACACCTCCAAAAACCTGCACACCTACACCAGCAGTCACTTGATATAATGGACACAGATGTAGCTTATATGAAAAGAAGTGAGGGAAAATTACTAAAAATAAGCTACAATTGAATCTGCATTTTCTCTTTCTATACCTATTATCCTCGTTTTGAAGTTAATTAACAGGGAATACTAATTCTCACCTCTGGAGAATTCACAATGTCCATGTTACCCAGGAAGTGGTTCAGATACCCCTGCATTGCCACTTTTGCTTGGTCTGATATACTCTGCCACCCTCCTAGTGCTGGCCGAATGATTGGCAAAGCTGCACAGGATGGAACGGATCTGCAATAGGTAACTACTAAACTTTTATAGCCAGGTTAAGCAGTGGAATAACTCTACTTGGTGCCAGTACTTAAAAGAATGGCCTTCTTCATCACCTGTTTCTATTACTGCTTTCATTTTGAAAAGGAACAGCTCCATCATCAGGTTCATCATCGTCTTCCACAACTGCCGTTTGGTCCCCTATTCCCAGGTTCTGAAGCCACTCTCTAACCTTTCCCATAGGGAGTTTCAACAAAAAAGTAAACAATAGTAAAGAGCACACAGGAGACCCTACAAACTCATAAGCAGAAAACATACGACCATATTTTAAGAATTATTAGAGTTGGTCTAGAGATCTTCGCTATTAGTTACTTAATTTCCGGAGATGGCCTAGAACCAATAGTTCATTATCTAATGGATGTTTCCATTGTAATATTCCATCCGAGAGTTATCAGTGTTTATCAGATATATTTCTAACAGAACATGACTGGACGAAAAGACAGACATTGTTGAGAAAAACATGGCTCTCCTCGGATGAAGTGAATTAGATTCGTGTAGCAGGAGAAAGTAAACAAAAGCAAGAATTTTTACCCCAAATTTTGAAATATTACAAGAATTCTACGGTTCAAAGAAAGAATGCAAAGAGGGAACTCAAGAAGGAGTCACATATATGCCCACCTGCTCATGCCTCTCATGAAGTTCCTCTTTAATTGCACGCTTGTTCAAGGCAAAATGCAAGTATATGACTTGGGAAGCTTTCTTCACTAATTTCCACCTAAACTGAAGTATATACCAGCAGAGTCAATTTATTATAACAGGAAGAGATTGCCCAGAGACTAAGAAAATATATGAACAGAAAAAAAACCTAAATTTAAAGGAAACAAATGAAGAAAAAATATATCGGTAGGAAAAAAAATAAAACATTGAAATTGTCCCACAAGTTATAACTGTAAGGGCTGGCTCAAAATGAGCTGATTGTTTCTCATGAAATTCCTCTTCAATTAAAGGCCTTTTTCAAGGCAAAATGCAAATATATGATTTGTGTAGCTTTCTTCACTAATTGGTTCCTAAAGTGCAGTATATATCAAACAGGGCAATTGACTGTAACATGAAACTAACGCGCAGACATAAAAGAAGCAGAAAAAGGTAAACGGCCGGTATAAAAAGAAGAAACATGAAAAACGAATATCAGTTGGTATAAACAAGCAAACTATCCCACAACTTACTAAGTTTGAATGTTAGATACAAGGTGATCCGAACATCCCACAAAAGCAATAAATACATACGCAGCCCAGACAAAACAAGCATTTTTGAATTTAAAAAACCCACAAAATCTAACGTCTGATTCCCTCACTTTCTATGTCATTACTCACAATTTCTCTGCAACCAAACACATCCAAAGATTGGGGGAGAGAGGGAGAGTGGGCGTGCCTGTTTGTGTCGGAACTCAATGGTGTAGGACAGAAGCAAAGAGGAAATGTCCCCGACGTCGGGTCGCGACACCTCGACGATCGTGGCCGTGGGGAGCTCGTCAAAGACCCTCTCCAGTTCGACGCATTGCCGTAGAGCCGGCGCCGGAACCGGCTCATTTTCCCGCGAAAGCAACGGCTCCGACGACATTGACACAAAAATCGAACGCTCAATCTCAGAGAGAGAGAGAGAGAGAGCGCGTTCGATTTGGTTCGTATTGATGGAAGATGGTGCGTGCGTGTGTTTGCGTGTTTCAGGTGTGGGGGTTGCTTCGGGTATTCATGCGGTGAGACGTAACGGACGCAGCGGGAGTGTGAAGACGACACGTGTCGTCGGAATGGTTGGTTGATGTGACAACCTAAAAAAGGGTATATTCGCCGCACTCTCACGTTTGATCCCCGGCCATCCACGACGACGATGGTGGACCTACCAACCGGGAGGATGCAACTTTGATTTGCTCGCTACGTACCTGCAACGTTCGTCCTAGGCTGTGCTTTGCAAAAATAGAAAATATGCAAACGTGAGGTAACCTTGTTTTTATAAAATTTTAATTTATACCGTCAAATCTTATAATCAACAGTTTAAATTAAATTTTTATTTAATTATAACTCCGTTATAATAAATCTGCTATATTTAAATAAAAGTTTAATCTAGACTGTTGAATTTTAATCGACAATTCAAATTAAATATCCTTATAATAAGAATATGGTCTCACATCTTTTATGTAGCATGACTATATATATATATATATATATATAAAGTTAGATTAACTTTTTGTTGTGGGATTTTAATTTTAACTGTTAGTATAATTAATGGTTCAGATTAGACAAAATTAATTATCAAACCCCTACCTACCCATGTACTAGGATATAAAATTAATCAAAGGCATCTATTGTCAAGGTCTTTCAAGGCTCACCCCACACCACTAGATAAACCCGTGAAAGCATCTCAATGATTCTTCATTGATCATTAACCTCTTAACTTTGTGACAACTTGAACTTGCTTTGCTAAAAATGCACCCAAAAAAACTAACAAATTATATAAAATAAAAGATAAGGCACATTATAGCGAATAAGTATTAATTTAACAAGGGGTGAAAGTACACAAAAATATAGGAAAATTAAGCGCAAAAGAACTACGAAACATGATTTTATTGGTGGGAGCTCTATCAAGCCTAAATTGAATTGAAGAATGATAGGTTGAATGTAATTTTAAATGCAGTTTATGAGGCTGAATTTTATTTGCCCCTATAAAAAGTTCTCATTACTTCAATGAAAGTATTATTTTCTTGATTTTTTACATTTAGTGTTCTACTTGTTTTAACCTATACAAGTCTGAATTAAGAGCAGGGGAATATTGGATTCATATTTGATGATTGAAAAATGTTGGATAAGGATTTGATTAAAAACCAATAGTTGTTACGAAAGAATAATACAAACTTGCATTAGAACAGTAAAGATTGAGAACAAATGAAGTGGCATGAACTCAAAATAGTTAAATAATCTAATAATACAGTGACTTCTTTGGAGTAATCTCATAACGAAGGTTCAAGATAACTTAATGGCAAAAGATTTTAAATCATTATAAAATCTTTGAAAACATTAATAATTGAATAGTTAAATATTTTAATAAATCTATATATATAACCAATAATACTCAAAATGTATTCGAAAGATATGTGTTGAATATAAATTTTATTAAAATTTTAAACTTCAAATTGAATTTAATTAAATCTGACTTATAGTTACCTCAAAGTTTTAAATTTTATTAAAATTTATATTTTGAGTATAATTTGTGATCAAAGATTCATATAAATAAATTTATTAAAATATGTAATTATTTCACTATAAATATTAATAGTTGACTTTTATGATAAAATTATAGGCAATTCTGCAATACCTATGACACTATAAAGTTAGTGTTTGTTTGAAGTAGCTTAAAAGTATTTGAAATTGTGTCAAATATTTTAATAAATTTGATTACGTCGCTAAATTTAACTAGCCGTTCGTATATGATATTTTATAAAAAAATTTAATAAAAACACACGTATCAAAATGAATTGACGGTAAGTTTGGGTTACACTAATCTTATGGAAAAGGCGACGGCAGTCCTATGGTTCTGGATCAGAGCTCGGGTGATGGACTCTGGGTTGGGTTTCGTTTTGGTGCGCAGCAGCTGGAACGGCGAGGGGCTTCGATTGGAGCTGCGGTCACGGACTGGGGTGTGACGCTGGATCGGGCGTCGCTGGTGGAGTTGTGATGGCAGAGTGGAATAGTTGTGTCAATGATATGTGTTTTGGTCTGTCCCTTTTTTTATACTGTGCTATTTTTTATTGGGACCTACTTTAGTCGATGCCAACGGCAGGGCAGAAAACAACAGTAAAAGGTGGCAGTGTACGTCTCTGATGTCGTGAGTTGCAGGTGTGGAGCGAACTTCCGGCGCTTGCTTAGTGCAGCGATAGTGACACCTTCAATAGTCTGAGGGTTGCGCAAGGCCTTCAAAGGTTGCCAACGGAGGTGGTGGCAGTAGGTGATAGCCGACCGGAACTGGGACAACTAAAGGTGACGATTATAAATATTTGTTCTTCTCCTCTGTTTGTTGCTGGAAGTTGGTGGTTATGATGATAGGTAATGATGAAGAGGGGAACGACTTTTTGATTTGGAAAATAGACGGTTAGGATGGTAATTGGTTGTTGGAGGGTTGATGGGTGGTTTCGTGAGTGGTTTCATGGCTCCTAAAACTTATGCTGTTAGGATCGGACCAAGGTATGGCCTATCCGCATGTCACAATATTGTCGCTTTGACTTATCACATCGGCCCGCACGGCTTTAAAATGTGTTGTTACATTTTGGGCCTGGCTTCACCATATAAGCTTCTTGACTTTTCCTTTTCCTTCCGATATGGGACACAATTTTCCAACAATCTCTCCCTTATCACATATCGAATTACAAGATAGGCTAGAGACGCACCTATGAAACGATGAGCTACCACTATGTGGTTCATCATGGGGGCCGCCCCTCAATGTACATTCGATTGAGAGCAAACAGATTCGATCACCTGAAGACAAGGATTTTGTATTCCAATTCGATACCGCCGCACACTACGGGACACGCCGCTCGACCACGGACTACACCGAGAAGACTTTCGATATAATGGAACACCAGACGGAGACAACCAGGCTCGATACCAGTTTGTTAGGAATAATTGAGCAAATAAACAAGAAAACATAAAATCACATCACAAACAAGAACACCAGATTTACGTGGTTCACCCCAGAATAGGGTTACGTCCACCGGCATCGGCAGGAATATTTCACTATATCAAAGAGAGGGGTCAGATTACGGATATTCGATTGTCGGATATTCGGATGGCAAAGAACAGTTACGAAAAACGAAACGAGAAGACAGGAGAGAGACAGATTACTACACAACAAACAGTTGCAGATCGGATCCCTCGCGCAAAACCTTGCTCCATACGACAGGCTCGGCCGAATAAAGAGAGAGAAGGAAAACAGGTTCGGCGCTCTGTTTTTTTATTCTCCCGCACTTCTTGAAAAAACAATAAAATATAAATATATATATATATATATATATATATATATATATATATGCCTTTATTTAAGCGCTTGCCTTTTATTCCGTCTTTACTTTTACGGAAACTTCACATATGCAAAGGTTTATGAGTGGTATCATGGCTCCTAAAACTTATGCTAAGGTTTATGAGTGGTTTCATGGCTCCTTTCTTAGGCAATCTTAGATGGAGTGTAGCCGTGTAGGATGAAATGTTGACGGTATTGACCTTGACCTTTATCACCAGTTTTTGAAGTTGGTGAGACAGTTTCAAGTTGAACACATGAAAAGGCAAACCCAAACCCCTGAGCTACAGAAAAGATTTATTTATTTTTTTCATGGAACTTCTCTTGAGGGCTCTGATACTGGGGTTTACTGTCAAACTTGTATATACTGGTAGCTGGTAGACTGACATTGAGCTTTTTTTTTAACTCCTCGGTATGCAAATATAGATCCTTCCTTTAAAGTCCAACATATGCTTGTGAAGGAGAGTTGAACATATATATATATGCATTTAAAATTTTCCTTCCTGAGAATGAATTTGTTATTATCCTTTCGGCACATTAACTGTACCTGAATGGAAAACCATGGTAGAAAAATAAATAAATAAGTAGAATAGTTAATGTTACTTGATTAATGTATTTTTGGTGTCACGGCTAGGCCTTCCAACTGCAACAACTTCCATAGGAGGAATGTGAAATTGCGATGGATCAATGGGCCCAAGGCTCTCTTTTGGTGGGATGGAAATGGATTAAGGTAGATTGGTAGCACAACATTTTAATGCAGTCATACCTCAGTCGCTTTGTTTTCTGATTTTTTTTTTCACCTAACAAAATGCTTAAATTTCTTGTCATATTATATTGATGATATTAGATAGCCTTATTAGAGCACCTTCAACTATGCTCTCTCTCTATATATATTTTATTTTAGCTAAAAGATATATTAACTAACTACTTTTATATTATATATTTTAATCATACTTTATATTTTAGCTAAGTATATAATATTTTATTATTTTTTAAAATTTGATAGTTATTAAAAATGATAATAAAATTTTCAAACGACATGTATTAAAGCAGGCTTATCATAGTTTTATATGATGTTTCCTTTTAGCCTTTGTTTGGTAAGGTATGAAAAATATGTAGAAATTTTTGGGGTGGAAAAAGAATGGAAAGAAAATCGGTAGAATTTTGTTTTTTGGATTGTTTGAAAGATCTAAAAAAGGTATGGAAAAAAATATTTGTTATAATTTAATGGTAATAACAAAATTGAAATGAAAAAACATACCTATAAAATATCAATTGTATTCCTTTTATTTTGGTCCCTCTTACATTTATGAACATCAAAAAGCAATGACAGTCGCGACATCAAAAAAAATAGAGGACAGAGGTGGAAAATAAAGTTTTGACAATTTTTCATAGCAAAATTCGTTGTTTTGTTGGTCAGGAAAAAGTAACCGCGATACTTTTGTTACCCATCTTCGATACTCATTGTTTCTTTTCTATACCTATCAAACACTAGAAAATTCTCTTTTAACCTTTTTTTTTCATACCCACTTTGTTTTCCATCTACTTTCCACACATACCAAACATAGGGTTACACACAACTAATATAGAAAGGTGACTTGAAGACGAGACATTAAAAAACAAAAAATAATCATTATAAAGCATTGCAACAACATAAATAATCAGTCAATGAAAGAAATGTGATAAGGAAAAAACAGACACACTAAATATAAAGACCAAACATGAAAAAAAAGACAAAAAAAACTTTTAAATCAAGATTATTGTTAGAATCAGGTCTAGGCAAAGGCTCGATTACATGTCACGATACTGTCCACTGTGAGCTCATCACATCGGCCCACACAGTTTTAATATGCATTGTGACATTTAAAGCGTTACATTTAAAGTTTTATTTCTTCTTATATATGCATTAACTTTTTTGTCCTTGTGCGACATGGGACAAACATCCCAACAATCTCCCCCCTTGTCAACGTACACCATACTATGAAACTAGGGGTTTTTTGTAACTCCTCCTCAATCCACGCCTTGTGAAGAGATCAAACCAGTTCGATATTAAAGTGATATCATAATTCGGATACTGCCGCACCAACGAGACACGTCACTCGATCACACCTTGCTGAGAACACTTTCGATATCACGAAACACTTAATGGAGATAACAACAAGACAATTAGGCTCTGATACTCGTTTGTTAGAATCGGGTCTAGGCAAAGGCCTGATTACGTGTCACAATACTGTCCGCTTTGGGCTCGACACATCGGCCTGCACGGCTTTAAAATACGTTGTAATATTTAAAGTCTTATTTCTTCTTATATATGTCTTAACTTTCTTGTCCTTGAGCGATGTGGGACAAAAATACTACATCGCTAGTTAAATGGAAGAGGGATTTGTGGGAATGGTTACATAGTTTAGTAATGAGATGATGGTGGTGATTTTTGGCTTTTGGGCTTCTTTTATGAATTGTATAGGTGAGGGAAAAAGGGTGGGCATGTTGTTATGAATGAAGTTGTTGGTGTCAATGGGTTAGTGAGGTAGAGCCATGAAAGGCTAAGGCGGCATCAACCACGCTAGGACAGGGGGAGCAAGGACGGCAGTTGAGGGTGCAATTTCTGATCGGGGGGACTCTCTTCGGGGATGAGGGGTTGGTTATATTGATTTTCGGATTCGAGAGCCCCCCCTACAAATTGATTTAATGTAGATTTTTATAGGAGAGGAAAATTAGGGTTTAGTTCGGCCGAGAGAGAGAAGGATGTATAGGTGTGAGTTGCAGTGTCGTTGTGGAGTTTCAATGTTTCGGTGGGCATAGCAACAACTACATGGACCCAGGGAAGAAGACAAAAAGGGGAGCGAGTCAAAGAAAGATAATCGGACGAACTTAAGTGTCCAACTTTTTTTTTCATATTAAAATAATAAAATTATTAATAAAGTGTGATTTAAAGAATAAACTGAGTATTAACTCCATATGATAATAGAATTGAGAGTCAAATAAAAAGGGAATTTAAATGCTCTTATGTCAAAAATTATGAATCATTCTCCACACCTCCTTGAAAGAAAAAGAAAAAAAAATTAATTATATTATATATATATATATATATATTCAAGTTTCTTTGATCAATTCATGGGTCATGCCCATCTTCCTTGGAGTGAAAGTGAACCCTCCTTGGAACCAAAACCCAAAAGAGAGAGAACAATAGAACATCAATATAGGAGGACCGTCAAATTCAGGAATCAATAGTCAACTTCATCAATGTATTGGAAATTGGAATTTTTGCTGGTAGGCGGTTGCATTGCTCTCTGAAAAGGGCGGGCGACATAGTGGTGGAGTTCGGCGCCAATATTCGTACGGATGAATGAGTGATTGCGCCGACACGTTTTCTGTCACGTTTAATTAATGACATGTGTTTTCCATCCACCAACAAATGTAGATGCTGCACCTGCCATGATATATGGCCATATGGGTTTGTTTATGTTGTTTCGTCCCCCAACAATGATGAAAAAAAGTCTCAGCATTACTATGTTTGAATGGCTTTACGAAAGAAATTTTTTTATACGAGGTTTATTCTTGGCCTCGTGTTGAAAAGTGTCAATTTATATGGGTGGGTTAATTTGTAAGTAAATATTACATACCAAATGCTAAGTAAAAAAGACAAAATTTTAATTAATGGTCGAAATTATATATTTATTTGATTATAATATAAATATCATAAGTAATGAGTAATTAAATGAATATATAATTTGTGTTAATTAAAAATCAAATGGCTCAAATTGTAGTTATGTTTATTGTACTGTTTTTTTAGTTAACATTACCTCGGTATGTGTGCGTGACGGGTTAGGATTTTGAATGGCACTAGAGACAAATTAAATTAAATGGTAGGGACAACCAAAAAAAGTTAGGTTTTAACTAATATAGTTTGCAAGAGCATTCACGTTCGAATGTTTAAACTTTCATTTTCTTTAAAATATAAAAGAATTTAAAAAAAATGGATTTTAATTTAAGGTGTTTATAATACTTTCTACTGTTAGGGATTAATTATTTATTTCTAAATATTTTTCTATAACTTTTAAATATATTTTTATGCGTGAATATTTTAATCATTATAATAAGTAATAGAGGGAGGAAAAAGTAATAAATAAAAATATAAAAAATTATTTTAATAAAATAGAAAAATGACACAAATGAGATATATTTAAAAAAACAAAATTTAGAATAAAATTGTAATGAGGCTAAATTTAAGACAAAATTTAGACAAAGATAATTGAATAAAAACTGGAAGGGAGAAAGTGAGGGAAAAGGAGTCTAGGGATGATTTTGCTTATTTTTGACTATGTTAATAATTATTTTAAAATTGATTATTATTTTAAATATTTATATAGTATATGTTATAAAATTTTATAGTAATTTAACAGTTAGTTTTTATGTAATTTTAATTAGAAAAAAATAAATTTTAATAAAAGCTGACCTTACCAGCAAATTCAGACTGGTGAGTACAGTGGATTAGTACATCATTGAAGATTAATGTACCGAGCGTTGTGTGTGACTTTTTGCGGAAGACTCCAAAGTCACCATCGCATGTGTGTAGCAGAAATTTCTACCATTATTATTGTCATGATGATGGTGATTATTATTATTATCATCTTCAATTACAACGAATAAAGTTTTAAAAAAGTATATAATTGCGATAAATTTAAATGCGATTGAGTAATAAAAATAAATATAATTTAAAAAATTTATCGTACGATGATTATTTTTAAATTGTATAAATTACTGTATCCTAGTACAATCACAATCCTAAAAATATACAATATTATCATGTGCGGTGCGATTCACCGAACATATTTTTATAGCCTACCATGATCGAGTATCAACCCTCACGATTTCCATACCCGTCGCGGGCGGGGTTCATTATCTGATCTCTGTAGGCTTGCGTGTCCTTTTCCGCTGCACGGTCCCGCACGCGATTGCTGCCCCACCCTCTCTACGTGTCCCTTCTCTCGAGGGAACACGTGTTAAACATTCCACGCTTATTCAAATGAGTCGGCAAGCTGCCTCCTCGAAATATCTCCAGGTGGGTCCCCCCAAATCGCCGACCAGTCCCATTCCATCTTTAGACCAATAATTGATAGTGGAGGCGAGACGACAGTAAATCATTCTTTGGTGGTAGACTGATTTATTGAACGCTCCTTTTTTGTTTTTTTGGGTCATCGTCAAAAACAATAATAAAAATAAAAATAAAATATTTATATGCTATGCTACTGTGACATTAGCAACAAAAATAGATTTCTACAGGACGAGTCGGCAGATATACTTGAGGCAAATTTTTATTATTTATAATTTGTGAGTATGATAATATTACATTAATTTTTTACTCTTGATAGGGAGAAAACAATTAACTCTTTAGAGTACCATTAATTTTTATTTGTTAAAATGAATAATTAAAATTACAATTTAGCATAGCAAGGCTTTTAGATGATGATGCACTATTTTTTTTTGTTTGTTATTTTTTTCAATTTACTTTTACCATGTAACCCTGGATTTGTAATCCCTACCTCTACTCTAATGCAATGGAAAAAGCAATCTTCATGAGGCAAACATGACACACGTAAATGGGTGAAAGAAAAGACGGAGATAGGGGGCGGCAGGGGCCATGGTTCCCCCCTTCTATTGTTTTACTTTAATATATATATAACGGTAAATATATATAATAATTATTGATAATCTATTAGAATCATATATATAATTTACTTACAATATAATAATTTATAACCACTCATTATATACACACACAAAATAACTAGTTAATAAATATATATAGTTAGTTAATGTGTGTGTATATATATACAGTTGTTAATTTTTGGGAATGTGTGTATATATATATATATAGTTTATAAATGACTTATTATAATATTAATAAATTCTTCTTAAAACAATAAAATTATAACTTTTTATTATCATGACGTTAATATAAAATCTCTATGATTGTAAATATCAAATAACAAATTATATGATCGTAATAAGTTAATATAGAATTATAAATTAATAAATTTATATGATAGATAATAATATTTCATTATATATAATATAAATATAAAAGTTAGTTAATTATGTCATATAAACCAATTATCATATATCAATAAATATAATTTTAAAATTATGAAACAAAACTTATGAAGAATAATATACAAATAAAATTCGATATACCTATGAATGATTTTATTTTTATAAACAAAATATGTTTCCATGTCATCCCTCCAAGATATATATATATATATATATATATTTATATATATAATATATATATATATTATTAACTTTTAAATTTAATTAGTAATATAACTTACTATCTCAAAATGTTAACAATGAGGATGTTTCCAACTATAATAGTGATAGAAATAAATTATATGATTTTAAAAAAGTTATTTGAAATTTGATCATATAAGATTTGATGAACTTTTTGTACTTTTATGCTATTTACTTATGACATAAATATTGCAAATAGTAATTATCTAAATATGAGTTATAATAATATTAACAATTTGTATTTTGATCCCCAAGTCAAACTTCCTAGATCTGTCCTTAGGTGAAATGAGGGCGAGGGGGCAGCAGGCGATGCAGAGGAACAACGAGGAAGGAAGGCATTTGGAGGAAAGATGCACCAGCGATGTGGGAGGTGATGTGGGGGAGGTCTGTATTTATGTTACGTTATTTAGAAATTTGGGAATAATAATAAGGTGAAGGTTGTAGTGGTAGCTTAACTGAAGTTAAATTTAGATAAAATTTTAACATTAGCTACTTATATGGCTAATAGGTTAGTGACCAATTTAATCAAAAATTAATTGTACTTTTGTTATAGCTAATGTATTGGAGATGCTATTATTCGTAAGGAATGATAAAGTTACTCTTTAATTCGTATAATAATATTTTTGCTTATTTCTTTTCACTCTTCATTATATTCACACGTATTGATAGAAAAAGATAAAAAATTAAAATAAATTATATTATTTAAATTAGTATAAAGATAAAATTAGAGATGAGTAATATAATCAAAATTATGAATGAGTAAAACCATTCTTCAAATATACATATAAAATAAAGGGTCTATTACATTTATTATAACCACTACATGTACATTCATTCAAAAAAAAACTGTTATATTGATTATTCATGTAGTGTGGATTATGTCAGTAAAATTCAAAAACAATCTAATGGTTAATTTTTACGCAAATTAAATTAGTAAAAAATTATCAAATAAAACAAATAATTTAATTTTATTTATCTCATATTTATTATAATTTATTTTACACAAAAATCCACGATACATAAATATTCAATATAATGATCAATTTTTGAAACAAATATTGATGGAGTATCAAAATTATCAGATCACCATGGTGGTGATTTCACTTTGATCAACAACAAATTTGAGTTCATATATTTATACACGAAAAAATAGTTTATTAGGTAAGAACCATTTTTAAGTAACCTAATTTACAATGTAATCGATAATCATAACTCATCTCAATTTCGATTTAATTACACATGTCGTTATAGATTCAGCGCATAATGCATAATTAGGATTGTTAATTTGTCAACTCATAACATAATTAAGTGAAAAATTGTTAGATTAATTTTGTGCTTTTAATAATATGTATGGTTTGGATAACATAAAAATTAAAAGGTTTGGGTCGATATAATTAAAGAATCAGCATGATAGTTATTATCAAGCTTTTAAAAACACCTAAATAATTACATTGACGAATCAAGGTATGCTTGGCAAGAAAAGATCCCGGTTAATTGCTTGCAGCAAAATAAATAAATAAATCGTGTTGATTAAAAATGAGATATAAAAGGGCTACAAATATTTTAAATACAGACTACTTGTTCTAATATTTAAATATCAATGATGTAGGCATGAGTATGTTTATTTTTTACTTGAACATAGATAATATTTAAATACAAATCCAATATATATATACAAGGTTTAGTAATGCGTTTTCAAACTTGATTTTTGTATTGAAAAACTTAAAACATTAAAACAACAGGGCATACAACAACAAAAAAAAAACGTTTGGCACTTGATTTTTTATTCGGATTCAAATTCAGGTTTAAATAAAATATGTTAGTTTTAAAAACATTTTAAAACTATTTTATATTTTCAAATATAAATTTCTTTTTTAACTCAATTTAATTATTTATTTATTTTCCTTTTCATTATATTATTATTTGAGCACACCATATTCTATCTTTTCCATATTTTATGTGGGATTTGATTTTAATAAAACACTTTTTTTTCTGAAAAAATGTTTCTCTTACTATATATATATATAATAAGGATTCAAAACCTAACACCAATAAATAAAATATTATAAAAGTTTAGAAAAGTATAATACATTCACGAATAATTATTTTTGAGGCTAGAGGAACAAAAACTTGATCCCTCTGTTTGATAGATATAGATTTTCCATGAAAAATACTGACGGTATAGAAAAGGTATCAATTTTTTCTGTGTTTGGCGATACGAGAGAGATCAAAAAGGCGTCGAAAATGCACGGTAAAAACACATTCAACGGCTATACTTTTATGACATTGCAAACGGTGGAATTATATATGGAAATTCTACGAAACCATTTTATCCCAAAAATACCCTCTTTTCTTTTTTTGTTCCATGACGCTCGCTCCCAGGATCTACGCGGTGCCGGAAACGCTTGTAGGCCCGAAACGCTTGCATTCGTCGGTTCAACCACGGTCCTCGGTAGCGTGGGATCGAGGCGGCACGGAGGTCTCCCTTGTCGCGTGAGTCCCCTCCTCTTCTTCCTCAAGTACCACCACGATCGCCCGCCCAGATTTTCCCAAACCGAATCCACCGCCTCAGTATTGATGGCCTCTAACAGATCTGCACCGACGCTGCTCATGGGGTGAGGATTGAGGCCATGAAGTCGACACTGCCCATGGGATGAGGGTTGAGGTCGTGAAATCGCCAGGACAGAGAGCTATGGAAGAGATGGGTTATGGTATGAGATCGGGAGAAAGAAAGGGTAAGAGAGAGAAAAAGGAAGAAATTAATATAAAAATAAATAAGCACGTAATTTGAAAAGTGAGTAAAAGATAAAAATGGTATTTACCTTAATTATATATAAATATATTTATATTATTTTTTTTATTATATAATTAATAATTATTATTTTTTACATTCTTTTCATCTCTTTTTCATATTAACCAAACAACACTATCAAAAATATTTTTTCCACCTCTTTTCTTTCCACTCCTTTTTCTTCTACCCTTTTTCCACCTAACATTTTTTCACCCATTTTCTATACCTTACCAATCAGAGGGGATATGAGCATCAACGTTGAATTATTCATTACCATCTATATGACAAATATAGACCCATTGGACTCACCAAAAGATAAAAGTCGTAACTCCAAGCCACGATAATTTTATTGGATTTTTCAAATTTGAATAATTGCTTTACCTTCATCAAAAGATTATTTTAATATTTTATTATTTTCACTTCCTTTTATCTACTTTTTTTAGTGTTATTTTGTTATATTTTAAAGTTTTGAAAAAAAAATGTAATTTTTATTAAACTTTAAAGATAACAATAGTCAATCCGATTAAAATATTAAAATAAAAATTTAATAAACAGAAGTTGTTTTTTAAATTTTAAAGGGCGTTTAAAATACTTTATAAATTTACTGTACCTCATGCTTTATAAAACTTATCATTTAATTATTTTAATATATCTAAATTGCTTTTGTATTTATAAAATTACACAGTAGCTAATTCAGTCAAATAATTAAGTCGGATATGTCACTGTCAATCCACGAATTACCGAAGAAATAGGGAGGGAAAAAAACAAACAAAAAACAAACAAACGAGAACAGCAGGCCGTTAACGAATCATACACATACGTACAGTGATACAGAACATCAAACATGGGATTGGGCAGGCGTGGATTTAATATTAATTTTGTGTGTGCTCGAGTCGCACGAGGTGACTTGGACGTCAATGCAAGTGACTTGGACGAGGTGGTCCTCCTGGCCCCAAACACAGAGTATCAGTTGGGCGGCCAACACCCACGTGTATGGTTGTTGTTGCCGAATGTTTTTATAAACTAATACGTGACACGGACCGCACGTTAATAGTCGTCGTAATCTCCACGCCATAAATAGTAAATATATAATAAAAAATCGATCGGATCCTAAATCGCATGGAATATCAAAAATACATTATTTTTAAAATTATTTTAATTTATTTGATTTGAAAATTTTAAAATAAAAATATTATGATTAATTTATGATTTAACTAATTGAGATATAATATAATATATATTCAAATATTTTATATATATTTCTTCACACACACGATGGGCTTGTAGATGCCATTAATGCAGTTATTATTATTGTGAAGTCATATTTTTCCTTGTAGAAAATCAATATTAATACATATATATAAGCTTTAGTATTATATATATGCATAATATATAACTAAAATATTTTATAAAGTTATTAATATGTTAATAATTTTTGATTAAATGTTAATAATAATCAAGATAAACTAAATCAAATCAAAAATTCAATAGTTTTTCACTTGGTTATTTTTTCAATCAAATGTTATTCAAACAAGGTTGTTGTAATTTGATTTGAGTATTATTCAACCGCTTGTTCTATTTCATCCAAGGATAATGCTTTTTTATTTAAGCATTTCAAAGTCAGAGCATAAAGATTCAAGACGGTCTAATTCGGGATTTTGGTTTCGAGTCATGCGCAGGCATAGTCAAACACATGTTTGAATTTGATTGGCAAGCATGTCCGTGACCAATTATCAGACGACGAACTGAGATTGAAATGATAATAAATAGTAACGTCCGATATGATAATAAATTATTTTCCCTTGTTTTTTATTCATTAATAAATACTTCTGCCCTTTTCAAACAAAGAAAAAAGAAAAAGAAAAAAAAGAGTGAGATAAAGATGATGACAGAGAGCAATACTAATTTACAGCGACTTTATGTATTAAAAAGCAACGTATACCACTACCTAACCCTTTTCATTAATCTTTACCTTTTTATATTATTAAAAGCAACGATGCATTGATATTGTCTGTTGGACAAAATGATAGGAAGACGATTTATTTTTCGGCGGATAGACAAAAACAACAATATAGTAAAAAATCATATTTATTTGGAAAGTGATAGGCATACGTGTATTTGCCAGTAACTTGTCAAGAATAAACAAATTATTGTATTTGCAAGTTGGTACTAATTCACATGTTATTATTTGTATCCTTGTAGTACGGACTTCCGCCGCACACATGTCATGGGCCACAAAAATATTATTTTATGTTTATTTAAAATATCCCTCATATTTGTGGTCATTTAATTCTGCCGTACAAAAATATTATTTTATATTTATTTAAAGCTAAATTCTATTTAAATTACTCTTGAATAAAAATAAAATTATATTTAAATTTAACTTTAGCTTTAGTTATTGCTAAATTCACACCTCATCTTTCATCTTATGTGTATTTTAAAATGACAAACTTTGTCCTTCAGTTATCCCATCACGCATCCCCTCCATTCCTCCCCTCTCACCCATCGCAGGTGCTACTAGTGGCGCTCCCCTCCAGTAGCGGCCTTCCCAGTGGTGATTTCCTTTGCGGTGGCCTCTGCAATAGCAATCCCCTCCAGGTGCTTCCTCCCCCGTTGCCCCCTCCCTCGCTTAGCGGCGCTCCCCATCCCCCCTCCCTTTTCCCAGAAGACGACTTTCCTCATGTTAAAGTAGATTAGGGTTAGAACAATTCCAATAGGCTCTCTATTATCTACAAATAGAGAGCCTAATGCCAAAAATGAGCTCCAACAGCCTCTTCATTAAGCTTTTTATATCTATAATTTGCTACAGTGACTCTTCACAAATAAAGAGTCACTATTCATTCTCCACATAATTTTTTATTATTTTTTATCTTCTTTCTCTCTCTCCTCTCCCTCTCCTGTGCAATTAATATTATTATTAATAAATCATTATTTTAATAAAAATAGAGATTAAAAAATAGAGAGGCACTTAGAGTGTATATTAAAAAATAGCTCTTTACATGTGAAAAATTTTGCATACGTGGAGAAAATTATAAAGAGGCTCTTGGAGTTGCTCTTATAAAGTAAGACTAAATTGGAACAGATAAAATTTAAGTAAAAATATAAATAAAATAAGATTGGAGTATTATTAGTTAAAATAATATTATAGCAAACTATAATTAGCTTTAAGTATCCATTTTAACTAATATAAATTGAAGATACTTTTATATTGTTATAATTAAATTTTTTGTTTGATCGAGATAATTTCAGTAAGAATTCATTCAAAGTCAAAACATTTTATATAAACATGAATATTATTTAGCTTAAATTATTTCAATGCTTTGGTTGCTTTTTAAATAATTATATTATTATTTTATACCTTTTGAGTTTTTTTTTAAATATTTTTTAAAAATTTTTCTATAAAATTTCTACTTTTTTATTTTTAAAAAATTATTTCTTATAAATAATTTAAAATTATTTAAATTTGCCGATTTAATATTTTTAAAAAATATCTTAACAAAGAAATTCCTAACCTTTGTTTTTCTTTTTATGCGGCAGACACTGTTACTAGTTTTGCTATAAAGTTACATGTACACCGCCTTTTAAAACAGCCTCCGTTAATCTCCCCTGACCTCTTCGCGTCGGCTTCGTGATTTGAAAGAGAGGTTAGGCAGAGAATGGGTTCTGGAGTCTCCCAAAGCTACAAATTTCTAAGTAGTGTCATCTGGGTTCGTCTGCTTAAATTTCCATTCCGGTCGGTGAGAGTGCTTTTCCGGTAGGGAGCTCCGCCAGATTCCGACCAGAACCGCCGGTGTAGAGAGGCCGGCCTTTGAGAAATGTTTGAACACTGTCTACCTTTTTGTTGTTTTCTGTTAACAACATGTGTTATTCTCGTTTCATGTTGACCAAGTTGTTGTGCAGATTTAGTCAAGTTGCGTGTTTTTTTTTCCCTTCTCCTTTAGTTATTCAATTCTCCCTCTGGATCCAACTGATAATTCAAGGAGAAAGTAGACAATTTCAACGTTTTCGATCGTAGCTTCCGAACTGTGTGATTTAGTTATGTTATGATAACAATCTGGTTTGCTGTATGTTGGATACGCGGGATATTGGAGTTTGTTTAAATAAATCCCATGCAATGCTAAAAAGTATCGTCTGCAGTAGAAATAGAATAATTTCACTTTCACTATCTCTGCAGTTAAAAAAAACATTTTCGTTTCGTATTCCTGACAGCCAAACTGGTGAAATTCCATGTAAGAGTCAATATTGTCTGATTCACACCGTCTTCCATCACAATGGAGTTGCATCTTTTTTACATATTGGTTGTTGGATGCATGAAGTCACAAGTTTTACATAGTCCAAAGTCTACTATTGCCAAAGAAACTCTTCTCCTTTCCTTATATCCCATCCTTGGAACCAAATGGAGCTTGTGGTTTTGGAATAAAAAGAGACCAAAAAAAAAAACATTTCCTTGTTTATTACTACTTGTTTGGATTGAAAAAAAAAAATGAAGCGAGAATTACTGGTTAATTGTGGCGAGATTGGGAAATCGCAGAAGAAGATGGGCCACTTTTCTGACGTGTTCAACGGGCTAGCAAGGTCCTTATCCATCAGGAAAGATAAAAACTGTTCTTGGACTGGGAATGGTGGTGCAGAAGGGACAGCAGAGACAACGGCAAAGGAAACGAAGAAGAACAAATTGATATTGCGCTCTAGTGGTGTTGTTAATGCTGAGGGATCAAAAAATTTTGCCTCAGTTTTCTCCAAGAGAGGGGAGAAGGGTATGAACCAAGATTGCTTCATTGTGTGGGAGGTATGTCGTACACAAACCTGCAATCTTACAAAAGTTTTTAAAATTGTACATCCTTCTATATTTCTGTCCATTTGTTTAGCATCATTGTCAAGCTAAAGATTTCAGCTTCTGCATATGTGAAAGTTACTGGTTTCATTAGTTTTACTCTTGACAGTCATGAATGGGCCTTTTTCTCATTTTGAGTGACAGAAATTCGGATGCCAAGCGGATATGACCTTTTGTGGAATTTTTGATGGGCATGGGCCATGGGGACACTACGTGGCGAAAAAGGTCAGAGAATCAATGCCATTATCTTTGCTATGCAACTGGGAGGAAGCGATTGCAGCCCAAACTACAACTGATCCAGATTTCAACATAGAACTTCAGCCCTTCAGCTTATGGGAGAGTTGCTATGTAAAGACTTGTGCTGCTATTGATCGAGAGCTTGAGCAGGACCATGACATCGATTCATTCTTCAGCGGCGCCACTGGTCTCTCAATTGTCAAACAGGTAGCTAGAAATGCCATCTGTAGTGTGACTAGTGTCTTTCTATGTTTTTGGGTAAGATGTTCAGAGGTTGTTCTGTATATTGGTGGTTAAACAGTTTGTGCTTTGTTTGATCTGTCAAAATTGTTTGGATTTGTTTGCATTCGTGTTGAAATAATAGAGTTTTAATTCTGTATTTGGATTGAGGCTAGTAGGCTTTAAAGCCCAGTTAGTTGCATGCATGTTTAGCAGCAAAAAATTAATATTATTTTCCGCCACATGCCTGCTCTTCAACTTATAGAGTACAAATTTTAGCGTAATGGGTTTCCTTTAAATGACCAATGTAAAGATAAAGTAAATTTCTTTTGGAAATATACATAATTTATCATGAATAATCAACCTAGGATCCTTTTAGCGTTGTAGGTCAATGCTAAGTTAGTAGGTTTTATGGAGGACCTTAAATCTCTACTGAGTTGATGTATGTTTTAGTAGGGTGAACAAATAATTGTCGCCAACATTGGCGACTCTCGTGCTGTGCTAGCTACGACTTCTGATGATGGAGACTTGATTCCCATTCAGCTCACCGTTGATTTCAAGCCCAATCAGCCTCGTTAGTCTCTTTTCTCTCACTCCATCCCTCTGTGTGTCTATGATTGTGGGCTAGTGTTTGATCGAGTTGCACTTCAATTTTTCAGGGGAGGCTGAGCGGATAATTCAACGTCAAGGGCAAGTGTTCTGTTTGCAGGATGAGCCAGGGGTGTACCGGATCTGGTTACCCGAAGGGGGAATGCCGGGACTGGCAATGTCTAGAGCTTTTGGGGACTACTGCATGAAGGATTTTGGCCTCATTTCCTCACCTGAAGTGACACAGTGGAATATAACCTGTAGAGACCAATTCATTGTGCTAGCTACTGATGGGGTATGTATCCCTCCTGGTTCAAACCCAGATCCTCTGATTTTGTGAGCGAATGGACAATTACATGTACTTTCTTTTTTTTGGGTTTTTCATAATTAACTACATCATATCATATCTAAGCGAAGAGTTTTAATCCAATCCAACTGTGAACTAGTACTGACTCAAACTTTGATTTGCTTCTTCTCTTCAGGTGTGGGATGTGATTTCCAATGAGGAAGCTGTGCAAATAGTGTCTTCAACACCAGACCGGGCGAAGTCCGCCAAATCCCTGGTTAAGTGCGCTGCTCATGCGTGGAGGCGCAAGAGGCGGGGTGTTGCTATGGATGACATTTCAGCCATTTGCCTGTTCTTTGACACTTCCTCTCTGTCCCAGCAATTTGACAGTTGCGGTAGTTGATAGAAACACAAGGAGAAAAATCAAGCTGACTGCTCCAGTTTCTTTCATCCGTCCTTTTGTCTGTTTCCCCTTTTTCTTTTCTAAACCTGTAACGTCTGTTCCAATGTAAGTTGATTCCTCTTCAGTCTTCACTCTTCAGGCCACATGGCATGTCCTGTCCATGTCTGTCCAATGCTGCCTGACTTCATATTTTCTGTTCCGGCACATGTAAAATATTCAGAAACAGAAAATATGATTAATATATGAGGAAAAAGGCGTCCGTATTTTTATGCTGCAATCGTTGTATTATGATCGAGCACTTCATTCCTTGTTTTGGGTTCTGTCCAAAAATTGCGGTTATCACTAGAAAAGAGAGCTCACATATTTTTTTATTATATTATATACTATTTAACAATTATTTTGCATATGTTTAAATCTACAGGTTTTAGAGAGTTTCAGAGGTAGTCTTTAAGGGTGCACTAGAGAATATATTTCATAAAAAAAATGTACTGATCCGTCAGAATAAAATCTGTTTATGATGTATTCATCTATCATAAAAAAAAAAGTACATAAAAAATGTACTCATCCATCATAATAAAATAAGAGAATGAAAACAGTTACATTTTTAATAAAAAATATTTATAATTAATCCTTTATTAATATTACTCATAAATCCTCGTAATTATATCTCACCATATAATTATGATAAATTTCACTTAAATTGAGTTGAAATGCTCATATCAACCGTTACATTAACATCTAAATAAATTCTCCCAGTGTTAAGTAAAAACTATCTTCCAAGCTTAGCTCCTTAGGACCAGACATGATTTGACGCCGAATATGCTTAGTCATTTATTTAGGCCATTAATTTCCCCAGTGCATGTCACGATGGCGGTGGAGTAAGGCCGGTTGAACTTGAGCAGGCCCAAAAACAAAAACAGAGGAGAGCCAGAACGCGGCGACCTTGGATCACTTTGGGGTGAGAAAGTTGCAGTCGTCTTTTGTGAATCGTGAAGACACCCGGCTTGCATCTTGAGCAACCCTTTTCGGCCTGTAACTAACTTCTATCCGGACCTTTCCAAGAACCATCATTGATGCTGATAGTTCTGGTAATGAGTTGATGCTAAACTGAGTACTAAACTTCTCATGTAAAATTGCGGAGGACTTGATGCTATTGCCAATCAATTATATTGCTGCCTCTCCTTCACTCCCTGAAGGTTTGAGTGGTCCCTTGCGCAACTTCACGGAAGTCCCAGCCAATGCGTTATTGACTTGCAGCTTTGCAGTCAGAGTCTAGAGCTAACATGATAGTCCTTTACAAAAGCAGACAAATCAGCCAGCTTATTTGCTCTAGAATCGGCATGCTTGCTTGCAGTAGCGCTGGTGCTGTAAAGAGCGGGGTGGGGAATGGGGATGGCAAAGCAGGCTAGCTAGGAGCTATGGAATGAAGAGCAAGGAATAGGAAGGAGTATGATGTGAGGGGCTGCAGGGTGATTATTATGACTTAAAGAGTCTGTTTGGTTCTATTGTAGCACTTAAATTCACTACTATTGGATCTCAGTTGGCCTTACTGGTGCTGCTGCAATGTTTGTTCCCTTGTATATAAATAAGCAAGCAGCCGGTCCTGTATTACAATTTCTTTGCAAACTGTTCTGTTAGTTCCAAGGATATCAAGATCGGGGTCTGTTGAAATTGGTATCTTTTGGAAGGAGGAAGAACATAAGATAAATGATTAAATATTTTAATAAATTTATTTACCTCAGATAATATTACTTATAAAATTCATGTTTTGAATAAAATTTTTATTAAATATCAAACCTAATCAAATTTGACATCATTGCAAATCCTATTCACATCATCTCACGATATGAAAGCCACAGCATGTGGTGGGAGAGAGAGAGACACATTGAAAGACATGAATGAGTGGCATTCATAGTCTCAAAACTAACTGTCGTCAAACATTTCCAGTGGCTTGCATCTCTTCCCCAGTAAAATCTTCTTCCTGCACAGCCCACCATCATCCTCTTCGTGTGTTCCTGATCCATCAGCCCGATTCGATCCTTTCTTGCTCTTTTTGCCACGACTGGTTCCACCTTGCCCTTGCAAACCCAAATTTTCCACCCTCCCAAACACCCCGTGTGTAACTCCACCATCACTACTGCCACTCGAAGCTGCTCTAAACAGCTTTCTCCTAAAAAACGTGGTGCCACTTTTCTTCCTGAACATTCCCGAGAAAGACGTTTTTTTTAAAAAAACTCCAAAAAAAAAGAGGAAAAGGGAAAAAAAAATAAAAAAAAAAAAGAAAAAAAAAAAGGAAAAAAAAGAAAGGAAAGAAAGAGGAAAAAAAAAAAAAAAAAAATAAGCATTGTGGGGGGAAAAAAAACCCCCCCCCAAAAACAAATAAAAAGGGGGAAAGGGGGGGAAAAAAAAAAAAAAAAAAAAAGGGGGGAGAAAAAAAAAAATTAAGAATTTGAAAAATTTGATAAAATGAATATTGATGAGGGTGTTTTTGAATTTGGTATTTATTTTTTAGAAAAATGTGGGTTTTTTAGGAAAAAAAGGATTTTTTATCTGTAAAAATAAAGGTATTTTTAATTAATTTAAAAAAATTTAAAAACTTTAATATTAATTATTTTTTATTTATTTTTTTTTTTTTCGAAGTTTTTAATGAGTTAAGTGGGAGTTTGTTTTTACAAGTTTTAAAAAATTTCATTTTGATATTTTTTTTTAATATTATATAAAACAATGAAAAAATATTTCTTGGTTGTTTATGTTGGTTTTTATCTATCACAGAAGATACAAGGGATAACATCGGGGGGAAAGGAAGAAAGGAAGGTTCGAATCAAGAAGGTGCTACACATCGAGAAGGATTAGATCGATCGACGCCGGAATTTTGGCGAATGCGGATGGAGGACTATCTCATCCGAGAAAGACTTGTACTGCTTATGGGAGAAAAGCAGGCGAAATAAAAGACGACGATTGGAAGGTCTTAGATCGCAAAGCCTTGGGGGCGGTCCGTCTAAAGCTTGGCGAGATCTGTGGCCTTCAACGTCAAAGACCAGGATATAACTGAGGATCGATAAAAGCTCTCTCGAATATGTACGAGCGACCCTCTGCACCACACGGTATTTTTTAATTAAGAGGTTTAATTTAAAAATGCGGAAAATAGGAATTTTAGAGAGCATCTAAATTCCTTCAACGAGGCCAAAGACCAATTAAAATCGGTAGAAATTACTTTCACCGACGAAGTAAATGCCGGTGCCTTGCTTAGTACTATGCCAGAAGGTTGGCGGATCCAACGGTACAATCTATTTCTCGCTTCTTTTGGGAAAAAAAATGGTATTCTCGAGTAGTGACATGATCATGATGGAGGAGATCGGAAAGGAAGGAAGAAGGCCCTCCCACATCGGCATCGACATTAAATGCGAGAGCAAGAGGTAGAGGCAGAAAAGAGGCACTCAGAGGTGGAGATCTACATCGAGGAATGGTAGATCCAAATCTGAAGTCGCCAATTCCAAACCAACAAAGGTAAAAATAAAATTGAATGTTGGAATTGTGGAAAATTGGGACATTTTAAGTCCGAGTGCAGGGTCCGAAAAAGGAAGACGACGTGCATGGAAGTACAAATGTCGCATCGTGATGATGTTTCTCATATGCTCTATGGAGAGCAAAACGAATCTTGGGTGCTAGATTCAGGAGCTTCATTCCACGCTACCTCAAACAAAGAAGTGTTCGAGGATTATGTTGCGGGCAATCGAGAAAAGGTGTATCTAGGCAATGATCGGGCGTGCGACGTCGTTGGTCAAGGAGCAGTCTGGATCAAGCTCAATGGATCTGTATGGAGGTGAAAGATGTGAGACATGTACCTAGTCTCAGAAAGAATTTAATTTCATCGGACAATTGGCAAAAAGATGGCTACGTGTCCACTTTTGCGGGAGACACCTGGAAGATTTCCAAAGGAGCCATGACTATTGCACTGGGTAAGACATGGAACTCTTTACACAACTTTGAATGGAAATTGTTTTATTACGATTTAGAGTGTAAAGATGACCCAATCATGGCACCAAAGACTTGGTCACATGGTGTAAAGGAATAAAGTCATGATTCAAAAGGTAGTTTGCCAGGTAAAATCAATCGATATTGATTTGTGTGAGAGCTGTATTTTTGGAAAGCGTAAACGGGTCAGGCCAAAAGGAAGGCAGAACCCCAAAGGAATCAAAGTCGAATTGATTCACACGGATGTTTGGGGACCAGCTCCAGTTTCATCATTCGAGGTAAGCATTATTTTGTTACCTTTATTGATGATCATTCCAGGAAAGTATGTATACTTATCGATTGTCGAAGTATTTGATACATTCAAAAGTTGGAAAGTTAATGGTCCAGAATGAAACCGATTTGAAGGTCAAAAGGCTACGTTCGGATAATGGTGGAGAATATGAAGACACCGATTTAAAACGGTTCATATGAGACGGAATCAAGCTCGAGAGAACCGTGCCGGGACACCACAACAGAATGGCATAACAGAACGGATGAACCGGACGTTGATTGAAGAGAGCAGTATGCGCGATACATGCAGGGTTGCCCAAGTTAGCTTGGATTAGGCGACCAACACAGCAGCTTACCTCATCAATCGTGGACCATCAACACCTCTAGAGTTCAAAATACCAAGAAGTTTGGATGGGAAAAGGGTTAGACTTTCACATTTGAAAGTATTTGGTTGTGTCTCTTATGTGCATATTGGGATAATGCTAAGAAGTAAACTTGATGCTAAATCACTAAAATGCACATTTGTTGGTTATGGTGGTGATTAATTTGGTTATAGATGTTGGGATAACCAAAATAAGAAAATCATTACAAGTAGAGATGTTGTGTTTAATCAAAAAGTCCTGGGATAAAGATAGAGACACGACCGAATCCACTAGTCAAGTGGATCGTGAGCCCCATTTACTTTGAGCCCGATGATGTCCCGGATAAGGCGTATCAAACAGACCGAGAAACCTCAAGAGAGGAAGTTACGGACAAGCCATTGAAGAGCCACGGGATCAAGTTTCTACATTGAGGAGATCCAGTCGACCTCGTATACCAAACAGAAGTACTTAAATTATTTGTCCTTGCGACGGATGGAGGAGAGCTCAATGCTATCATGAAGCATGTCGGGTAGATGATGCAAGCAAGTGGAGCTTGCAATGGAAGATTTAAATGAAGTCTCTTATATCCAACCGACTTGGGAGTTAGCAGAAAGCTACTGGCAACAAGAAAGCTTTGCAAAACAAATGGGTGTACCGGAGTTAAGGAGGAGCATGATGGCTCCAAGCGATATAAAGCAAGACTGGTGGTTAAAGGCTTCCAACTGTAAGGAAGGTATTGACTACACTTGAAATATTCTCTCCAGTTGTTAAACTAACTACCATTCGGTCGGTTTTAAGCATTAGAGTTAAAGAATGGATCCACATCTAGAGCAATTAGATGTAAAGACATTTTCTCCATGGAGATTTGGAGGAAGAGATATACATGCAAAGAACCGGAAGGATTCACAAATGAGGGCAATGAAGATCCGGTATGCAGTTCACCAAAAGCGATGGTTTAAAACAAGCACCCCTCAAAGGGTACAAGAAATTTGATGGTTTCATGCAAGATAATGGTTATCCGAGATGAATGCTGACCACTGCCGTTATTTCGCGAAGGTTGATTCGAGCTTTATTATCTTGCTACTTTATGTTGATGACATGTTAATAGCGAGAGCAAATTTAGATGAAATCAACAAGTTGAAAAAGCAATTGTCCGAATGAATTCGAGATGAAGGACTTGGAGTGCAAAGAAAGCAGATACTTGGAATAGGTTAGCGAGAGGCAGAAGAAAGGTACCTTACAATTATCTCAAGCAAAATATATTTGTAAGATTTTTACAAAGGTTTAGTATGGGAGATGCTTCAAACCAAATGAGGACACCTCTTCTTAATCATTTCAAGTTATCAAAGGAACAATGTCCAAAGACAGATGAAGACTATGACTACATGGCTAAGGTTCCATATGCCTCGCAATGGAAGCTTGATGTATGCCATGGTGTGCACGACCCGGGATATGCTAAATGCAGCTGGGAGCGGTGAGCAGTTTATGTCCAATCCAGGAAAGGACATTGGAAGCGAAGAAATGGATACTTAGATACACTGCGATATACTACTAACAAATGTCTATGTTTGAAAAGGTGATCCAAAGTTGCAAGTGCTATGTTGATGCTGATTTCACCGAGAAATAGACCACGGGAGGAGCACTACAGGTTATGTGTTCACGTTGGGGACTACAAGCCCGGAGTGAATTCTCAATCGTGGAAAATTGTGGCTCTATCTACAATCGAGGCAAGACATGAATGAGTGGCATTCATAGTCTCAAAACTAACTGTCGTCAAACATTTCCAGTGGCTTGCATCTCTTCCCCAGTAAAATCTTCTTCCTGCACAGCCCACCATCATCCTCTTCGTGTGTTCCTGATCCATCAGCCCGATTCGATCCTTTCTTGCTCTTTTTGCCACGACTGGTTCCACCTTGCCCTTGCAAACCCAAATTTTCCACCCTCCCAAACACCCCGTGTGTAACTCCACCATCACTACTGCCACTCGAAGCTGCTCTAAACAGCTTTCTCCTAAAAAACGTGGTGCCACTTTTCTTCCTGAACATTCCCGAGAAAGACAGCGGCCCTTCCTTGTCACGTGGGTCGTCGACATCATCATCGGGTGTTCTCCTGCGGCCAAAGAAAACCGTGCTGGGAAGAAACCTTCTCAGCTCATGACCCCATTTCTTCTTGTTCCCATTTTCCGAGTTGTTGTCGCAGGGACCGATGCTTCTGGTGGATTTGACCAGAAGCTTGGGAGTTCTGATTCTCGTCTTAGGAAGGGAGATTTTTCCATTGCCAATGCTGATCAAGCAGGAGAGGGAACCAGAACTAGTGCGTGCATTGGGGGTTGCAGCAATGCGTGTCCTGCTTTCCTGCATTATGTATGCAGCAGCCACTTTTTTTTCTTCTTCTTCTTTCCTTTTCCTTTTTTGAAGCAAACATGGAAATTTGAATCTGTAGACTCCGTGGGATGGAGAAGAGGAGGAGGAAGAAGAAGAATGAGCGAGTGAAGGGAACAAGCAACAATTGGCAATCGTTGAGTGAGAAAAGGATGTTGAAGAGGACAGGGAGAGGAGAACGTGGGAGAAGCGGTTCCTTTGTTTACGGATGAACGTGGGAATGTAACCAAATAAAATATCGGTAAAAAAATGTCTTGTGAAATCAGCTCGGCCGCCGTTAAATTGGAGTTATCCAAAGATTATACAACTTAATTGAATATAGCCATTACTCGAAATTAGTTTTTTTTTATTTGATTTTTTTCTTTTGTGATGGAAGGGGTAAAAGAAAAGAGTAAATTATAAAACAACTAACACATGCTTGCATAAAGCATATCATATTATCATCCAAAAGAAAATAAAAAAAATTATAACCATTCATATATATTAGTTATAATTTTACAATAATACGAGTTAGTTGTAACTCATTTTTTAAAAAAGAAAAGGCAACGCAAAAGAAAAAAGGAACCAAAGCTATAAGGATACGTGAATCAAAAGTCGTAATGACATATTAGCGTGAGTGATTTGTGTCTTCATGTCTTTTGTTCATATAGTCCTCATTGAATTTAATGGTAATTTATGATTGATTTTTCAACTTTCAATCAAATTACATTTTTGTTCATAGCTCACCGCTCCATCACTTTGATGGCCAAACTGATCATTTTTTTAAGTCAGATTTAAAACCATTAGGTCCAATTTATGTTAATAAATTTAAAAACTAATATAAAACATATATAAATACGGATTAATCTTAATTTTGGCCAATTCATTCTTTGAATATTCTTAGGAGAATTTATTTAATTATGGTGTTAAGTCATAAATGAAAAAAAAAATCTATTTAGATGGTATTCCAAAGTGCAAAATAACCAATAGTAAGGTTAATCTGCGTTTCTATATGTTTTATATATATATATATATATAAAATTTATCAGTATAAATTAGACCTAAACATAATCATTTTGGATAAATTGAAGCATTTTCATTATTTAGCTGACAATAAAAAATAGAGTAATAAAAAAATCGAGTGTCTTTCAATTAAAATTTTAAGTTTAGTAATAAACCAAATCGACACTTACAAAGAATAATGTGTCAAAAAGAAAGCTTTATGTACTAAGAGTTCTGTCATTTTACGTAAACTAGTTTATGTATATATTAAGAATAGTCTTCTTACAGACCCTAGAAACAATGTGTTAAAGGAGAGAATGGTTTTAGATTCAAATAAATTAAGGAGAAGTGTGACAATGAGTTAGGATTTAAAACAGTGTTCAAATGAGCTTTCGAATGAACACTTCATCAACTCCAAGGTTATATTGGGCATTTAAAGATGTCTTTTAAATGCAATTATTCCAATGCACATTATTACTTAGTCACCTTTTTGGATAACTTGACTTCAAAATAAAAATAAGAGTTGATAAATATTATTCTGGTGTCAAAATTTGATAGGCATATTATACTTCCTGCAAATTATCAACTTATAATTACTCCTCGATAACCTTTAAATAGTATAAGTAAGGTTAGATCCCAGAGATATTAGAAACTTTTTGAATTAAAAATTAATGTTAGTACTTAGCAAAAGATAAATACAAGATAAAAGATTAAACTATCTAAACTAACTTATAGCCTAAAGTAATATGATAAACCGATGGTTATCATATTGAATTCCAACCAAGTTTAACATATAAATTCATCTTTGGGGTTTATGATAGTATATACATTATATAAACATCATAATAATAAAAAAGAATCACTTTTTACCATTTTAACCCAAATTTAACATTAAGGTTCTATATATCTTATTAGGGTTCATTCATCAATCCATGACCAACTAACCGATTCTAACAATTTTAAGCATACATAATCGTGGAGAGGATAAAGAGAGATAGAATCACCTCTTTGGTTTTACTGCAATCAATCGAGTCGCCAAGTGTCTTCAAGGTCTCTCTCTTCCTTCTCTTCCCTTACTTTCTTTCTCTACAAAACAGCTCATCTCTTCCTTTTATTATTATTATTATTATTACAATTAATTCACTAAAATTTCCTAATAGCTCTTCAAATCAAGCCCAATACCAATCAAAATGATCTTATTATCAGTATCATCAATAAGATATTAACATTAATCAAAGCCTATCTATTAAATTGATCCAAATACGAGTTTTACATGAAATTAGTGGCATCTTCGCAAAAAATTCCTTGTTCTTATACCAACTGACACCGCGTGAAAGCAAAAAAAGATTAATTGCAACGATTAAATCTCAAAAAGGTTGTCAATCTAAGCAAATTAAAAACAAAAGTGATAAAAGTTGAATAATACATAAGATATCTAAATAAATAACTCTAGTGGTTATTTATTTACAAACAAGAAAACCTTGAAGAAATAAGAAACAAAATAAAACAGAAAACAAAATAAAATAAATGCTTATTTATTTTATTTTTTATATACCACATTATCTCAAAAGTTATAAGCTTTTTCAAATGTGAACCGTTGCACTAATATTTTATCTCGCATAAAATATCTATCATAGAACATTGATAAAAATATCAATGACTGAAAATGTATATGAATATGTTTTCTAAAAATATAACATAAAAACTTAATTTACAGTTCCAAAAATTTTACAGATCAAAAGGAAAATAGTAATTGAGTCATACAAAAATAACCAAATAGCACCTTCCCATTTTCTCATCATTTTGCTTGGGATGTTTTGAAACTTTTTTCTTTTGTACATCAACGAACAAAACATAAAACTGTGAAAAATCAACAACACTCATATATGGACACGCACATACAAAGGGCAGGTGCCTTTTCGTCACCACCAAAGAAACTCAAATCAACTGGAACAGGTGCCTTTTAGCCCTTCATGTGAAAAAGCACTATATCTCCCTAACTTTTTGTATAACTTCCAACATAAAATAACAAAACCACCGTTAAAATGAATGCATGGCAAACTCTATTTTCACTTCCTGTTTACAGTTTTCCTCTTTGCATCTACAGCTACAAGTCTCCCTACCCGGCTCAATGGTGGGCTACGGCCATTCGGTATTTTCCGTGATGATGAAGGTGAAGCACCCAGTGTTGGAATGGCACTCCTAATTACAGAAAAGGTGTCTTAAAAAATGGAAAACTTAGAAATGGTAAGCAAAATTAGCAACCATCAAATACAATTTCCATATGAATAAGGACTAAATTTAATTCTAAGCAAAATGTATGAACCAATGCCCAAATACTCAAAGTTTAGGCAAATACCTTATTTCACCCCTTGCAGGTTTCAGATTAGTGTTCCTGGTTTTCGACCCAAACCCATTAGGAATATTGGCAGTTTTAGGACTCTGTTGATTAATGAAGTCCGTCTCAGAAGAACCACTAGTTACAGTCTCTAAATCACCAGAATCATCACTAACTGTTTCATAAAGATTCCTCTGCACTTCAAAATCTCTACTGTCCTTTCTCAAAAGTCTGTTATGAGGTTGTTCTGGGTAAGATATGATAGGCAACAGCACACTGTCTTCTTCAAGACATTCTAGACTACCTGCATTGTCAACTTTGTTTACCATGACCTTATCGATCCAAGCACCGACTCCCCCTTCTTTCTCACCTACCTGGCAGTTCAGCCTAGGACTGCCAATGATGTCCCATGAAGTTGAATTCCCCAACAGATCTTGTGGATCAAGGCTTTGCCTTCTTGGCTTTGATGCAGAGATCTGTACCTGCAGAGGGATATATCACGTGTGAGGCCTGGCTAGGATTCTAGAACTAAAAAGATGAATGATTGGTCTGTTTTCATAAGAAACATCAGTCATTCTTTTTGACTCTGATTACAAAACTGTGAGCCAATAATGCATTATATGGGAATTACTCTGTAGAAGTACCACAAAATAACAATTCGAATTCCTGCTATAAAACTTCTATAGTTGTATAACTTAGAAAACCTTGAATTCAGACGTAAATTGTCATTTTCCTGTAAATATTTGTGGTTGGAACCAAATGGGAAAGCATATGAAAAAAGGACGCTTTAGAGGTGTGTGTACCTCTGAGCTGGGATGTGTAGAATCCCCGCCAGACAACATTCGGAGTCTATTTGGGCTGCTGGATCTGGAACGTTGGAGGTGCCCTGGTTCTGACCCTTTTCTTGCCAGTGCCGCCTTGAGAGCCGCAATCTGAGAGTAATCAAAGAGGAATTGTCTAAACTAGAGCCAAATTAAAACAGATATTCAGGTTGCATAGTATTTCTCTTTTGTATATACATGTCAAACAAAGAAAAAAGTTCATATGAACCTGCTCCTTCAGATCTCTAACATCTGCATTGCTGTCTTTGTTAGCTCGAGCAGCACCAAGCTCAACAGTGGAAACACGTTCTGCAAATTTGAGTGTGCTAAGTGTCTCTCCTAAAGCATCAGGTTCAGGACTAATATGCACAAACATTAGGGTCTTAGCTTGCCCTCCTGTTATACAAAGGACAAAAGATATCATTATAGTTTTTAGTGAAGTGAGGAAAGAGAGTTCAGAGTAGAAGAAAATAATCTCACCAAGTGAATCTTGCAGCAATTGGGTGAGTTTACTGTTTCTATACGGAACATGTGAATTTTTATGAGCAAGAGCAGCAATTACATCTCCTAAAGCAGAAAGAGACTTGTTTATATGCTGGGCCTCCTTTAGTCTATCTCCAACCACCTCAGCTTTATCAACCCTTTCACTTCCTGCCAAGTCAACTAAATGCATACAACCGCGAAGGATATTTCCAGATGTCAGGTTCCTTCCCTGAACATGAACTGTAAGACAGCTGCAACAATAAATTTCCAAAAAAACAAAACGAAACACATATTTAGAAATACAAGCACAACATGACAGCAGTTAACACTAACACTACTATTTCCCTACAAATCATGATGGGATATGGTTTAAAGTAAGAGTGATATATTAGATTGTCTAATTATTACTCCTTTTTACAAGATAATAAATTTAATGAATAAGAACAATAAAAATCATAGAAAACGTACCTGTGAGAGCGGCTACTCCGGTCATTGAGGGCTGTAGAACTCACAGCACGATTTTCATGCCCAAGTGTCATTAATGCAATAACATCTGAAGTGGATGAAACTGGAGCAATATGTGCATCTGGTACATTGATTCCATTTTGAGAACTGTTACGGATTTCTAATTTGTTTCTTGAGTCAAGGACATGAATTCATAGGAGTAGGATATTGAATTGACATAAACATGTTGCTACAAAAACCGTACAATGAAAATATTAAGAAAAAAGAAACTGAACGAAGAACAAAGTAAAGGATATCTTTTGTTATTGCCATCTGAGGAAAGGAGATCCCTAACTTGTTCGTTGTAAATTTCAATCATCTGAACAGAAATTTCATATAAAACAGTGTCTCTTCTCCGCTCAGAGAGTTGAAAAAGATCACTCAATGCCCTGTAATTTACTCCTAGGCCTTCCTCTGTAAGTTCTTTAGGTCCGGTCTGGGTATAAATCACCAAAAAATTGTACAATGGATGAAAGTATCATCAGTCAATTAAGTTCAACCGATGAATATAAGTATTGTTGTACCAATAAAATTTCCAAGTCAGGTGCTATGAACTTACCATTGTATATGTTTTCCCAGAACCCGTTTGGCCATATGCAAATATACAAACATTGTAACCATCAAGAACTGACCGAATCAGAGGTTGGGTATCTGAAAACACCTCCGCTGCATGAAAAAGATGGAAGGCTTAAGATGCAAGCTTAGTTAGGTGGTTAACATACAAAATCAGACAGGGACCTTAGAAACCTTGAGTTCCAGATGGACCAAACACTTTGTTAAAGCTAAATGATTTCCGGCCATCTTTCCCATTTTTTGAAGGGATGATAATTGAAAGTTTTCCATTGTCCAGGACATCCATACAACTCACACGATTTTCCTGTCCAGATAAAAATGGCCTCACTCGACAGTAAACTCTAATACTTCCTGATCAAACAAAGACAATTAGCAGTTCAATCCTGATGTGAAAATGGACTATATTAGATGGAATAGGCTTAGGCTTCAGGCAACTGGCATTGTTACCTTTGAGGTCCTGCAGTTGATTGTATAACTTTCGATTTTCATCAAAAACTCCATGGTATTTTGAAGCTGCGTGAGCTAGACCATGAAGTTGCTTACCTAAAAAAAAAAGTTATGACTGAGAATGACAATGGCATCTTACTCAAATACTAACTTAAAATGCGTGAAGCACTAGAGCAAAGTCAATACCTAACTTATTGAACTCCTCCTTATACTTCATTTGCATAGATTGGATACCTACTTTTGTAAGATGAAGAGTATGTTTCAGTTCCTACAAAATACCAGCATCATTTCATGGATTGTATCATCCCAATTATTACATAGCTATAAACAAAGTTGCATTGAATTACCATAAGATCTCTTTGCTGCTGTTCAACCAGTATTTCCCATTTCAAAAGCCGCTGAGACTTGGGTTCTTGGGGTTGAAGTTCATCAGAATCAGGCATGGGTTCTTGGGGCTGAGGTTCATCAGGATTAGGTTTTAGACCCTCATCGTGGATATGACTTTCACTGTTAGATTCCTTGTTGACTCTCCTTGGAGAAGTTGTGACCTCAAACTTATTAAATTAAAGGAGGAAGATGTCATCCATTCAGGTTCAAAACAAGAGCAAAAACCCATCTTAATTATTCGCTCATGTTTCAATATGATCAGGCAAATACTTAGCTTGCAGTTGGGCATTCTACTCTAATATAATATTTTACCTTTACTTCTTTGGAAGCAGTTTCTAATAGAAACTCATTCGGGCAAGATTCAGATACATCACATTCCAAATAGAATTTTACAGGGGAAGATTCAGATGCATCTTTTGGGGTTGTTTTCACCTGTCGTGTATATAGTTGCATTTTTTTAAAAAGAGAACAAAATGTTTAGAAAATAATAATAATGAAGACCCGATGCTTGTAGATGGCCATGTAGGGAAGGCTACTAGAATCATAACAGTTTACCCTTTTGTCTTGGCTAATCATCATCCGATTCTCAAACTCTTCCATAATTTTGCTTAGCATAGATTCCACGACCTGTTGACAATTTAGAAGTCAACCATTTATCTCAAAATATGAGTCATTTAGTAAATTAATAATATCTAAAAATGTCCATCCATAATCATACAGAAATCCTGATTCACTGAAAATGCGAAAATTTCCACCAAAGATTTTATCATAGATGGTTAATCACTTCAGTGTAAGATACTCATTTCTATTTTTAAGTCAAGTTGTGTTGGTGATTGCCACAATTCCATGGGACACACATGCATAAAACTAATTTGAACCTATCACAATTTATTCTCGAGTTTCCCTCCTGATCCAAGTTCATAATGGCATTCAAACAGCGAAGTACCAAGAGGCAGGGACCCTTACATATGGAATATCATCTAGCTTCTTATCCGAGAGAATTGAACGAACCAGCATGTTTAAAGAACTCAAGGTTCTCTGCAAATTAAAAATCAAAAGCAAAACTTTAACGTGTCACTCATACTCCCACAACATAGCAACATATTGTCACTTTCCTTACAAATGTGGCAGATTATATAAGCATTCAAAACAGTTGAGATCTCTAACCATTTCACTGAGGTCAGAGCCCATGTCAGCATAAGATAATTGCTCATGAGACAAAGCATCCATGAACTTCTCACCCAATGATTGTGTCCTTGAAAAGGAGTTCATAAATGGTTCCGAATTTCTCCGCGTAAAGGACTTCCCAGGGCCAGGGGGTTTCACATTCCCCCCAAATTTCCACAAACCATTACTGCCTCCTTGTTTCCAGTCATTGTATGACTTTAATGCCAGAACACAATTTACAATCCTTGCAGACTTCCCGCCCTGAAGAAATAAAAACACAGAACGTACAGTTGAAACATAAGAACAGCTCAAAACTTGCAAAACTAAGATCAAGTTTAAATGTCGAAATTAAAATTTTCAAAGCTTAAAATGTCACTCTCCACCGTTCACACATCAAAAATTGCAACCAACCTTCTCCAGATCAGAGGCTTCAAAGGTAGGAAGTCCCAATTCACCCACTGCTACAAGAAAGTTTCTAACATTCTCAAAATACTGAAACACAGAAAGAGCTCCTCCATCAGGGACCATAGAGGAATCGCATGGGCTCTCTACCACCTAAAATCAAATGGGCAATAAGCAAACACCAAACTATCTGTGCCTCGCTGCAGAAGTTAAAACAAAACTCTTGTTATTGAAAGTGAATTTAAATAGAGGTATGGTTAATCCATACTTTTGGGACAGCTTCAGGTTCAATCTTGTTAAGAACATTGCAAAGAATTCTTCCACTACGCAGCCCAAGCCTGAGATCTTCTTCAGAAGGCTCTGCTGGCAAATCTTTAGCCCCAACAACTCCTACGGTTTTTCTCAGCCATTCAGCTGCTTCGTACCTTCTCGTGGCTGCCAACCATCACAAATTGTTCAGCTAAATTCAAGGATTCTTGCATTCCAAGAAAAAAGCTTTTCCGGCATCATTGCATTATTCAATGGAAACACACAAGTACGTAGATTAAAGAAAATTAAAATTCATCAATATAGAATTTCCATTCCACCTTCATATACATAATCCGCTTAATAAAATGTAATTATAATCCATTGGATAAATGACTAACAATAACTCATCCTACTTCTGAATGAGATCAAAACATCAAAATATAAAAGGACCATCAAAAACCAAAACAAACTTAGAGCATAAAACGGGAAACAAAGAGAATCATGGACATACCAGCTTCTTCAGCCTTCCTTGAGGCCAAATCAATGTCGCTCAATCGAGTCCCAATTTGTCTTAGATCATCCTCCACAGCAGGCGCCACAGAGAGCGGCAAAACATCCTCGGCCGCCGCCATCGCTATTCAAACGACAACCCAATTTAGAAAGAAATGAACAAACCTCACCCACAAAAGTGAAACTTAAAATGTTCCTCGGAAGTCCTCGTATCAAGCATCTTTAGCCAATTCCTTAAAAACCCAGAATTGGAACGGTAACCATTTCAAGAGACGTGAACAAATGCATCTACGGAGGCTTCAATCAAATCGGCCCAAACGAAGCTCAGATACCCATGTGAAAAAGCTTGTATCTTTCCGAAACCAAACAACCAAAAATGAAGATGCAGCTACAGAGACCTGGGTTTTGAAGAAGCAATGGTGGAAATGTTGATTTATTGGGGTGGTGGGGGGTGGTGTGAACTTTTGATTTATATTTCTACTGTCTTTTTCTTTTTATATATGTAGTTTTTTTGGTTTTGACTACTCTCCCTCTCCTTCTCCCTCTCCCTCTCCCTCTCCCTCTCTCTCTCCCTTGTTCTGAGCTCTCTTCTGTGTAGTTTTTGTGTAATGTGTTTAGTTACCACAAATGTTTTCTTGGTTTGGAAAGGAAATGCGCCAACTTGGCTCCGAACCTCGGAGGAGGCTAGGATTCTGACGGTTTGTGTTTGATGTCCAGGTGACAAACCGGTCTAATTTTATCAATCCCCTTCCTTATTTCTATTCTGATATCGAATGACAACCGTCCCAAGAACTCAGCAACACTTTAGGAAACTGCTTAATTTCTTCTTTTTTGCTGATTTTTTTCTTTTATATATATATATATATAATGGCAACTAATTTTTAGGCCTGAAAAAAAGTACAAAAAAATCGTATCTGATTTAAAACATTATTATCTATATTCATTTAAATTGAATCAAATTTAAATATATTCATATTTGTTTGATAAAATAAAACAGTTTGGTATGATGAAATACGCCAGTTTATTCAAAAAACAATTATCATATATTTATACATATGAATATTAAAGCTTCGGAATTTTGTGTCTCATCAATCTTAAATTTAGTTGATTTTTTTTCTTTCAATAATCTGATTAGCATCAAATATTACTTTTCTATATGATATCCGAATAATATTTAAATCCAATTGGGCATAATAATATTCCCAATTCAATCAATTTATATGTTATTAATTTTCACAGCAAATGAACCCCAAGATATAAGTTTTTCCATTCATATAAGCTTATTTAATGACACCGATCATATATGTGTGTATATATATATAAAGCGTGACTATTCCGGATTTGCTTGGTTTCAAATAAATGAGGTTATTATTATAATTTTCTTTTCCGTTGAGTTTGGTCGTCAACGCATATTATTTTGTCTGAGTTTCACTTGCGAGCATTCTTAAGCTTCAAGTTAATTTCAAATCATCACTTTTACTTTCACATTACATTTTGTCTTTGCTTTTACTTTCAGATTCAGAAATGCAAAAAATGGCGGTTAAGGCACATTTGTTTAGAATAACTAATAGAAGGAAATTAAACCAATTGGCTTACACTTTTTTCTTTACATTCATGCATTAAAAAAATTATTAAAAAAAACACTTTAACGACAGAGAACTGTCCAACTAGAACACCACGTTGGCATTGTGTTTTGGACAAAGGGGTAGGTGCGCTGTCCAAACTCAATCTAGCACAGGGTTGAGCCCACCGACCAACACCTAAAGGCCCACCAAAAGCAAAAGCTTTCTCATATACCAAAAAGAAAAAAATGAAGAGAGAGAGAGAGAAGATGGATTATTTATGGATGTTTTTGATAAATGAAAATGCAATAATGAGAGATGGCCTTCCTTTGTTGCTTACGTAAGTTACTCTCACAACTGCGTTGTCAATAATAGGAAAGCAGAGACGAGCATGAAGACTGGGATTGACTTTGGAGCCACTCGAGGAGACTCATCTACATCGTTACTCATACTTAGTCCAGGTTTGCAGTGAGGAAGATTAATAAAACTCATGCCCAGGCATCTGATGTCAGTAATTGTTGTCCCTCTCCATTCCAAAGTTGCTTTCTGATGCACTGTGCTAGTGTCTGATGTTCGAGTGGCACGAAAACTCCTTTGTCTGTTTACTGTCTCATAGTCCATAGAACATCTGTATTGGTCGGGTAAGGAGAATATATATATATATAGAGAGAGAGAGAGAGAAGGGAACACAAGGACAACCCAATATTTATCACTGTGTAATGAAAATTTATCATTTTTGCAGCATAGTATCCATATAATGACGTGGTAATTGATCGATGTCATTATATCTGATATACGTTAAAGCACCTACACTAATATAAAAATAAAATAATTAGTTAAAATTATATTTAGATCATAATATTTTAAATAATAAAACATTATTTATTTATTTATTAACTATTATTTTTTTCAATATATCTTAACTTATATTCATCCTCAAATCCCTAATCCATTTCATTTGGTATTATCGACTTATACCACACACACAGTAGTCGAAGCGGGAATTTTTATGTATTGTTATCTCTGATTTATATTGGGTTTCTTTTGATCCTGGGTTTTTATGGGTTTTGATTTTGGGGATATGGGTTTTTGACTTCGTGGTGCAAATTGTGTTTTTAAGTCTCCAATCGCAATCCCCCAAGCATCTTACCATGTCCATCTCAACGGCGACGACATGGGAAGGGAGGGGTAGCTGCAACATGGGCGACGCAGGAAGGGAGGGAGAGGGTGGCGGTGAGGGTGACGTGGGAAGGGAGGGACAGCAGTGCCGTGGGCGATGCGGGTGGGGTGGGGAGGTTGTCAACTCGATTATTCTAGTAGATGCTCCAAGTAAGTCATATAGATCAGGGCATATGTAGACTAATTTTATCCTGTCTTGAGTTCAACAGAAAAATAGTTTTAATTTTCAATCAGTTTGTGTAAGGAGGACTAAGTCTCATCTTCATAGTCAAGTCCTCGACGAGCGCCGTACTCCCGCATTTAATCGGATCAGTATGTTTGAACTCCGAAGGACTCCATCGATCTCTCGCATGAAATACCGTGTAGCTTATCACGTTCGCATCAGCTAAGCTTTCCGCCTTGTCCCTCCTCAAGTAGTATGCACCTACATCACTTGGGAAACACCCGCCAGCACCACGCTGTTCAGGGCGTGACATCTGGCATTGAACTCATCAAATATTTGTTAAAATTATATGTGTCTAAATCTTAATTACATGTGGCTATAAAATATTCTCGAAGTTTGGTATTTAATAAAGTTTTTAGTCATGACATAAATTTTAAATTGAATTTGTGACTAATATTATTTTATGTAGACAAATTTATTAAAACAGTTTACTCCACTGTAAGTGTTTTTAGACTAACCCTTTACTTGGGAACGGATGGAAAAGGTATGGAAAAAATTTCGGTGAAAAGAATAGTTGTTTGGTTGGAGTGGAAAAGAGATAGAAAATGTATTTTTTTAATGTAAATAGAATTAGAAAAAAATATAATAATATGAAATACCAATTAAACCTGAGATTTGATTGTTAAAAATATAAGGGCAATTATGAAAATATGTTACTTTTTCATACCATTTCACGCCATTTGGCTATTGAAAATAATGCACATCTTCCAATGCATGTTTTCCACCACCTGATGCACTTTCCATGACATTTCTACCTCTACCAAGCAATTCTATAGCAACCAACCTACTTTCCACACCTCCCCACAAAATCAACCTACTTTCCACACCTCCCCCACAATTCTATAGCAACCAAGCAAGCAAGGCCTAAGTGCTATTTGGTTGTCATCCTTTATGCTTTCTCTTTTTTAAATAAGTTGTGTGAATAAGTGCCTTGATTAATAAAAATTTACATTGAAAAGTCTAAAAATATGATTGTTATTTTCAGCCTATATAATTTATCTCATCTCAAAAACCAATAATAAGTAAATACTTTCGTATGCTATGAAATAATATTCCATTGAAAACAATGAAAAAATCAATCATTTTTAAAAGCAATTAATTTTCATAATCATTTAATTGATATCATTGAATAATTAAATATAGAACATAATAAATTTCTTATACATTAAATATCATGAAATGAAATTTGAAATTTATAAAATATTAAATTTCTAGATTCAAATGAATAGTTATATTTTATGATCACGAAATTTAATACTCAATAAATATTCAAATCTGTACCTTTTTAAAAAAATTCATTTCAATTAATGTATCATAAAATTTTGAACCAAATTTTCACGATGGGGAGCCTATGTTTTTAGGGTATCCATTTATATTATCAATATAAACCGCTAAAACAAAAGGCAAGGAGACATCATTTCTTCATGTGCTGAAGTAGGAAGTCATGAGTCAAGTCTGGTGTCCCATTCATGCCATTTCCTTTGAAAGCCATTAACACCTTTTGACCATCCAAAAAAAAAGTATGGAGGGGGCTTAAAGGGAAGTCATTTTCGTTTCCCAATCACTCATTATTTTGAAAAGCAAAGGGTGCTTTTCACTCATGAATCCTCCGGAAAACAGATATTACATGGCCAACAGTTTGGAGATATCATCATGGAGAATGAAAAGCATGATGTTAGAGTTCAACCACTCCTTCCTTCGTGTTCCTTTTCTATTTCCTTTTTCTTTTTCTTGGTTTCATCAACACCAAAGTAATGTTCTTCTTTTATATGTGCAGCCCATATGTTTTGGTTCATGCATCGGGCCTAAAGTTTTAAGTCACTATAGTGCATGCTCAATGACAATGATTTGACGGCAATATATTTTCTTCTGCCTATTTAGGAAGATATATAAATTTTTGGATATTGGAGAGTGCATTAAAGCATTTGAGTTGACAGACTTAATTAACGCATGGATGCATGTCATAATAACTCGAGGGACTTTACGCCCAAAGACCCAGGATTATATATGTTGGGGATACAGATAATAGAGAAAGCGTTAATATAATCATGAAATTTAAATGTTTTCTTTTTGGATACCTTAGATAGCTTAATAAAGGGGTAAGGGTACTTAACATCAAAACGGATTGAATAATATTATATATATTTATATTGTACAAGTAAATTATACATAAATATTTTTATATTAATATACATTTTAAAAAAATCATACCAATCAAACGGTGGGAGAAGTATTTCTAAATATGCAAATTACTTATACAATATATAGAGTTATAACAATTTGATATACTAACTTTAATGAAACAATAAAGTTAAAAATATTAAAATAATATCATTTTAATTATAGTTTAATTTTCTTATTTCTTTTCTATTGTAAAAACTTTCTATTGATTCTTGTTGTAACAGACGGCATTTTTTCCCCTCACTTGTCGTTTTTCGTTTACCGATGCATTATTGGCTGTAAACGGCTTAATCAGGAAAAAAATAGAAAAATATAACTCCCTCATTTTTTGCCTATCTTTGAAGTTAACACTGTGCTCCTCTGCCGCAAATGAAACTTCCACCGCCTACCTTGGGGTGTTACCGAACTTAACTGAAACCTCTTTCTTCTTCAAGTTCGTTTTGGAGTAATATAGGAGAAACTAGATGCAAATCTCTTCTCTGAGGCTTTATACATGTGATTTTTAGGGGCAGGCTACATCGACACAGTCTAGATTGACAAACAGATGTAGAAACGAGTAGTGTAGTGAAGTTCCTCGATGAATACAGTAGTTGCAACACAACAAAGATGCAGGTTAGGGTTCCACAGTGTGGTGTGGCAATAAAATCCACTTGCAATGCTTTATTCACTAGATGATTGAAACCAATATGATCTCCACATGGTGGCAGCTTAATTTTGTAGGTGTGAGTTTTAGTCTATGATGCGGTTTGATGGGTAACAAATGAGAGATACCAAAGAAGTTAATATGATGGAACATGCCCAAATTATTATAACGCGTTTTAAAGTCATATGGACTAATATAGTGATCTTAGAACGAATAATATCATGACATATGGGCAAACTTGCACTTTAACCTTACTAACACTAATCAACTCTTCTCCTTCTCTTCAATTTTGAGGAAATCCAACTCCATGGATTGGCAACCTTCTTATCGCTATAGGTGCTCTTGCACAATCCCTGAAACCACAAATTTTTTATTCCCAATTTTTGTTTTTTTGTTTTTAAATCAACTTTACAAATCTGTTATGTAATGTATACCTCTATCTCCTTGTTCCTGATTAAGGTACAAGAAGCCTAAAACCAATTTCCTAAAAAGGTTATCCATAAAAAGATAATCCATGTGCAAGGCTATTAAAAAAAGTTAGAAATCTATTTGTGACATTATGAATCTTAGCACCATTAAGTTCTAATTTATTTAGAAATTAAAAGCATCCAATGAGATGTATTTTTGAATGTTGTTGATTTCAATCGAAAACTCTTTTGTATTATCTTTTGCTTTGTGTTTTAACTATTTACTGTTTTATTAGTGTATGTATGTGTATTTAAAGATTATCATGTGAAAATTAAATGATTGTAACTAAGTTGATAATTTATAGAAATGGAAGGACATTGAAAATAACTTTTTATAAAAAAAATCCTATAATTTTTTTTTGTATTTTATTTGATACGTAAATTTTTGAATAGCTGTAATAAGTAAAAAATAGTTATTTAAGGCACAAAGATTGCACCTTACATGGGTGCAAGGGAAAAAATTGCACGTGCTTAAGGAAAACAAAAAGTACATTTTTATAAAATTTTATAAAATATACTAATAAAATAAATAAATTAATTTAAACATAAATAAATAAATATTATCAGTTATAACAAAATATTCTGAAATTATTATCATCCACTAAAAAACAAACATATAGTATCTCATACACATGATATATTATATGAACCACAAAAAAGAAATCTATATATTTCATTTTAATTTCTTATATAATAATATACATCTTATCTTATACACATATTACACCCGTAGCAAACCGAAAAATAAACATTGTCATACATATACTAAATGAACATAAAAAAAATCTTATGGCAGAGAGTAGGGAGCAGGCTAAAAAAAGTTACGAGTACAGCCATATAATTTGCATCGACTTGAATGAAAAGAAGAAACATGACACTGAAGCGATGCTATCACCGGAAGAGGATAGAGTAAATATGAAAGAGAGAGAAGAAGAACATAAAGAGTAATAAAGTTAGATCTCATAAAAATTTTAAAATAAAATAAAATACGATAGACTTACACAATAAAATAATAAAAAATATGATCCCACCTGATGAGAACCAATATGATTGTGTGTGTACAGGAAGACCCGAAAGCCTGCAACATGGTTGATATCCCATAATTTTTTTTTAAATGTTTTGTATTTTAAATTTTAAATTCAATCTTATCAGAAAATTTAAATGTTTTTATTTTATTATTTAAGTCCACTTCAAACTATTTTTAAAAAATTTTTTAACACCCAATTTAAAAAAATATATTTCTTTAAAAGGATGTCTCGTCAAATAAAAATTATTTGTAAATTGCAATAAAACAAAAAAAATCCTATGCTCATTTGAAAATCTAACCTGGGTTCTTAGGGATGGCTACGGGACAAGTTTGAGACATGTCACTTCTATTTTGAATATATTCCGTCTAAGAAAATTATATCCAAACTCGTTCTGATTTTGATTACGCTGACCTGAAATTTGTCACAATAGAATCAAATCGGATACTCGATAAATTTACTATATTACCTTATATATACGAGTTTGGAACAGATCATTCATATCTATTCTGAATCTGTTAAATTAAATTGGTATGATTAAATTTTTTTAAAATAATAATATTAATCCTAATAATATTAATTTAATTTGGTGTAGAAATCGTATTTGATGTAATTTATTTGGCACCAAGCGTTTACACTCCCACTGTCCACAAGATTGAGGGAGGACGGGGAAGAAGACGAGCATTAGCACGAGAAACAGGAGGGGATTTGATTTCTGAGTAAGTAAGGTGAATTATATTTTCAGAAGCAGGGTGACGCTTCAATTAACTTATCATGAAGTTATTCAAAAGTAATTGGAGAATCACAGGCTCGTATAGAGAGAGACGAGAGGTATATATTATCTGCTTACAACTTGAAGGGTGAGATCTTCATCAATCGCCTCGATTTGATTATCGGACCCAGTCCGCTAACCCACCACTCGAGAGTGGCTTTCAACCTCAACTGTTGGGCCTAAAATCCGCCAGCCGTCTTCCAAGGACTCTTCAGGTCAGAGCTCCGTCTCTCTTGCTCGCCCACACGCCAACTGTTCGACGAAATGCCCGAATGAAGGAACATAATCGATCATTACTCCTTTTCATTTCTTACTGCAATCATTTCACTGTTCAAGTCACTCTTCGCCTTTATATTATATTCGTTGAATATGATAATTTCAGATATGAAGTTATAAAAAAACACGACTACTTCTATTGTTGATAAATGCAGTGTTTTTTTTTTCTCAAAATAATAATAATAAAAGCTATTGACAGGACTATTTTTGGGTCTTGTTATATAATTCTTGTTTGTTTCATATATAGTAAATAAATTAGCAGTACGAACTCGTATTCCTTTTCTATAGTAGTCCCATGGAATGGGATTTCCTTTCTATTGTCTATACCATTGTTGTTTTAGAATTTCTAGGATTTCATCGGTGTCCGTCTAAAGGTTACATCATGCCCCAATCAAACCTGTATTTTCCATTCGGTTTGTTAATTTTTGCTGGGCTTACTGATAAAAACAAAAATAAAATTTTAATAGTAAAGATGGTTTGTTGCATAAAGATTTTTTTTTTCCGAGAGAGATGACCCATTTAGGAAATAACAGATTAAACCCTTTTAATTATTTGTATTTCTTTTAACAAATGCCATTTTTGGGGTTTTTGTACTCTAAATTATTCATGTTCCAAAGAAACTAGATTTTTAACTCATTACTTATTGTAAATTTTAATGTTTCACACGTGGTGGTGGTAGGAGCTAGTAAGAGATGCAAAAAAGCATACTTGCAGCGTTTTCTCCTCTGAAGTATCCAAATGATTTTTTCATATCCCTTAGAACGTTTACCTTGGGGGCTGGAGATTTGGCAGATGATCCTCCGTATGTGGATGTACCTATGCCTCCAAGAAACAAGTCTGAACGGAAGCCATATCCAACACCCATGAATGTTTTGATTAGAAGGGCCAAGGAAGAGAGGGAAGCGAGGAAGGCCCAACCATGTAGGATGCTTGAAGAAGCCCCTGACAATGGTCTCCTGGTTCCTGAACTTGTCAAGGTAGCTCACCGTGTTTATCGAGCCCGAGAATCACTCCTTATGGGCCTCGCCAAACTCATCCAGTTTACTCCTCTTCAGCGTTGCAGGTACTAACTCTATCGCTCCTTACTACTTGTTGCTTCTGTCACAGTTTAGTTAGCTTGTGAAGATTGAAGATAAAGAGAATTATGTAAGAGGTGAACAACTGATCATAAATATGGTAGAGTAGAGCTTTCACGACTGTTTTGGAAAAAATTGTTTGGTTTGTTTGAGACGTCCTTAAATGCAGGTCCTGGTTTTCAGATTTCTAATATGTTCCGGAGTCGGCAGTCTCCAAGAAACAAATAAACATCATAGTATTTTAGGCAAAAAAAAAAAAAAAAGCCATGGATATAGAGAACCAAAAATGTATGAGACTTAACAAACTTTGCTAAAAAAAAATACCACTGGGTCGGATATAAAACTTCCATGGACGCAGTCTGGGGTTCCTGAAACAAAACTGCTAAAATGCAATATAAGCAGACACTAATTGTTGGGGAACTAGACACTAAGGAAAATTGTATGAGTTTGGAGATAAGGAACAGTATTGCTATTATGTATGTGAACAGATTGCAGTAGTATCAAAGAGGAATGGTTTTCCTGGATGCAGAAGGTAAGGTATAGAAAAGCATCAGCAATAAAGTTGATCGGACTGGCAGCAAAGGAAGAATTAGATGCATCAACAGATAGGATAAATCGGAGAATATGCAAAGAAAGGAACTTTAAAATGGAGTGAGATAGAGATTGGATTGCCTTTACTGGGATTTAATTCTGTTGAATCTATGAGAAAAAAAATCCAGAACTAGGCGGAGGCCAATGATCCCCAAGTTAGAGTATAATCTCTTCTGTGACCTCAGGAGCCAAGAACTGCATTGTGTTGTATTTAGGCTTCCCTTCCTTCTTAACAAGTTGAAGACGTTATTGGCCTAAAGCTTCGAGCTATTGTTTTTCTCAGTTTGTTATCTGGGTGTTACATATTTTGTTTTTTAAGGTTTTCATTTATGCTACTAACTTGATGCTCCGGTATTAAAATTATGTATTTCATATATGTCATCCAGCTTCTAAATTCTTTAAAATTTGAATAGTATTTGTCCATATCATTGTGAGTGTGCTGAGTCTCTTAGGATTCTGAATCTTTTCTTATTTGTGTATTTACATGCTTGGACATTCTTCCATCTGTTAGGAACTGTGTAATCTGTGTCTCTGGCTTTTTAATGCACATTCTTCATAAATAATTGTGCTATGTACAGTGCAAGACTTGCCTTAATACTGATCACATATTGCTTAAAAGGTTTGAAGAAAAGTGCCAACCAAAACTGCTTTTATGGGGCAGCACAATATTTAAACTAAATAGGAGGGCACCTATGAGTGAATTGGAGACTGGTGGTTTGGTTGGAAGAAAAGCAGGAATTTGTGTTGAGAAATTGAAAGAGAATATATAGGTTCCATTGGAAGGAAAGAGCAGAGAAACTGGATAGCAAGTTTGGCAGACTGAGAGGATCAAAATAAAAGAGGAATACGCCAAAATGATCAAACTGGGCATGATTAACAGTTCTCAATTTGTTGATGTCACATGATCCATTTTATATTATTTCAGTCATTGGTGTAAAAATTGATTTAGCAAGTTCTCTTCTGTTTTTTATCGCTTGATTGATCTTCTAATTTTTCTGAGGTTTCCCTTTTTTAGTTTTTGCTATGAAGTTCACATTGGCCATTTGGGTCATGAAATCAAGACCTGTACGGGCCCAAACTGTGGCTCTCGCAATGATACACATGTCTGGAGAAGTGGTGGAGTTCAAAATGCAATTTATTTCCCCAAATGTTTCCATCTCTTTGATCGTGTCGGAAAGCCAAGAGTTGGGCACAAGGAAAGGCATAGCGTACCACGCATACCGGCCATTGTGGAGCTCTGTATACAGGCTGGTTTGGAACTTGAAAAGTACCCTGCGAGGAGACGAACAAAACCAGTGTATTGTATTGATGGAAGAATTGTAGATTTTGAGTTGGCGGCAGGAAAGGATGGCATAAAAAATACACTCACTGAGGATATTAATATTGCTTATTCTGATGATGAGACCGCAAATGAAGATACATGCAAAGGCCCTGACATGGAAACCCTTCTCAAAAACCTGGCAGTATCAAACACCTGGCAGGATGGAGACTGCTTGAGGGCAGTAAGCATCAGAACACTAGATTTATGGCTTGAAATGATTTCAGGAGTGAAGAAGCTGATGGAAAAGTATAACGTGATTACCTGTGGATATTGCCCGGAGGTTCAGGTTGGTCCAAAGGGACACAAGGTAAGAATGTGCAGGGCATCAAAGCACCAGTCCCGTGATGGCCTTCATGCTTGGCAGGAAGGTACTATAGATGATATCATCGGTCCCAAATATGTTTGGCACGTAGAGGATCCAAAAGGGCCACCTCTGGCTAACAGCCTGAGGAGGTATTATGGTAAGGTTCCTGCTGCAGTGGAGCTATGCGTGCAGGCTGGTGCACCTGTTCCAGATGAGTACAAGAGCATGATGAGACAAAATGTGGTTTCTCCCAATCGCGATGAAGCTGATCTTGTTGCCTAAGAGGGCGTTTCTTTTTGCGGGAGATGTCATGTTGCTTGAAAGTTGTTTCTTCTTACAGATGGATGACTTGACAATTGACATGCTTCGGTACTACGGTCAATGACTTAATTTATCCTTGTCCTTTGTTATGTGTAAAAAACGTGAGCTAGAGACACAGAGAGAGGGAGAGAGAGCCAGAGAGGTGTGGACTGTGGAGAGAAATTCAAAAATATGTATGTGGTCGTAGCCCACTTATTGGGACACCAGGCAGCCCTAAGTGATGCAGGCACTTGCAGGCATTGTGCCATAGTGACAGGGTCCTGCACCCTATGGGGCAGGCGCCTTGCTCAACCCTACAGAGCTTCTGTAGATTAATTTTTGGTTTAGAATAGGCAATAGGGCTCAAAAGTTTTGTCCTTCTTTGGGTTTCTTTTGAATTTAATCTGCTGATGTGTCAGTAAAAAATTAATTTGTTATTTATTTGATAATATTACTTATTTATTATCGTGTGTCATCTTAGAAAACAGAAATATCATTGAAAAATGTGTTATCAAGACTTGACCTTTCAATGATATTTTTGTTTTTAACGTGGTAGAATGACACATAAACACAATAATAATAATAATATTATTATCAAATAAGTTTTAAATTAAATTTTATTTTATTTTTTAATGACACGTTAGATGATGGATTTTGTAGTATCATGTCAGATTCCAACATCATATTTAAGGGTAATAACTTTTAATGATTCAAATGGGAAAAAAAAAAAACATAGTTCGGGGAATTATTCTTAAGTGACTGTAGACATGATCTATCGTATTGCCGTCTTCATGGTTGCTTTGCTTTACTGGAAACCAGTACTGCACACATGGGTGGGACAGTGGACGGAAAAAAATATCTGACGAGTTTCGAAGCTTTGGGTAAAATAAAAATAATTGACACGTTTAAGGATAAATACTATTGGTGGTGGACAGTAGTGTAGTTTTAAGGTTGGTTTGCTGTGGTCAGTTTGCAGGGCTGCCAGAAAGTGCAGTCCAGTGGAGGCTGGGTTGGGGTGCACTGTCACTGTATAGGGAGAGAGAGGAGGTTGGTTGAAGTGGTGCGTGGGTGCAGGCTGTGATGGATGGCTTGGGTGAGGATATGGTGCGCCTTGGCGTTGGTTGAGCAGTGCCCTGTGGAGGACAGTGGTTGCGCTGGAGCTAGGCTGCCAAGTTTGGTGTGGTGAGTAGTGATGGAGAGAGGTGGTTGCTGGCAGCTGAGTGGTCATGGTCTTGATAGCATTAGTGTTACGCTTATATGTTGCTCTATTTAGTCATAATTTTGTTTTTTTTTATATGCGCATTTCTATTTTTTTCCAGCATGAAATTAAATTAAATTAAATCAAATCAAAATCAGCTTTAATTTTAATAAAATAATATCAACTATATAAATTAAGACATAATTAGAATTGGAATGTCTGATAATCTTGATCTGAGGTAGCATGTGTAATATTTTGTAGCGCATGAGGTGCAACGTCGTCGCCGGTCCTGTTTTCTTCTTTTAAGTGTTTGCCCAACTCTAGTGCTCAAGTCAAGTGCAGCGCTGAACTCCACGTTGTCGCGAGTGACCAGGGAACCAATTACATTTCAAGAGAAGAAAGCAGGCCGCCGATTGGAATTGGAAAAAAGTTATACTCTACATATGCCAGATTAACTTATTTTCGAAATAAGTTAATTCAAACGACTCGTCGACGTCGTCACTGTTTATGTTAATTTTGCCATGCAATCAGGTCTGTGTTTTATGTAGTGAGTGAATTGATCTATTTTATTATTATTTTTTGTAAGAGTTATTTAGTCAAATCAAAATAAATAGTATAAATATTACATAAAAGTAAGTGTGTTAATTCATGGATGTAACATCACTCTAAAAACAGGGATTAAACATGCAATATGAGGAATTGAAAGCCATGGTGAGCTATAGGTTGTAGCATAGGAAAAAAAATTAAAATTTTAAATATCCTATCACACTTTGCATCCTTCGTAAAATTCTAAAATTTCTGAAAGCATTTTCTTTTCATGAAATAAATAAAAAATAGATCACGTCATTTACTATTAGGTAAAAATATTTTAAATTAAATTTTAGATTTATGATTGCATTATTCGGCTTCTTCCCTCTCACACCACACTGTTGCTCCTTCTAGAGAGAATGTCATTCTCCTTATTTTGTCCTCTCTTATTCTTCTTGTTATTATATATTATGATAATATCATGATGATTAAGTTTTTCAATGAAATTTTATATATATATATATATAAACCTGCAAAGGTAAGTTGTGTGATCAATTTAATTGCAATGAAATAATTGGTGTGATATTGTAGTTGATGACCATTTAAATGAAATTTCAATATCGATCTTGAAATCAAATGGTCAAAATCAAACATGCTTACTTTTAGATGGTTGATTAGTTTTGTAAGTTAGCCCCTAGCCCCCCTCGCTCTCTCTCTCTAATATATCGAATATAAATGATTGCTTTATACATTTGTTATGTAGGTTAAGTGTTCAAATTGAATTTTTTATACAACTTTTTATGTTTATTTGCTTAATTTGATCACAACCATGGACGGATTAGGGGGATATGGGTCATACTCTCCCCTCTTCCCCATACATACATACATACATGCATATATATATCATAAAATTATAAATTTTAATAGCAGTTAAATATATATAGCTATATATATAAAAATATAATTATAATTATATATATTATATATTTAAAATTAAATTTAATTGATAATATAATTTATTATCAAAACACACATACATATACATATATATAACCTAAACCTTCTACAGTTCCCCTTCAAATTGTTATTTTATATGTCTGCGTGAATATATGTTCGTATAACAAATATATATTATAATATATATATTATAATATATATATATATATATGCATATGCTTTTTAAGAAATGTTTACAAAATAACTCATATTATTATTATTAGTATTATTTTAAATCATTCCTGCACACAATATCCATACAATAGATTTTTCCTTATAACTAAGAATATTTGAATATTTGTAAACAACAGTAATAACGGGAAGTGAGTGGCTTGGGCCGCAAAAATAAATAAATAAATGATCGTCGCGCTCTTCTTCCCTCTCTCCACTCCAGAGGCCCTCTCTGGTTCGATTCTTCATCTCTCAAGTCTCAAGGCAAGGTGCGTAATCGAGGTGGTTTCAGGTGAGCCCAATTAATTTTCCGCTATTTTCTAATAGTTTTTCTTTTTGAAGCTGTATAATCTTCGTTTAGCGATCTGTAATTTTATTGTTGTTTGAGGGGATGGTTTTGACATTGTTTTTGCTGTCTTTCTGTCCGTTGGTTATTCGGCGTTTGTTTTCTATGTTGGTGCAGATCAGTGATAATGAGTAATTTAATTTATTTCTTTTGTTTTCCTTTTAGGGTTTGTGATAATTGTTTGGCTCATTTTAGTAAAGCTAGGGCATAAACTGCAGATTAGTAAGTCCTGGCATTTATATGGTTTCATTTGATTTGATAACAGTTTTGGTAATTGCTTATTGAGTGCAAAGAAGGGAATGGGAAGAAGAGAGAAACTAGAGGTGACTCGAAATCACCATAGGAAGGTAGGATCTAGGAATAAGGGTTCGGATGATTCCGATGCGGATTACGTGGTAGAAGATGATGATGTTCCTGAGGAAGAAGGGCTATACGGTTTGGATGAATATGTGTCTGATTCTTCAGAAGATAGCTTCAGCAGATTCGATGAGGATGGGGATGAGGATGAGGAGGATACAAGGGTGGTTAGATCAATGCCACGAAGGGGTTCGTTGGCGTGCAAGCCGAAGAGAGCTGGGGTCAAAACATTGCGGAAGAGAAAAGGGATTGCATATGAAGAGGAAGACGAGGATTATGATTACAATGATGAGTACTGCTCTGATTCATCATCAGAAGGAAGTTTTGCTAAATTCAACGAAGTGGATGATGATGAGGATGAGGATGCTATAAAAAGTGCTAGATCTAGGCGTCAAACAGGGTCCTTGGTACAGAAACGAATTGGGGTTAAACCATCACGAAAGAGAAAACGGATTTCGTATGAAGAGGGAGATGGGGATTATGATGATGATGATGAGGAATTTACACCTGATGATGAATTTGAATCCCAAGACGAGGAAGAAGAGCTTCCGGTTATTAAGAAGAAGAAGAAGGCTAGGAAGAGAAGTTCTACCAGAAGGAGAAAAGGGACGAGCAATTTTAGTCTTTTGAAGATGCATTCCAGAAAGAAAGGAAGAACAAGTACAAATCAATGGTTGTGGAGGAAAGCAACCTGTAACAACAATGTCGAAATTAAAGGCAGAAATTCAACAGCAAGGGTAAAGATTAAGAAACCCTCAAATGGGAAACGGAGATACACTGCAAGATCAGATTCAGATTTCATGAGTTCTGCTTCATCAGATTTTGAGTTCACTATATCTGAAGAAGAGAGAGAGCAGGTGAGAGAAGCTGGGGAATTTTGCGGAGTTGTTAATTGCCTCAGGAGTTCATCTTCTTTACAGAGAAGTCAGGAAGATGAGATATTAGCATGCCCACAAAGAAAATCATTATTAGGGGGAAAGGGAAAGGAGAAGGTGGAAGATCCAAAGAATGAAGACGGGAAAAAGCTGTGTGGTATTTGTTTCTCAGAAGAAGGGAAAAGGACAGTGCGAGGAATGTTGAATTGTTGCAATCATTACTTCTGTTTTGCCTGCATAATGGAGTGGTCAATGGTGGAATCTCGTTGCCCTCTATGTAAGCAGAGGTTTGCTACTATTAGCAAGCTGACCAAGCTGAACGCGGGAGTCGATTTGCGAAATGTGGTGATCCAAGTCCCCAAACGCGACCAGGTATAAGATCTTTTTATTTCTTTTCATCAATCCTATAGAGGGGTTGGATTTTCTGTTTTTGGGTAAATTTTGCTTATAAACTCTTATGCAGGTCTACCAACCATCAGAGGAAGAACTACGGAGTTATCTTGATCCTTATGAACATATGATTTGCACAGAATGTTCTGGAGATGGGGATGACAACCTCATGCTATTGTGTGACATCTGCGATTCACCAGCTCACACTTATTGTGTTGGGCTTGGGAGAGAAGTACCTGAAGGAGATTGGTATTGTGAAGGATGTAGGCCTGTTGGTGGTCTTGAATCCTCAGATTTCGAAGCTCAAAGTCCTCATCTTAACCTGAGAACACTGCCTGTTGAGGTAATGAGGGAAAGTCTAGAAGCTATTTCTTCTCCCTCACCGCGTACGCCATTTTCTCATGGCACTGCCCTGCCCAACTCTTCTGCATATAGGGATGTTCAACCTTTTTCTTCCGTATCTGGTGCTGGACCATCAACTGTATCAGGCAGGCGGTGGTTACAACATCAAATAAACCGTCTGCTTAGTAGTAACAGGATGAGCCAAACGGCTGTCAGAACCAATGATATTCTGGAAGCAAACACTACAAGCGATCTCTCAAATTCTCAAAGCCAGGATCGCAGTGAACCAACATTTCAATGTGCAAGGACTCCAGAAATAGGGACATCCCAGCACGCTTATTTTGATGAACAAATACAGGACACCCCATCTCCTTTCTCGCCCAATAGGGATCTTTTAACTGGTAGAGTGGGACTTTTCAGGAGACAACTTGCTCCGGATCCCAGCCGTGCAGCCACTAATGGTTCTGTAAACAGGACATCGCTGGCTGACCTTTCGTTGGATAATTCAATTTCTGGGTCCCAGCCCCTTAACGAGTGGACCAGGAGAGGAAGCTTTGGGTCCTTAAGTGGTTTGTCCCCTCGTTCTGTTACAGAACGAAGCCAGTCTCACGCACCAAAGGAACAATTCCAGACAATGGTTGAAAACCATTTGAAAATCTTATCCAGAAATGTTGACCTGGGTATGGTAACTGTTTGCCTATCTTCTAACTAATATGGCATTTTCAGTCATTATAGTTGTCAGGTTGGGTAGGGCCTTTTTGTTTCGCAGTATGAACACAATCTTTTTGCATGTCACAATAAAATTAGTACGTCTTGGTGTGTGAGGATTAGTGTTATGTTACTGTGCAGTTTGTACCTGAGATGGAGTTATCATAGGGATAGTATCCTTGTGCCACAAATAGTGCGTTATTTTGACAGACAGCATGCATGTTAACAGTACAGACTTTTAATACTTCATTTGGCGACTAGGGAATCTGAAAAGGGAAAAGTCTTAGACGAATGAAATCACCCCAGGTTTGCTTTCAAGAGAAAATAGAAAGTGACATACGAGATTTTAGTTAATTTTTTGTTGTTTTTGGGAAATAAAGGCATGAAGTAGGATGAGAGTTTGTTTTCTTTCATCTTTTGCCTTATGGTTTCCTTCTCTCCAAATACTAGACTAAGCCTCAGTCGGGACAGTCCTGAAGTATTTATTGGTCTTTTTAAAATATTTCCTGGAAATATTTCTCTACCATACCATACGGCTGCTTAAACGTTTCATATCACTCTGTTTTTGCAGGCCACAATACATTCAAGGATGTCGCAAGGAGGTCCATGCACACTGTATTTGCCGCCTGTGGGCTTGAACAAAAAACTAGTGATTTCTGCCCCGTGCATCCTCCGTCCGTCTGTTCCCACATTGAAATGATGTCCGGCGGGCACACGAGTCTGGTAAAGGGCTGCTGCTCATCTTGTTTCAGTACCTTCGTGAGAAATGTGGTAACACGGATCATGTGGGTGCATCATTCGCATTTTTTTAGTTAACATGTTTAGGTTGGCTAATTGCCAATGTGGATAGTATTCTATTCTTGATCGATCAGATTTGACAGTTGATGGCCGAACAGCTCAAAAAATTATATTTGATTTTACAAATAACTTGATAAAGTTATTTCATAATGTCTCTGGGAAGAAAAAACGTGCCCCTGGCTCAAATCATGCATATTCACACTGCATTACATAGTTTGCATTTCTTACTCGAAATTTCCGAGCCAAGAAAAAGTACGAGACAGGAAAGGAAAGTAAGCACAAAGACCATAGCAAGGCTGATAAGTTTAAGATGCAGGGAAAAACGACTGGAAAGCTTCTTATTACTTTCTATTTTTCTTTTGACTGCATGGCACTAAAATAAAACATCACCGAAGTCTGAAGCACAATTACAACATTCAAATACAGAATACATTACATCTTACATCTTATCAATCCTTTTCGCTCAGATCTCACCACAGACCTGCCATGTAGCAGGGGCTTTGGCCAGTAATTGTAGCTGGCGTCTAAAACCAATCCTCCTCATAATCATACATTGTCAACGAGGATCGTGGACATTAAAAGGCCCTGAACAAACTCACTTCTCCGGGCCTTTTCTTGCTTGTCCTTGGTTGATAGGGGCGGTGATTGGGCATGCCTACTCCAAGACAAAAAGTATTATATAGGAGAGACAACATAAAAGATTTAAGTAAAATTGTTGTACATTCGTAGTGAACTCAAATCGCTACAATATGGCTCTTCGACACATTTACAAGTCCAGTTCTAACACAATCCTACTCTAGAATCAACAAGTTTATCTCAAATTAGGATGGAACTAGGGAGGGCCATTAGTGCAGCCAGATCAGATTATAGAAGCTTTATTGAGTTATGCAATAAGTTCAACTTTTATGCCCCCCGGTTGGCAAACCCACTTAGAAAACCATCCATTGCATACAAACTTAAGAGTAAACATATTATGCTTGTTTTACCACAAGAAACAAGGATGTTTTAATGGTCTGTTGGTAATGATGGAAAGGCGAACGATGATAAATATTGAAAGGTTTTAAACCACTGCTAGTAATACCCCTATAAATGTAAAGCACAGAAATGCAACTAAGAATCAAGTAAAGATGCAGTAGTAACACACCTTTCAGATAAACTCTTCTCAGATCTTTTATTGACAGATACTGTTTCCCGCAAGAAACCCGGCTGAACACTGAGTGAGTCATCTACCATAGGCAGAATAAATGATGACAACAATGGATCAGGTGCTGTATTGGAAGAGGAAAGCATACAGGGCCCCCCATAATGAGATTGCAAATTTCCATCTCGCAGCTCCTTTCTCAATAGAGAAAGTGGCGAATGTGATCCGCCTTTTCGCGATTTTCTCTTGCGTGGAACGTAAGCTCAAACTAAGGAAACTAAAGTATAACATTAAGTAAAAAAACCATGGAAGCATAATAACCCACAACAAATTCCACAACAGGCGCAACTTAATAAAAATACCAACTCATTGGAAAAGGATATCTTAAATAATTTCCCGTGCTGCAAGGTTATATGAGCAACCATATCAGTCCCCACCCTGATTGCACAAATTGGGCACACCTGTAACCATATAAAGATGACACAGAGAAAATTTCCATACTTTTTATCAAAATCTCAGATCAACGAAAGTGAACCTAAAAGTAACCTCCCTAGGAAACCCACTGTCCCATGACATGTCTCTGTTTCAACTTTCAAAGGGAATGGAATGAATCATCAATAATCATTCATTAAAGTCACTCAATCTTGGAATCATGGCTAGCACACACTGAATAAACCAGGAAAAATACAAAATACTTAATACAAATTCACAAAATACAAAAGAATATAAGCAAAATTCACAAAATACTTAATTTCTCTTTTATCATGAGGGAAGGGGTATGTTGAGGCTGAGGCTGTGCAAACGCTTATGGGAAAAATTACGAAATTTTAAATGAATTATTTCAATGTTTGAAGTAAACCTACACTGGGCAAAAATTTAAGTCCTGGCTTCTATAGATTCGGAAATGGTTAACGCTTATCAGTATATAGAAAACAAAACGTACCCCATGTCTGGCCTCTAGAGGATGTTCGTCATCAATATGGCAGCACAATCCCACGACATCAAAATATTCGGAACAGAATGGGCATGGGAACTCCTCTCTCATGTCCTCCTCATCTCCTCCATCTATTTCCTCAAAACCCATGAGCAAATCTATGCCACGGGCACCAAAACCCAATTACAATGATGCCAAAATAAATTAATAATAATAATCCAGAAAAGTAGACGCATAGGCATTGCTAGTGTTCTCAGTATCTTTTCACGTTTCTGTCATTCCCCAATAATAGTAGTCAAATAGGATTTTATTTGTTCCGATAAATAAATAAACAAGCAAACAAACAAACATCCTACATACGAAATTCAAAGTTGGGATTTCTCTGGGTCGGTCGAACTCCATCTGTCAATTGTCAATATGTTCAATTTCAACATCAAAAATCCTTAATTTCTTGCTTTTTCATGAGTTATTCTCTCAGTCACCCGTTGAAAAATATCATTACACGGTTCCGACGTAATCAGTCACAGAGACAGCATTAAAATGACATTTTCACTCGGTTTCCATGGTTTTTGTTTTCTTAGGAACCAAACAGAGGGTAGGGTATAAGTATAACGAGAAGCCTGCAGCTCACCAGATCTCAACTGGAGTGCAGATTTATAGCTCTTCGAGGCAGAAGACAAACGCGCGTTCCACGATCGGGCGTCCATGGCTATAAACTGGAAATCTACCCAAGCTTTGCTAGTTAGATGGGAGCACTCTTCGATGTCAATCTATATCAGGGCTTCGAGGCTTGATCATCAAATCTCCTGTAGAACGAACGATCTTCAACCTCTGAAACCCTCGAAATGACGAACAGGAGGGAGAGACATTGGCGATTGGGGCTGAGATGAGCTGCGCAGCTGGTAATTGGTATCACCCAGAGGGAAGGCTCTAAACTCAACGACGTTACAACTACATTTATTTATTTTTATCATTATTTTACATATATATTTTATTTTATTTTATTTGTGTACTCTCTAATTGTGGGTTGTCACTTGTCAGTGACTCAGTGAGTGTGGCCCCCGATATTGTTTTGTTGGTTTAGGTTTTAATTTTTTAAAAACAGTAATTAAAAAATATATCCTTTTAAAACCTTAGTTGATGATAAGCTTCATAAATGACACCATTTAATATTTAGCGTGAAATAAAATATGTATTAATTGCACATAACAAATTTATAAAATATTATTAATTTATTAAAAAATTAGATGGTTCAATTCAATGATTCACAGCTTACTATAAAGTCTAATGCTTTATTTTTACAATAAGCACCCATTCACAAATGAGTCATTAACATTCTTCTAGTAAATTGTCTCACTGGCTCAACAAAATTAAAATATAGTTAAAGATAGTTAAAATACAAAAACACTCCTACAATGATAGTAAAAAATGAATTGTTGAATATATAAGATAAAAAATGAAATAATATATTTTATTAAAAAACGTGAAATTACAACATGATTATATCAAAAGTTAAAAAAAAAATGGTATGACTAAGAGGCATCAAAATCACACCAAGTTTTGAATGATCTATTAATTGTTTTCCCTAATCATATTATAAAACATTAGTATTAAATTTTATTTCTCTATTTAATTTTATTCTCCATTTTGAGATACCATTCTACCAGAAATCAAAATTCATCAAGCCAAAATCTAAATAAATTATTCTACTTGGGTTGGTTTTCATCCGACTAAATAAAAATAAATTTTATTAGTTTTGAACTTTTAATTCTACATTAATACGGTTTAAGCATTTGCTCACTGGGAATGTACATCTATCCATTCAACATATTCTATTTGCTTGATCCAATTCAAATCCACCCACTATTAGCGAATAAAAATTATATAAATGAGTTAATCATTTGAAATTTTTTATTTTACGGTGGTGGGTTAAATCGGTTGGCGAGTGAAAATGTCCGTGCATGCTATTAACTCGACCCGACACACATTATTATAAAAATAAAGTAAACTTTATCATATATCTATTATATATTAGTTCTTTATCGTTTTTCCCATTGCGAGAAGTGAGAGTTCTATAGTGTGACACATATGATTATGAGTTTGTGATATTGTAATCCATAAATTTGATATTTTTTCTCTAAGTATAGATTTTTAATAAATAAAATAAAATACTTTTGTTTATAATTTTTTTATATTTTATACGTCTTATTTTTTTCAGTGTATGTCATTTAATTATATATCGATAAATGATTGTTAGTATCCGCCTAACCCACCATATCAATGGCTAATATCCGTCAAAAAAATTAATAAATCTATCAATTATTGAAGTTGACAAATTAATTAAAATATAAAAAAATTAATTACATGTTAACGACAATAATTTAACCTTCCACTCAATCTCACTCTTTAACAAAACATTTTAAAACAAAATTATTGTTAACCCATCAGGTGTGCCGTGCGGGTCCCTCTAAACTAATCCACATTTATTAAGTAAAAAATAAAATTTGAATGGTCCAATCCAACAAACAATTCTCGACACAACACAAATGTGGTCGAGTCCCTCCTTCCTCCGAAGCACCGATTCCGGGAAAAACACCGGCACGTGATCACCAGTCAGGTGCACGTGACCCCGCTCTTCTTCTTCCTCCTCCTCCCTCCCCCAGATCTGGTTGGAGGCCTCTCTGCTGGGTGGGTGGGTGGTTTTGGGTAGGTACGTAGGTGCCAGAAGCCCCAGCTCTCATCTCCGATTCCTTCAATGGCGACAAGGAATCGGACGATTCTCTTCAAGAAGCACAGGGACGCGCTTAAGACAGTGAGGGCTCCTGCGCCGTCGTCGTCGGCGTCTCCGCCGTCCAGCTCCGGAGGCCCTGTCATCGAGCTGTCCAGCACCCCGTTTCTCCAACCCAACCGCTCCTATGTACCGTTGAGCACCGATGATCCCGGAAGTTCAACGTACCTGCTCTCTCTCTCCGCCACTCCCTCGCTGTGCGAATTGTTGTTGTTTTGCAATCTTGTTTTCGAGAAAATCGCAGTAATGTCTACGCATCCTTAATTTTGTTTCTTGATTAGGTTTTTAAAAGTAGTCGGACAATTTTGAAATTTTGATTCGGGAGATGGATCGATCATTGATCAATGCAGATGAGATATAATGCGAGAGAATGCGATTCCTCAAACAATGTAAGGCTAGAAACCCGTTTCGAGGTTACTTTATAATGGTTGAGTTGTTGGCTGATATGGTTCACCGGCTACATTTCCTCTGGATGTATAGGAAACATTTCCGGTTGGTGATGTATGTATGATGAAAGTTTTAGTACTTTCCGGAATTGGTTTAAGAGACTTTTGTGGCGATAGTTTTTCCTTAGGGAAGTAAGCAATCTTTGAGTGATTTATGTTATGTTTGATGTTGGAGTGAAGTAACTGGAATTGGGCTACATATTTGTGTTGCTCTAGTTAGTCCTTCATGTGGGTTTTGAACAGGATGAGCTAAAGCGAATGAACGTATAAACGCATAATGTCAAACAAGGAAAATAAATTTAAATCCCGTTTTTCTTCCCAGTGGGGTGTTGTCGATTGCTTCTCCTTTTGAGCTAGTTGTAATTTTGTTCTTGCGATTTTTCTCTAATAAAATTTATCTTACTTATAAAAAAAATTTTAAATCATTTTCTAGCATGAGCCCTCCTTTCTCTTGCTTTTCTAAGATCTAGATGGGGAGCACTGATCAAATCATCAAAAAGTTAAGTTGCATTTTTGCATCCCAATATGGTTTTGTCTGGTTTGCAGTCTCAGTTTCCTCGTGGATATGAGCTTTATCATTTTATTACAGAGCATTTTTAAAGTGAAATTGGACTTGTGATTTTATAAAGAAATTTTAAAACATGGCCTTGGGATTTTAACATGGTACTTGCGGTATAATTATACATTTGCTATCTACTACTTGCTGTTTTTGGAGGGGTTTCCAGAACAATTGACAATCTTATTGTTGCTTATTGCTATCCCTTATGTCATCATCGCTGAAGGCATGCATATAAATTTTATTTTCTATCTATGTTTTCCAATTTATTCATGCTGGCATTAGCTATCCGAGTAGGAAGTTCAGTGTCCTCAGTCATCTACCTGTTTTTTTAGTTGCAATTTATTATGTTCTGTGCTGTTGGTCAGAGATTTCTTATACTTCTTATTCAGTTAACTTCAGAATGGCCGGCCAATAATTGTTTTCGTGCTGCAGTAGGGGTGCACTTACAGTGGGTCTGCCTCCTGCTTGGGTGGATGTGTCTGAAGAAATAGCAGCAAGTGTGCAACGTGCACGAGTGAAAATGGCTGAATTAGTTAAAGCCCATGCTAAGGCTTTAATGCCTTCATTTGGAGATGGTAAAGAAGACCAACACATAATTAAGGTCCTTACCCAAGAGATAACTGATCTTTTGAAGAGATCAGAGAAGAAATTACAAAAACTTGCTACAGTTGGTCCATCCGAGGATTCTAATATCAGGAAAAATGTGCAGGTATCTCTTCCTGCATTGCAAATTATTGATGTTGACATGCTTGAGGATCCTTAGTAATAATTTTTAAAAGCACAACTTTTGTTCAGAGCTATTTCGGCTGTATTATGACATGTAAATACTACCAAATATCTATGAATACCTGAACGTGTCAATCTTTCTTGATTAATCATTTCATTGATTTTGCCTTTGTGGGACTGACATCATATAACTGTATCTATATATGAATGTGTCTAATGGCAGCGATCTCTTGCCATTGACCTTCAAAACCTCTCAATGGAACTCCGCAGGAAACAATCAACTTATTTCAACCGCCTCCAACAGCAAAAAGAGGTACACTTATAGCTGCTACTATTCTCAGTTTCTTATTTTTAAGAAAACATTTTTAATTTTCTTTTAAATTATGGAGCAGCTTTCTTAAGCGTGATTTTATACCAATGAGAACTGGATTACACTTTGCTTATGTAAACTTCTCAAATTATCGGGAAACAATCTTAAATGGGGTAATGTTGAATCAGTTGCCTTCAGGGATTTTGTGTTTCCAGGACATATTTAACATATTAACTCGTGTTTTAGGGTCAATACGGTGACTTAGAGATGAACTTGAGCGGAAGTAGGCATAAAAGAGAAGATGATGACATGAATGATATGGTATGTGACAATTTAACATTCTTGCTACTAAGTTCGTGAAATGTATTTGAGTTACATGAACTGCCAGACGCAGAGGCCAGCTTTTAGTCATTATACTGCATAGGATTTTGAGTTGGATGTTTGTCATGTTGATGCAGAAACAACAAGCTCCACTTTTTTTTTTCTTTTCTCTGCTAAATTATTTTATTTTATTTTATGAAATTACAAATACTATTTAGGGGTTCAATGAGCATCAAATGGCACGACTGGAAAAAAGTGAAGCTCTTACGGTAGAAAGAGAAAGAGAAATCCAACAGGTCTGTTAAAGCTTTTTTGCTCTCAACTCTTTTGACAGTACTTCCCAATTGTCCATTGTTTTGTTATGTACCTTACCAAATATTTAACTTGCTGCTCCTTTTGTTACTAACTGGTGCAGCTATTCTTTCTTACTTTTTTGTAGGTTGGAGAATCGGTACATGAGCTTGCTCAAATCATGAAGGATCTGTCAGTTCTTGTGATAGACCAGGTTTGTAACTTATAGATTTGCCATTTTTCTATGTGATGAAAGGTCTTCATTCAAATACTGAACTCATTATCTTATGCAGGGCACCATTGTTGATAGAATAGACTACAACATTCAAAATGTTGCAGCTTCAGTTGTGGAGGGCTTTAAGCAGTTGGAAAAGGTCCCCTTTTATTTATTGTGTAGTGTGTTTTATGTAGTTTCTGCTAAGCGTCTCTCTCTCTCGTTGATACTCTGTTCATACTGAACACTGTAACACGCACAAACACATCCACACGCATGCACATTTAATATTCTATGGGGATATCTTGTTTCTTCGTTTTGCAGGCGGAGAGAACACAGAAACGTGGAGATATGGTGATGTGTGCTTCGGTGCTTGTCGTCATGTGTTTTATTATGTTGGTCCTCCTCATCCTCAAGACAATATTATTCTAATCCGAGTGTAGAATTTTACCTAGGATGCCTTCTTCAGTTTCGGTTGTTGTGACACCTCCCCTGAAACTGCTCAACGCTTACAATTACAGACGTGCCTTACTTGGCCCAAAGGAAGAAATTATGGGAATACCTACAAGCCCTAGCACACATACGACATAGATTTATTTATTTATTTTTTGTAAAAAATTTTAAATATTTATTTTTGTGGTATTGCTCATTGGGAATCACTGGTCTGGGAATTTGTATAGAGTGATATTTTATTTGCATCTTTGCGGAGGTTTCCAGCTCTTGATTACTTTGGGTTAACTTAATGGGGATTTTTTTTTTTAGCACAGTTCCTCCTCGTGAGTTGTGACGACAGTGGAGATGATATTTTTACTATTCGTATTTGATTCTTTATGTAATAAAGTGAAATTCAACAACTTACAACTGTCGCGAGTACTCGGAGGTTATACTGTTAAGTGTTCATTCATGCCGGCTTACAAATGCAAGATAGAACTTCGGCAACTCTTACATCACTTTATAAAAAAAATTCCTTGGGAAATTTAAAGAAACTACAAAATGCTGTAATAGCTATTGAAAAGTTACTGTTTATTTATTTATTTATTATTTCCTATTAAAAATACATTTTTTCATCAGTTAATTTATATTTTTAATAAACAAATATTTAAATAAAATAAAAATAAAATATATAATACTCTTGAAGTATATTATTTTTTAAGTATATATATATATATCTAGGATTTTGTTAAAATAAAAATGTAAGGTTAAATTTTTCTCGTTAGATTTTTAACTTAGATTGTCTAATATTATAATTAATAGTTCAGATTAATTTTTTATTTAATTATAATTTTATTATATTGATTCATGATAATATAATTATAGTTAAATAAAAGTTTAATCTAAATCATTAGTTATAATATCTAACAATCCATCTTAAAATTATCATGATAATGAATTGGTACCACAACAAATTTGATATAGGATAATAGTGAGACAAGCAAGTTCTAATGATACTATATCATTATTAGTTTACTATTATCCAAGACCTATAATATGTCGGCTTCACCTCGACATAAATCATGTTGATTTTTTGATCCGTATTGGTAAAAACTGTATTGGTTTAAGTATATATATCATGATTATATATATATGTGTGTGTGTAATAGAGTGAAAAAAATAGTAGTGTTAAAGTTAGGCTTGTAAATTTTGGAGTGAATTTAGTTTTTTTTTAAGGTGTTTAACACTCACTACAAATACGATTGTCAACACAAATTTATTTTAAAAAAATAATGAAAATAATCTTTTGGTTTCCTTATCACAACTTTATCAATTATACTAGTGGCAACAACTATAATATAATAGCAAACACTTAGGTACCACAAACATCATTATATCAAACACTATCATGACAAAACCACAAAATGATAATACATTAAACATCACAAACATTGAATACTAGATATTCATATATTTTAAACTTTCCAAGCTCAAAACTTTAATAATTAAAATTCCATCAAATAGCATAATAACATAATACCAAATTGCCAATTACCAACAAGCAAAAGCAAATTTATTATTTATGAAGCAATTAAAATTAGTAAAAAGAAAAGGAGTATGAATACGTGCCATAAGTGAATAGTCTGAACATATGAGAGGTCATCGTCTGATTGTCGGTTTGATTGTCTAGTCATGAATTATCATCAATCCTCAAGTCCAATCCAGTGTCTAGAAATATAGATCTGATCCGTGGAGTGGAGTTGAGGTCCAACACAACAATGCCATAATGGAGTATGGAGGTATAGAGGGCCATAGTCTAGCAATGGCTGGCAAATGGCAAGCTGCTAGTGGCGAAATCGAACAATCTTAGCTAGCAATTTGGAGTAGCACTCGTTGGTTTGACATCCCTCACCGCAAGTGGCGTTATGCATGATGATGTTGGTTGGTGGTCGAACACTAACTGTTGACACCCGATAATAACCTGACACTAGGGTGTGAGTTTTTTTAATCAATATTTGACTAAAATACTATTATTATTATTTAAAAGGGCAAGGTTTGCAGCTATACACCCTTACGAATGCATAATGTCGCCCTTGTGTAAATAAGCTGACACACTTGACAGCTTGCTCGAGTAAGTTTGACCCACGTTTGAGCTCAACATAGTAAAGCCTCGATTGTTATTATTGATGTTCGCTCAATTAGCTACTAACAAATATCTGACCCACTAGATTAAGTTTGACTTGTGCCCTCATTTAAAGTATTAACTCCTTTAATAACACATGTAATGATGGTGTATTAATAGTTAAAATTAAGAGATTATTTATTTGTTAGTAATATAAAATTTATATTAATCTAATATTACTAAAAGTAAATGTTAGTTGTTTGGTAACAAATATATTATTTATTTAATAATTTAATAGCAATTAGTGTATGTATTTATAACTTAATAAACTTAGATACAAATATTATAATTTAATTTTAATATTATTAAATATTAATAAATGTAATTATATTTTTAACAAGTATAAATGAGCCGGACAAAGTGTTAAACAGACTAAATTTGAATCATGAATTTCAAGTTCAACTTAATTATTATTTTTAAAATAAGCCAAGCCAAATTTATCGATCAATGGGGTGGGGACTCTAATTGGAGTTGACCTTAATATGTGACATTGAACTTTTGGAGTACTATCCCTATAATTAAAACACATTCATGCGACCGGTGTTGATGCTCAACTTGCTATTATTATTATTATTATTGTTTTGAATTTGCTAAAAACACTTTAAATTCTTTGCTACGAGGAATATCGTGCCGGTGTGTATAAAGCCCAGCAATTTTACTACAGAATAATGGAATAATATTAATACATAAACTATGTTGAAAGCGTAACAACATCAGCTCTCGTAGCTCAGTTGGTTAGAGCACCCGTTTAGTAAGCGGGAGGTCTTGAGTTCGACTCTCAACGAGAGCAGGATGTTTAATTTTTTTTTGGTGGTCTTAGCAAATAACAAAAGGTTCAATTGAAATTGGATTTGGGTTTAGCCGAAGCTCTTTCGTAACATCTCCATTTCAGATCAACCAAGCGCAAGGATTCCTCGATAACGCCATTAACAGTCCATTTCAGATCAAAACTCAATTAATTTCTGAAGAATTGAGGACAATGCCCTTACATCGGCCATGTCTTTTTGACCCCAATCAGCCAGCTGCATTTGATAGTACTCGCAAAAGGCTTGCAGTGATGATTGATTTTGAAGCATGCATCGTTCCTGTTGAAAATACATAAAGTGAAGTTTTTATCCAACACTCAAAAGACGCATACTGATTTCGCTACCTCTTCCATCACACAAGAGATGACAATATATATATATATCAGTACAACATAGCTAATTCGAAGGGTGCCTAATTTAGGTGTGTGCACCGTCATTTATCATTAATTAACTAACCATATTCTTAAAACTATGACAAAACCCTTTTGCTTGAAGGCTTAAGCAATCAGGGTATGAGCCTGCAGTGTGCAGCGACTCTTGGTAGGCCACAAGGCTAACAGAGCCATGGAAATGAATTGTGCGTGCAAAATCACACAGACAAATGAAATACAGGCAAAAATGTTCAAATGCAATATTGAAAGTTGAGCCATGGGTGTCATACAGGCAATATGTGGCATAATTTCCCAGCTACTGAAAAACCATCAGAGCACGTGCTCTTAGAGCGGCTATTTTTTCCCATTTTTTCATGCTGTATTACAAGATGAAGAGGTAGTTATAAGAAACACTAATTTTTGCCAATGCACAAGCACAAACCCATTCTCACCACCAGCACCACCATTACTATGCCGGCTTGAGGATTATAAAATGAGAATCCAAATTCGTTTAGAAAATACATAGCAAAAGCGTTTTAGCATGGTAACAAAACACAGAATCCTATCATCCTAACGGGATTTTTGTTGCATGTGTCCGGTTACAACACTACCTGTGTTACTTATTCACATTGACAAAGGCAGTCTAAATAAGTTTGCCAAGAAATTCTAAGGCGTACGAGGAGAAGAAGGCAAACACAGACAATGACACCAAAAGGCCCAACAAAATTTCTAGTGAACCCTCACGTAGGATGACACGGAAGCAGTGAACAAAGTAACCACAACATCAGCCCTGACTAAATAAAAAATAAAAAAAAAATAATATAGAGTAGCCATAACATCATATAAGTCTCTTAGATGAATCATAGACTCATGGGTCTTGCGGCCTGCCTCAGACCAATCATCAATATCTAGAGTATGTTATTAAATCAAATCTGCAAATAATATATAGGGTATGGCTGCCCACATAATTGTATATATTGAAACGTTCATAATAAGCATATATTAAAATAATAAAAACTAGAAAGGACACTGGTGCAGCAAATCCAAAATGAGAGAAAACTATGTAGTCATACACAAAGCCTCCATTGCCTACAACCATAGTCTAAATTTATGCTATAATGCGAAGCTGAAAACAAAGTAGTCCAGACAATACACAAACAATTGAAACAGACCCAATAAGCACATAAACCAATAAGGCAAACACATATGAGGCGATGTTGGAATTGATGAATTCATCTAAACCAGTTACACTGACTGTACGAAAAATTATAAAAATTGTCACGGAAATCTAGTTCGAGAGTTTCTATTTTAGCAAAGTTAGCTCAAGACAACATTCCCCATTAGCACCTACTGTTTTGTCCAATAATAATTTTTTAAAAAATTTAGTTACTTTTTTTTTTTTCCATTACGTACTTTTTTTTGGGGGTTCCATTTAGTTTTTATCAAACAAATTTTAAGGAGGCGAATATTATTATTAAGGGAGAGGAGTTATAAAAAAGAAAGCTGAATGACAATATGTTGTAACGCAATTAACATCATTATGTATTTTTTTTAAAAATATATCATATAATTAAAATTGCGACATGTCAATCTGATTATAAATCTGCTTGTGATTCTTCTGGTTGAATATCAATGCTATTTATTTTAAAGCTTACACTCTCCATCATTAAAAAAATTTATTACAATATAAAGATATTTATTTAATTATTATTATTGAAATTATTTATTTCTTCTAGAATGCTAAAGATTGGTATGCATCATGCAAATAGTACACTAATATAAATTAGGTAAAGGGATTAACACTAATTTGGATTCTTTTATTAATTTCAAAAAAAAAAAAGTTTAACTCAAAACTATAGTATAAAAACACTGGACTAGTTAAAATTTTTAATAAATTTATCTATATTATATTAAGTAATATTAATCATGAGATATATATTTTTACTATAAATTTTATTAAAATTATAAATTATGAGACCTTAGTTAAATTTAATTAAATTTGATTACATTTAATAAAAGTTTAAAATTTTAATAAAATTTTAAAATTTCAAAGTTTAAAATTTTAATAAAATTTATAATTTAAATATAAATTTTAAATATAACTTGAAATTAATATTAATAAATGTAAATTAATTTATTAAAATTTTTAAATAGTCTATTATTATTAGTGCTCTAATAATTTTTGTTTCTACCTTAAAACCTGGCCAAACAAGTCCCATGCCAACCCAACAGCCGCCGTCTCCAACATCCGCCGCCAGTTCCAGCCACGTCCCCGCACCTCCATCAACCCCAGGCTCTCATCATCTGCAACGGATCTGCATCACCCGCCGGTCTTCTCGTCATTCCGTCTCTCTCACAGCCGCTGACTCTCTGGTACCTCTCTCTCTCTCTCTCTCTATCTCTCTCCGTTAGTCTTGAAAGTTCCTTCTCTTTCTCTGTTACAATGGTTTTTGTTTTTGGGTTGCAGTTGTACTACTGAGCGAAGCAAGAATAACAACTCCAGCAGCTGGTTTCTTGATGGAGGACACGATTCTGTTTTCAGACAAGCCATCCTCATCGTCTCCGTTAGATCCTCCTTCTCGAATTATCTGCCGAGTGTATGTTCCTCGATTATTGTTTTGATTGTGCCACCATGTTCTGCTATTTCATTTATTTTAGGTTCAAACTTGATAATTGTACATAGAAAACACATTGCCTGGCTGCTTAAGTTAGTACTTGCCGTTTGCTATACCAATGAAGCAAGCAAGATTAGTAATGTTTTATAAAGCTGAGAATCATATCCCAGGCTCGGACATGGAAAGAATTGGTTCCGTTTGATTCCATAATCTGCCGTCTTTATTATGAGAATTTGCGATGGCCTTGTGTGCTTGTGTTTCCTTCAAATACCCAACTCAATGCTGTTCTGGGTAAGTTGAGAGTCTAAATTCAGGCTAGGAGATGGAATGAGATAAACTTAATCAGTTTTGTTTTTTTTGGTTAGATGGAGTTTAATCCCAAAATTGGTCAGGTTATGATAGTTTCCAAAATGAGTGCTCCCCTCTTAATTTACTTAAACTCATTCATAGATGTCCCCTTCCATCACTCGTTGTGAGTTATGTTAATTAATAATTGGATTGTCTCGTATGATTGTTACTCATTTTTAGAGTAAGGGATTGAAGATGGAATTTGAAAAGGCTGGTTCAATAAATCCAAGCTCTTTTGTTACACCATATCCAACCCACAACACTATTTTAGTGCAAATTTTACACTACAATAGAGTAATTTTTTTCTATCATCTTTACCTCATTGCACTAAATTTAACTCAAAACCAAATATTTTTCCCCAAGACACACCTACCAAGATACACCACCAATGATCCATGTGCCGATCAAAGAATCAAGGCCATTGACGGGGGACTCTGGCTATAGTCAGCTGTTGATGGGGGGACTCCATCGTCACTGTCTGATGTCGGTTGTCTAGACGTCCAAATTGAAGAGGAGCTGGCCGTCGCTCATCCAGATGTTCAGATCGGAGAGGAGCTTGCTGTCATCACCATCAGTCATCCAGATCGGAGAAGAGATGGCTGTCATTACCATCGCTCATCCAGACATCCATATTGACGAGACGGAGCTAGCCGTCAGTGGCCTGACGTTGGGCAGTGGTGGTGGTTTGTGGTTGATGTGTTTCCTGGAGTAGAGGAGCAGAGAGCACAGATGATAGTGCAGCAATAGCGCATTAACAGGAAATGAAATCTGCGCTATATATGGTGTTTTAGCGCTCGGTTGGAGATGGCCTTAGGGTTGTGGGGAGTTTGTGCCTAAATTGGAGTGTGGAAGTTTAAGAGTCAATGTGAGAGCTAGAAGCTCAGCTTCAGCTTAAATTTAGTAGTTGGAGTTGATTTCTTTTTTACTTTTATTAGATCGCACAAAACAGTTGTTGGATATTGACATACCATGAATCCAATATCTATAATTTATATTGAACTATAATATCTATAGTTCAATATCTATAATTGAACTATGTGAATACTTCAATGACAAGCTTCCAATATTCTCTTAATGCTTTATGTTTAGGTGTCAACTGTTTTGATTTGATAATTCCACTTGATGACCATGCGATGATATTTATATTGTTATTTCTTGAACAATTTACATATTTTGTAGAATTGTCTATAACCTTGAACAGTTTTATGTGAAAATTTTGGTTTGGGATTGTAAATCTAATATCTTCTAACTAATCTGAGTTTTCACTTGAAGGCCATGGTATAATACTTATATATTTTTTACTTCATGAATTTCACCATGCTCTAATACTTTCTAGAATTATTTCTATTGCCTTTACCAGTTTATATGTGAAACGCTGGTTAAATATTATGGAATGCTTTAATGGTGAGCTTCCTGTTTTCTCTTGATTCTTTTTTTTTTTTTTTGTATGGTTAGTATCCTGCTTTTTTGTATGCTCTTGTTAATACTTATATTGGTAACAACCATGGTTGTCTGGCTTAGTTTTACTAGCATGTACACTAAAGCTTTGTCATGGGCCAAGGTCATGTGTTGAAATTTCTGTGGAGACTAGATTGCATGTGATTTGTGAGTACTTACTAGTGAAAACTAATAGTTTTATCAATAAGGCTTTGTTCAACTAACTTATGTTTTCTTGGATCTGTTTTTGATATGGAATTTAATATTGTTTTGTTTGGATGGATTCTATATTGTTGAACTCCCTGTATTGTAAGTTTTATTTTTGTTATAAAGTGGATATGTGTAGAACCTTAGAGGGTATTTACTCTTATTATCTTAGAGATGATGGAAAGTGTAAACTCTATTAGGATACGACACTTCCCAATTTAATTATTTCATTTTCTTTTATGCAGATGTCAAAAGCAATTTTCCCAATATACTTGTCCTCGATGCAATTCTCGCTATTGCTCTCTTCAATGCTACAAGGTAATTATAAGTTTGTAGTTGATTTGAATTGGTTGTTCTTTTCTTTTTATTAATTTGTTGAAGGGATCATTATTTTTTAGGGAAGCAGTTCATGCTCCATATATTCTAATATCATGTGCATATTGACAATATACTCCTGAGATTTTATTGTGAAGGGATTTTATACATACATATATATATTCATTGTTCCTTCCCCCTTTTCTTTAAAAAACTAATGTGTCTTGTTTTTCATGGAAGTCCCACAGTCTTCGCTGCACAGAATCCTTTATGAGAGATAATGTAGTTGAGGAGCTGCGGCAAATTCAGCCTGATAATGAAGCGAAGCAAAAAATGGTTGACATACTCAAGCGGTTCCATGCAGAAGATGAGGCTGACTTTATGGATGAAGATGGTAATCTGGAACTAATCTTGCTTGAGTTATTTACTTGTCTGACATGGAACTTGATAATACTGAGTTTTACCAAATTTAGGATGCCCTTGCTCCAATCCTTTTCTTCAAGTGAGCACAGGCTGTTTTGTCTGCAAATATACTGATTTGTAAGGACATACTACAAAATGGATAATGACTACCTTCCTGTATGTGCTTAAGATGTGTCTGTATTTTTATTGATTTAAAATTTATGCAAAAGTTTCTTCATTATTGTAATCTTAATTTAAAATTTTTGAGTGTGCACAGCTTCTGAAGAATCAACTTTGTCAGAGGAAACCATTGAAAAGATTCTGTCTGGTAATTCTTCCTATGCCTTTCCTGTCAGTGTTTCTTTCTAGATTCTTGATTTTAAATTGGTTGCCTTCATTTATGTATTTAGAAGGACAGCTATTGGATATATAGATTCATTATACACCTAACTTAGCCATTTATCATTCTGTAACCATCTCTAGATATTCATTACACCTAGATTCATTGTACATATAACCTAGGCATTTATCATTTTGTAACAGTCCCTAGACATTCATTATACCTAAATTTACTGTACATGTAACCTAGGCATTTATCATTCTGTAACAGTTCCTAGGCATTCATTACACCTAGATTCATTGTACATGTAATATGGGCATTAGTTCCTGTGTAAAGACCAAGGGTTAACACCAGGTCTATATAACCCACAAATGTATTAAAAAAAGGCAAGTGAAACTCATATTTTGACATGGTATCAAAGCCTAGTTCATCTTAAACCCTTTCTCAACCTTCATTGTTGTGTTGTTGTGGCCTTCATTGCCTACATTGCCTAATTAATTCTCAGTTTTAGTCTTAAGAGCTACCTTTTGTTTGGAAATTATCCCTTTGCCTTCAAAATGTCGAGCACTTCTGTAACCTCCTCCGTCCCCTCAGCCAGACGAAGTTTGACTAGGCGACTTGCCACCTTTCCAAACAAATTATAAGTTGGATGGTTAGTCATGCTAAGGATGCTCAATCTTGTTAGGTGAAAAACCAATTGTACACCCTCTCACCTTCATGTTTGTTAACCAATAAAGAACAAGGCTGGCTCTATCATCGCCGACTTGGACACCCTTCCTTTACTACTATTCAAACTATGTTTCCAGAACTTTTCAAATCATTAAAAGACTAAAAGTTGGTGCTTTTCATTATGATGTTTGTGAATTTGCCAAATATAAATGTGTATCATATCCACGAAGTCATTCACAAAATTTAATTCCTTTTGATCTTGTGTACAGTGACATTTGGGGACCATTGCCTCTTCCAACTGTCACTGGAGCCAAATGATTTGGCACCTTCATTGATGACTACACTCACGTTACTTGGTTATTCCTTCTCAAATAAAAATTTGATGTAAGTACAATTCTATTATCTTTCTACTCTATGATTAAAAACCAATTTGGAGTTCACATCAAAAGATTCAAGGCCGATAATGCACGTGACTACTTCAATCAAACTCTTTAAGGAATTATTCATGAGTCTTCTTGTGCGTACACACCCCAACAAAACGGTATAGCAGAGAGAAACAATGGCCATTTACTTGAGTATACCCGAGCCCTTATGTTCCAAACCACTCTTCTTAAATTCTTATGGGGCGAGGCTATTCTCACTGCAACTTACTTTATTAACCGGATGCCTTCTCGAGTCCTCAACCAACAAAGTCCTATCCGTATGTTAGCCCATTCGTTTCCTAATCTACACATTCGAAAACATCTTTCCCAAAAAAATCTTTGGGTGTGTAGCCTTCTTGCACCTTCGTACTTCAAGTTGAGATAAACTTGAGCCAAGATCTTTGAAGTGCATCTTTGTTGGATACCCACTGAAGGGTGGTAAGTGTTATCATCCTCCTACCCGTAAGGTGTATATCTCACTTGATGACTGATGTTACATTCAACGAGGCTGAATCTTATTATCCCATCTCTCATCTTCAGGAGGAGACATGAGAATGGTGATTTTCTCTCTAGCACTGACCTCAACCTATTACTATCTCTATCAAAACAGCCTTATCTTGCCCACAATAACTTTGTGTATCCAGAACCTGAACCTGAGCAGCAATCTCTGCAGCCAGAACCTGAGCCAGCTATGCAGTCCCCACAACAGCTACCACAGCCACCACAACCAGTCACCCGAGATAGACAGATTGACAGTGTATTCACGCAAACCTAGAACTATGCCGGCCCTGATGCATGACCAAGACTCCAACTTGAGCAGTTCTGGACATGAGGTAAGTACTGCTTTGTCTCCATCTACTGAGCACGCTGATCTTGATATTGCCATTGCTGTTAGGAAGGGCACAAGAGAATGCACTACTCGTCCTTTATACCCACTTGCTCACTTTGTATCCTTTGATAGATTTTCTCTGTCCCACAGATAATTTCTTACTAGCTTAAATACTGTCTCAATTCTCACGACTCTTCCTAAGGCACTATCCCAAATGAAGTGAAAACAAGCCATGGATATTGAAATGGAGGCATTGGAGAAGAATAACACCTAGGAATTAGTAACATTACTCAGGGATAAGAAACCAGTTGGCGGCAAATGGGTCTACACCATGAAGTACAAGGCAATGCTAGTCGCCAAAGGATACATCCAAACATATGAGATTGATTACCTAGAAAGCTTTGCTCCAGTAGCAAAGATGAATACATTTCAATTGGTATTATGTCTTGCTGCAAACTATGACTGGGACTTACAACATTTTGATGTGAAAAATATCTCCTACATGGAAAATTGGAAGAAGAAATTTATATGATAGTTCCACCAGGGTATGAAAAGAATATGGCAACAAAACTGAAAAAGGCCTTATATGGTTTTAAACAATTACCAAGGGCATGGTTTGAAAGGTTCGCTTGAGTCATGTGGGCTATGGGCTACAAACAAAGTCAAGGAGACCATATGTTGTTCATTAAACATTCCTCTTCAAGGGGAGTTACAACTCTCCTTGTAGATGTTGATGACATTATTGTGACAGGGAATGATCTAGAAGAACAACAGAATTTGAGATCAAAATGCTAAGAAGGTTGAAATACTTTTCTAGGATTGAATTTGCTCATTCTAAACAAGGTATCTTCATATCTCAATAAAAATACATTATAGAACTTCTCAGAGAAACAGGTAAAGCAGCCTCTAAACTAATTAGTATTCTAAGATTCAAATGTTAAGATTGGATTAGCAGAAGAAACGCCTAAGGTTGTTGACTGAAACATGTATCAACATTTGGTAGGCAAACTTATCTACCTTTCCCACACACGACCAAACATTGCTTATGCAGTCAGTGCCCTTAGTCAATTTATGCATAGGCCAAGGAACATACATTTACAAGCTACCTACTGAGTGTTACGGTATCTAAAAGGTACACTAGAAAAGGTATTCTCTATAAAAGACATGATGGTTTTACTCTTGAAGCTTTTGTAGATGCAAACTATGTGGGTTCCATTGTTGACAGATGATCCACCTATGGATATTGTACTTTTCTTGGTGGAAACTTGATTACATGGAAGAGCAAAAAGCCGAATGTGGTTGCTAGGTTTAGAGTAGAAGCAAAATTTCGAGCTATGACACTAGGAATATGTGAATTACTCCGGTTAAAAATTATTATGGAGGACAGATTTAGAGAGAAGGCTCGATAAAATTATATTGTGATAACAAGTTTGCTATCGGTATAGCTTATAATCTAGTACAATATGATGGGACAAAGCATATTGAAATTGACAAACACTTCATTAAGGAAAAGCTTGATTCTGGGTTGATATGTACATCATATATTTCTTGACATGATCAATTGGCAGACATACTCACCAAAGGATTAAGTATTTCTATGTGCCACAACTTCCTATCCAAACTGGGAATGAATGATATCTATTCACCATCTTAAGGGAGAGTGTTGAGAAAAACAGCTGTTGGATGTATAGATTTATTGTACATGTAATCTAGGCATTTATCATTCTATAACAGTCTTTAGACATTCATTACACTTAGATTCATTGTACATGTAACATAGACATTTATCATTTTGTAACAGTACCTAGACATTCATTACACCTAAATTCATTGTAAATGTAATCTAAACATTTATTATTCTGTAACAGTCCCTAGACATTCATTACATCTAGATTCATTGTACATGTAATATGAGCATTAGTTCCTTTGTAAAGACCAAGTGTTAACACCAGGTCTATATGACCCACAAATGTATAAACAATAAAAAAGGCAAGTGCAACTCATATTTTGACAATTTCAAATTTTGCTTCTTGATGCTGGAGGAAGAAATTTGTGCACTCCTTGTTCCTTGGGTCTCACCCATAAATGACGTTATGATTTTCTTCCCTTATGCTGATTTCGGCTATGGAAATTTGTGCTTTCTGTTTTCCATGAGCCTGCAAAGTTGATTTGTTCTTATTCAACAGGAGGTGAAGTCAGTATTGATGATTTATCTGCTGAAGAGAAAAAACGCTTCCAAAGAGCTGTGGCATCAGGAGAACTCAGCAAAATGATTGAGCCATGGGAACCATGGTGGTTGAAGCCTTCTGTCAGAACCCTGAGTCTCAGCCAAGAAGGTAGCCAACTCGTCCAACCCCTTGTCAATCAACAAAAAGCAGCAGTATCCTCACATGAAGATTTAGAAAGTAATGATTCAACGGAAATTCCTTCAGGCCCCGAGACTCCTCTACCTCCCCTTAGGAAGCTTTGCTCACAGCAGCCATCCCCGCTTGTAGTTGTTAATCTGATTGACATTATTTATAGCTACTGTTTCACTCTCCGGCTTTACAATGGTGATTGGCATATGGATGCGGAAGGATCGGCCATGGTGCTGCTGAGTGTGTCCTCTGTCTTGGGTTCAGGAAGACAGCCAGAAACTGTGAGGGAAGCCCTGTGTCTTTGCTTAGAGCAGACATGCTCTCCAGCATACAAGCACATGGGCGGATTTCAGTTTGGACTGGGCCTCATTGATGATTTAATGACCCTACTTTCACATGGTGGCTCTGCTCTGATTTGCTCACTGTGTGACTTACAAAGACTAATTCAAGCCGGTGGCAGAGATCTGAGATCGGAGAAACGGGACAGGCCAAAAAGAGGTGGCGTATCAAATAAGCTCAAGCATGCAGAGAGGAAGGTATTTTTCATGATGTGTTGGGTACATGAGCAACAAGGGGAAGCTTGGTCTTCCTTGGCTGACATTGTAAGGGCAGATAAGGCGTCAGCTGTCGATTTTAGAGGCAGAAAAAGCAACTTCAGGGAAATGGAGCAAAGAGCGGAAGGCATGGACAAGCTACTGATTGAGGAGGTTGCGTGAACGAGTGTTGCAGCTAGATCTCATTTCCTTCTCCCCTTATTTTGTACGTTTGAAGAAAAAGAAGTTTTTTTTTTTTTTTTTTTTTTGTTTTGCCCCCACCCTTTTAAGGAGCTGATGGTCGTGATAGCTGTCTTTCCTGTGTTGACAGTGGACCATTGTGTATTTACTCCTTCTCATTCCTTTGATTTTTTGTTCCTTATATTTTTCTCTTCACAAATGTTTTTACATAATGTAACCACAAAATCTGCCCTAACATTTTTATATGGGGAAAATCTGGTAAAGCTGGTATACAGTATGAAATTGGTTAAATGAATGAATGGGAAGAGACAAGGTTTTCGAGATTCTATTTGGACGCTGATTGATTTCTTGAGTAACTGCCTTTTGTTTTGAGTAGGTAATTCCAGAAGTAGATGATAAAATTCAATATAACACTCAATCCTTAGTTAACGTATCAAGTCACCCAAAAATTCATTAATTCCATAAAAATAACTTTTATTTTTACTCCAAACTTCAAATTCACCTCAAGTAGTATCAAAATATTTATATCAAGGTCACATTGTCATTTAAATATTTTCATCTTTAAATAATCACTACTCAAAAGGCCACTCAAAATAAAATAATTAAAATATTAAAAAGTATAAGATATTATGTATTCTAGTATAATAATATTTTATATTTAAATTTAATTTTTAAAATAATTATTTTACATTTGATATGGATATTATTATATAAATTTTAATACATAATTTAATCTTCAATTAAAAGTATAAAGTAATAATACTTGTACTATTATTTATTATTATATTATATGAATTAATTATTTAATAATCATAGGATTTGGTGAGATGTGGAAAGATAATTTCGACTGAATTAAAAATGTTAATAGAACGAGTTAGAATCGGATTGTAAATGACTCAAATTCCTTTTGAGTAGTTGGGGCGGAGACGAACGACCAATATCCATGCCTGTCTCGTTGTTTTTCAGGTTAGGGGTGAATTGAATAAATTTTTTCTAGGTCAAGGCAGTTGGCATTTCACATTTGTGCCAATATATAAGAGAACAATTTTATGTTCAAGTATATTGTGTAGTAAGTATGTAGCATAGAAATGCATTCTCTAACAAGAAATGCTACTTATAATGAAATTATATTTTAAGTATTTTTATATTTTTATCAAAAACAATGATATTTTGATTAATAATATTTTTATCAAAATAATATACGTGTATCGTTGCAATGAACTGCATTTAGATTTTTTTTTTTAAATAATATGAATCTACAGATAGATGCTCAGGTGTATAATGTGAGGCGATAGCATTTTGCCCACGTGTACAAACCAACAAAATGAGTCATCGACGGCTATATGATTAGACTCGAAGGATTAGTGCCAATCAAGTGCATACACGCGTGCTAGGCGTATCATTTACTGCCGTATGGGTTACAGCGTATAATAATACCTCCGCCGAGCCCGAGGTAGATACATTTGATACGATGTTTTCCCGTTTCGTTTGGTTTGTTTTGTTCGTTATCGTTTGTGTTTGCCGTGCCTTACCTTCTCGATTCGATTAAGGCTGCGTGTTGTTTGAGGTTTCGTAAACCCAGTAAGTTCCAGTAATTTTCAACTGTTTTGAATTTGTTTTCTCTTATGCGTTATGTTCTTGTCATCTGTCAATGCTATTGCTAGCCAGCTATAATGCTATGTTTCTGGTTGCCTGAAAGTGATCAATGTAGATTAGGTTTGGGTTGCTTCTTGATGCTTCAAAGGGATTGAATGATACATACAATGTCTGGTTCACAAAACCTTAACATGCACCACTCGTGAAACAAAAAAAAAAAATGCTGAATCATATTCATATGAGCCTTAGTTCAATAAGTTAGGTTGAGTTGAGTGGCAAAGTTGGAAACTTTCACCAGCTTTTCGCATTTTCTATGAAACCAAACAGACCCTCAACAGCAACTGATTTCAGTATCCTCATCTCCCAGTTTTAATTTTATTTATCTAATTATTTATTTGGATATAACTGCAATACAATTTCCAATGGCTTAGGCTGAGTTATGAAACTCCACTGAAATCGCATACAAAACACGCGCGATAGAATAATGATGCAAGTGAATGTGTTTTATTCCTGTCTGTTGTTATTATCTTCGAGTGGCTGTTTTTCATAACACTGTTTCTGGGTCCTGGGATGTTTCTTCTTGCAGATGGGCTTGGAGGGAAGAAATGGTGAGCCGCGCCTGGGCAAAGCTCACCAATCGTCAACTGTGTGCCTCCACAGTTTCAGTGATCTCTCTTGCGTTTCTCCGATCGTATTCTTGTATCTATTGAAGGAAAATTACTTTTCAGGTTTTTTTTTTCCCTTCTGGTACATCTTAATTTAGTTTAGTCAGATGCCTCACAGGGGATTTTTATCCGCCTGTATCATTTTTATCCTTTTTCAGATCACTTTTGCAAATATGCTTGGTGTAGCCCAGCAGATTGCCATATTGGGTATGTGTTGATTGTGGTTAGCATTTAAGGTTGGTTTCATTTATTTATTTGATAAGCAGGGTTCAACTCATGTTTGAACCCAGAAATTTTCCTACGAATCCAGTATTTTGGTGGAAGTAACTAAAACTAAAGCACTCGGATTAAATAATAAATACCATCCAGATTTGCAACTTTTTGGTTTTTCTACAAATCTTAGCATGCCGAAAACAGGTGGCATTTTTCTGATTCCCAAGTAAGGTTATCCTGCATTCCTGCTCTTATGTAGCAAACTAAAGCTACTAGTCCAAATCCCTAGGTATTTTAGTCCAGATACGTTACATATTCATGTCCTAAATGTACGTTTACAGCATCTCTTTTGTCTTTTTTACATGGATGTCATTTGGTAATCTTATTTCCTCATTCTTCCTTGTATATTTGTAAATATACTTCTGCATTCATCAGGTACACAGAAGGCAACTTTGAAGTTCCGTGCTCTTCAACATCAAATTCACCAAATATTGTATAATGACCCCCAGCCTGGACCAGCCACTTTTGTGGTCCAGTGCCTCTATGCCCTGCCATTGTTTGGACAGCATTGTGCAGGCTTCAGCCACTTGATAATTTCTTCCGTTCATCGACTTCTAAAGTTCGGAACTACCCCAGCAGACTCCTTGAAAGCCAAACAGCTTGCTGCCAGTTTATTTTTACATGTTCTCAGTGGAACTGTCTTTTATGAGGAGACAATTGTTGTAAAGCTGGTGGAAATTTTTGATGTTAGATGGACAAACATTGAGAAAGTCATATGCAATTCAGGGGCTGTGAGTATCAATAATTTAGACAAAGCAAAGCAAATTGTGGAACAATACATTTTGGAACTGATAGAGGCTCAATCATATATGTCAGCGGTCATTCTACAGGAGCAGTTATCTATCCGCCAATATGGGCAGTCTTTTCTATTTAAAATGATTGATGGCAACAAATTAAAAGCAGCGGAAAAATGGGCAGCATTCATGGGGAGTTCAATGTTGCATTTACTTGTGCAAGATCACATTGATAAAAATAAGCTAAAGATTGCCTATGACATCATAAAGAGAAACAATCTTCGAGAGGAATTCCCAGAGGTGTACAACAAATATAAACATAGGTATTTGAGATGATATGTCTTATTACCTTTCGCTATTAGTGTTCTTTTGTTTTCATGATGATCTTGGGTTTTTCATCCTAACTTACTGAAATAGAAGCTGCATAAAATTGCAGCTCAATAAAGAAACTAGCAGAAAAAAATTGCTGGGATGTTGCGGAGGCTCGTGCAAAGGGCGACAAGGAACTCATTGAATATTTGGTATTTGGTAACTAGATTTTTGGATCATTATTTATTGGGATACATTCGTGAAGTTGCGGTATGATACAGGCATTATAACTACATAATGATATCTTTAATTTTGTTTTCTAGATAATGTGATGAATTCTTGACATAAATAAAAAAAAGATTGATAGCTGCTTTTCTTTCAATAAGAGAAACTTCACTTTATTACTTGGATCAATTATAGTCTAAAAAAAGGAGTATCACATATTACTTGTTTTTTTTAAACGTTATTAGGCAAAGTGATGCCTCTTGTGTATTATATAAGGTGTAAATGTGATGAATATTCATATCCATGTGTTTTCTGTAGAAGGTTTAGTACCTGGATTCCATATTGTATCCTACAAATTTGGATTGACGATTGTAGTATCCTTCATCTGTAAGGTTGGCATGCTGGAAGTTTGGAATGCCCCTGAAAGATCTAGGACGGTTTGAAACTGCCTAACAAGGCTCTTTCTTCTTACTAAGATAGAAATGCAGAACCATGTGCTGGAATCATGTTCAATTAATTATTCATTTATTTAATTTTATAACCATCTTGTATTCTTGTTAGCTAATAAGCTGTTTGTTTTATAAAAGCTTGTATAAGCATTTGTAGATGATACTTTAGTGGGCCTTTACATGGTTCTTTGACACCATGTAATACAAATATTTAGCTAAAGGCTTCTTCTATTTGGCTGTGGGCACACAATGCAGAATCACAACTTAACATACACTGTTGATAAAAGTACATTTTGTGGAGATGATGGTGGATCCATATGCTGTTACAGAACCAAATTTTACTGTTGTTGTTGGAACTTTTGAATAAAACAGAAAAGTGGCTTACAATCATGTTAGGATTATGAGTTTAAGGGGTTTGAAGGCTAAAATTTTGAATTTCTTGAGGAGGATATTTTCCTTTAAAATGCATTTTCTGTATATTACAGAATGCTAATTGAGTTTTTCTGGTCTAAATCAGGTTTACTTAGCTATGGAAGCTGGCTACACTGAGAAGGTTGATGAACTATGCGACTGTTACTCTCTTGAAGGTTTTGTGAAGGCAAAAGGTGTGTTAAATATATACTTACGTGTGTGTGTATATATATATATATATATATATTTCCCTTTTGGCCACTTTTTCTGATTTCCACCCCCTTCGTTGGGATCTCATATTCTGTTTCCAAAACCATAGTTCCAATTGGTTGGGCAATGAGATTGGAACATCTCCAAGTCTCCAACCCATGCCAAACCGCTTCATTAATTATTAGTAATGGTTATGACTTAATTCATCATACCTTCTTATAAGATATAACCCTATGTAGAGCAGCCCAAAGATAGAGTTTTTATCATGTGGATTAAATCATGACCCAACCTTCCAAATGTTTACTAAAACTAATATGAGATTTACATTATGTCAGGCTTTCTGTAACTGTGACCGTACTAGTTCAAAACTTTACAATGACTGCACATTATCTAGATGTTCATGGTTTTTTTTATTATGTACTTGTGCATTTTCCTTGTCAATCCTGTGTGTGGCATTCAACCCACATATATGTTGCACAAGTGCATGTTTAGGTTACCTCAATTGACCTGTTTCAAAGGTATTATTGTTACTACTAGTCTTTAATAATACATTTGGTATTATTGCTCAAAGGTATTTTTTATCTTTGAAAAAAGTAATATTTTTGATGCTTTACAGAGCCAGAGGTGTGTCCTCTACAAACCCGCTTCTTGCAATTTAATGAATTGGTGTTAGAAGATGTCATTTGGGTAGACGAGGTTAGCGGTTTGGAAAGCGCGACAAGCCATATTGAAGGCTGTAAAGTTATTGGCTTAGATTGTGAATGGAAGCCCAACTATGAAAAAGGCAGCAAATCTAACAAGGTAGTCACAAATGGATTGGAAGTGATGTCACTTTTGCAATGGACATCATATTTTTTTGCATTACTGAATCACTGCATCGATCCTTAAAAGATTTTTTTTGCGTTAAATGATAGGATCTTGTAAATGAAATTTAGACTGAAAAGTGTAGTTATTGCTCTTCTCATTTTCCATTTTCGCCATGCTAATTTTGGTGGTAAGATTCACCCCATAGCACAATCAAAGCTATGACCTTTTTATTGTGCTAAAAAAACAGAAGTGATGAAACAATGCATTCTTTGTTGAAAAGGTCAAGACAATCTGGGTTAGTATTTCTGTTGCTGTTCTATATAAAGTATGCTCTTTAGGATTGCGATCTAGCAGTGACAAATATAGATAAATATAATTATTGGTAATTTATTTTTCTCCTTCACATGCTCATGCAGTTTTCATGGAGAGATCATTTCAGATCTTTGTGCCCTATTCTAGTTCTCCTTTAGTGAGCTGTAGTTGTTCAGCACACTCCTTATTCCTTAAATAAATGTATTGTGTTGTAGATTTTGTATATGAATATCTTCTTTTAAAGACTGGCCATAACAATACAAACATTCTGATATCATAGAGGGTCTTTGTATTCACAATATCTGCTTTTGAATTTACAGGTTTCCATCATTCAAATTGCTACTGAACAAATGGTTTACATCTTCGACTTAATAAAGTTGTTCAAGGATGTGCCCATGATATTAGACAATTGCCTAATGCGAATTTTGGATTCCACTCGAATTTTGAAGTTAGGTAAGAAATCAATACCATTTTCTTAAGATGAGTTCTCACATGTTGTAAATGGAAATCTCTGTTAATATTGGGAGAATATATATTTTTCCTTGTCTAAAGTTTGGTCAGTAGACAACAATTGCTGGGCACCTCTTACAGTAATTTGACGTGGAATTGGAGTAGTTCAATTTATGTGTTATTTAGTTTCTTTTAAGTTGGTCAGGTCCGGCCACTTCCTTTATGGTACTCGCTCTTGTATGATCATGATCAACCCTAAGAATCAATCCCATGTATGAGTGAGATTTATTTATTTATTTATTTTACTGATAGTATCTATTGCTTTGTGGGTTTTGTGCCTTGAAGGTTATAATTTTGAATGTGATATACAACAACTGTCTCATTCGTATGTTGAGTTGGAGTGCTTCAAGCACTTTGAAATGCTACTGGACATTCAAAAAGTGTTCAAAGAACGGGGTGGTCTATCTGGGCTTGCACTGGTAATTGAAGCATTATATGCCCTTCACTGTCAGATACTGAACTCATTCTTCTAGATATTTATGATTGGCTCTTGCGTTACCCAAATGACTACCAGATGACATTTTCCTTCTAATTATGACTCAGAAAATACTTGGAGCTAATTTGAACAAGACAAGACGAAACAGCAACTGGGAGCAACGGCCCTTGAGCCGAAACCAGGTGTGTGCCATTTAGTGATGTTTGATAATAATTTTATATTTAGCGGTCTTTTAATAATGCTAACCAGGTAGCATTGTAAAATTTCATGTCCCACAGTGTTAGGGATAAAGGTCTCCTTGATGTTTCGATAACATGCATTCATGTATATGCATCCAGATATCTTCACAGTTGTAATTAATCAGATTTTATAACTTCAAACAAATCATACACACAGTTGGCCGATTGATTGAAATCCATCAATATTATTATTTGAGATGGAATGGGAGGACAACTTAATTGTGTCTCTTCATGCGATTCAATTATAGGTGCCAAAATTTAAGATTATGCATATGTTATTTTCCTGTGTCCTGCAAATCTCTGCAATACGATGCTGGCAATTTGAAAGCTGTTTCATTTCACTAAATCAACTCAAATACTGCTCCCAAAATAGCTCTTCTTTGAAGATGTGTGGTTCTGAAATTTGGGCTTACTAGTCAAGTTGATTTTCCATGATTTCTACTGCTAGCTAAAATGCTAAATGTCAATATGTTTGTGGATTTGTTGAAGCAAAGATTTCTACCTGCTCTTAGTTTATCGAGATTTTGTGGTTTTGCAGTCGGTACCTTTGAATGAGAATTATAATGTTTCCTAGTTTCCTTCAACCGGTTGATTTACAAAAACAAGTTGACATATTGTGCAGCTAGAATATGCTGCTCTTGATGCTGCTGTATTGATTCACATCTTCCGTCATGTCCGTGGGCATGCTCAGCCAGCTGGAGTCTCCGAGGAGCATGTGAAAATTGAGTGGAAGTCTTATCTTGTATGTCTGCACATACCTCAAATCTCCTTACACTGTCATTTTTAAAAAATTATTACTCTTACCAAACCCACTTCTTGATTTCACTGGCACACAATTGCTTGCACATGAGCTTTCATGCATCTTGGAAGCTAGGTTTGGGTCATGGAAAGAGTATGGTGGATAAGCACATGCAACATTTGTTTCATCTAATATCTACAAAGTTCTTGCCACATTTCTGGGCTGCAAAGCCTGAACCCCAATCTCCCTCATACCAAATGCCATCCGCATCGTGGTTTGGAGGAATTCCCGGCGATGTAAAAAGGAAGAAGTCGAAACATGTGTCTTAAAACATTTGTTTTTAATACTCATTTATTTGATTTTTTTTATGATTTCATTACTCTATTTTATTCTACAGATTTCTTCCTTGGATAAGAGAAAGAAGAGGAAGCCAGCTCAATGTAAAAAGGAGCCTGAATGTGAGACTGAAGCATATTCACAACTGAATTAAAACTGGCTGTAGTTTCCTTCAGCGATTTTTTTTGGTTCTTTCTTGTAAATATGTATGCATACTTGGTTGTTATTTGAAAAAATAGGCTGGTGATTCAATCATGGTAAAAGTTAAGTCTTGGTGAAAACAAACATTTCTTCATGGGATCAACGAGCTGATGCTTTGCTCCTTGGTGGGGAATGCAGGTATGCAGTTACATAGGGTGTAAATTGATTGTTTTTCATCCATAATAACTACTTCATCACAGATGTACTACCAAAACGATGCAAATCCAAGACTTAAGTTAATTATGCGGTGATTGTTTGTTTGTTTTTAAAATTAAAAAAAAAACAGAAAATTGGATTAAGCAAAAAGGGAAGGAGTCGGTCCATGTACGTAATAGTGAGAATCAGGATACGCTACTAATCTTAGTTCTGCCTGTCTGGTATCAAAAACGCTAAATGCAACCGGCGTTGCATTCCCTTTGCGTAACCGGTTGACATGGCAATTGTCATGTCAGCAAAAATATTTAGCGCAGCGTATCAAATAAGAGATAGAGAAAAAGAACGCAGGGGAGAAAGGAAGGAGGCTCGAGCCGTGTGAATCCGGACGGGGGAAGACAGAAAGATTGCATAAAATTTGATTTTGAAGGCCTTAGAGGTTGTTTTTTGAAAATTTAAAGGCGGAAAATCCCTGTTGGGAATTTTGCACTTGTAGCTCTCGTCGATACCTTCAAATAAAAAAAATGAACCTAATTCCGATCACTGTATGCAAAGTTATGACCCTTTGAAGTTTTCATCGGAAATTATAGTCGAAGAAACCCAAAAATTCGTCGATCTGGCCATAGAAGAGATGATGGACGCCTGCCCGAGACCTGCTCGAACCTTGCTCGAGCATATTTGCTCAAGCCTCAAGTTCGAGCATGCCTCGAGCAAATATGCTCGGGCATGTATGCTCGAGTCCTGCTCGAGGCGTGCTCAAGCCTCGCCTCGAGCAGAGGCTTGAGCATGGGCTCAAGCAAATTTGCTCAAGCCTCTGCTCGAGGCTAGGCTCAAACGCGCTTCGAGCATGAGCTTGAGCAGATGATTTGAAAAAAAAAACGCGCCACATTTGCCTATGACATAAAAGATGACGCAAGCACATTTGTATCTAGCGTGAACTCGTCTGTTATTATATTTACTTCAAAGCGCATTTTAATTGTTGGCGTGACGTGGCAAAATGTAAATCGTTAGTCTATGGACAAACGCAAGAGAGCCTGCAACCGAAAAGGGGGGCAAGGGGTCAAATTTGGAGGGAAGTAGCGGAAAACCAGCCACAGACAGCCTTAATTTTACCGAACCTAGTACTTGTTGCGTCGTGCAAAAATGATCCTTCTGTTTTCTTTTAACCGAATTCCCTGCCTTCCTTCTTCCCTGCCCATCTTTGTCTTTGCCTGGTTTGGTGGGTGGTGGGGGAGGTGAGACGACCACAGCGTGGGTAAGGGGGAGAGGAGGGCGCGATGGAGAAGCAGCTACCGCCCTCCCTGTGCCGCCGCGCGACTGGCCGACGTAGATACGAGGTTGTGCATGGCCAATCCTTCAGCGCCAGGCAGCACCTCCCAGCACCACAACCATCACCCTCGTCAGCTAGGTCAGCTCAGCTTGCGGTGGGACGTGGCCATGGCAAGATCACCCCGTACGCGGTGGCGCAGTCGGCGGCAGCAAAGTCGCCGGGTTCATGGGTTTTCAGCAGCGCGGAGCTCCAGAGAAAGAAGAGGGTGGCCAGATATAAATATTTCGCGGTGGAGGCTAAGCTCAAGGATTCGTTCAAGAAAAGCCTGTGTTGGATCAAGAACGCCTGCTCTACCGTCACTCGCCGCTAGGTAGACCAGAGAGGCTATTTGTCATATATACACATGCATACATACATATACATGTATAGAGACAAACAGAGAGAAAGAGAGAAGAGTCATCAAGGTTTGTGGTTGGTTACTAATGAAAAAAAAAAACTGATGAGTTTTCTAAGTGCAATTTATTAATGGACTCTCAGAATCGCAGCGTTCAAATATGTTCTATATTATTTTGGCTGAGCTTTGCAGCAAAATAATGAGGGTTTTCATTAATTAGCTGATAACCTTGTAAATAGATTTTGCTTCTTCTTCTTCTTCACCATCTTCCTCCTCATCTTCTTTCTTATAATTAATGGCGAGTTTTTGTAATATCAACAACCCTAATATTGGATAACATCCACCCGCATCTGTATAATGTGTTAGACTGTCTTGTAAACTTAGTATTGGCAATTTTATTTTCTGGAAGAGAATAGTTTTGTTCGTAAGGCCTTTCTTTCGTGTATCTTCATTCCTAAGTATCGATAAATCGCACATGAAAGTAGGATTCATCATGTATATTTCTCTCGCTTGCTTGAAATGAGTCATTTGAGTGATTTAACTATCAATAGAGAACAAAGTGATTTTTTAAATCTTCCTATTTGTATCATAAAGAAAATGTATTTTTTAAAATAAATAAATACATAAAAAGAGTTCGAACAATAATAATTGACAGGCTAAAGTCTAAGCTAATGAATTAAAAGAATGCACATTTGATAGGCCTAAGTTGGAGATTATGATTACTATTGTGATAGGTGGATTAATATGTAATGATATTGTATGGTTTCAATGCTTAAATGAATTAATTGTAGTGATTATGATGTATTATCCTCTATGACATGCAAGTGTTGATTGTCCTTACTTGTGTTGGACTTGATGTTAGGGGATTGAGATGAGGTGGAATATAGTCGTATTGTGATGTGACAGGCTAGAGGTCAATAGTTTGTATTGTAATGATTGAAATATGATATGGCTGACTAGTGAATGATGATTTGTGTTCGTATTTTTTATAGGATGTGATGGGCTAAGGCCTAGTGGGTTGTATTATAATGTTCAACCATTATTGGGTTGACTTGAGAGAGAGATGGCAGTAGCCCTTGCCATTGACTCTGGATTTAATATTTGATGTATATGTCGTGTGTGGATTGATATTATTTTGATGGTACATAAATAGTAAATATTACATCAGCGCGTGCATACACTAAGCATCTAAAAAATAGATATTAGTGTTTATAGATCATTTATTGAGCTTCTTGCTCACCCTTTGCTCTTTTTAAGTATTACTCGATATTAGAGGAGCCACAACTAGACATGAGGGACTTATTCAATAGATGTAGTGTTTTGGACCTTATAACTTATGATATTTATTTATTTGTCCCAGACAAAAGTCCATGGAAAATTATATTGAATTGAAACATGTATTTGATGATATAATGATTTGTTTATTGAATTTATTGAATAAAATGCATGTTATTGATATTTTGTTCATTAGGGAAACTACACGATTACCTCAAAATATAGAACTATATAGGTTATATGTGAGATAACACTCACTGTATAGTTTCTAGAGGTGCTAGTTACTAATCCATTAAAGTACAAGCATGAGGAATAATTTATCCAATTTCAGAATTTCTAAAATTTAGGAACATGACACTTTATTTATTTTTATGTTTTTTATCTATGTTATTTTTTATTAATGACTCCGTATAATGAACCTTCTTAAATGAGCTTCAATGTTGCTTGACCCTCCTTGTTTGATTTATTAGACACTTGTAATTTTATTGTGATCTAAAATGGCTAGGTTTGATAATGAAATCATAAATTGTACTACCATAGTAACACCTTTAATTGGTTAATGAAAGACAGGTAAAGTAGGAGTTGTTCACTTTTAACTACTTTAAAGTATGGCTTGCTATTATTTTTTGTTTTTTTTCCCGACTATACCCCCCCCCCCCCCCCCCTAGCTTACTTCTAGGACATACATAAATAAGTAATATGTTATATATTATACATAATAGTATCATGTATGTATGTATACTAACTATATGCATATATATATATATATATTGAGGCATCATATATAAAATTTAATTATGAATATTTTATTTTATATCACAACATGTAATACTTATAATCCTTTTGCTTGGATATTATGGAAATCTGGTTAGAGTATGGAAAATGAGCAAAAAAGTTGTTCACTCCTATTTGGCACATATGAAAATAGTATAGAAAATAGATGAAAATATGTGACAATGCATTGAGATATGTGCTTGCATTTTCCTCCACAGAATGACGTGAAAATAGAGAAAAAAAACACAGTAATTCTCTTTTTTAAAACTGCTCCTACATATGAAAAATTAGCAAAAATGTTTTTCTCCCATGCTTAATATATACGAAAAGAATATGAAAAATACATAGGAATATATGTATGAATTAGTATTTTACATAAAATTACTTTTTAAACTTTTTCTTTAATTCTAATTATATTAAAAAAAAAAATATTTTTCATCTCTTTTTAACTACAACCAAATAATTATTTTTTTCACTATTTTTCTTTTCACATATTTTCTTTCTACGCTGTTTTCATGCCAAATTCTTCTATCTCTCCTTTGTACTTTGACGAGGAAAAGATAAAGCATCAGATGTTACAGTAAATCATTATCCTTATGTTAAAGTATAACAAAAATAAATAATTTATAAAGAAATTATTATATCAGATGTGCCTCCCACAAAAAACTTATATAAAAATGTATCTTTACAAGCTAAACTGAGAAATCAAATAAAAAACATATTATTTATATAAAAAAAATCCAATGATATCTTTCCTCCGTCCAATAGTTGTGTCGTCATGTGATCCAATTACAGGTTGCTTGCATTTGACTTTCCAATGGACACGTCACACGTTTTGGTCATGGGAGGCTTGGGAAAGAGCAAAGAATATGATCCAATGGACACGTTTTTTTTACACCATTCTATATAAAAATAACCCAATAATTTAAAAGAAACACATTGGCCGTTTTTTTGATTCATTCTTTACAATATAATTATTTTCTGTTCTTATTTGACAATTACTTTTGAGTATCTAAAATTAAAATTAAAAATAATATTTATTTTTATTTTTATTTTTAGTGATATCTTTTTATATAACACAAGCAGTTATTATATTTTAAAAATAAAAATATAAAACATAATCCTTGTACTATACATTTTCAGCAAAGAGTTCCGTTTGAAATTAGCAATTTGCACGGGCTTGTGATATCATAAATATATGTTTAAAAATATCATAAATATGCTCTGATCTAAAAAGTTCTTGAGACAAAAGGGGGGGCATAGAATGCCTCTTTTAGTAAATGAACTTTTTATAAACCATTTAAAATTTTTCTAAAAGCTAACAACCAAAATCAGACTCAACCCAATCTTTGACGGATTGGTACATTTTTCAATGTGCTTTCCATGTTCTTAATTGTCATTTTAAATTCAAATTGTGTTTCCTCCATCGTGTAACCAATACCAATTCAAAGGGAGAAAAGAAAAAAAACAAAATCATTAATTCTTCTGCATCCCACACGGGCTGGGCTCCATCATAGTGGGTTTTCTATCTTATCATGTCCCATGACAACGTAGTATGTATTTTATTCCTTATTCACTTCAAAATGTATGTTTTACCGAACCCAAGTAATACTAATTAATAGTACTCACTTAAACAAGTTCGCAGACAATATAAGCATTGTCTGCAAAATAAATGGTTCTCCAATCTCCAATTAATTTAAAACGCATGTATGATAAAACAAAGGCAGAGAAGAGACAATGACACATAGTTCAGTTTTAAAATGCATATAAAATAAGTGTGTAAGAAATAAAAAATAAAAATTTAAAAGGTTAGATTTATAAACAGGGAAAATGCTTAATGCACTTCTGGGTGCGCGTGCGATCCTGAAATTTCAACGCCGAAGCCCGCTTGACGTCTTGAATTGTGAAATACAATTATTGGAATTTATAAATAAAAAAAAAACAAATTTCAGGGCAAAAAAGAGGAACATTTGAAACTTGAGGGGCAGGAGATAAATTGATGGCGTGCGGTGTGACTCTTTCATTGAAGAGAAGATGCTTGTAAGTGTGACCGACCGTGGAGAAGGGCCGTCTCTCTCTCTCTCTCTCTCTCTCTCTCTCTCTCCAGCAGTCGACTCTCTCCCTCGCAGAGTAACACTTCAATTCAGGGTATAAGATACGTAATGCTCAAATCGAGTGACACAGCTTTCCTCAGCGGGTTCTGTTTCTTTAAACTCTGACTGATTATTTTCCCACCAAGGCTCTGATCTCTTGTCTTTTCTACATTTTCCTTCCCCGCTTTAACCAAGATTCATCCTTCTCTCTCCTCCAAGCCTTCCTGGCGTGGTATCCCCTAACTGCGGCGTTCAGTCAATGTTACCGTCAATGTCGTGCCTCTGGCCCCCAGTTTTTAGTCTGGAGGACTGGAGATTTGGAGATGAAGCACTTGTGGTGAGATTGAATCGAAATGTTTTAGTGTTCTTTTTTATTTTTGTATTTCGTTCATTTTCGAGAGATACCCATTTCAATGAAGTTGGTTTCCCTCGTGGGTTTGTGTGTTTTGGAATTGGGGGTTTGAAGATGAAGCATTTCTGGTGAGATTGAATCCATTTTTTATTTTAAAAAAAATGCCCGGGTTGTTCAATTTTATAAAGATGAAGCATTTCTGGGTGACATTGAACCGTAATGTCACAATTTTCTGTATTCTGTTCAATTTAGGAGCAACCCATTTGCGGAAAAGTTGTTTCTGCTTCTGGGTTTGTGTGTTGTGGCAGTGGGGTTTTTGGTGATTCTAGTGTGCCGTGATTTATGGGTTTCTCTTTCCTGCTCTCCCTCTTTTCCGAAATGCGCTTTTGACTTCGAGAAGTTGAGGGTTTGTTCTATTTGAGATCTATAATCATGATTAGGTGATCTGGCCTACAGAATGGGCATTATAGATCACATTATAAAATCTGATTCGAGTTCACATTAGTCTCTCCAATTTGTGTTCATTTGTGATACAATAGAAACTAGGGATTTTGAATGGCTTGGCTGCTTGAGTGAGCCAGTGTATGAGTCTTTTATTTTTTTACATTCATTGTTGAATAATTTGTGCATTGATTGATTGCACTATAGAAAAATAATTTTGTGCAATCGCAGATGGGTATGTTTTTGTGTTGATCCTGTGCTCTGGACTGGAAAATGGAGGTAGAGAAAAGGGGTTCAAAGGGGGGTTTTTTTCATTTATTTGAATGGAATAGCAAATCCAAATCCCGGAAGAAGCTGTTCTCAACCAAGTCTGATATCCATGGTAAATTTGCATTCCTGTAGATCTCTGGTGTCATCCATTCTCTTTCTCCTTTTCCCCTTCAACTTTTCACTATTTTTTGTTATATTTAACCGTTTCTTTGCCCTGCATCATTTTGAATACAGAAGAATCAAAGCAAGGAACCTGCCACGTAGACAGTCTGGTATGATTGAACCTTCTTTCTTTCTCATATTCATGTCAAGAACTGTCATTTATTTGTTTACCTTAATTTACTTTTGGTCCTGTTGTCTTATTTCCAGGTAGAGTTAGATGATGAAATCACTGGCACGGATTTGAGTTATAGAACAGGTAACGATTCTAATAAGGATCTGTCGATGAGTAGTGATGAAGGATATGGAAGTAGAGCCCCTGGGGTTGTTGCAAGACTCATGGGACTGGATCACATGCCATCGTCTACTGTTTGTGAACCGTCAACAACATTTTTGGATTCTTCCACTATCAGATATCCTCCTTACTCTAAGACTTCCCATGAATTTATTGGTGATCATCAAATCAGAGAATACAACATCATGTCCAATGAGTTTGAGGCATTCCGCAGAAACCCAGGAAAAACCAGACCACAAAAGGCACATGCCCAGCCTCTTGAGAGGTTTCAGACTGAGGTTTTGCCTCCAAAATCTGCTAAATCTATTCCAATTACTCGCCATAAATTATTATCACCCATTAAGAGTCCCGCATTCATTCCAAAGAAGAGTGCGGCCTATGTAATGGAAGCAGCTGCAAAATTTATTGAATTGAGTCCCCAGGCAAATGTAAAAGGCAAAAGGCCATCTTTTGGGTCTTCTTCGGTTCCCTTGAGAGTTCAAGATCTGACAGAAAAAATGGAAGCTGCACAGAAATTGCCTCACCCTGAGAAACCTAAAGATCCCAGTGCTGTGAGGAATACAGGTTTAAAGAATAAAACAAAGCCGGTATCCCTTGCACTCCAAGCAAAAGTTAATGTCCAGAGAAGAGAAGGGTTGAAGTCAAGTAGTAATAGGAGCTCTGCATACCAGAAGGATCTTGGTGAGGTCAACTCAAACTGCATTTCCAAAAGCCAGCTAGTTACGGATAAAAGAGCTCAGAAGACAAACACAAGAAAAAAGAATTCTAGTATGTTGAGACAGAACAACCAAAAGCAGAACTCTATACCTTCAAAGGACAGAATAACTATAAGAACTCCAGGTTCTTGTCAGCAAGCCAGGACAGATGTGCATGTAAATGCCTCTTCTCGTCTACGCAAGACTGTAAGTACTGTTGTTGTAAGCTCTGAAAGTGGGTCTAAAAAAGTGGGCTCAGTAAAAACTGATACTGAAAATGAGCATTCGTCATCTAAAGCAAATTTTTCTCGAAAGAAGCGTCTTATTAATCGAGATACTCATTATACAGAAAGTGTTGAGGATAATAGATTGATATGTCGAGATAAAACTTCTGTCCAATGTCCCATTGCAATTGACAAGTCCATAAATCAAGAAGTAGATAAGAGGAAAAAAAACATGGATATTGTTTCATTTACGTTCTCGTCTCCAATTAAAGGATCAATGTCTACATCTTTGTCTTCCAGTGAAGTGAAGGAGCAAAATAGTGACCTAGTTAATTCCTATGATGGCGAAGTATCAAAACTATCTTTCCAGGGGTTCAGCACAGTCACTGGTGATGCTTTGAGTGTTCTTTTGGAGCACAAGCTCAGGGAACTGACATGTAAAGTTGAAAACAGTAACTTGATCCAAGCTGGGAGTTCCTCTAGTGCTTCATGTATTTTGCAAGATCAGATTTCTTCTTTTGATGTGGTTAGCACCATTCCAGTGGGGCTACAGAATGGGCATCAACTTTCTTCGAAAGGAAATAAGTCAGATGGCCTATTTGATGATGCAGATAAATGGCAGGTACTTGTCAGATGTTTATATGATTTTGTTTGTCTGTTGATTCTATCATTATTTTCATGGACTGCTGACAATGCATATTTATATTTGGGGAATATAATTCAAATGCATGTATGAAATATGTTCATTTATAAATTTATTATTGCAGTTTTAAAAAAACTAAGGATTTGTGATGCATGAATTTTAAGTATTTTATTTGTGAGAGGTGTGCATTGGCATGTTTTCTCTAACAAGCATGTTGTGCTTTCATGTCATCATGCATATAAAAAGTAGCAATTGCAAATAAGTTGCAAAATTATGGTCTAAAAGGAATCTAGAATACTTCTGTTGATGTACCCAATTGAAAGTCTGTGCGCCCTACATTTGAATTTGTATTTATACTTGAAACCCATTTAAATTCGCAAGATCCAAAATTGTGTCCCAAAATGAACTATTTTATGGCGTTTGAATCTCAACCATGGTCTATAGTGGGTCTAACATGTTCATAGTTAAAGTTTTTTGTATGTTCTAACGTTATTGTTTTGTGGACACTACTTCATCATCAATATATAGCTTATAGAGTATAGTTATTTAATGAAGTCTTCAAAAAAGCAATTATGTAATAAAAAAATTGAAATGGCATTGTTAGGAAGATAGGAGTGTTTGAAATCTTATCCTAATTTAACTTGTGTATTGTTCGATAAGGAAGAATCATGGCTAAGGTCCACTAGTGGTAAACTCAACATTTTTTTCAGCTAAAATTTAGGCAGAAAATTCACTTTTATAAATTTTATTTAATAATTACTTTTTAGAACATTAGATAATAGGTTGAATAAATCTTATATTATTTTATTAAAATTTTAATTTTAATTTTTTTTGTATGTTTTAATTCAATCGCGTGAGTTAATTGAATTGGTGAGGATAATTATTTTAATGTTAAAATAAATTTTAGCTATTGAATTTGAGTTAAGTGGAAAAGTTCAAAAGAACGACGGTTAGACCTTTTTTGTTTTGCGGAATGAAGGGTTGGAGTAACAATAAACAACATGCAGAGAAAAACAGTGTAGTTAAGATGTGAATTTTAAGATGCATGTGTGGTAATACTAAGAGCCAATTTGGTAATGCTCATAAGGGACTGATTTTGTTTATTTTATAACCAAAAGCAATCAAATCTATTTGATAAAAAAAACATAAGCAATTTAAAGATTGTTTTTCAAAGTTGTTTTTTTTAAATTTTAAAATATCATTATTAACCTTAAATAGTAAAAAAAATTATTCCCCATCACTCCTTCCTCCAGCTACAGTGGTCATTTGTCCTCCCCTCTCCCTCCCTCTGTAGCCCTAACCTCCGTCGCCACTCACCAGTGTCCTCCATCTTCCTCAATCGCTCCCTTGGCCACTCTGTCACCACCACCTCCTCAGCCTTTTGCCCACTTCCTTCACATTCATTGTTTCATTGCCATAACTGCCTCTCAACATGTTGACTGTTGTACAACCCCTATACAAGAAATGCCCATCTAGAGAGATGGTTTCGATCCCAACTTTTGGTTTTCTTTTTCTTTTCGTTCTTTTTTCATTTATTTAGTGTGTAAAAATCAAAAATTACTTACTATAACTAATTAATATGTTACAAGTTTTGTTGAAATTATGGCTTCAACAATTGCTTTGTTTAGTACCTTAGATTTGGGTGGGCCTCGAGCCAAGAAAACACCAATTTTGAGAGAGATAGATAGATGAATGATATTTTAAATTATAAAAATTAAGAATATTTTTGTCACTTTAAAATTTCACAATAATTTTATTTTTATTTATCAAATACTTATTATCTGCTTTTAGAATTTGCAGCATTTTTAAAATTATAGTTTATCAAGTACTTACATATTTATTTTTATAGCTGTTTTTTTAACATAGTTAAAAGTAGTTTCTTTTAAAAGCACAATATTTTAAAACTGGACTTTAGATTGACACAATTAGAAATGAAAATATTTGTAGCATCGTTGGGATAGCTCTGATTGAAGAAGATATAAAAGAATTATTTATGTTAATTTGATCATTTAGGATGTAGGTCAATGAATGCACTAGTTAGTAAAATGGAAAAGATAAACATTGAATAAGGTAAACAATTGAAAAAAAGATCGAAAATAACTTACATTGAGGTAATAGCAAAAAGTATAAAATTACTAGATTTAGAAGAAAAGTTATTGACCGATAAAAATGTTTCGAAGAGAAAGATCTTTATATTGAATCGAATATAAATTTGTGGTACTAGGATTATGGATCATTGGTTTGATTTAATTTTGAAATTTGGATAACCGTTTGGTTGAAGGCCAAATTTACCGTAAGATTGTTGAGTCCATTGTAGGGTCTTTTTTTTCTTCTACATTTTGGCTATTGTTTGACTAATTTTTAGCTTTGTTGAGATCACTACTAGTATTCTAAGTTTCATAATGGAGTAGTGTTCTATGCGGTTGAGAAATCTTTTTAAGAAACTCTGTTCTCTCTATGGATTCAGGCACTATATGCCATTGTCTTCCTTGGAGCTCAATGATTGTGGGAGCGTTATACTTTATGACCTGCTCGTTTAAGTGTCCATCCAAGTTCATAATCTTTCAATTCTGATGAAGGATTTTATTCTTCTAACTAGCTCGAGCAATATTATTAAGTACTACCAGTGGCAACAACTCAGTTTTTTTTCCCTTTCCCTGTAGGGTTTACTTTGGGCTTTTCTGTTGCGCATAGAATTAATACATTTTTGAAGTTGATTGCTTTGCCTCCTGTTAGTGCTTAAAGGACTTCCTATCTTGATGGAATTCCAAAGTGTATGGCAATAACGTTTTGGAACAATTCAGCTACTACAAAGCCACAAAGCAACATTGGACTGGGGCAAAAGGACTAGCTCATTTGACCTATATATTTTCTGTTGTCACGGTGGTCTACAGTTATAAATAGTTGGGGCCTGATTGGAATGCGTAGATGCAAGCTGAGAAAAATTATGCAGACCATTTAAATTTTGAATTAAAAGAGAACGAAAAAAAAATCTTGTTCAGAGTTCCTTTAGTGCAGGGGAATTAAACTGTTCTATTCAGCCCAATTAATTGTTACTTCAAAAGAGTAGAAGATTTTTCAATATATAAACTCCTACTTTCATACATTGTGGCCCACACTATGATTGCTGCTAAAGGCTAATTTGTTACTAAAATTCCTTTGCTTAATTTGTTTTCTGTTTCTCTCCATTTTTCCTCATTAAAGATTTGTCTGCAAAATTACTGTGTGGGTGATGTTTTCCTGATATTTGAAATGGTTAGTGTTCGTGGGAATACTTGGCATGCCTAAATGTTCCTTCCCTACTTTCAGGATTTTCAGATGGAAGAGCAGTGCAGTTGCAGTTACACTAAAGCGGAAACGAACCCCCCAATTGCAGATTCAACTGCTGAACCCTCACTGTCAAGTGGAAGTTACTATTTATCGGGAAACGAAAAAACTGACTGCATCACTGGTATATATGAGCATATTGATGAAGCTCAAATTCAGGCCATTATTTAGCATTGCAAATATTTTTTTTATAGAAATTTACAGAGGATGAAATTTTAAAATGATTGAAAAAATCAGTTTGGGTTTTGTGTGTGACCTAAACTCCCTAAAAGTTATAGTCCAATGGGGGTTGTGATTATTGATTCATTAGTTGCGTCTTGTGCTTTTGTGACTTGCTGGTTGGTCATTGATATATAGCTCTAACTTGCAATACATAGAAGTTCTATTGTTTACAATAATTTGTCACAATCGGTTTTTTATGTGTATCTAAAACACATTCTTCCAACTACAGGCAGCAAGAAGTTTTCATTAATTCAGTCTGAGGAAGCCATCGATCAGATTTCTACAGGAAACTCCAGGTCACCTAAATGGGATGCAGAGCTGTGTGATTCGGCCTCCTCCTTGCCTTCATGGGATTTGGATAATAGGAACAGAATTACCACATTCAATGATGCAGTAGACAATGAGACCCCAACCAACTGGGAACTGGAATATGTTAGCAGCATAGTTCACACTGCAGATTTGTCATGCAAGGACTTTGCCTTGGGTAAGACCTGCAGAGTCCTAAAACCCAGTATCTTTGATCAGTTGGAAAATCAGAAACATAGGACAGAAGGAAGCAGGGTAGCTGATTACTCAAGGCTTGACCGAAAGGTCTGGTTCGACTGCGTGTCTGAATGCCTAGATTTAAGATTCCAGCGATTTCCTGGTGGGGGCTGCACTTCACTTGCCAAATGGGTGACTTTGTTTCAGACGAAGGGTCCATTTGCGGAGGAACTATACAAGGAGATTCTGGTTTGGAGAAGTTCAGGAGAGCTGATGGTTGATGAAGTGGTGGACAAGGATATGAGCACTGGGCATGGGAAGTGGCTTGATTTTGAGACCGAAGCATTTGAAGAGGGTCTGGATTTGGAGGATAGTATATTGAGTTATTTGGTAGATGAGATAGTTGATGGTTTCTTTTTTCCCTGAAGCCTCTCAACCCTGAAGCCTCTCAAGACCATTCGTGTGTGTTTGTATTCTCTTGATTGTCACTCCAATCGATGTGTTTTGTTTGGTATTGTTCATTCATTAGGTGAATTGCTCAATCTTGTAATATTTATTTTTTTATATAGAAAGAAGCTTTTGTTAAATGTACTTCGTTTAAAGGTGAGATAGTCGATGGTTACTTTTTGTCCTGAAGCCTCTCAAAAAAGACTTCTTGTGTGTTGATTCTCTTGTCAGTAGCGGTCATTCATTCATTAGAAGTTTTTGTTAAATCTGCTTAGCTTAGAGGCGATAAAAAATACGCGCGCACAAAGCATCCTCAAGAAGTCACACCCCAGGGACCCTGCAAAGTGTCATATCTGTGCTCTAGCGAGCAGGGGGTGAGCTGGGTGGGGTTGTGACATTAATGAGCAGACCTACATGGTGCACTATGGGAAAGCAGACATTAATGAGCAGGCCTACAATGGTACGCTATGGGACAGCAGACATTAATGAGCAGGCCTACATGGTACGCTATGGGAAAGCACAGGTAAGGACTCCTTATTAACTGTATCTTTTCAAACGCCTCACATGCCGCTTGAAAGTATTATATATTGAAGAAAAATGAGAGAAACCCAGCGTAATAATGGTATGGGAGATCCCACATCTCTTCTTTGGTGTTATTTTTGTTCCCTCAACAAGCTCAATTTCAACCCTTTTAATCCCTTGGTGTGGCTTCTGAGTCCGGGGCTTATGGCCAACATGCCAAACAAGGATTTTAAATAACGCTAGAGCGGCTTTATCCTATTTTGTCATAGACTAATGTTTATTTTCTTGGGCGATGATGACAGGAATAGAAGTGATCTGAAGTATTGATTGATGTTAACAGAAAAGATCAATTGTCTTCTGATTTGAGGGGTAGTGCATTGTTATTTTTCAGGCCAATCGATTTTATATTATTTATGCCCTCACCATGTCATTTTTTTTCTACCGGTATTGTCCTAATATTATTATTATTATTAGAGCCTCCTCCTGTTAGCTTCTTTAAGTGGCATGGCTGCCTCATCATCTGAACTATACTAACCTACTCTCATAGATTGGGTTGCAATCTACTTTGTCAAAGAAACAAATTGGGAATCTGCTCTGACTAATAGTGATGCGATGGGATCCACATCATAGATTCCAGCAACTTTCTTAGCAGTGCTCCTTAGAAGGAGATTTCTACACATCCTTTCGGTGGTAATGACCCTTCAATAGGATTAAGAGCGGACGTAATATCTGTCATTACCATGCATGCTAGAGCATCATTTCATAACCAATGATCCTTTTTCGGTGATCTACTCTAATTCTTACCCGTTGTTTGGTAAGATATGAAAAATAAGTGGAAAAATTTCAGGTGAAAAAGGATATGTAAAAAAAATATGTAGATTTTTTTTTTCCACTTGTTTAGTTGGAGTATAAAAGAGGTAAAAAAAATTTTAAAAATTATTTTTTTATGATTAAGAGAAAACAAGATTTGAAAAAATATGTATAACATATGAATTATCAATTTTATTCTGAATAATATTTAAAAAAAAAAACAAAAACAACGATCCCCATTGGCCCATCGGCCACCAGGAGCCAATCGCACCCCTATTCCCTAGCGAGATAGGCTGTTAGGCCGGTGGCTCCAGGTGGGGTGGGGCTGGCCTGATGATAGGGGAAGAGTTATAAGGTGTGTTGAATCGAATGAACATGCGCGATGTTGAAGCAAAAAGAGAGAGCCATGACCGGTGTGTGGGCATAGGGTTCAAAAGAAAAGGATAATTTTGAAAATTAGTTTTCGATTCAAGGTTTCCATAGTAAATTATGCCTTTTCGAGTGTCAAAATAAAGTATCCGTTAAAACTACTATATATTGCATTTTTCTCAGCTACATTGTATTTTCTCGCCTTTTCAGTCATGGGAAAATCAATTTTAGATACCTTTTTCACCCCCATTTCATTTTTCACCTCATTTTCTATAGCAATCAAACATAGGGTTAGTCCATCTCATTTATCTCCCTTTTTGGTGAATAAAACAATTCAAAGCAACATAGATATTGAATTTGCAAGCATTAAAAAAAGAAAGAGCTTAAACATTCATAAAGAAACCTATTTGAATAAATTAAATATCCAACAATCATAAAAATTCAATTACAACATAGTTCCAAATTGAATAATAAATCCCTAAAATCTTGTATGTTAGATGGAGATAGGGGTGGGCAACGGATACCCGCCCTCGCTACCCCGCCCGCTATCCGCTCCGCCCCCACTATGCGGGGCGAGTTACCCCACCCAAGCAAGAGCGGGGTACGGTTTTTAAACTTGACACTCCGCCCCAGGCGGAGACGAGGAGCGGTAATAGGTAGCGGGATACCCAGCCCCGCCCCGCCTAATTTTAATAATATTTATTTATAATTTTATAATATTTTAAATATTATTATTTAACTATTATTTATGATTTTTGATATTTTTAATGATATTTATTATTGTAAAATTAAATTATTTTTAATAATTTTTTGGTTAAAAATATGTAAAAATTTGATTTAAGCCAAAATTATTGATATGAACAGATCCAATAAAAAGCGATAACAAGATGTGAGCAAATCGAACCTCATTCGCAGACACATTAAAGAACGGTATATCATATCACGTCTATATATAGAACGAGATACAATCTTAAAATTTAATATACTGCCTAAGCGAGGACAGGATGCGGTAATAGGTTGATTCCGCCTCCGATAAGACTCAAATTACTCCTATCAACTGCTTCGTGAAGCTTCTAAAAAGCAAGATTGTCTTAAGAGGGAAATCAATAAAAGTCGGTAGTGGAGTGCGGGAAGATGAAGCCTCCCCCGCTTATCCCGCCATAGGACGGGATACCCTGCCCCGCCTATACATGGGACAAGGTACAGTTTAAAAAAAAATTTACCTGCCTAGGCGGGGTAAGGTAATAGATGCCCCCACTATGGCGGATAGCACCCTTAGGTGGAGATATCATGTTCTCCAAGAGGGCGAGAACTTCAAACACAACCTAGAATCAAATATGAATCTGAGTCTGTAATTCATAGTATCCTATTCTGTCAAAACCAAAGGAAAACAATTATTTCCACCGAGTGTCTTTGGTGTCGCACCATGAATCACAGTCCTCTTCTCTAAATCTTCACTGCAACCTCTCTAGATCAAACCTCCAATGGTAGAAACCCGATACTCCTACTGAAGGACCAAGCTCTCTTTTTAAAGCCAATTATTCCCCCCTACTTCTGTCCTTTTCTGAATAAAATAACTATTGACAGACTTTGGATCGTCTGCTAAAATATTCATTATTGCAGGATTCTTGGGCAATACCTTGGTCGGCAGGATATGGGCAATGAATGTTGACAAATCGGGGAAAACAAGGCATGGCTAGTGACAATTTATCATAATGCGCGGAGTATCAGAACTGTGTCGTCTCTCCGCATCAGATACCAGAAAATGGTATCGCTTATAATCTCGGTGACTTCGAGATGTGGCTTATTGGAGATGAAGGTATTTACTTTGAGACAAAAGCTAGTTTGAGTTGTAATTCATTATCTTCAAGTCTTCTGTGTGATATGGGCTGAAATATCGACTTTTCGATTACTTCATTGCCTCGAAGTCTTTGAGTTATGTGTTGAGATTTCTTCTTTTTGACTTCTGGATTATTTTGGGATGACTGGGTACTTCAATTTTTATTACTTACTAACAGATTTGTTAAGAAATAGTGTAACGGTATTATCGTCCAGAAAATAAATATTATTTATATTCATAAAAATTATCTGTGAATAAAAAATTAATTAATTAATTAATATATATAAAAATTATTTTATTAAATATAAATATATTTTTATTAATTATAATTTAATAAATATATATTTTTATATTATTATTAAATAAAAAATTATTTTTATTATTACTATATAAATTTTTTTTATAACTTTATAATTATATTTATAAATATTCGTAAAAAAATTATAAACATATACTCGTGAACGTTCGTAAATAGTTTGTGAATAATAACATAACGTTCATGAACATCATAGTTTAATGTTTTGGTTCGATTTGTTAATAAATAGTAACGAACACGTTCCGCGGGAAGGGAGTCCGAGTCGAGTCTTCCAGAAAGCACACGGAAAGCATATCCTTCGAGTTCACTACTCTATGAGATGGGGGTCCGTAAGAGATGCTCATCTCTCAGATGGAATCAATCTGTGTTGTCTCACTGTACCTGTGTGCCACCGATCGAGTTGCCAGACTTCCCATGGAAAGCATCCGGGCCGGGCCGGGCTCTTTTGTGTGTTGCGTATACGTCGTTTGAAAGCGAAGCTACTAACAACAGGGGATCCAAAAAGTGTTTCCTTCTAAGGGAAATGCATGACTCTCTGTTGTGCCACTGGGCCTGGTCCGGGGAGAAAGATAAAGGGGTTGGGGTGTGGTGCGGCAACTAGAGAGAGAGATCCATAGACGATATGGGGCTGATGGGAGAGAGATCAGGGGAGAATGGGCGCGGTTGAGAGAGTTGTGAGGGAGAGAGAGGGCGGAGAAGAGAGAATATAGAGTGGAGAATATAAAATTTTGATAAGTAGTAAAAAATAATATTAATTATAATTTATAAAAGATAAATTTTAAATTAAATTATAATTAAAATGCCGAGGGGCAGCAGCTGTGAGTAGCTGTTTCTTCGTGAGATTTGGAATATAGCTGGTATCATTCTCCCCCCTCTCCTTGAATACAGAGAAATCTTTGGGAGATGGGTGGATGTGATGTTTATTATCATGATTGATATAATTATTTTAATAATTCTGTTTTTATATTTTAATAAGTTAATTATTCAATATTTATCATCAAACTCAGTACAAGTTAAGAATTGCAGGTTTTGGGAACAGGAGCCGTTTAGCCTCGTAGAAGCTGTCATTAATTAAGTCAGCATCCGATGATGATAGTGTTGGCCTATACCACTACGTACGTACCAAGGCTATTGCGCTGATTAAAATACCCACCGTTGGATTGTGATGGGTCTTATTTACACGAATCGCGAGGGGATATCCCATGGCTATCAGTCTGCCACATACCCATGCACTGCCCACGTTGTATTGTGTTTCTCTCTCTCTCTCTCTCTCTCTCTCTCTCTCTCTCTCTCCCAGGCACTGGTCAGCACTGCCCATCCCCATACCATCATCATGTATAAAGTTCTGTTATTAAAGACGCTGCATTATTCTTCTTTCCTCCATCCCCCCGCTTCGTCCGTGGTCCACGTATATATACCCACAGAAGACACTTAATAGAAATAATATTAGTAATAAAAAGAGACTTTTATTAGAGCTTTCAAATTTAATTTTTTAAAATTTTTTAAAAGATTTTAAATAAAAAAATATTTTTTAAAATTTTATTTTAAATTTTACTTATTGTAAAAAAAATCACATCACATTTTTTATAATTTCTCTATTTTATTAAAATAATATATTTTTTTCTCTCTTCTATTTATTATCATTAAAAATACATATGTGTCAAAAACAATATAGATTTTTTTTTTGGAAAATAAATAATAAATCTTCATTTGAAAAGTCCTATATTCATCATGTTTTTTTTCAAATTCTATTTTAAGAATATGTTTTGAAGTTTTTTTTTCTAAATTTTATTTCATGAAAGTTAGAGAGTTAAATTAAATACTTTATTACATAAAAAAGTATTCAAAATGACATTTTTTGGTTAAGGTATATATACAAATGATATTTCTTACCATTTCATCAAAAAAAAATATTATTATTAGGATTTGTTCGATATTTTTAATTTATCGAATAACATTATGTAATTTCTTATCAATAAATATTAGTAAAACAAATTTTAGGAAAAGAACACTATCAAAGAAAATTATGATGACTCTAATTTTAAAATATTATACAATACGTGCATTCTTTATAGGTTTCATTTATTATCACATATTGTTATTAATTATAAAATAAATATAATTTCGGCAAATCAATAATATTAAATTATGCCTAACCCTGGTTTATATACTCCATTAACTAAAAAAAAGCAAAAAAAGCATATGAATATATAATCGATAAACGTGAGTTGTTTTATCCGTACTTGTTTTTTCTTTTTGGTTTTTTTAGTTAAGAAATATTAAATGTTGAGAAAATTAAGATGGAAAGATGATCTTTCTTATATTAATCTAATGATCGGCCTAAACATATAAAATAAATTCAGGCATCACAAATCAATGCACGATGTATCCGTGCGTGTTGCATTAATTTTTCACTATTATTCGATATAAAATTCTGAGACGGTTCAAAAATATATTAGGTCGTCCATGTCTCAAAGTTTCGAGTCTATTAATTGAATTTAAACACTTATATATATATATATATATATATATATATATACACACACACACACACAGATATATTATAATCGGTTGGGCTATGTTTATTCATTCATTAACATACCTCAAGTGTTCTTATCAAATTTGACATGAATAGTACCACAATAATTTTTGTAGTGTTTTTACCCACGAGCTCATTATATATTGAATTACAATTATATGTGAAGTTGAGTAAGTTTTTGCAATTAATTGTATTAGAATGACACATCAAATTAACACACATGCAGTAAAAACTACAGCATGCAACAATAAACTTGCCAAGTCAAAACACTTCACCAAGAGACAAGAGTTGTGTGTGTGGGTGATCGTAAGGAGTGAAATGCTAGTATGTCTCTGGGCTAGAAAAAAGAGTACGCCATTTTTTAAATTAATATTAAAGGCCCAGAATTTCAACGACCACCCAAAGTAGAACACAGAGGAACATCAGACCGTAATTAATCTTTGTACGCGATACATCTCGATACTGGCATCGTTGTTGCTTTGTTATTATTATTAATCTTAATGTAATTTGGTCTCTTCCTCTAATTTTCACATGAATGGATGAGTCACTCACTCAAGCATCAAAGGAATGAACAAAAAATGTTTCAGGTTTTGACTGCATTATGTTTTCTATTGTAAATAGCCTCCTGTTGCTAGTGTCGCCGTTTACATAATTTAAACTGGTACTTGGTTTTGTTTGCCAATAATTCGATTTCAGTGAAGTATGACATTCAGTAGCAAATAAATATGGTTCTCTTCGATCGTATTAATACTGCATGCTGTATTCATAAGACATGCTAGTAAAAATCAGACTGCAGTGCAGGGAGTATTCACAGACAAAATCTAGAGCGAGTAATTGGTCTGGACTCACGGTGTGTAGACAGCATAAATTGTGGTAGTATCTTTCTGTATCGTATATAACAAAACCCCAACATTTGAGAATTGGTATCTAACAGTTGTTTTCTTTGGGGGTGGAAAACATCTAGTGGAAGTACTACAATTAATTTGGATTCATCATAATTTTCTTCTCATGTTGTACTGCAGCTGCTTAATTTCTACAATGCATGATTGTCTTAGACATTTCAATTGCAGCATTTATTTGTTTGGTTTTGCAAATTTAATTACCAAAGTGTTATTTGATAAAAATCCTACTTTATGCTTGCAATATTATGTTTTTCTGATTATTAGTCTTTGTAAGTCTTTTTTTTTTTTTTGAATATGTTAGTAGGTTATGATCATTTTCATAATTTGAGTTGATTGTGTTATTTCAGATTGCCAAATCAATTTGACCTGAATATTATCTAATCCGTACTAATTCAAATTTTTAAAAAAACTTACGATAAAAATTGATAATTCAACCCATTCCGTCTGTCCTGAACTGTCCAAACTCTTGGGTCATATCGGGGTTGGGTCACAATATAAATATTTTTGAGTTGAATTCAAATTTCATTATGTCATATAAGAAGTTTAAGTGCAAGTGACAGATGAAATATTATATCGAGAGAGCAAGCACGACGTCTGAACATAGCAGTGAAAATTCGTTTTGCAAGATTTGGACGTAAAAAAAAAAAAAAAGCCTTTTCTATAGGATCATGGCAATTGATAATGACAGCAAAGCTCGTAGAGGTGGCAGCCATCTCAAAATTCTGGGGTATTAGAATCCCTTGGAAGGTCTATCTCTGTACGACTGTATCTGTTTTGCAAGCTTGTTTGGTAATTTCCTTGTAGATATCTTGCTTCAGTGATTCATGACTGGGTTATTTTCAATATGTTCAATCTTATACATAGGAGACGACGACGAAAAACGTTTTGGTTATCTTACAAAAAGCTCGTTTGGTAGCTTTTCCAATCAGGAGGATCTTAATCTCATATATTGTTGTGACTTTCACTACTTCACAAATATACTAGGATGAAGAGTGAAATTTGACTGAAATATACTAGGATATTAATGTTCGATTCCCTTCATGGACGAACCTGCTTGCACTATGCCACTATATATGCTGCTTACTATGCCCATTCAGACTGCCTCCAGGCTATGCTTTCTGCCACACATTCTACCCGTGTTTCAGATTCTTGGTCTCTCTCTCTCTCTCTTCCTTCTCTGTTCTGGTGGCATCGGTTAAATGGGCTGCTTCCTGTGTTCATTCTTTTCTGGGATGTTGACACACGTACTTTCAATGTGGGATTTGTATACCTGAGCTGGAAATTTATCTAAATTAAGTGATATTGTTAGATTTGTAATTATGCAGAACCACGACCCATTGTTTATGTAATGTAGGCTTGGTGTATTTGCATGCATTACGGTTTCATTTGAAAGAGATGCATCGTGCATGCATATGTTATGGTGTGAAGCCCTGTTCATATGGTTATGAGCTTGCTACCATATTTTAGATTGTTGAGCTTTAGTGACAGTCTTGGTTCATGTGTGCATTATGTTATGGTTTGTGTTGTGAATCAGCTTGCTGGGTAAAACCATAGGGTTCTTTTTTTTTTTACTTGAAATGTTGCACTTCCATACTTCTATTTAGGGCCGCAGCATGGCTAATTATATTATTTATATGTTATGTCCTGTATTTTTTTTTAACGTACACTACCACTTTTTCTTGTGTTTTTATAATGTTTTTTTAAAAATTACTTTTACCAGCGTTGTTGAAAAACGCCGGCAAAAAGACCTTTTCCGGCACCATTTTAAATGGTTTTTGCTGGCGTTTTTAAACGCCGGTTGAAAATCATTTTTCCAGGCCTTCGTTGAAAACGTCGGGAAAACCCTTTCGCGCCGGAAAACACCGGCATAAAACGCTGGTCAAGTACTTTTCTTGGTATTGGTTTGCAAATTAAATTTAAGTAATTTATATTTATTTATATTTATGAGTAATGTTACGGTTAGACGGATAATTGTTGGATAACTGTGACAACATTATAACATACCATATCATCGGATGAGGAAAAAATACGATAGTTCAATTGATCATGATTCATAGTAATTCCGTGAGTCGGTTGTATATAATATTTTTATATATTTATTTATAATTTATGAAATTAAATTAATAAATTTAAATAATAAAACAAAATTTAAGCTATTAGTAATAGAATATAAATTTGATGTTTTAATTTTTAAGATAATAAAAAAAATATTTTAAAAGTTTTTTTCACTTGTCCTTTTTCTTTATTATCACAAAAAGTTTTTATTTCCTTTTTTTTAAATATTTTCCTTTTATTTATATTAATGATTCAATTTATTTATTAAGGTATAAGTAGATATTCTTTTTGTTATATGAGATTATCATTGAAAGCCTTATATTTATATATAATTGCATTGTGTATGATTATCTATGTGTTAATGATAATTTTTGAAGCTTCATTATATTGATGGCTATGATTTCAAGTTTCCTATGAAGTTAACAACTTCCATTTATGCTTACTGTTTAGACAATGAGTTCACAATTATAAAACATTATTAGGTGAAAAAAATATGACTAGATGATGTCAAACTAGTAATTGATAACATATTATAATATATGGATAGATAACCTGGCTCATTATGATGAGTCTAAATATAAATTAAACCTTTATAAAATATGTTATGTATCATGTTTTTTTTACTATATGACATGTAATTATTATACTATTTTTATTATTTTTAAATATCTACTTTAATCTTTTAAAAAAATATTGGGCTAATTGAGCCCACCCATTGCTCCTTTTAGTACCTCATGTAAGTAAAGGAATGGTATTACTTGGATAAGAAAGTAGGGATGTTTTTAAAGTGTGTTATGATATAATAATGAGTCATGAATACTTAATTTTTATTGTTTCTTTCATAGTGTGTTATGATATAATAATGAGTCATGAATGTTTAATTTTTAAAATTCTTAAATAATGGATTGTGGCGTATTAATTATTGTCATAATAATTAAAAATAATTATAAAAAATGTTATATATTTTACTTTTCTAAAGCATCTGATCTTAAAATATTTGAACCAATAAGGTATTGGGTGGGCTTGACCCGCTTCATCCCGATAATTCATAATATTTGTCAATGATTTCTTTTATGAATTTTACCCATAAAAGAAAAGAGACTTAGGGTATATTTAGTGTTATTTTAATATTCTATTTTTAAAAACCATATTAAAATGTTATATTAATTTTTTTTTAACTGCAAACTATTTTTAAATATACTTACCGAAACGTATGGCCTTTTGCTCTAAACCTCACAAGACTGTACGGACACGTTGGGGCGGTAGGTGGCAAAGTCGATGTAACATGCAGTATACAAGGGTAAATAGGTCAAGTCGTCCCATTCTCTCACCAGTCACAACCCATACCCATTCCTTCTTTTGCGCCTCCTCCTTCTTCTTCCCCCGCACAAAATCACCGACTACTCCCTCCTCCCCCTCCTCTCTCTCTCTCTCTCTCTCTCTCTCTCTCTCTCTCTCTCCCTCTTAACACCTCGCTCTATGCATATGATGGAGCTCGAAAACCCTAACAATGGAGATACTGTAAAATTTGAATGTTTCAGTGAATTCGCAGAAGAAACCGACAGTACCTGCTCCACTCCTTTCGTCAGCGCTCCCTCCAGCCCCGGCCGAGGTCCCGCCGGCTTCTTCTACAGTGCTCCGGCGAGTCCCATGCACTTGGTTCTATCGAAGGGGCCTTCTTCTCCTTCCTCTTCCCTGCATGTAGCCGCGGATTTGGTGTCGCCTTCGAGCTCCAGCTCCGGCGAATTCGAATTCTCGGCACGGTTTGCGGCCAGCGGCTCCGGAGGCTCCGCGTCGGCGTCGATGTCCTCTGCCGACGAGTTGTTCCTGAACGGACAGATCCGGCCGATGAAGCTTTCGACGCACCTGCAGAGGCCGCAGATACTAGCACCGCTGAGCGACGGCGGCGAAGAAGGAGAAGGTGACGAAGACAGGGTTGTGGTCGAGGTTGAAGTTGAGGCGGTGAGGGGGAGGGATCTGAGATTGAGAGACCGCTCTCTGCGGAGGAGGACCAGATCTCTGTCGCCGCATAGGAGCCTCCCCTTTCCGTGGCAGAACGACGACGACGACGGGAATCCAGGGATTGGAGATCCCAAAGCCAAGGATTTGGATTCTGACAAGTTAGGGCTAGAGCTGAAAGATTTGGAATCGAGGAGCAAGGAGGACGAAGCTCCGTCATCAATGTCCGCTTCCTCTTCCAGGTCGTCATCGGGCGGGAGGAGCTCGAAGCGGTGGGTTTTCCTGAAAGATTTTCTCTACCGAAGCAAGAGCGAAGGGCGGAGCAGCGGCGGCGGCGGCGGCGCCAAGTACTGGTTCTCTCCCGCCAAGGAGAAGAAGTCGGCGGTGGCGGCGAAGGCGACAGCGCCACCGGAGAAGAAAAAGAAGGATATTGCTGCGGGCGCGCCCGGAAAGTTGGCGAACGGGGTTGGGAAGCGGCGGGCGGCAGCGGCGGTGCCGTCGGCACATGAGCTGCACTACATGGCGAATAGGGCGCAGGCGGAGGAGATGAGGAAGAAGACGTTCTTGCCGTACAGGCAGGGACTGCTGGGTTGCTTGGGTTTCAGCTCAAGAAGCTATGGCGCCATTAATGGCTATGCCAGAGCTCTCAACCCTGTCTCTTCCAGATAGGTAATTAATCAACAAACCCAAAAAAAAAAAAAAAAAAAAAAGTATTGGCTAGTACTGTTCTACCCAAAAATAGAGAAGAAGCTTAAATTGTATAGTTTTTTCTTCTTCTTGTTTTAATCCTTGAAGTATCATCAAGTATTTTGTCATCAGTTCGGTGTATGTATTTTTGTTAACATTGATGTGGAATTTTTGGAATTCCTCAACCACTAGTAATTAAGTAGTAATGTAATGAATCTGGTGGCTTTTCTATCCTTCCTACTTTACCGTGGAAGGAAACATGTGATGTCTCTCTCTTTGATGTTCCACCACTCTATTTAGGCTCACTGGGATGGTGCTTCGTGATTCCATAAAGTAAAAAAAAAAATGTTTTTTTACACGTTCATTATTATTATTATTTTTTTAAAAAAATGCAGTTTGCTGCTTTATGGTGTAAGAGCGTCGTTCAGTTCACATGGCCATGTTAGGTAGGTGAGGCCTTCTGTCTGTCTGCCCCAAATTTAGATTGAAGAGCTACTTTCTTCTAATTTTATATGATATATATATGATTTATTGTAACATTCTTCAAATTGAGTCGGTGAATCTGCATCTAAAGATTACACTTATATGTACAGAATTCTTTGCCTATAAACTACCAAAGAATAAAGAGATTGAGGGCAATATATGAGAATAAGTACACATGTGTTGTCAAAGTCATCTATTATATATTTAAAAAAACATGTACGTAACATAATTTTCACTAAATTTAATATACATTACTATTAATTTTTAAAGGAGAGGCTTATTGCGTAGATCATATACTTTTCCAATTTTTTTTATCTCACAAGGTTGTTGGCCAAAAAAATATTTTTAACGAACAAATGACAAAATATACAGTACTATGTGGGTGGACATTCCAATAGAGAGTGTTGTAAAAGAAAGGGCAAGAGGTAGAGCATTTCACCCGCCTCACCTCTCCCTTATGAAAAACCCTCACACACCCCTCTTTCTAGATGGATCAAGAAGATAGAAATTTCACCCGCCTCAGCTCTTTTTGGATTCTTTTACTTGGACCTGAAACTCTTTGGATGCCTTTATGGGTTTTTTTCTGGAAAAGGATTGAGGGTGACTTTAATTGTGGGGTAGTGATATGTCTCCATCTACTATTTCACAACAGAAGTTCCGGGAGACATTTGGACGGGGAAGGAATTAATTTTGCCCACAGTTTGTAGCCATTGGACGTGGGTATGATATAGAGTTGAGATTGATTGCTTTTCAGAGAATTCGTGAGACGATTGCACCTCTGTGAGATATTGATATAACACACAAATTAATGGGTTTGAAATTGATATTTATTTGTCAATCCCTCGTTTCTCCTATCTTTTAGTCTCTTGTCCAATCAAATGAGTAAAAACAGGCTACAATTCATGGCTTAATATTGTGAATCCAAACATGTCATTGTTGTACAGCTAACCCTTACGCCTAATTGATTTTTAAAAAAAAAAAAGATAATATAAGGTCGTACTAATTCACAACCTATCCTAATTCATATAGCAATTTGGCCTAATAGTTTTTGAATAAAACTCAAAGACGAAATTGTACTCATTGTAATTGATGTTATTTAGTTTAACAAATACATAGATACTCTTCTTGTCTAATGAACTAGGTTTGGTATCTTTTTTATGACAGCTTAAAATGATAATTCAAATCTTTTTGATCAATTGAGCACTCACATTAACTACGACGACTAGTAGATTGGTCGACATTCCACAAAAAGATAACAAAAGTATTGAATAATGGTACAAAGTGTAATGATTGAAAATTATTATTATTATTATATAACTTTTTTTTAAATGTATCAAATGTAATTGTTAATTTAATTGATATGGGTTGTTATTAAATATATTTTTCTCATTAAATATGACTACTATGATATGTTTGTTTTGATACTTTCTGTTTTCATTTTTAAAATATATTAATTATTTTCAAATATGAAAACTAAAAATAATAAAATATGAGTTTTATATCTTAAACCTAAAAAGTAAGATATACTTTTTTTATTTTAAATTTTACATTTTTTATATTCAAAAATAATTATTACATTTTAAAACCAAAAACAAAAATTACTCCAATCAAATATAATGTAAAGCACTTAGCATTCAAAATACCCATGTTGTTACTATTATTTTTTAAGTTTTACCCTGCTTGGCCTTTTGTAAAAAGCTTTATCGTTGCTACATTTCGAACCCTCTACATATTAACTTCATGGCATCATATTAAATACTTATCTAATAAAACTATTTTTAAATATAAAATTACTATTACAATTTTTTCTAGTATTTTAATGATTTGTACATAATATTTTTAATGATTTTAAGTTTATTATTTTTTATAACATGCATTTTGAACATTTAAATTTGAAATAAAAAAATGTATACTATGATTTTATAAAAAATATCATGGATATTTAAAATTTTAATGCAATTATATGTATATAAATCATACATTAAAATAATTTAAATTTTATATTATAGGTATATAATAACTTCAATTCCAACACTACAATTTATTTTATTTTTATTTTTATTAAAGTAGTATTTTTAAAATTTTATGTTACCTTTCGTTTATTATCTTTATTAACACGTGTTGGTAAAATAAATATAAAATAATTAATTTTCATAAATAAAATAAAACGTAATTTTGATTGAGAGATGCTCTTAAATTGATTTTTTTAAAACCAAACTGCGGTAATGTAATGATTTACCCTCTGTAATTAATTATGAGTTTGTGGGAACATTTTTGAGAGAGGGTCCGCATTGAATACAAGGAGGAGACACTGGGTCCACTACGCTGCTCAAAAATGAACTCCCCAAACCCCACCAACCAGTTACCATGGCCTTCATTGATTCCAATCATCGGACCTGTTATGTTACCCATTTATGTCCATGTCTCTCGTTTTTTTCCTCTTTGGGCGCCATGTTAATTACACCCGTCCGTTGTTGATGATGATGATGATGAATTGATGATGGATATATATATATATATATATATATATATATATATATATATATATATATATATATAGGATTAATAAAGAGGTCGCGACCTTGCTTTGTTAATTACAACACCACAACTGCAACCGGTTTCTGACGTCAGTTTCGTGGACGAGTGAAAGAAGGAAAAAAAAAGAAGAAGCAAACTCTATTATTATTGGGATTGCTGGATTCTCGCCAGCCAAACAGCCCCACAAATTATACACTTGTCTTTGAAATTAAATGACATGATATGATATGATATGATATGAAAGCTCTTCTTGAATCTTGATGAGGCGATAGGACGATATTATTTATTGTCACTGCTTCTCTGCCTCCTCTGAAAGATTCACATGGAGCACCACACCACTCAATCTATGCAAGCAATGCAACCCACTGCACGAACTGTTTACCATCATATCCCCTTAACATTATTAATTATCACTCTCGTCGTAATAAACAAGGAAACCACATATATATATATATAGCATATAAAATAAAATAAAATAAATAAAAACAGTAAATAACGTAAAAGTTTTGTGAAGGCTCCAATCAGATCGACGAAAATGCAACCACCGTGCGTGCAACACCGTTAACTCTAAGCATGCCAATCCTGAATCCCACACTTTTTACTCGGGTCATTTAATTTATATTAGGCACTAGGAGTCAAGCAAAAATACTTGTTTCAATTTTTGGGTAAAAAAAGAAAGAAGCTAAATGTTATTATTCAGTTCCAATTTTTGATTCCTTGCAAATTAGGTGCATATATATTTATATAACACATAGTACTTTTGTCTAAAAGGATGATATCTTGACAAAAGTTTCGTTAAGCTAAAACTGTAGGTTTTAAAACTTATATTTTAGAACTAATTTAGGAAACTCACATCATGACAGGGTTGCCTCGGTCGAAGCAGGTTTGATGCAATTTCCCAACATACACAGACACAGTACATGGTTTTGTGCTTAACATAAGTCTTTCTGCGCGATAATGATACCATAATACTATTATTCGTAAATGTAAACGCATATGATGTCCCCACCCCTCCCTCCCTATCAATTCTTAAACTTCGCCAGTGGCAATTCAAAGCAGGAGCAAAAATGTTGCAGGAACCGGCAAAACAGCAGCTCCCCGAACTTACCCAAAAAACTTGGAAGAGAATCAATCCAGCAAACTATGGTGAAGTGAAAACCTCCAAGAAAAAAGGGTGACGGTCTCCTCAATAATCAAGCAAAAGCAGATAGGATGTTCTTTTTCAGAGTGAACTCGTCTGCCTTTGCGTTACTGATTGACTGCAGCAACAGGGAAAAAAACAAGTTAGGTGCCAATAAGGGGCATAATAAAAACCTACTATAGGTTAGGTTCCAATAATATTCAAGTACCCACATTTTAAGACCGGGGGGACATGGGGGTAAATGGTATGAGCTAATTCTCTATTTAAAATCCTTGTCAAATATTACTTTCAAGTAAACATTCCCAAAACTTCGTATGTGCCAAGAAAATTGTCCACCAGATACAAAGGAGTTAAAATTATTAATCATGCTGGAAGGCCCCTTGCAATCAGTACTAGTCACGGCTGGTTACACATGAGACTAAACAGAAAATTATCGTGTTAGGGAGCTTGAATTAAGTTTAAGGAGTTGTATGGGCTACATTTTTCATCAAAAATATCACAGCAGTTTCTAATTGTTTTCGTACTTTCTAACATTAAAACATTTGTGATGTTTTTACCTTTTCAAGGATGCGTTGGAGCCGCTGAATTTCATTCTTCGCATAATCAGTCCCTTTCTCCATAGTATTCTTTGCAGATTTCAAGTAAATTTTACCGTATCTGAAAAAGGAGAAAACGATAGTAAATAGGTGAACACTTGAATTGTACATTTAGATTCTCATGGAAACGGTGACCTGCAACTCACTAATCAGGAAGTTAAATGATAAACTCCATCCACGATTATATCTAGACATTAATGAAAATGCTCTCTGCAGAATGCTAACATTAACCAAGAAAACGCCATTTTGGTGTTTTGGTAGGCATGTCACAAACCAAACCTATGTCGTTTCAGCCGATGCATCACTGCCTGGGCAGCATTCTTATATCTATTTTAACTTATAGCAAACAATACACTTTCTTGGCTACACATAAAATACAAGGAAAACATGGCAATTACCTGGCAGTAGAACCTGTTAACTTCTGAACCTCCTCTTCCATCCTGGCAAAAATTGTCTTCTTCTCATCATCGCTAGCACTAACAAATTCTTTCACCAAGCTGTCAAGATGCTCAATTATGCCAGCCTACATTAAACAAAGATAAAGCATATCAGCACAGACAATCCGAAAGGAAAAAAGGGAAGCAAGGCGAAGGAACTGCCTTTCAGTTAAGTTTATAGAACTATGGACTAACTTTTGATGTGAGTTGCCCTTTTCCATCACGGCTAGTCCCACATTTATCATTGATAAAGGTTACAAACTCATCCACATCACGGCCACCATCATAGTCTTCCCCAGCTTTGTTGCTCTTAGGGAAGAATTTCAATGTAGGAAAGCCACTTACACCATACCTGTATGAGCAGGACATTCAAATCAGACCGATGCCCCACCCAAAAGGTCTTAACATCTAATGTGAGAAAAATATTGGATGCACCAAAAGAATAGCTGATGAAAAAATGTAATCACATTTCTAATAGAAGATGATTTCTACAAATTCTCAAGAAGCACTGCAGAATTTGGTCATTCAAATGTTAAAACTCACTTTTGAGCAAGATCCTTGTGCTGGTCAGCATCAAGATTAGCAATCACTACACTCTCTTCTGCTTTAAATGCTGCTGCAACCTTTTCATAAGTCTGGAAAGAGAAAACAAACAATTTTTTTGGAAAAAAAATTGAAATAAAATAAAAACAGTACTACCATATAAAGTAAATGTCAAAATAAAAATATCAGACCCAACCATAAAAAAAAAAAAATACATACAGGGGCAAGATTTTTGCAATGACCACACCTGTAAAATTTTAAATTATTATTCACCAATGAGAAGGAGAATAGATATGCAAGCTACATCCAATTTAAATTGTATTGCATGATCAACATCAGATGATAAATGCAATTATAGGAAGAGGTGTAAAGACAGACAAATATTTACCATGGTGCATAGAACTCAACAAGTACATCTTTTGACTCGTCAAGCACAACTTTCTCAAAGTTATCTGGTGAGAGTACCACTACACTAGATGGGATTGAAGCTAGCTTCACATTGGTCCCTAAATGCAACAGACATTGTGATCAATAATAAATTCTAGGAACAATTTATTTAAGAGGTAGTACAAGACAAAATAACGAACAATAAAATCAATTTACATTTTCACAAACACACAAGTTGAATTTCATTATTGTATTTATAAAATAAATAAATCACATGAAAAATATATTCCCCTTTCCTCTTTTATTAACCATATATTATCCAACTCAACAATATCTCCTAAGATAATATTCAGGGATATTATACTATTGGGTAATATTGCCCACTAATGATTTTTCTAAAGGTCAATACATTATAACTTTAATTTTTAAGCATGAACACATAGCCACGTAATCTTGCCCATTAGAGATTTTGCTAAAAGTCAGTACAGTACGACTCTAGTTTTTAAGCATGACTCCAAAACCCAATGCCTACTCCCCCATCACCTAAAAGGCGAAGCCTCTTCAACTACCCTTGGGAGGTGTACATACCCTTAGGGGGTTACATGACTTTATAATACTATCGTAGGCATAACATTAATTCCCTGGCAGAGTCAAGCAAACATAAAAAGCCCTCCACAAACTGTGCTTCATATAATTTGAGGTGATAACCATCTTTTTTACTCCAAATATCAATAAAAGCCCTTCCAATTTACTCAAAATAAAAAAAAATAACCTAACCCCCTACAGTGGCCTTCTTTTGTTTCTTTCGCCAAAAACTATCACATTACAATTTTTATATGCTTTTTACATCTTTTAAAATAACATTACTTATTAACTTTTCCTACTCATTAAAAATCAATATACTTCCCTTTTTGTCATTTGATTGAACAGGTCACTGTAGCTCATATTTACAAATAATGGACTACTTAACTTTTAAATAAACAATTTAAAGAAATTGATAAACCGAGAAATGGGATTTAAAAAGACCAAAAATAAATAAATAATCAGCAATGTGATAAATTCTGACAAAGGGGGGAAAAAAGGGGGGGGCAGCCCCAGATTAAGCCCTTTCTATATCACCACAATTCCACAACCATGAAGAGAGATGTATGTATGATTAATACCAGCTCATGGTAAAAAAAATTAAAAACCAACAGCAAGATAGCTCCAAACAGTGTGCCAATGAACTAAATGCATCATATGGCATCATGAAAAAACATCTGAAAGCTAAAAGTCCTTCAAAATAGCAGTTAATATCAGGGTATACCACTTTCAATAGGGTAAAACAGCAAAATAAAATAAAATAAAAACTCCAACCTTGAATCATAAATGTGGATATTCAAATACGAGTCACCAAATAGGATTTTGGAATTAATGAAAATATATGGGAAAGCTGGAACAGTAGTATCTAGTAACTATATACCCCTAGAAAATAGAAGTGGTGAATTATATTAGAAAAAACAAATATTCCTAGAAAGAATGAATATGAATGATGTAGCTCATTGATTAAATGATCAGAAAATATAAAATAAAAAAAATTTACCTGCTTCGGTATTCACAAACTCAACAAGGGCATCAGCCACACGTGCACCTTCATATCTAACCACAAAGCACACAATTATAATAATAAAAAAAACAAACACAAACACACACACACACAAACAAAATTTGAATAAAGAAAAAAAATGCAGCATAATGAATGACTATTAGAGAGATATTTTCCAAACTAAATTTTTTACTCACTTTTTGGGCTCCAAAGAATTTTTTGGGAACCATTTTATAGTGGGGTATCCCGACACCTCATATTTGCTACAAATACTCTTATGCTCATCACAGTCCACCTGAAAAAACATGTGACCAGTAAATGAAGAGTACAAATCAATCGACATCGATTTTTTTAAAATAACCTAGAACTCCCGCACCAACTGGCCCCCCAGACCCCCCCCCGGACAGGCCTCAAAATGGGGGAGAACTGCCTTGGACCTATAAGATGCTCCCCATTCTAAATGCAAGAGAAAATCCCAGATGGAGGTAGAGGGAATCAAGCCTGAGCTGTCGTGCCCAAACCCAAGACCTTACCAACCAACCAATCCCAGTGGGGGCAAGCAGTTTAATCCCATGGGGAAATAATACAACTAAAGGTGATTTTATCGAACAAATAATACAATTTGAAACAGCCATATCATATTGGACCAGGAAACAACAAAAAGAAACAATATATCACTTCAAGTCCAAAGCACAATAAGGCATAAAAGTATACAACCATACAAAGCAAACAAGAGGGAAGAAGACACAAAAAAACAATGATATCCTATTGTTGCTGAATAAAAATGTAACAAAATCCAATAGAATAAACTACCCTAACTGCCAAAACCTACAAAATCATGTTATGTATATGGCCCTTTTGCCTCTCTGCATCTATGTTGGCATGTGAAAAATAGGTAACATAGCACCTGCAAACTCTAAGTATCGAAAATTCCAGATTCCAGTAGTTCACCTTCCCGATCAAAACAGATTTTGCCTTCTTGAAGCTTGCACCAAGCTTCTCATACTCTGGAGCAAGTTTTTTGCAGTGCCCACACCTAACATAGAAAAGGACAATGAACTTATTAGAATCCAACCAGAAAAGTGCAGGAACCAAAAGGTCCAAAACAAAAACAAAAAAAAAATAAGCTGTAATAATTGAATTCAATCAAATTATAACAATCTGGCAACATGAAACTGGATTGCTGCTAATAAGAGCTTTATCACTTTTGAATACCAACTGTCCAAGCTCCCTCTATAATAAATGGACTCAGATCCTGGAAACTGAAAGAAGCAACATCCATGACTAAATGGATGCCAACATGAAAAACACAAGCATTTGTTTTAAAAAGAAGACAAGCCACCCATGATTGTGGTGGTGCAAAAACATGCAAGACGTGAATTTTTATTTTACTTGACAAGTATTCATTACATTGGATAAGCAGATAACAAATACCGAGTGGAAGATAAATTTAGCATCCCTCAACGCAGGGATGTAAGATTACACTCTTAAGGCACCAAAAATAAGTATAACTTAATTCCGCTACAACTTATGCAAGAATAATACAAACGGAAATGGTCCCTGGTGGGGATTTGTTGGAACATATGGAAAGGGAGGAATCAAGGTGTCATCAATAATCACCTCCGTGCAATGTCACAGACATGGGAGCCAAGTGCTCACTGATATAACCTTGCGGCTTAGGGATTTAGGCATATCAACTGGCAATTTCTCAAGGGATAATTTCTATAACAATGGAAATGTAATGTCGTGACCATAAAAGGTTTTTTGTAGTTGATCTGGTCTCTTCATGAACTCATGCGCTTAAAGACTCAATCCCATGTTTTCATGCAATGCTTGTCTTAATAATTTAATCTACCAATCCAAAAATAAGATAAAATAAAATAATAATAATAAAAGCAAATAACAAAAACAGGTCAAATCATAAAACTAACATCTTCAGCGACAAATTTTAAAAACACATCAACAACCAATCAATTTAAAATACAAAAATTTAACAAATACATATGCATAGGAAGCTTGTAATTGTTTTAGTCTAAGTTTTAAAGTCCCAGATTCGATACCCAACCTATTTAGGAAATTAAACATGGCAACTCAAATCCAGTTCCAGTGGGATTGTAATAAGCAACAATCCAACAAACAAAGCTGTTGACGGATCATTCATACAATCCCAGTTTCAATTGTATAAGGCCAACCCCTACAGTACCAAACAAAAGTACTGGACTTATAAACAACTGCGAACAAAAACAAGAATGTTGGATCTGTACCAGGGAGCATAGAACTCCACCAGGGCAGCCCGATCCTGACCGACCTCCTTCTCGAAGTTCTCCTCCGTCAAGACCACGACATCATCGGCAGATACAGCTGCCGCGGCGAAGACGGCGATGAAGAGGACGGCAAGGGCTAGGGTTTCGATTCGAGACCTCAACATTTTCGCTTCGTCTGATCTCTGCTCTCTGTTCTCTTCTCCGATGGTGTTTGTCTTACAGTTGTTCGTCGTTAGAGTGGGTGGGTGGGTGGATCGATCGATTTACTTATACTTAATATTTATATTTTTTACGGGTTTTATTTTGCTTGCGTGCTTGCTTTCTTTCTTTCTTTTCTTGTTTTGTTTTTTTAACGTTGACGAACGTGGTCTATGCGATCTGCCACGCGGCGGGAAATGGGTGTATCGGTGACGTGGTTGTCGCAGAGGAGCACTGATGACGTGTCTAGTTTAATGGCATCATAACGGAAACGTGGCGTTCTCTTATTGGTTTCCAAGCGCACCCGTGGATTGAAATTTGAAGGCCAACGCCTTATTGGCGGTCTAATTTAATGACCTTACTTTATTATTTTTAATTTTTTCGGTACTAAAAAATAATTAAAAAAAAAAAACTAAAACAAAAGACATGTAAACATATATTAATTTCTCTCGTGGTTTACTTATAACCCGACGCCTCATTCCATTTAAATATAATTGTTTTTGGGTTTTTTTTCTTTTTTATGTACAATCTCCTGCATTAACTATTTAAAATTACATTTAAATTGCTATATCATTTTAACTAATATACTTTAGTACACCATTTATATTTTGACTAAACTATTAATTTTTTAAATCTACCCTTAACCTATATTTTTCCCGAATCCCGAACACTATGGAGGAAGGGCGATGAAGCCTAATGTAATATGTTAGCTCAATTTTAAAAAAAATAGATAATTTTATTGATATACCATTTCATATAGCTATTACATTAGAAGCAAATTTGAATAAAAAAAATTACTATATCTTTTATTATAGCGTAAAGATATGAATAATTATGTTTGTTTTTGTTTGGTAGTATGAAAAAGTTACAAAAGATGTAGATTTTTTTTCCTACTGCTTGGATGATATGAAATCATAACAATAATAGCATGTTTGGTACGTGGGAATCAAAATGGGAAGAATGGAATCAACACGAAAATATAAATGACTCGAGAATCGTAATAGAATGATTAATCACTTTTACTGTATTTGGTATGTATTTAGTACGCAGAGTAAGATATTAGGTAAATTACTAAAATATCCTTATTATTATTAAAATTGATTAAATAAAATTTTATTTTTTTCCTTCCTTCGTCGGTTCATATCTGGCCGTCTATGAAGAGATGCGTTAGGGGAGAGGGGTGCAAGCCGCAGAGTAGAGATGGGGCGAGAATGGGAGAGTTGGACGATGGGGAGAGCAGGTAGGGATAAGAGAGTTAGTCGATAGGGAGAGGGGAGAAAGGAGAGGGGAAATGAATAAAAAAATAGGGGTCAAAAAATAAAAATTTCTCTTATGCAGTAGAACCTTAGTATTCAAGGGTGGGAGAATTAATTTCCTCATATATAAAAGCATAAAGATTCACATGGAAATCTTAATTCCTTTTATATTTTCATACTAAATGTGGAAAAGGAATGCAATTTGATTTATTTTCTTCCGTTCTCATGTATCAAACATATAAGAAGTATAAAAAACTATCTCGACAAGGGTGAAATCATTTCTCACCGAAAATTGATGTGAAAATGAGTAAAAAATATACGGTAATAATTAATTGCCCATTCCATCATGCTTGAAAATATACGGTCAAGGATAATATTGATATTTCATTTTTTTTATTCCGATTAAATTATAAAAAAAATCCATCTTTTTTTCACCTCAATAAAAAAAATCATTTTTTTCACTATTTCTCTATTCACTTAGACCATTTCCAACACTACTATATAAATTATATATGCATGCAAAAAGCTTAAAATTATTTTCTAATCTATATTCCAACACTAATCTTTAAATTATTTTTATTTTTATTTTCTAATTTAAATTATTGGCATCACTCATCCACACGCCATTTCCATCCGTAAGCATAATTGCTCGCCGTCTCCAAGTCCTCTCTCCTGTATCCTTCTTCTTTTCTTTTTCTTCTTTTTCCTCAAGTTGAGAGAGGAAAGAAATAGCTTCACTAGAACTGGAGATGTGAGGCTTGGACGAGACGACGGGGATGGAGGCGCCTGGACAGGGCGACAAGGATTGGGACATCTGGACGGGGCGACGGGGATGGAGGGTCTGGACGAGGTAGTGGGGATCGGGGCACCTGCGCGGGGTGGTGGGATGGAGGGGCCTAGACAAGGCGACGGTGATGATGTGAGATGTGCGCTTTCTCCGAGAGGGAAAAAGAAGAAAAAAAACATAAAAAAATTAATAAAATAATATATCAATAATAACTATGTAATAATTTTTAGATCTAAAAACCAATATATTATACGAAAAATTTAAAATTTTACTCTTTACATTTAAATAATATATAGTGATTAAAGTTGATCTTATTTATTTAAAAAAAATTCATGTAAAATTTTTACTCTTTTTCACCCATTATCGAGCAAAGCAAAGGGTTAAAGTTATGATTAATTGTATGCATTATTGACATTATAGCTAGTAGCTACAGATCATTCATACTAGTTCCTCGCAGAAAAAACAAAATTAATGATAAATTTTACCTCCTTTTTTTTTTTTTTTCCCAATTTGTATTCTCCATGTCAAATACAGTAATAAAGTGGTATTCAAGAAACAACGCGCCCGATTTGGGTTTTCATAGAAAGAAAAAAATGGGCGGCGGCGGTTGGCGGCGGCGGCGGGGGGAGGTGGAGCGGCGGATCCTCCGCCTCCTCGAAGGCCGCGAAACCCGAACTCAGCTCCCCCAAATTCACGCCCACTTCATCCGCCACCACCTCCATCAATCGAACCAGGTCCTTGCCCACTTTGTCTCCATCTGCGGCTCTCTCGCCCGAATGCGCTACGCCTGCCTCGTCTTTCACCAAACCCACCACCCTGACCTCACCCTCTTCAATTCCATGATCAAAGGCTATTCTCGCTTCGGCCCTTTTCCTGAATCTCTCTCCTTCTTTTCCCGCATGAAGCATTTTGGAATCCGACCCGATGAGTACACCTTCGCTCCTCTCCTCAAATCATGTTCGAGCCTTGGCGAACTCGGGCCCGGACGGAGCGTCCACGCCCAGATTGTCTCCGCTGGGTTCGCATCCTTTGGGTCCATCCGCATCGGTATTGTTGAGTTTTATGCTGCCAGCGAGAGGATGGAAGATGCCCACAAGGTGTTTGAGGAAATGCGTCAAATAGACGTGATTGTTTGGAACTTGATGGTTCGTGGGTTCTGTAAAAGTGGGGATGTTGACATGGGTTTCCGTCTTTTTAGGACGATGAGGGAGCGCAATGTCGTCTCTTGGAATACCATGATCGCTAGCCTGGCGCAGGACAGCCGGTATAAAGATGCCTTCAAGCTGTTCAGTGAAATGTTGGACTGCGGTTTTGAGCCGGACGAGGCCACGCTGGTCACGGCGCTCCCGGTGTGTGGTCGGTTAGGGGCTTTTGGAGCTGGACAATGGATCCACTCTTATGCTAAGTCAAGTGGGCTTTTTCGAAATGTTATCCGCGTGGGGAATTCATTGGTGGACTTCTATTGTAAATCTGGAGCCCTGGAAACGGCCTTCCAGGTTTTCAATGAAATGCCCCGTAAAAATGTGATTTCTTGGAATAGCATGATCTCGGGTCTGGCTTTCAATGGAAAGGGTGAGCTTGGAGTTGAATTTTTCGACAAGATGATGAGGAAAGGCTTGCACCCTAATGATTCCACTTTCGTGGGGGTCTTGTCTTGTTGTGCCCATGCCGGGTTGGTGGATCGAGGACGAGATTTGTTTGCATCAATGAGGAGAGATAACAAAATTGAGCCTAAAATTGAGCACTATGGGTGTATGGTTGATCTTCTTGGACGAAGTGGATTCCTCCAAGAAGCTTATGGGCTGATTAGGAGCATGCCAGTTAGGCCAAATGCTGCTTTGTGGGGTGCACTTCTCAGTGCCTGCTGTACTCACAGTGATGCAGAGCTTGCAAAATGTGCAGCTAATGAGCTCATCATTCTTGAACCTTGGAATTCTGGGAACTATGTGTTATTATCTAATATACATGCAGAGGAAGGGAAATGGGATGAGGTTGCTAAGGTGAGAGCGTTGATGAGGGAAAAAAGTGTCAAGAAAGTACTGGGATCGAGCACAGTACAATGATGGTTGCGGAAGTCAATCAGCAATTTCAAATTAGAAAAGAGAAATGAGGTTGATAAGTGGAGAGTGCTGTTGGGGGAAAGAAGTCAAGAAAGCACCGGGATCGAAGAGGGTACTTACCGCCCGGGGACAGTGACGGTGGCAGTGGCAGAAAGACTGTTTTATTTACGGTTGCTGCCCGGGGATTTCAGATTAGAATGCGGTTTCCAATATTAGCCGAGTTCATATGACCATGACCGGTTTGTAGCCCCTTTGGATATAATAGTTGGATGGACTCGAAACAAAGGGACAGAAAGTGAGCCTTTGCATATTGAAGGACGAAGGCGGGTGAAATGTGAAGAAGAGAGAAGGGCAGCATTTATGTTTTTATAATTAGTTTTATCTACGTAAGGTTTCCAAAGCCATATACTACAGTGCTACAGGAGACGGCTCCTTCTTATCTTGGCTGGGTGGGATAAGAAACTCTTGCGGGTTTTAAATCTGTTTTTTTTTTTTTTTTTGGTGGGCATTTTGGGAAGGGCCGCGCGAGAATTTGCCGAAGAAAAGTAAATAAATAGAGAAGCGGAGAAATAATGTAGGTTGAGAAGGTTTAAAAAAAGAAAAGAGAAAAAACTATGGAGATGCGGGGTATCGATCCCCGTACCTCTCGCATGCTAAGCGAGCGCTCTACCATCTGAGCTACATCCCCAGCGATGAACGTTAATTTTAAATATTGTACATGAATTGCACATGTACAATATTGTACATGCTAAGCGAGCGCTCTACCAGGTTTAAATATTGTACATGAATTGCATCTTACTTTTTGTCCATTTAATTTTATATCTAGCTAGATCAACAGATTTTATGTCTATCGCGCTCTACCATTGATTTACTTTTGTCACACATGCTGGATATCCCAATCTCCTAAAATATGAATTGATGACATTCCTTAAACCCCAATAAATAATTATAGTAATAATATTGATGACACTCAATTATTCAACCCATCTGTGTCTTGTCGTTGGTTTGGATTTAGTTTAGGATCCCCTAACTTTTTGAAGTTCACTTCATCCTCCTCATCTTCTATAATCCTGATACATGTTAGCCATTGGTGTCAATTTCGTGGGGGATTTTCTTCTACTTCTCTCTAGCAAGATGGAGCGCGTGCACAATTTTCTGCAATGAATCCCCAACTAATCTTTTTCTGTTCCGTAAATCGAGCCTAAAGGTGCCAGTGAATAATTAATTATTAATAACGTTATTTTTTCCCACTGTCTAACCTATGGATTAATAATAATAATAATGATGATGATAATAATAATGATAGCGCAACACATCCAATCTGACGGCAGCGATTTAAAATTGAACGAGCATCAACTTAACATTTATGAAAATCCAAAAAAAAAAAAGTCGAGAATAGCTGCATGGTATCATTACATCAAAGGAAGGTGTGTTCTTTTCATAACAAAGCATAGCAAGGGAAAATCACCTCAACAATGATTACATTTTCAGACAGAAAGAAAAATGGAGGGACAGATTCAATAAGGAAAGAAATAGTAGGAACTTTGAAAAACACAGACAAGCCTAACTTTACTTGATGTATTGGGAGACCCACTTGAAGCCATCTCCATACCCCATCTTCCGGACAATGCTGCACATGAAGACCTCCAGGGGGCGTACATCAGACTCCGCCAGGTTGACGCGCCCTTTGCCGGTGGTGAAGTTGGTGAGGCCGAGATGATAGCGCAGCTCATCTTCGGACGCAGCGTATGGGATATCAATCTTGTTGCCCAAAACCAGGAACGGGACATTAGCAAGGGCCTCGTCCGACAGGAGTGCATCCAGCTCCTTCTTTGACTCCGCAAATCTCTCCTTGTCGAAGGCATCCACCAGGTACACCACAGCATCAACCTTCACAGCCAAAATTTTAAATATGAACAATTTCCCCATGTCGTATTACCAAAAAATAATATTATTAAAAGAGCTTTTGCAACTCAAATACCAACTAATTCTCACCCCCATTATTCCCACCCAATATTCTCATCTGAACTCATGGAATAAAGTTATGCCCGAATCAAAGACAAGTAGGAAACACAAAAAGGAGGCCAGTAGCCGGAGTTATTATTTAGTTTTGGTGGAATACACTCCCAATATGGCAACATAAGAACTCGAGAAAAAAAATAAAACAATTAGAAAAACATAATAATAAGGAGAAAACAACAACACAATAGGATGAAATCTCTGAAAGAGATAAACGGCGACAGAGAGTCCAGGGAACAAATCAAAAATAAATAACAAACAGAAAAGACTGTAAGCATAAAACTTTACTTAAGAGAGGTCGAAGCAAACTAAAAAATAATAGTAATGTGGGATTGCACTGTTGCCCCTGGAGAATTATCATGGAGCAGTAAGTGGACATTTGGGCAATCATCATTTTTGGCCTCTTATGAATCAAATAAACACGGAACTTAATTATTTGGGAAGCTAGGCGTTTCTTTAAGAAGTGACAGACTACGCCCAAAAAGGAGAATGAGCCTGAGCCTGGTGTGGTACCACCATTACACCCGGAAGTATGGCGCAATCAATAAAACCCTGAGTGATTGCAACGAAGCACTTTTTTTTTTTTTTTTGGGGGGGGGGGGAGGTAGGTTTACACAAAGAAACAAAATTAATATTATAAAAATCCCTAAGCACGTAGGTAGGTGTTGTTATAAACTAAATATGATAGGATTACGATATTTGATCTCTAAAAATAGTTTCTTAGGTGATCAAAAACATATCAACTAAAAAAATTTATTTCTAAAATATAATCGGTTAACGGTTAAAATTAGCAAAATAAAACACACACTTATATTCTGTTAATGACAACAATATTTTTCTCTAGGGCACGTAAGAAGGAGAAAAAAACAGATTTTAAAACTAAGAATAAAACATCAAAGTCTACTAATATTAAACAATTATTCTATGGTTAAATCTGAGCTAATAGATTTCATAATTGAATTTAATATGTCATGCATTTTTTAAAATGGAAGAATGAAATTTGATAAAGCATTTATGTTTTTTTAAATGGAAAAACAAAATTGCTTAAACATTTATTATAAAAAAAAAATAAAAAAAATTGGCACCTCCTGAGTGTATGGCAACGTTCTATTATTGCATCTCCTGCAAATGCTAGGGTGCTATCAGCGAATTCAATTGCCAATCAACACTGTTAGCCTCCCATGAATCAAATAAGCAGAAGAATGTTTATTTGGGACTATCAAGGTGGAATAACACTCAAAATTATAAATGGGGTAAAAAAGAAAAGGCTTATCAGTTTAAACTGCTGGTAGAAACAAAAAGTTATGAAGGCGCAATAAAAAGTATGGTGGAAATCAACTTATGCTACCAGTTTAAAAAAGTCTAATCACATCAAAACTTAAGATGGGGATAACCAATGATGATGATGCCACTCAAAACAGGAAAGCCTGATGTTATCAACTTGATGGGGTTCTTAAAATGACAACGTCAGATGTAATCATGCGATTCTCATTCCAATAACAAACAATATAAACAGAAGTCCAGAGTCCAGACCCCACACGATTATTTTATTGCATCCTTTGGGATTGATAAAAAAGTATTTTAAGACAATCCAGATGTCATGCAAATACTCATGTAAGGAAATGTCAGAGAAATGCGTAAGGCCAAATGTACGAAATATATAGAGAAGCTCAAATGAAACAAGCAAACAATAACAAGCATGAGCATTAAGATCCGTAAAAACTTCCAGCGTCAGTCTTAGAAGGTCCACAGGTTTGAAATAACAGGTATTGGCCAAAAAACACATAAATATTTCAAATTGCAATCAACAGTACGCTAGCAACAGTTTTCGTAAAAGAAAAAAAGTCGATTGCCATTGTCATACAACTGAGCATGAAAAACGGAAATCGGGGAATACGACATTAGCAATAATACGATAAACAAAAATGAATCATTAATAAAAAAAACAGTAGATGTTCGTACAACCCACCCCAGAGGTTTAGATCAACAAAGCTTAGGAACCTGAGTACAGTGTTGTAATATCAACCAATATACATAAATACAACCAACATATATGGTTGAATCAACGGTCAGAGTAGCACAAAGTGGGGAAGGAAAACAGATAGAACTTAAGAAAGTACCTTGGCATAATAATCTTTCCAGACACGGCGCGCAATCTGGTGCCCTCCCAAATCAAAAGCCTTGAACTTGATTTTCCCAATACTCAATTCCTCGGATGTTGGGTATTGGGTAGGCTGATGTTGAACCAATCTCTGCCAAAACCCAAAATTTTCTTTTTAAAACAGGAGATGATCAATAACTCAAACCTTTTAAGGGGGTGTCCAAGATTAAGTATTCAAATAAGACCCCCAGCAAACAACTCCCTCAATTGTATCCAACGTATATTTGTAGCAAAAATTGAAATCCGTTGTTGAAACTAATACGAAGGGGGAAAATAATACGAGGTTAACAGATCTTAGAAGAACAGCCCTGTCGTAGATCCCAGTAAATAAATAAATCAAGCAAATTAGTAGCCTACGGAGGTAGGAACATAAAACAACATATCCAGGTACAAATTGGTGGTCCAATTATGAGAAACAAAAGAACAAGAGATTTGTCTGCAAAGCGTTAGTTAGGTGGTTAGTTAGTTATTAGGGGAAACAACTCAAACAAGCACAGCGATAGCATACTTCATCTTTCAACATATGAAGCAACGTTGTTTTGCCGGCATTATCGAGTCCTAGGAACAAGATCTTGGCCTCCTTCTGCCACAGACCGAGCGATGCAAGGACCCCGTAAAACCAGTCGAGAAGGAACATGTTTCGTCGCGATCCGGCCAAAACCCCAGAACAAAACCAAAGATCCTACGATCGAAGTGTAATCGAAATTGACGACCAGATCGATATCCGATCGATCTGATCCACGAACTCGAGAGTTCGTAATCTCTCTCGATTTATTCAACGGCAACGCAAACACGAATTTGCAGAGGGAACGCTATAAATAAAGGTACAGAACATACAGAGAGAGAAATAAGCTTTGGTTGGAGTTGAGTCGAGTTGTACCTGATGCCTATTTTTATTTTATTTATTTACTATTTTCCCTTCTTTCAATTATATTTTTTATTTGTTCATTTGCCCTGCTTTTTATATATATAAAATATTATATATTCGTTGACTATAAAATATCGATTCGAATTTACTGAAAATCAAGTCTAACTTATTATCATAAAATTTGAATAATTTTGAAATTAAGTTTTTATAAATTAGCTGTTAGATTAAACATTTAATATAATATATATTATGTATGTAAAATTAAAAAAATAATAATTTAATTTTCAGCAAATTCAAACTCATAAAATATGATCTGATTGGACTAATTTAATTTATGTATGTTTAAAATATGGGCCTAAATGAATTGATCCGACGGGTCACAATCCATGCGTTATTGTTAATATGATATTTAATTGTTATGTGCTATTATGTATTGATTGTTTTATTTTGCTGAGTTTTACTTGCTATTTGAAATTGCTTGCTAGTTTTGGTTTGTGGTAGATGTATGGTTATGATTCCTAATTGCTTATGAGTTGGTAATTTTGTGAGATAATTATACTTATATCAGTGTGAACTTGACTGGATATTTAGGTTTATGATTCATTGTGGCAATAGGTGCAGTGGGTGAGTTGCTCGACTTTTCGATAACGAAAAGTTCTAATGTATGAATGATGTAATAATATGTATTTAAGTAAGTTTGAGAATTTGTCTTTGGATGATGTCAAAAATATATAAACTGTAATGTGTTTGTTAATGTAAACATTTTGATTGTATTTGTGTTCAATTTGGAGTTCGAGTCATTAAAATGTAATTTTTGATATTTTGATAATTTAATTAGATTTTCTAGTATTATAAATTAAAGAATATATTATTTTTTATCAATAAACATATAATGAAATAGAAGGAAGAAGACATAAAAGAGAAAGAGGAAGGGAAGCATGATCTCTATGTTGTTTCATTTTGTGCCTGGTGAGAAAAAAAGGAATAAGTGATTCCAAATTTCATATTTTTGGGGTGATCCAACATTTAAAGATTAATTAAGGTAAGGTGGTTATGTGTCTCTGTCACTGAAATTGATTAAACATGCTTGGTTTATGGGATCCATGGGAGCCCAATGTGCAGGGCCGACCTGAGAAGGCACCACCGTGGCACCATGCTAAAGAGAGAAGCTCTCCCTTTTATTTTACCTAAAGCTGCCCTCTCTTCGGCATCCCTTCCAACGATCGCCTGTTGTCAGCCGCTGAACCCCACACCCCCTGGCCAGGAGGCTGCTCCTTTAGCTTTCTTCATCTCTTTGGTGGGTTTTTTTGGGTTTGACAGTCAGCTCTTCAGTGGGCTTCTAGTTTGTCCTCGGCATCTTGGAGGCTAGTAGTGATTGGTTGGTATCCCTGGAGTTCTTCTTCTGTTCGCTCCTACTTTCATATTTATTTTTCTTATGCAGGTGGGCTTAGGTATGTGGCTAAGGTTCATTCGGTTGTCGGTGGTAGCGTGTGGTTCGGCCGATTTACACATTGAAGGTGGTTATTGACAGGTGGCTAAGACGTCGATACTGGTGTAATGGAGTATGTTCATATGAGGCTGTTACGTCTGAGCTGATAGTTGGTGATGTCAAAGGTAAAACGGGTCGCAAAATGTTCTAAATGAGTTTGTGGATTATAGAGTTTGAGCTTGTTGATACTTGAATTGGTGTGTTTGATAAATATATAAAGTTTGAGCTTGTTGAAACTCAAAATAATATTAAGAGTTATGTTATGATGTGATATGGTATACGGTTATGAAATGGCCTGTCATTGGGTAATGTTTGATGGTATTGGTTATTGCCAATGTTACTATTGTTCAATATGATTACCCTAATGAGTTGGGACTTGTGTGTGATAATTTTTTTAATGATGATGGTTTTATGTTTTCAATAACTAGTTTGGTTATATGGGCGGTGATTGTGTGAGTCGCACATAGCACTACATCAGCATAGGCGTGCACTTGATATAGTATTTTAGTTTTGGTTTGGGTCGTAGAGGTGGTGTGAAGTTGATTACGTATTGACAATTGTGTTCACTTTTATATTGTTGGCATGTTTGTATGTATTAAAGGTAAGTTGAAAGTAGCTGCATGAGCTAATTATTAGTCATTTCTCTAATATAACTTGTTAGATCTCGATCAACGTACTTACTATCAGGTAATGACAATAACATATTTGACATCCACATCGTCTCCGACCATAGTTGTGATTTGCCAGCTATCACTAGTGTCTCCAACCCCATAGCAACAACGTCACAATCTTATTCATACTCTATTTTGCAACAACTACTTTTTAAGTTTTATCCAATTCAATGTTGACTTCTACTTTAAATTCAATTAATCATTTTTTTAATACAAATCATTCATTAATTATGCTATTTTATTAACAATAAATTCAATGATTATATAATTAACTAAAATATAGTGTTATTGTTCATATAATGTTAGTTATATTATTATATGCAAAATAATTTTATATTATTACATATATGATATAATAGTATATGATATATATAATATAATTATATTTATGAACTATAGTTTCCATATGACACTTAATTTTGTATTTTTATTTTAATAATATAGTAATAAATATATTGTATAGATTATAAATTTAAACTCGACCCGAATTTGGTTCTTCTCGGCTCATTTACAAACCTTAGGTATACAGGTGTTCACATAATGTTTGTTAAAATAGTAGATTTGATGTGAGATCATCTTAATTTATATAATAATATAAAATTTAAATTAATTTTTAAAAATAGTGGATCCTGTAACTATTTTTAGAAACAGTTCTTAACTATTTTATGTTTTTAAGTATACACTTAATTTCGTCATAAATATTTTTTTAAATTTTTATCTTTATAATACTACTATAATAATTTAAAATTTGAGTTGTTACTTGTGACAGAATTAATAATTTTTATATAAAAAGCATGTTCACCAAAATTTATCATGATATTTAAATTGTTAATAAAACTTGACCTAATAAATTTTAATATAATATTATTTAAAATTTAATCTCGCTATATGGTGAGACATGCAACATGCTATAAAGTTTTAAATAATTTGAAAATTTTAAATATTTTAAGTTTGCTAATATTATACGATTCGTATGATACTATTTGTATTTGTAATATCTATAGCATGTATTCTAAATTAAATTTTAATATTATAAATTTGCTATTAAGCGTTGCCCATATTATATGCGCGCTCTAATATTAGTATGATATTTTTAGAAATTTTAATGTTTGGCAGGTGTTCTAAATTAAAATATAACATGCATACTGGAGTAGGATACGATTAGGCTTAGGAGGCGCCAAGGAGACGGTGAGGGACATGATGACATGGGGGGAGCCGCCAAGGAGACGGTGAGGGATGCGAGGGAAGCTGAAGTTGCCTTGAGGATGGAGGAGCAGATGAGGGAACAAGCGCCATAGTCGGCCCAGAGATCTAAATGGCCCAAAACAATAATTAAAATGGAACCCTAATATAATAAGTCGGTGGTTAAATATTCATCGGCAAACAGTAGGGGCTTCAGGACTAGGTAGCAACAGCTGGCGGGACATCAAGTGTGGAGTCTAGAGAGAAAGAGAGGAGATGCGGGGTCACGGGCCAACATTGCATGGATATCGACCGTCAACCCTTGAATTGGTGGTCGTTAGGCCGGGTTATTGGATACTAGAGCATAGATAGCATACATATTAGCGTGACATTAGGTTTATGCACTACGTACTATATATATTTATAAATATATATAAACACATTTAATAAAATAAAAATGTTTTAAAATAATAATACGAACGTTTCTCAAATTGGACTTAAGACAAATATGTTTTTTAATTTTTGAATATTAAAATGTTATTTTATTTTGACGTGAGTTTCTAGGAGCCTTATTTGCTAACGGAACTAGAATCTATCGAAAAAACATAGAAAGAATTAACGGTAAGAATTTGATGTGAGTGCTTATAATGTTTGGAAAATTTGTATTGATGCTTATTTTTCGTACAAGTATATGTGATTAGTGGGTTGAGTTGGGTTTATGAATAATAAAAATTTATTTAAATCTATAAACTTTTAAATAATTTTATTTTAAAAACAAATTTATTTAAACCTATAACTGTTAAATATAAATTTATGTAATTATATTTAGCTTAACAGTATTAAAGTTGGTTTTAGGGCGATGGGTGCAAGTTTAAACCTATAATATAATTTCACCAAAATGCTCGTAGATGCAGCAGTAGTAGGCTTTTAGCTACCTCAGTTAAAGTGAATCGTAGTGCCTGATTCGTGTACTATCCAATACCCGAACGCCACGTTGACACCAGTGACAATGCTCGAGTGACGTGTTCAACTTCTATTCGTCCACGGCACCTACCATGTCCAGCTCAGCTCTGACCTCGCCGCACTCACTTTCAGATAAGCAGTCGCTATATATCAATCAGCCCCTCTCTCTCTCTCTTTCTCCCCTCACAGCCCACACAACCAGCAGCTGTCTTCTCCCTGGAACCAACACTAATGGCGATCGGGAGGCAAAACCCTAGGCTTCTCTCGCTCGCTCTCTGCTCTCTCCTCGCGATTGCCTCTGCAAATGTCTTCTTCGAGGAACGCTTCGAAGGTGCGCTCTAATCTATCTTAATTTCCCCCACCTCGCCCCTTTCCTGGTGATGGCATTTGTGCCGGATCCGGCATTTTTATAGGTTTTTACCGCGTAATTATGCTAGATTTCCTTCTAGTATCCAAGGATCGGTTCTTTACCTGTTCGGGTTTTTCGATCTGTTGATATCAAGCCTGTTTTTGTGTACTCATACTCGCAGCACGTTGTGATGGCAGCTCCAAGTGAGCTGCTGCGTGACCAGGACCTGACTAACCAAATTAACCACTTATTAAATGCTGAACGTCAATATATCGTGATACCAAGCTAGATCTTCCAGTGAATGATCGTATGCTTTGAATTTGCGATTCTTTGGGTCATTTTCGATGTAATTTCATCGTTGCGTTGCGTGCCATCATTTCCTGTTCATATTCCTAAAATGCGTATGAGTTTGAGTGGGTTGTGTTAACATTGCAAATGCTTTCCAATGCGTGTGTGTGCGCTCTCTCTATTTTCTTTGCCAACTCCTGTTGACAAAAGTCTATTAATTGAAGCATTGTTTAGAGGCTGAGGAAATCAGCTGAAGAGGATGGGAAGTACTAAATACCATTCATGGTACTGGGAATCAGGGGAAAACTCATAACTGGTTGTTTTAATTATCCTCGCCAGTTTAGGTTCCTACTAAAAAAGGATAAAGGGCAATAGCTGTTCCAAATGAATGGCTCTTGGAAACGTTGTTGAATCCGTTTGTGTTTTAATTTTCCTTTTTGGGCTTGTTTTGTGTTGTCGCTGCTGTGCCAATTCCTGACCTTTACTCTTTTTTCGCTAGTGCATTGTATTAATATATTCTGTTTTGGCTTATCATCTTAAGATGGATGGGAGAGTAGATGGGTCAAGTCTGATTGGAAGAAAGAAGATAACATGGCTGGGGAATGGAACCACACTTCTGGAAAATGGAATGGAGACCCTGCAGATAAAGGTACCCTTATGATTTTAGTCATTTGATGTGTTTGCAATATTGACAATTGGTTTGTTAGGTGGTTTGATGAGTGTGATTTGTGATTGGTTCATGCCCTGTCATTTTAGGTATCCAGACCAGTGAGGACTACAGATTTTATGCCATTTCTGCTGAGTTCCCTGAATTCAGCAACAAGGATAAGATATTAGTTTTCCAGTTTTCTGTCAAGCATGAGCAAAAGCTCGACTGTGGTGGCGGCTACATGAAGTTGCTCAGCAGTCAGATTGATCAAAAGAAATTTGGTGGTGATACCCCATACAGGTTAATGTTGTTTCTTTGTTAGTACTTTTAAAAAAAATCATTTTTTAAAAATGAAAGTTGCTTATTTGGTGGTACATTCTGTGACTCCATGCTTGATTTCAGTATTATGTTTGGACCAGACATCTGTGGGTATAGCACCAAAAAGGTCCATGCCATCCTTACATACAATGAAACAAATCACTTGATCAAGAAGGATGTTCCTTGTGAAACTGACCAGCTGACCCATGTTTACACATTCATCCTCCGTCCTGATGCAACATATACCATTCTCATTGACAATGTGGAGAAACAGGCTGGCAGCCTATATAAAGATTGGGATATCCTCCCTCCACGGAAAATCAAGGATCCTCAGGCAAAGAAAGTAATTTCCTACACTACTTTTTTTTTTTTTTTGTGGTGATTGGGGTGATATTAGGCGATGACCTTAAATCTCATTGGTTTTACAGCCTGAGGATTGGGATGACCAGGAGTACATTTCCGATCCCGAAGACAAAAAACCAGAGGTAATGGTTCAGTGTAAGTTATCAGTTTTAACTTCTGAAAGCACATGCCATTCTAATGGTTATTTTCTCATTTGTAGGGATATGATGACATCCCAAAAGAAATACCAGATACCGAAGCAAAGAAGGTGAATACTGACTCATGGCAATTTGTCAATTTTATCTAATGTATATTATTTGTTTTGTAGTACTGTAAGTACTGAGTATTGTGAACGCAATTTTACAGCCAGAGGATTGGGATGATGAGGAAGATGGCGAGTGGACACCCTCAACTATTCCAAACCCTGAATACAAAGGACCATGGACGGCAAAGGTTTGTTTGGTTGTTTAAGTTGTATTGTTTTCAAGAGGTACAGTTTTTGTAATTGTTTTCCACCTTTTGGCAGAGTATTAAGAACCCCAACTACAAGGGAAAATGGAAGGCTCCACTGATTGAGAACCCAGGTTTTTGTCCCTTCATTGCTTGGGCTGTGTTTGTGTTTATTCTCCAAGACTTAAATTATTGATAGATTCAAAATTTGTTGATATGTCCTGCTGCTAAAATCACAGATTTCAAGGATGATCCTGATCTCTATGTTTACCCCAGCTTAAGATATGTTGGCATTGAACTGTGGCAGGTTAATTAAGCTGTCCGCTTCCCCTTTTACTTGATCGTTCCCATTGACATTTTAAATCTTTATAAAGTCACGGGTTTGTCTTCTTGTACCAGGTAAAATCAGGAACCATGTTTGATAATGTCTTGATATGTGATGATCCCGAGTATGCCAAGAAGCTTGCTGAAGAAACATGGGGCAAGCAAAAGGATGTAAGTTACTATGATCTGTTAATGTCTTTTGTTCTCATCATCCCACGTGATTTGTCACTTTGAGTTGATGTTTGAATGTCACACTGCAGGCTGAGAAGGCAGCATTTGACGAGGAAGAGAAGAAGGAGATGGAGGTACTTCACGCTATATTCTCTTTGTGATTTGTTTACCTATACCGTTTATTGATCCCACTGTTTTATCTCTTACCAGACGTCGAAGGATGATCCAGTTGATTCCGATGTAAGCTCCGAAACTGTTATATATATATATATATATATATATATATTGTGAACTGGATAATTTAAGCCTCCGAATCAGTCCTAGTTGTGCTTACATTGTTCCTTTCAGGTGGATGAGGATGATGCGGACGAGGATGCTGAAGGAGTGGATTCTGACTCTGAAACACCCGAGGATGACGTTAAGGTAAATCTCTTCCCTACCCACTCGAGAGATCAAGTTATCTATCTAGCACTCAGTTGTTCAACTTCTCTGTTGTGTTCCTTCTGGCAGGATGAGCTGTAGGCGTGAGAGGAGACTGGGCTGCAACTTCCTGTTGACTAAATAGAGGGGTTGTAGCACTCAAAAGAGGTTTTTTTTTTTCGGGGTTTTGTAGCTTTTATTTAGGAGGGGGCCGACATTGACATTGTCTTTTAATGTGGGAAAGGAGAAAAAAAAAACACGGTTGTTGATGGTGGAAAGAAGGGCCGATTGCTTTGCTTGCTTTAATGGAACTTTTTAATCCACGAACCCAGTTTATGTTTATTTACGCCAGTGAGATAGTTTTGGTTTGGGCTGCCGTGCCCCTTTATTGATATTATTATCCTTTCCATTTCTCTTTTTTGTGTTTATATATATATATATTGACTTTTTTTTTTTTTCTAAAACGCCTCTCCTGCGATTTAAAAGGTAAGAATATTTTCGTTCATTTCAAAATTTCTCTTGCCGCAATATTTTAAACGTGTAGCTCTTTTGTGTCCCCTGGTACCCCATCAGATTTATATACACTTTTATCATTTTGTTTTTGTTAAGAGTAGTGCTATTAAAAATATATGAAGATGTCAATTTAAATTTGAAGATGTCAAATGAGGAACCTCAATCTATAAATGTATGAATACAAGACAAAGAGAGGAGCCATCAGGTTGGTATGCGTTTTAGTTGCGTCAACATGAAAAGGGGACGAATTATATATGATATAATATTTATTTTTATTTTTAATAATAATTGTTACATCAAACCGTGTAAATAGTTTTTTGTTTTGTTAATCAATAATAATAATCATTGATTGGCGTGATGCTCTTGACAATGTTTGACAGTATTTGTAAGACCCACCTTGATACCCAGATTCAGCCGTATTATGTCAAAATGCCTACTATGCATTGCTTGATGCCTCTTTACCTAATTTTTGTGGGGCCACTCCCAATTGGGGGGGGGGGGGGGGGGGGGGGGGGGGGGGGGGGGGGGGGGGGGGGGGGGGGGGGGGGGGGGGGGGGGGGGGGGGGGGGGGGGGGGGGGGGGGGGCGGGGGGGGGTGGGTAGGGACGATGCACTCTTTACCTAATTTTCTACTATGGTTGTGCTCTAAGACTGGATTGCCTACTTTTAACTGAGGCAATTCTATTTTTAATTTTGTTTAGTGTCCATATGGATTGTCCACTCTTTCGTGAGGCAAATTTGTATTTTTTTTAATTTTGTTATCGTGAACCATTAATTTTCAAATTAAATCCCGCTTACCATGGTTAACGTTAAAAATATGTTTGAATTGTATTTACAGTTCTGCCTTTAGCTGCTAATATATATATGTATATATATGTATATATATAATATTTGAAGTTATTTTATGGATAAAAGGTTGGATAATAGTTCAAAATTTAAGACATTAATTTAAATTTTGTTTATGGGCATTTGGTAAAATTAGAGGGCTCCAGGTTTCTCACACAGAAATTAATAATATGTTTTAATAATATTCATCACCAAATAGTTTTTTTTATTAAAATACTAACTACATACTTTACTCAAAACTCATATCCTATAGTACTTTAAGGTTTGAAAGCATATATCCCTTGGGTCTTGTGTGGGATCTGAACTCAATCGAGAGAAGGGAATCTGTCGTTCTTACGGTAACTTTTAAGGTTTAAAAGTAAGACCTCTATTAAAAGTTAAATTGCATCAACTATTAAGCTATTTACATGGGAGCATCAAACATTAATAAATTAATAATGAAATAATAGTAAAAGTTAAAATAATTTGTTAAAAAAAATTAAATTTAAGTTTTATTCATTAAAAATATCAAAACTCTAACTCTATAAAAAATACACTTTGAAACTTGTTGACATGTTCTTACGAAGTCAAATTGGACAAATTTAATTGTAATAGATGAAAAAACAATCTTAAATCCTTAAACTTAAATTAATGATTTTAATTTCGTGAAACTATAAATTTATAATAAAAAATAATATTAATAATGATTAGTATAAGGCCTTAAGAAATAATAAAAGTCTGTTATTACTTAATTTTTAATGAATGGAACTTACCTTCAATCCAAATTGAAGTAAAATTTTTCAATCCAATGACGTGTCAACAGCTAAGGTTGACATGTATTAATTTTTGAATTTCACTTTAATTTTTTTCTCTTATTTTCCCTCTCCCTTTCTTGTTCCTATGTCATCCATTATAGCATTTTACTTTTTTAAAAAATATTATTCTAATTATACATTAATTTCACATTATTTTCTCTTATTTTCTCACATTAATTGTTGGCGGTGGATATGACAACATGCTGAGGAAGTACAACTGCCGGTGGACAACGTGGTGAACACGCAGATCGTGGACGCCAAGGGGAGGTCATGGACCGGCGGGGCATGGGAGAGGATGCGATCTGAGGCGGTCGCGCGAGCTTCTGGGTGGTCCTATCATACAAGGTTAACCTCATACTCATGGAGATCGTTACGGGCAACCTTCCTCGTATGGTGGGGCATATGGTCCGTCATGCGACGTCGTTTCCACGGGGTGGACAACTTCCTCGTATGGGTGGGGCCCATGCACAATTCATGGCTCAGATCCGATAGAAGAGAAAAAATAAGAGAAAAAAATTAATGTGAAATTAATGTGCAATTAGAATAATATTTTTTAAAAAGTAAAGTGTTTAATAGCTAGAATAAGGAGAGAGACAGAAAATAAGAGAAAAAAATTAAAGTAAAATTTAAAAATTAACAATCACTAATGATGGGATTTGTTTTGAGGATAACATATTAATTAAATAAAAATTTTATTCTAAACCATAACTATATTTTCCCCTTTTCTTCCCTAGGTTTTATTTGAAAACCAGAAGTAATGTTTATGTACTTTGGTAAGTTACAGTTGGTTTTACATTAATTGCGCTCTCTTTCTCCCGATAAATTAAAACTAATGATGTGTGTTTTATTAATTAATGATTTTACTTTAATTGTTTCCACTTTAACTAATTTAACAAACAATATACTATAAATTTTAATTAAAATATTGATTTTATCCCTCTATATATCGCATGAAGGATAAATTTTGCCCTTCTACCTTCCTTTCTAGTCACATTTTCCCTTACACTATCTCATTTGGACCAATTATGCCTGCTGTTAATTACATGATAGTTTTTTCAGGATGCTAATATTGGATCAAATGAAATCATCACATATATAGAATAGCTTGCTCGAAAATTAATTTTACTAGATAACACGGTTTTCAAACATAATCAATTTTTGAATAAATTGTTTGAAAATTATTTTTTCTTAACAATTATGCCGTTGAATATAATAAATGTTCGAATGTCAAGCATAATCAATTTTTGAATAGACCGTATAATCCAGCTATTTCATCCGGTTAAAATTAATTATTTGTATGAATATGGCATTTATTGGTAATCTATTATATATTTTATCTGAATATTTTTTTACTATATAATATACTTTGAAGCAATAACATTAAGAATAAATATAATAAATTGATTTTTTATATATATAATTTTAGAGTGTATAATCATTTGTATTAGAATTATTAATACCTCATTTATTATATCCCAAATACAAGCGCACGCTATTTACAAATTTGAATTGTGGCCAAAATAATATATTAATAATTTCTAGGTATATTCTAGTTAATTTGTAATCAATTCTCTTCATATATAACGTAAAGATGCGACCCGTTTAGTCAAAGATATAATTGCGTTTGAATATTTACCAAAAAAGTAATGGTATATTACTATTATTGGCGCCACAACAAATGTGTAACGGCAGGGGCTCTGGTCTATTTAAATGATTCAAGTTTCACATGCTTCGTGTTCAAATAATACTAATCAGCCGGAGTTCATAAATTGTTATTTCAAAGATGAGTAATTATTCATCCCTCTCTCCTCTACTGGTGCTGTTATTGATTGCCTCCTCAGGTAATTTTTAGGCTGGCTTATTTTCTTGGATAATAATATATATATATACGTATGTAATCATGCAGGATACTTTTTCAAATTGATATTAATTAAAAAATATTGTTGTTCAATGGTGAAAAAAGTCTTCATTTACACAAACTAAAATTAATTTGCCTTTACATCCATAACATTTGTGTATTTAGTTTTTTTTAATGTTTATTTATTTATTTATTTTGTTGCATTAATTTAGTACCTTATTATAATAACCTTCTTTTGACATTATTATCCTCTTCTCGGGGCTCCCTGGTTCTCCTTCCCGTTGCATGAGAGAAGGCCTAATTTTGGGAATTGCGGCAGAAGATTGCTTGGTTGGTTCCATTGAAGTGATAAATTGTTCCAAGTTTGCATGCGTGGAGGCTTGTGTTGCTAGAAATATCGCTTCCATCAATGGAGGGTGTGTGGGTGAAGACACTTGCTGCTGCCAGATGCAATAAAGATGAAAAGCATTTTGGTGATCATCTTATAATAATGTGTAGGATTAAAATTTATTCTCTCATGTTATAAAATGGGTATGGAAGGAATATGAAGTATGATTTGTTCTGTTCCAAATGTAATGTTTATGTTGCTTCTTGCATCACTAGAAAATGGAAAATTATAACACACCTAACAATGGAGCAAATAAAATTTGTAGGTCATATAAACTTGAAAGCATTATAATCATATAATTAACCACGTTAAACATAAATGAATAAGCGAGGTTCTTTTTTTTTTTTTTTTTTTAAAAATTTACTTTTCATATCAATCTATTTTATAATTATATGCATGGATTGTATACATATATGTACAACGACGAAATGGAATTACGTTTTCAACTATATACACGACGTCTAATATATATGTATGACGGTCATGTTTGAGATTTGGATTTGTTTTGTTTTCAACTATGTTTTTCTTCCTGCTCCAGACAATAGTTGTCCTTTACAAGATATTTGTGCATCTCCATAATCACAAACATGTTGAACGACAAACGCCAATGCGATTCCGTTACAATTTTAAGAAAAAACCAATCGAGGAAACAAATAAAATCCAAGAAAAGAAACAAATAGCAAATCATTCAAAGCTGATTCAGCTTTTATTGAAGTGGTAAATATATTGGCGGGGGCTCTTCCCTTTTTAATTGATTCAACTTTCATATGTTTGGTATTCTCACAAGATAAAAACAAAAAATCTTCAATTTTTTGTTTTGTTTGATTACTATATTTATTTTGAGTTTTCAAAATTATTTTCAGAAACAGAAAAATAAAAACATATTATCTTCGAATCTGCACTTACTGTTCCAAAACTCATGGCCGGTACTCTTTTTCAATGGACGTGGAAACTTGTCAGAGCCGGTGCCAAACTTTGAATTTCATGGCTTTTGTTTCACACCTCGCGTAAGGCTTATATAACAGCATGCTTTCTTATAGAAGGGCATGAACCTCTTGAGAAATTCTTCACTAAAAAAAAACACTACTGCATCCGCGAGTAAACAAACATAAGCTAGTTTCCGAACCACACAAAATTGTGTCCTTCAATTTCTTTACATTTGTTTCATTCATCATACAGGCTTTTTCGCACTTCCTGATCCTTAATTATTATTTATGATTCAAATGCAAGTCGCATATCCATAGATACACTGCCCTTACCCATTCAAATGCAAGTTGCAGATCCATCATCAAGTAAAACCAGAGATCAAACACACTACCAAAGCAAGCCATCAAACCAGTGCTTAAATTAGCAGTTCTGAGACTTCATACACAGAAGTCAACCGCCTACAACAAACGGAAGCCTGGTTGTATGCACAGCTGGTCATATGTTTTGTTTTATTTTGTAGTAATCAGGTCTAACAGGCTGCCAATCTCATTAGCGTTGTTCTTTTTTTTTTTTAAAGAACAAGAATCAGCACACTCAAGGTCATGATGGCGATCAAATGACTCGCAGAGTTCATCAATGTAGCTTTGCTGACAGCGACTGCTCATGTAATAAGCTTCCACACAATGCCCATGGGTTCCCTTGATAATCTCACAAAATTTGCCACAAAAACAATTCAATAACTTTGATTTTAAAAAACAAATAAAACCAAAGGCCTCATAAACTTCAAATAAATACAGAATCAAGGAAAAATTTTAAAAAAACAAACAAAAACAAAACAAACAAACAAAACACGGAACCAGCCATGACTACCATTATGTTGCCTGCAATGCCTGGTTTGCCCACAGTGGCAGAGGTGCAGAAAGGGCTAGCGGAAGCCCAGTCACAGGGTGCTCAAGTGACAAGTTTTCAGCATGAAGCTCATGGCCATCATAGAATTTTCCCTTCCATTCATGGACACCCTCATACTTCACATCCCCTCTTATTGGAATTCCAAGATACTGACAGTGCAAACGAATTTGATGTGTTCTACCACTCTGGGGGGATGCTCTAACCAGGATCTCATGCTTCTTCTCAGCAACATCCATAATTGCCCTTTCTTCAACAGCTACCAATTTACCCTCATCTCCCCTTGGCTGTGAATGTGATGGTTTTCCATCTACTGATAGTACTTCAAATAACGTTTCCATTTCTCTAACTATGGAACCACCCGGCAATGACCTACCTGCATCTGATGCAGCATAGACGCGCCAAGCTCCAAACTTGGATCTGCCATGGCCTGATTTGATGGCAATTCTTCCCCATTTGGGGCATGACCCGACACAGAGAGCAATATATGTTTTAGCAACCTTGTGTTGGGTGAAGGCCCTAACCATCTTAGCTGCTGCCTTGTGGGACTTGGTTATCACCATTACACCGCTCGTGTCACGGTCAAGCCGATTGGCAAGATGAAGCTCCAGCTGCTGGTTGTGTTCAGACCCTGAGAGATAGATACGTATATGGAACTCAACAAACACTCTCTTTTATTTCTTTCTTTCTACACATAATTAATTTTAAACCAAAACCAATGCTTTGCACATTGTGTTGATGGCTCCACTGAAATACAACCAATCTATCATAATCAATTAGTGACCAAAGATGGAATAATTGAAGCTCAATCTCAAAATCCGCATCCCACATCATGGTAATAAAGCCTCCAGGAATCCCCAAATGTGGCGGCTAACACAACTAAACCAATTAACCAAACACTCAATCAGCAGTGAAAACCATAGAATCCCAATTTTAAAAAACACTTAAGGGTTTGACGAATTGAATTTGAAGCAACTTTAAAACCCGAAAACCAATGTTATCTGTGGGTAGAGAGAGAGAGAGAGAGAGAGAGAGGAGCGCGGTGGCTCACTGACCGCTGTGAAGGAGGAGTGTAGGGATGGAATCCAAGACGGACTCGCAGTAGACCCCCGGAGGCTTGTTGACAGCGACGAGCCAGTCGTCGTGGAAGAGCACGTCGGTAGGGGAAAGAGAGAAGAGGGTCGACCTCGAAGACGCGGACATGGCTCTGCTCACCTCAACTTGCTTGGAGAGGCCCGCCGATGGCGGCGGAGTTAAGGGCTTCGGGTAATTCCATGTCGATGGAGAGGGGCTAGGGTTTTTGGGGTCATTCGATTTCGGGCGTTGTTGGGTTTGACGCGACATGGCTACTGGGGAGTTGCAGCAAGACCCAACGCTGCAAGGCCGATGTTGTTTTGATTCTCGTGGTGGTGTGGTGGTGGTGGTGGGAGATCGATTTATTTATCAGTAATGATACATACATTGTTTCGCAGTTAATACCCAAAAATGAACAAATATATCATGTTGTCCCCCTGTAATCTAATCAAACAAATGATAAGTTTAACTTTTAATTATCAAATTTAATAAAACAAAATCAATCAGTCTAATAAAATAAAATTAACAATATGAATAAGTCAAATAAAACCCTTATATTTAATTCAAAATATGAATTTCTTTTAAATATTTCTATTAATTATCATGCTTTGTTATAAATTTAATAATTTTAAAATTTTTATTATCACTTTTTAAGTCATTTTTTCTCCCCTCAAAATTTTTATAAATGATTCTCTCTCGTTTTATTTGTAATTATAGCTACTTTAATCACATATCAAATATTCTCATTTTAAATATTTTCTATCATAAACTTACTATACATTCATATAAACTTACATATTTAATAATTAAGAAAAATATAACCCCAACATACATATTCTTTATTAAACATATATATATTTGATATGAACTAAAATATTTTCAAAATAATTTCATCATAATATTCATGAATTTATTAATTATATATATATACAGGCTCTCATAATAATTTTAAATAGAAGATTATGATTGACATGCTAGTAAAAGCCTAGTTATTGGTTGTTGCAAATTGTGTTAATTTGCAAGTTACCGCTTTTTATTTAGCTTTTTGCTTGACTTTTTGGTGGGTTAGTAGCTTTTACCGATTTAATTTATGAAAATTCATGCAAACACAATTACACAAATTGTTTACTTGAGGCCTACCAAATATAGGATTCAAATTAGTTAAGAAGCGAGGTGCATTGTATCAAGATGTCAATAGAGATAGGTTGTTATAGTAAATTATTATGACCACTCACCTGTACGTAAAAATATTTAACTTTTTTTTCCTGTGATTTCATCTAAATACAAAAGTTTCATTGTGACTAATAAGTTTTTAAAAAATTATGTAGGATTATTCGTCCATTCTTGTTTTTTATTTTTTTATTTAATACAATTCACTCATTGATCAGAAAATACACTCATTGTTAGGTTATTCCATAAAATACACTCATCGTTAGAAGATCAGAAGATAACGAAGAAGTAATTAAAAACACATAAGCTCCAAGAGGATGAAAATGAAGAACCTTGTGTGTTATGGTTTATCTTGCTAAATTTAAAGTCTCCTAAAGAGGCATGGGACAAATTAAATCATATCCAACTTCCTGTAAGTTTTGAGTCTATAGAACCTCATTATAGCAGTAGAGAGTCCATAGTGGCCAACTTTTAAATTTATTAAAATATTTTTTTTAGCTAAAATATGCCCTATTTTATCTAAATTCAATCACCCCTATGGATTAGGCATTGTGTCTCTATATAATAAAAATTATTATTAAATTATTCCGAGTGTTTTTTTTATTATAATTCACACTATTTCAAACATATAAATAAGCTAACATTAAGACAAGCCTCATTAAGACATTATTATTCAATCACCACATTTGAGTGAGAAATGATCTGTTTATTATTTAGCTTTGAACAACAGCAAAAGTCTAAAATCTTTTAAATTTGGTCAATTCAATATGATAAAATTTTAACTCAAACTACTTCAAATTTAACTCATCACCTCATTTGGCCAAGCCAACGAAGATGCGAAAAGGAGTAACTTTTGGGGAGAACAACAGTTAATACATTGAGACATGCCGCAGGCAAACCTGCAACAACCTCAATGGTTTATACAATTACTTACAAATGAAAAATTAAATTAGTGAGATACAAAATTGAAATGACAGAAAGTCACATTAACCCGTGTAAATAACCCACGAATACGTGATTTCCTTCTGATTGTTACTCTTGTTGTTATTATTATTATTCTCTATTTTCCTCCTTTTGTATGGATAAATACTTGCAGTGCTAAATAATATTAAATTTAATAATAAAGGATAATAAAATATTTACTAAAGCATTTCCAAAATAATAAATAATAATATACAAAATTATATAATATTTACAATAATATTTAAAATTAATAAAATTTAATAACAAACTAATACTAAAGTATTATTTAACAAATAAAATTTGGAATAATTAAATTTAAAATTTACTTCTACACTCTATTTATTCTATTTGAAATATACATATAATATTTATTTTCCAAACTCCTCAATGCTCTCTTTTATTCCTGTCCATACACCAGGGGAAAATTTTTAAAATACAATAAAATAGTTAAAGTTGATACAAATTGTTGAACTCTCTTTTACAAATATTTTGTTTTTTCTTTGAGAAAGAGTTCGTAATAGTATATATATAAAAGAAAGTATTATTCGAGGACCAATAGAAATAAATTGCTTCTTTTCTCGTGCTGGGAAAACTCATAGGAAAACTACATGGGGACTCAACTCGTGTTGGAGAGGGCCACCAAGAAAGAATCACCCATAAATACTGGACTTAACACGGTTAATTTTCTTTCTGACCTTCCATGAAAGCCAAATCATATATCTGACTATATCTATCCACAAAGTGAACCTCAAGACCTTCTCTGACGTTTTCAGCAAGCTCATCAAAATCCCGCCTATTAGCCGAGGGAAAAATCAAGGTCTTCACATCACTCCTCCTGGCTGCTATGGTTTTCTCCTTGACCTGATTTTGCAGGAGACAAGCCTCTATGAGAACTTTAAGATGAATAATAGGAGCAAGAACCACAAACCATTTAGACAGATTCACATATTTGGGAGTTGGGTAAGAAAGATCAGTTACATACCCCGCCAATAGGAAGGATTCTCCCAGTTAATGTGACTTCCCCAGTCATTGCTAGGTCCTTCTTGACAGGCTTCTTCATGGCAAGGGATAGTAAGGATGTTATCATAGTGCAACCAGCACTGGGCCCATCCTTCGGGGTGGCCCCGGCTGGAACATGTAGATGGAGCTTTGAATTGGCAAAGAAATGGTTATCCGGCTCTTTTTCAAGCAATATTCCTCTAGAAACCGTATGAGCAATCTGTGCACTTTCTTTCATGACATCTCCAAGTTGCCCGGTCACATTAAGGGCTCCTTTACCCTCCCCTTCTTCAATGTGGGTTGTCTCAATGTACAAAGTGGAACCACCCATGGCGGTCCAAGCAAGACCCATGACAACTCCAACTGGAGTCTGGTCATAGATGCGCTCAGCATGGAAAACAGGTTTACCAACAAAATCTGACAAATTGTTTATGTCAATCAACACTTTCACTGGTGTCTCAGCAGCATCACTTTCTTGAACTTTGTCAGCTTTTACTTTATTCTGTCAATCAACCCATGTGTATAAAATTAAGTACCAATTCGACACAGCAAATAATTTATTTTCAATACTAACCTAGCACACGAGTAATGTCTATGACTATGGGGAGATACAGACTACTGTGTAGACAAACAACTTTTAAGAAATTGTTTAACGATCAGTTTGGATAAGAAAGAAATTTGTGAATGGACAGCAAACAAATAGAAGAGGGTTCCTTTCTTTCTCAACTTCTTTCCAAGTTCCTATCAAAGCATCACGGAGTAGAAAAGCAGAAGTTTCTCACGATCAGGGGGGAAAGATCTAAAAATTGGAAAACCGCAATTACAGGATAGGAAAATACTTTAGGAAGACAGGAATCTGATAAATGTTCACTCTGGAATCTGGATGGTCAATCCATATAAATAAAAAAATAAAAAAATTTCCATACCTTACCATCAGTAGCAGCTGTATGTGCCTCTACTGAGTCAACTTCTGCTGAGCTTACCGAAGCTCCCTCGTGACTCTCCACTGTTTCCGCTTCAGTCTCAGTTATAGCGGATTCACTAACACATGGAGCTGGAACATCAGAGGGCTCTACAGCCGCATTTACTGGAGTCTCATTTATTAATCCTCGTCGTACTAGTTGCAGAGCGATCTAAAAGGAAATTCATTCAATGTTACCCATTAAACTTCAGGCAAATATAGAAAATATTCAAAAAATGAACTAGGGTGGATCATTTGCAGAAAACTGAAAGCTGAAATCCATTAATAAATCATGGAAGAACCTTGCGGTAAATTTTCTCAATGTGCTTTTGAAGATTCCTTACTCCAGCTTCACGACAGTAATTTTCAATCAGACCTAAAAGAGCAGCATCAGCCACCTCCACCTGGAAAGAATTGGCAAAAATCAAATAATATTGACAGAAATCAGCAAAATACATGCACATTTCTGAAATTGAAACTCATACTCAAGGTGGAGAGTTATTATTAATATGAAAAAAAGAAAAACTCTCAATATCCGTGACCATAGAAAAATTCAAACTCCCAATACATGAATATGTATTATTTTTTAAAAGAAACTATATAATAGTATAAATCTAGGCAAAATTTATTAGCATATACTTAAAAATGCTACCAACAGATTTCTTATATGAGTTTATTTCCTTTCATTAATGAGAAAAAAAAGTAAAAAAAAATAATAAAATGACCCTCATAATAAAGTCTTATATTTAATCTTTTTTATTGAGTTTGTATAATATTTTTCAATACATTAGAAACATTATTTACTCCCTATAATTATTAAAATATTTATTTATCTTTTTTTCTCTCGTCTATTTTTTCTCCTTTGCATTTTTCAAGTAATAAAATTAATAGTATAAAATATTATTTTAATAACATAAAAAATATTTAAAAAGTCTATTATGACGTATATTTATATAAAAAAGCTAAAAGTAATTTAAATTTCTAAACTTAAAAATTTGGTTGGAAAGTGGCTGCTCCTCTTACAAACTTTTCTTCTTAGTGAGTAGTCTAATGAAGGAAGAGAAGAAATAGACACCTGTTCAGGCTTGATTCCACAAGTGTCCCTCGTACTCTTCTCCAAGTAATCTCTGGCAATATGCATTTTCTCATCAGTGATGTACCCAGCAATGGAGATTATCTCCATTCTGTCCAAGAGTGGATTGGGTATCATCTCAATAACATTCGCTGTGCAAACAAACAGAACCTGCAAAAGTCATGATAAACTCCAAAGGTTCAATGGAAATAGTTCATTTACTCAATGGGAAGAAATATAAAGAAAAATCTATGGCTCTATGAATTCACAAAACCTCAGTCCTCACAAAATACTGAAAGGGCTTGCACATCAGGGGCCCTCATGCTAAAAAACCACATGAAACTCAGCAAATAAACCTTTTCCAGTGATTAAAAAAAACAGATTTTGTTAACCTCCATTTTTATGTGGAACCATATGAGAGGAAATGATAGACTGATAGTCATGTCTTCTCAAATTTACAATGAAGTACTATAAGCTATGTTACTCGACAGAAGTTAGCACACACGCCTAAACACAACAAAAAGTGGGAAAAGATGCAGGCTGCAAGCCCATAATTAAGAAATTTTCACAATAACTAACCTTTGATAAGTCAATTGAAACATCAAGGTAGTGGTCTAGAAAATTGGCGTTTTGCTCTGGATCAAGAAGCTCCAACATCGCACTAGCAGGATCACCAGCATGTCCCCTTCCCAGCTGCCAGAAAATAAAATTTAAAATTGCAAGATCAGGTAAATATCATGAAAATAAACAAGTACAATTCACGAAATAGTGAAAAAAAATATTCCCAATATCCAGCTAAAGATAACATGCACAACGAGAACAAAAAATAATCATGTAAACAAGAAAAATAATACCTTGTCAATCTCATCAATTAAAACAAGAGGATTAGCAGTGCCCACACTTTTCAGGCACTGAACAATCTTTCCCGGCATTGCACCAATGTAAGTTCGCCTATGTCCCTGAAAGTCACATTAAAAGTTAAATGCATAACAAGTGCAAAGCCACCTAATAAATTCCCGTGGACATAGAATTTCCAATTGCCTTTATTTCTGCAACATCAGCTAAACCTCCCACTGAAAATCGGTAAAATTTGCGATTCAAGGCACGCGCAATTGATCGACCAATGCTGGTTTTACCCACACCAGGTGGACCTGAGAAACAGATGATTTTTCCTGCAATAAGAACAAACAATCCGATATTTAGTTTGACTCAGAAAACAGCATCACATCTCTCTATAAAATAATATAAGAATAAATGGTGAAAGTTAATGTAATAAATAGCAAATTTGGGAAGCTAAATTATATATTTTAATTGAATTCTATAATTATTCAAATATGGCATTGATGTTAAGTTTTTTTATAATAAGCTCCTCTGGGGTAGGAAAAGGAAATCAAATGAAATCTTCCACAACCTTGTGAAGTTCCTCTGAGTTTCCCCACAGCTATGAACTCCAGTATCCTTTCCTTAACATCAGTTAAACCATAATGGTCTTCATCAAGAATTTTTTGTGCACGTATGACATCAAAATTCTCATCACTGCAATTTTTATAAAGAAAGGAAGAAATAAGTACAATACAAGCATATATATTCAATTATAATTCCCAAACCCAAAGCTAGAATTATCATTAAGCAATGCAAATAGATAAACTCAAAGGTATAAAGCTAAAAGGGAGGAACACCAAAATAAATTAAACATTGAAAAAAGTAAAATTAGAACGAGAGGCGAAACAAAAAGTTTATAGAGACCTATAATTCCCCCATGGCAATGCTGTCAGCCAATCAAGATAGTTACGAGTTACATTAAATTCACTTGAACTGGCTTCTAACAGCTGCAATTTAGTAAGTTCTTCTTCTATCACTTGCAGAACATGAGCAGGGATTTTCTCTTTGTTTGGTTCCAGTCTCTCTCTAAATTTTGCTGAAGCAAAGGAACATATTTAATAATGATAATGCAAATCAATTAGAAATGAACAATGTTTGTCATCAGATCAGGCATGCCTCATCTTCTTTAATCCTCAAATAAATAAAAATGTGTCATGTCTAACATCCCTATAATTAAATCTTACACCAGACACCCAGATTCCTAAACTTATCTAATTTGAAAAACAACTAACCAGAAAGTGCTGTTTTGTCATCTGTTTCCAATCCAAGTTCCTACACCAAGGATATGGAATTATTGTAATTTTTAAGAAAAATGAACCAATCTAGGAGCCAAATGAGGAATGGAATTTATAATAAAGGCACAATGGTTATATAAACAATTAAATATTAATAATGATTCATGTAATAATACAATTAAATATTAATAACAATTTGACTAATAACAGATTAATATACCTTCTTTATGGCCTTTAATTGCTCATTCAATAAATATCGGCGCTGCTCACCACTAATCTTTTCTTCAATTGCCTTTGCTATTGATTCCTAAAAGAAACCAGAGTGACAGATAAAATGGCATCTCATTTATAATTATTTTAAACAAATGTCTCATAGGGGAAAGGTAGATGACTTACCTGAATCTTGCTGATCTCAATTTCTTTCTTTACTAATTCTAAAGTAAGTTTCAATCGTTTGTATACCTGAGGCAAAACATTACATGTTGAGTTGCAAGATAAACTTAACTCCTAGCTAATATCATTATTCGCACATTTGATTTATGTTTTAATATCAATACTCATACATTAAAAAAAAATCTTTTTTAAGGTATTTTAGTAATGTGTGGGTGTATTTAGCTTTTTGTGGGTGTGTTTATCCCTCGCCATAAAGAATTAACCAATGACTTATAGCAATTATGACTTTGATAGCATGTGAATGACTCACTCTATTAAAACTGTAGGCTATCAAGTTGAGGACGCACAACGCATACCAAGGCTCACAACACTATCAGCTGTCGTTTGCGTGATAATCAAGGGAGGTAGGAATAAACTCATGCTAACCAATACTGGGCCTTTCCCAAAAACATTTAAACAATATAAACATTACAAAAAAGGCAAAACTTGACCAAAGGAGCTTTCCTCTGACAGCTCCTAAATTGGAAAATATTTATGACCTCAGGTGATTAAATGTAGCAGCTTGCTGTTATTTGGGTAGTTTCCAAAAAAGTGCAGTGTTTCCAAGCTCACTTAGGAGGTGCCTACTTCCTTGGGTCCCCTAAACTGATTTTTTATTTTTCAAACTATAAATGGAAACCAAAAATTACGAATTAGTTATCACAAAAAAGGACATTGGCATTACACACTGTAAGTAGGAAAACACTCATCTACTCTACAGGAATAACAAGACCCAACACATAAACTGGGCCAACAATTGGCTCTATTTCTCCACATGTTCAACACATTAAGAACCTAGACCAAACTAATCCAAAATTTTCCCTACATATTGCCGTACCACTTTCCAGAAATTGTGAAGAATGCATAAGTTCCTGTGCCATTCAGGGCATTCTTCACAGTTGCAAATGTCAACCCCAACCATAATGCTTAATATATGTATAACCATGTCATTTACACACGTATCATTAGAGCAGGTACAATTTGAAAGAATGGCTATTCTATTACACACATAACCTGTGCTTAGTAGATGGCATCTTTTATTCTTCTTCACAGATCAACATTGTAAGGACTTTCAACCCATAAGGACTTTCATTTATTATTTTCCCCAGCAACTTTTCTCAATACCCAAGTGCATGTTATTATACTATAGAATAATTTTTAATTTGAAGCAAATGGGTCAATATAGAAAAAACTAAAGGCTATTCCAAAACATCATCAAAAAAGACAGATTCTATTCAACTGTCAAATGCTGTAGAAATTTCATGTGCTTACATCTAGTTCTTCAAGAACTTCCTGGCACTGTGACTTGTTTGCACCTGATATAGCAGCCCCAAAATCTGCTAACCTTGGGTAATTAAAATCACCAACATGCTGCAAGCGTGGCAATAAATAAGCAAATAAGGAAAATGGTAATTGAGAAGGTGCAACATAAAATTCCCAGCAAAGCAATAGGCCAATATCAATAGAAGTGAGTGAAAAAGTAGATTAAGAGATAAAACTGTTTCAAAGAAAGTTATCAAGGTAAGATATAGAACGAGTTACAAGTATGGACAGAAGAAAAAAAGAAACCATACTTGGGTATAAGTCTGAACATGATCTCTCCAAAGAGAACTTGTTTTTAAAACATCTCTTAGGGTTGAGATAACCTCAAAAGATGTTGCTTTTATAACATCATCATCTTTATCATATGGTTTTTCCTGCATCATCATAAAAGAAGCCAATGTTATAAATCCTTCCATTTTAGAAAGAATTTTGAGTCAAGAAAAAGATTAATAGCATGCCTTGAGGTGATCAACTTTAACAGTTAAGGGGTCGTCACTGGCCTGTACACAAAAAAATAGAGACATCAATCTATCTAATCAACAGCAAAGAAATGTTAAAACGGTCTGTCATTAGGAAAACAACAGTAATAATACAAATAAATTGACTGTTTGCTATAAATACAAAGGCCACAAATTGTTCCACTGCATCATCAAAATGCCACAAATGCATATAATTTTTAAAAAATATATATATACAAACAGTATCCCTTATCAACAAATATAAATTATTAAAGTTTAATGAAGAAATATTATTTATCAACATATCAAGTTGAAATCTAGTAGTTTTGCATCCTTCTTACTCACCATCTTTGTTATTCGAAGTCGCCTATGCCCAATAAGAACAACCTGATCACCTTGTATGCTTGAAATCTGATTATAACAATAAATCTCTGATCAGAGTCTATGGATAGATAATATTTTGCTATTGCATGTCAATCAAGCCAAAAATTCATGAAATTTTTAATTGAGATACCTGAGCTAATGTACCAACTTCATGAAGTCGATTAAATAACTCATTTCCTTTGATGTCATGATAACTCTTATCTGATTCAGAACCAGCCACTGGACCAGGATCTGCCCCAGGTTCATCCTTTAAAAGAAAAGCGCCAGCATATGGTGCTTGTCGTTTTCGACTTTCTACTAGAGCTGCCAAGAGTTTAGGATCCTGCAGAGGGAACAAAATGCTTTAAGTAACAGAAACACAATAAAAAAGTGTATTCTACAAGAAGTGGCTTGTAGGAAAAAATAGTACTCAAAAAACAATGAAATTTCATGCAAAGCAATATACTGTTGACATTTCACATAACCTTACTAAATATGTTGGTGAATGTGAAAAATGTACAGTGGGGAAAAGGAATAAATAGGAAAACAGAAAGCATAAAGCAAAGATGCAGAATTTTTCCAGTTGTATGTTTAAACACCAAGTTTGGATTTGGTAATGGTGACTGCCAATTTATATAGTGGCTTATTTTCACTTTAATAGTAAGATGCCTATCTCTTTTTTTTTTAGTAGATAAAAGAATTTATTAAAAACCAAGCACACAAAGTGCACAAGGGAACAAAGTACAATAATTCAATCCGAGCAAAACTCAAAGAAAACAATCAGCTCAAAACGAGCAACCAGCAATAACAGGAACTGACAACTGATGCCTATCTTTTGTGTTAAATAAAAAAAATGTGAACTTTGATAACAAGAACCAACTATAGTATTTGGTAATGAATTGTTAAGACTTAAGCTGCATACCTTGACATATATGGGCATGTAGAAACCTGGAAACAGTGGTCTATGTGGCAAAGGTAATGCTAAAACCTGAACAGGAAAAAGATGTTAATTTAAGCAATAGAAATAATTTACAGGAAAGCAGTTAATCCTGGGAACCACTCAGGTAAATCTCTAGATGCCTAAAACAAAAATCAAAACAAGACATCAAAACTGTGAAAACAAAGCTGCTGCCAGTAATCTGGAAAATCCAAGCAAAAGGACCTCATTGCAACATAGAAAGCAAAGAAAAGGAAAAAAAAAAGATAAAGATAAAAAGAATTTATAGCCATGAAAGATTAAAATGCCACTGGTAGTACCTCCAATTCATGAATGTGAATCTTCAATAAATGCAGATACAGCAACCAATCTGCTGCATACATTCATATAGATTTTACATTTAAAGAAAATAGAGGTTGCCATGAAGACTAATTGCCTTAAAAAAAACCTTTGTTTTATCTTGGTCAAATTTTTCTTCGGATAACAGAACGGCATTGTTTCAGGAATGAAAATGAAACCAAATTGTCAATCTCACCCAACCAAATCACATGATTTTAAGGAAAAAATTTCAAATATCACTAACTGGATGTAAGCATCACTGGAAATCTACTTGAAAAATAAAGAAAAACAGACAATTATGATACCAACACTTTCAGCACGCACATTTTCACGCATGGAAATAAACAAACCAGTACGGACATGAACGTGACCCAAAAAAAGGAACTTATTTCTGCCATTGGGTAAGGTAAGACTGGTGGCGGGAACGTTACCGTCATGTAATCTTCGGGGCGGGGATTGGTGGGCACAATGGCTTTGGACTCCCCATCCTCAGCAGCCTCAACTTCCTTAGCCTCATTAGCCTCGCTCACTGCCGCCTGTTCCGACCCATCCGAATCGGAGCAAAAGAAGGCTCGCCTCCCTAGATTAGGGTTCGTCGTCCTGCTCAAACTGGCCCTGAGAGAGCCGAAAACGCGGAGCAGCGGCGAGCCCGAGGGGGCGTGGCGGAGCCCCAGCGGCGATGCTGTAGCTACGCTCCTTACACGGCCGTTCAAGCACGAGGAAGACATGGCCTTCAACATTGTTGCTTGTTTGTTCAGCCGAGGATCGGAGAGCGGGAGGGATGGCGGCGGTGGCGGGTGGGGGCGAAAGGTTCGAATTTTGGGTGGGAATTTGTGCCCTAATTCGTCGGAGACAGTTCCAGGACTGCCATTGATGAATCGATGAGAGAGGGGTGCGGGTGCTGAACGAGCACAGGTACAGTGGAGCCAACAACAGCGACGAGGAGCGAAAACCCTCGATAAACCCTCGGTCGTCGGTCTTGCCGCCTCCCTTCATTTTCATCTAGTTCCCAATCTGCCCTGTGCTGCTCCCAAATTTACGGGCTTGCCCAAATTAACATTCTGGCATTTCCGATTCCGAAGGGACGTGAGAGGGCAAATCTGTAATATGGTGTCACGCTGCATTTGGAGCAGTCTTTTTCTTTATCATATTATATGTTATTACTTGCGACTCAAGACAAGGCAAGCCCAATTCATTCAGCAACTATAATTTTTTTTTTACAACCTCTTTATTGGGCACCACCATTCCAGTCTCAAGAAGAACAAGGTAGAGACTAATATCTAATGGGATCGTGGGATCGGCTAGAAAAGAGGGGTAGTAGTATATTTATGCCGTTGTCCTCTGCTATCACCTATTGCCATTGCTACTAAAGGAGAAGAGTGGGCTTGGAGAAGGAGAAGGAGGGAAGGCTTAACAAAGCTGACAAAGATCTATATCGCTGCCTCCTTCGCTGCCACCTGCCGTCGCCACTATTCATGGAGAAGAGAGGGAATAGAGAAGGAGACAAGAGGGTTGAAAAAGGTTGGGAAAGTGAAAACGGCCAGAAATAGATTAGGATAACATAATTAAATATTATTTTAATTAAAGTATAACATAATTTAAATATCAGTGTTAGAGTACAAGTTAAAAAAATAACTCTTCACAAATAAAAAGTTCTCTACATGTGGAAATGATATGAAGAGCAACCTTGGAGATGCTCTTAAGTAGCAAGATTAACATCAAACTCAAAATAAAATTTTAGTATTATATTTATTTGTTTAATATATGAGTTAATAAATTTGTTATTTCTGTATAATTATTTAAATATTTTATTATTAATTAATTCATCAAAAATAATAATAAATTAAAATAAAATTTAACCTTACTTTCATTCTCTTTAGGACATCAATAATATATTTATATTTTTTATTCTTATTTTAGGATATGAATATTATATTATTTTGATATATTTTGATTATCCTACTACATCTCATTCTCTATTTCTATCCATATTATTTTAAATTATATTTGTTATTTTATATTTTTTTTATTTATTACAACCAATCAAAAATACACATATATCAATATATATTTAAAAGTATAGGAAAAGTGTTTAAAGATGAATAGTGAACCTTTAAATATAGATATTTACTCTAAAATCTTTATTCCTAAACTTTATTTTTGGAAAACCTTCTGTAAATTCATTTTTATTAAAACTCTAAAGCTCATCCCTAAATTATATATAAAAAAACATCATTATATAGTATTTAATGTGAATGTTCAACATCTTTAATAATTCTCTCTTTTTTATTTCCTTTATTTATCTTCTTTTTCATACTTCATTTCCCTTTTACTTTTTTCCCCTTATATACTCAAGGGTGCGTAATGAAAATGATATCGTTTTGAGGTGTTTATTTTATATAATTTAGGCCTTTCAAGTAAACATACAACATAGGTATTGTAAAAAAGGACTAACTTGTTGGTTGTAACTTATGGCCGTATAGAATGAGAACCATCTGTTAGCTCATACAATCTTAACCCTGTTAAAAAGGAAAAACAAATGACCTAACATCGAGCAAAAAAGAGATCAAGCTTTTGATTGTAACTTATGTATGTATGTAATTAACCCATGCGTATTAGGCATAGTGCATAATCGTTACAAAAATTATATCTAAATATTAAAAGACTTTTTCATCTTTGTTGTATCATATTTTGACTGGATCGAGTACACACATACATGGTGCATTTTTCCAAAACAAATTTTGCACATATCACTTTTTCTAATGATTATATTCCCTTCATAATGACTATATTCCCCTTTTAACGACTATATCTCCAACATCCACCCCTTTTGTCTTCATTGTAAATTTACTCAAATTATTCTCATTTATTCACAAGCTATATTGTAATTCTTTATTCACTCTCTACAAAAGTATTTTCTTTCATCAAAATTATGCTTACTTTTCTTGTGGTGTCTTTTACTATTTTATGTTTTCATGAAAGATGCTTTTCTTCCTTTTCATTGTAACAATTTTTCCTTTGTATATTATTATGATTTTGGTGTAATCATTTTTATGTAATATTATCACCATGAAATAATAAAATAAGGTGTGTATCAAAAAAATATGAGAAAAAGGCACAGAAAAAAATAATAGCAATTGTAGTTATAGCTTCCATGGCTACGTTTTTCCCATAAAGACGCAGCCTACATGCTCCTAGCCACAATTGCAGCTTACAAATTCCCTTTTTGGCTCATTTTTTGTTACCACCAATCTCCCAATATATTCCAATTTAGCCAAATTCCTCATTGAGATCGTCTTTTGTCATTATAAATTATAAGTAGATATTATCAATTAGAGCCAATTTGTCTTAAGTAAAAAATCTTGAATTTCCTAAATTTCAAATCCTCTTAACCATGGTAGTCTGTAATAACCCTCGTGACACCCTATAATTAAGTGTATTTGCTTTGTACAAACTAAGGTACCTTCCACGTAGATTAAGGAAGTACACGACCGCCTTGTTACTATTTCCCTCGAACTCTCCCAAACCCTTATATATAGGAGTTTCCATGGCACGATATAGCATGATTGGGCAAGCTTTGAAAACATCCATAGAGATAATAAAGTGATATTGTACTAGAGAGAAACACTAATACCTAAAAGCTGTCTTTCATAATCTACTATTATCAAAAAAAAATTCATGGTTTATCCTCCATAACCATCCAAGCATACCAGATTCTACCACTCCCATCATCGGTGAAATTAATCCAATTAATGAGAAAATTAATCCACATTTCTAGAACGTTAATTACCTTTTCCTTCAATAAAATTTATTTAATTCCACAATGCCAAGCAACAAGGTGTATCTCTACCATTAGACCTTGAAAGGAGCATTAAAAAAGTGAAGATAGAAATAATAAAAAGAAGCTAGATATAGATATAAATAAACTCAGATAAAAATAGTGAAAATGAAGCTCCATCGATATACCATTTTATCATGTTAGTACTTTCTTCCCATCGTTATTCAAAATATAATTACAAATAATGATTACAACTAATAAATTATTCTTTTGTGTTTGAAATTTGTTATTTGCTCGTAAAAATATAAATCCTTGATTTAACAAAAAAAATTAGGATTTAGGATTTGTTAGGATTTAGGATTTAAAATAATCCTTGATTTGTTATTTCCACATGTTATATTTGTATTTGTTAGAATTTAGGATTTATTAGTAAAAAAAATTTAAAAACATAGAAAATATTTTAATCTCTTTTCATAATTTGTTTAAAATCAAAATAAGAAGAAAAACTAATACCAAATTAGCTTTTTGCATATTGGTAAAATAGAAAGCAATATGAAAACATTCAAAACATTTTTAAAAAATAAACAAAAAGAGAAAAGTTCAAATTAAAGGGGAAAAAAACTAAGTACAACAAAAATTACAACTCTACACACCTTTGAATAAAACAAATAAAAATTTAAAAATTAAAAAGAAAGATTTTAAAATATTTAAAATGTCCAAAATAATATTAATAAAACCTAGGAAATAAATTTTTTACAATAAAAACTTCAAATGAAATACCCTAAAAAACATTAAAAGCTTTCAAAGGGAAAAAAAACTATTTAAAACTAAAATTAAAGGACCAATTTGGTAGGATGATAAGATTTTTATAAATAGAACTATTTTTTAAAATAATGAATTAAAATAATTTAAAATTATTTATGAGTGAATAAGATTATACGTTATGAAAATGTATCGCGGATTCACGGCCATCGGCTGAAACCCACAGAATTCATTCTGTCTCCAGGGTCAAAAGTGGACTGACATCAAAGTGGAAGTCAGCTTCCGTAGATTAGTCGCTCAAAAGTTGACCGCCATGGTAACAGAAATCAGACTACCCGCAAACTAGTAACTCAGAAGTAAACCATCATCAACACAACAATTACTTGTGGAGGTCTACCAACTGCTCCGGAGGATAAAAGTCTCACATAACAAGCAAAGAATATTTCCCATCCCTTCTAAACAAAATGATGATAATAAATATGGGAGAACATGTAACTGCTAATCACATAAGTTGAAGTTAAGCATAACAATCTAGGTCTAACAACTGCCAAGGATTTTACAAATGAAACACAGGAAGAATGCAAAGTAGCTGTTTTTCCCACCTCCTCAGTACCGAGCAGCTCGGAGGAAGTTGTCAAATGGGCTGGCCGGAGGCAACCTCACAGTCATCCATGGCTCTGGGGGCAACGTTTCGTCCTGGACGAGCCCATCATCACTTGCAATCTATATTATAAACAACAACAAAAAAAGACTGTCAAGATTGACAAACTATTAACAACTTTTGCACACATTAATAAACAAAGGTATTATGGAAACTAACCAGAGGTGGGGTTATAAACTTAAACTTTCGTTACTTGCGACTATATGGGCCAGTTTGGATTGATTGGTATGGATGAATGAGGGGAGTGAAGGGCAGTTCTCTAATCTACATTACTAAAATCTCCATATTCTCCCTTCCAATTCCCTCAATCCAAAAAACCCCTACTTGTAACCATATATCCCCTAAAATGAGGACTGAAAAATCATGTCGGAGGTAAATAAAAGCCAAAAGCCACCAATTAAAGCTAACCTTTCTCATTGCAGACTGCAGCTCTGGTGGAAGCGCAAGGAAAGGTTTATCGGTTGCTGCAGCATGACAGTTATTTTCCCGGTCTAACCAGCTGGAGAGCTTCCTCTTTGTGCCAGTGCCAAGGGCTTCACAATGACTCGCCATTGTGCTGTATGGAAGGGGTGAGGTTGACACGCATGACCCAGCCACTTGGCCAGCTACCTCAAGTGCCTGAATAGATATTATCAAATTAATAGACAACATCATGTTGATATGGATGCAGAAACACAGGGCCTCCAGTACAACAAAGACGCTTTGTTTACTACTTAACCTTACATATATCTAAGTAGCATATTTCAAAGTTCATACAAACATAATGCAGTATAAATAACATATGTCAAGCATGCTAGCGAACAAAAAAAGGAAGTTGGTTGGGGGATTCAAAAGAGAGACTTTAAGTGGAGGGAGTAAGGAAATAGACAGATGGAGGAAGCGTACTGATTCCATCAGTTTCCCAATGCTGATTATCTGCGAGGCAGAGGGGGACACAGACATTTTGGGGACAAAACGCGAGACATCAGCTATGGAGAACTCGCTTTTTGCATCATCTTCAAGTGCTGAATTAGCTGGGAAATCCTAGTAACATGCACAAAAAACCAATCATGACACTTATTTAAACAAATGCACAGTACGTTAATTATAGAGCCCAACTAGCTTGGACGTGGTAAATATTCAATGCATTCTCATCATCATCATCATCATATATATATATATATATATATATATATATATATATATATATATAATAAACATACAAAAAATTGTTTTGAAATAACTAAATTTCTTACCATCACAGAATATGGTGTCCGAAATTCATTTATTTATTCAACACTGCTTTTCTGGTTGCTCATGATGCAATAGTTATAATATAAAAACTCATGAAACAGCATACCCCATCAAATGAAAGAGATTGTGTTGACTGGGAGACCAACTGAAGGTGGCCAGAATCCAGAATTGATTGCGGACCAAACATAAATGCATCATCAGGTGTGAATGGTTCAGACAGTTGCCTAGCCAGCTCATCAGCCTCCAGCTTAACAAACAACAAAAAGTGAATTTTAAGATGAGAATCTATAATGCATTCGTTTGTGTGTGACAGATGCTTTGTCTTGTTCAATGTTATTACATACCTCAGTTAGGGCAGACAAGCTTGGAGTTAAGATATCAAATAAGATCATGTCAGATTCACATATTTTGTCACGCAACTCCAATAGTAAGGCGGCAGCAGCTTGATTATCAGTAAAAGAACCATATTGTCTCATGTCCATCTGTGGCTTAGCGTATACTTGAAGGTCATCACTTATACGCACATAAGAATCAACCTAAATTTGCATACGACAGATTTACACAATAAGTCACATTACAGAAATCTTCCATTAATAATTAGACCACAAGACATCTACAAATATCAAACATATATACATCCCTATATAAGGCGATCATCATATTAAATTTCTTTCTTTTGTTTCTATAAGAAATTGTACGATTGTACAAATTTTCTGGACATACAAATTTGACTTAATGAAGCAACAACATATTGTGCCACTGGGAAATTTAAAACTTAGAAAGCCTTGATAATACATTAACTAGAATGAGAATCTTACTAGCTGTATATGTTTGCCTCTTTCTCCCTAAAACCACGGGTAACTGCTTAAACAAACATATATTTTACAATAACCATGAAACAGTTCCTTCATGTGTTATTTACAATCCCATAGTACACTCAAAGAGACCAACTGCAATCCTTTCATGTTAAAGTCACACAAACCGTTTTTAAACAATAAAATCCACCCAAGTCCTTTTGTTCTGATAATGATATAGACAAAGGAAATATATAATAGCTTCCACTGGGACTCACATCATGAGGGACTAACGACTTCAGCAGCTCATTTACTTTGGGAATGTGATGTATCTTTACTGCAAACATTAATAAAGCAGTTGATAGGGCAAGAACAGATCGCAGGCGGGCTGAAGGCAACATCCCTGCAAAGAAGTAAACCCATTTAAGTAACATAATCCCAATCATACGAAGAATTAAAGGTTTGCTATTTAACTTCAGTGACCTCATACCATTGCTTGGACCCAAAGATATATTCCTGAGAGACAAAGGAAGTTGAAAGAAGCGGATGACAAGGTTGCTCTTTGGATTCTGCAGCTTTAATTAGAGTTTATCAGTAACTGTAACACACTAACACACAAAACATGCGTGTACTATCAAACTTAAATGTACTTTTATTTATGCCCTCCAGTTTATGCACTCTAGGAAAATTAAAGCCTATTTTGTTTACAGAAAATTTCCCAATACAATTGATCGTCCAGAAATATGTGGCCCGTCAATTTTATTTTTGATTTGGATATATGCAGAACACTACAAAGGTTCAACAACTTTTATGAAGGTGGATTGTCGCTTTACATGTCATCTTCTTAGCACTGACAAACACCCCATGATAAATACAATCTGTATAGACATCACAGCACATGTTCATGGCATAGTAACATGTCCCACACTAAGAAAAATGATTGAGGTGTTTGAATGCCTAATGACATACCTCTGATCGCGTAGCAATAAGCAATAAGCTGAAAGAATGGCTTATAGCTTCAAAATTTGAAGGTAAGTTATCCGGAAGAATGGCTTGCACCCAAAATCCAGAGAGCAATTGGGAAATTTGATCCCCACTAAACTTCATAATAAACGGCTCCTATACAGTGAATAAAACCAGTGGGGTTGTAAGTACGAATACAACAGATGGATTGAATTTTTGACAAAATCTACATACTGGCTCAGGTAAGCAAGTTGGCACTGCCCTCTTGTCAACAATAGAACTTAGTTCATAAAGATTAGAGGAATTCTTGTGTGGCCATCCCTGTTTCACTTCTTCCCCACCAATGACTGCCTCTATATTCTCATCTTGAATAGTACTGCCATAGTTCTGCTCTGCACCATCCTTATCTTGGCGGAGCTTTTCAAGCAGAGCTGTGATTGAAGAAAATGCAGGCGAAATATTGGACTGGCATCTTTGTGGTTCATGAAATCTACATAGCATCGAAGCATCATGCTTGGGATAGTGAGGAGTTGGAATAAGAAGAGCAGACAATATTTGATGAGCTCCAACACGGGCTTCAACGTCAGGATGCAACATTGCTTTCAGCAGCTGGACAAGAAGTGCTTCTGGAAATACCTACAAGAACAAACACTTGAAAGTGGTTAAGAAAACAGAAATTATAGAAAACTCTAAGCATGTTAGAGTATGACTGAATATTAAGTGTTGAGTTAGTAAGGGTATTATAATAAAATTTTCCAATGGTTCTACTATATAATTTACTCTTTATTCAATTGGTAATATAATTTTTTACTTTTCTTTTTCGATCTAACATGGTATGAGAGCAAGGTTAGAAAAACCCTAACCCTAATCCCTCTTTTAGTAAAATTTTCTTTTAATTTGTTCTCAGTAAGTTAGCTTACTCGCCATTGCATTATATTTTTCCTAATTATTGTTTATTTCAAGATCTTATGACAAAAAATATTTTTTGATAAAGGAAATGAATCTAGAGACCTCTACACTCTATCTCTTACTTACTTAGGTGTTACATTTCCATTTGAAGCTTATTATAGGTTGGATCATCCATCCCTTCCTTTGCTCCAGAAGCTTTGTTCACAGTTTAGTCACATGTATTTCTTAAATTGTGAGTCACGTTAGCATGTAAAATACCATCGTCTTAGTTTAAGTCCAAAAATCAATAAACATGTCAATAATCCTTAAATTACTTCATTCTAATGCTTGGTCCTTAAATATTTTATTACTTTTGATGATGATTATTCCCTGTCACTTGATTATATTTAATGAAAGAATGTTGAAATAAAAACTCAAATTAATATTTCAATTCATCATGTCTGTAGTGATAATGCAAAAAAGAGCATACCCTAACCTTATTTCAAGACTTTTTGTGTAAATACTCTTAAAATGGAGTGATAGAGCGTAAGAACAAACACCTTCTTGAAACTGCACATGCCCTCTTATTTCAAATGAATGTTCCTAAATCTTTTTAGATTCAGTTTTTTCAACATGTTTTTAATTAATTGCATGTCATCGCTTGTTTTTCATGGTGAGATCTCTTACAAAATCCTCTTTTTCCACAAGTCACTACTCTACCTTAAGATCTTTGTAACACTTCCTTAAAGTATATCTTCCTTCATTATTCTCATCTTCATAAAGGTTACAATATTTTTGTCTAATCTTAACAAATATCTTGTCTCAATCAATGTTACCATCTTAGAAAACAAACCTTACTTTCAGTTTTCCCCTCATCCCACACCTCAAGGGGAGGATGATGATGTGTTAGTCTACTCCACCCATCTTCTAATGCTGTCACGGGCCTTATTCCTCATGCGACTCTCAAGCCTTCTATTACTTAGGTCAACTCCAAGCACCAACATGTTGCTTCATGTCCTATAGCTGCTTCTTCGTCCTAAGATCCAATCCCAAGTGATGATTTTCCTATTACATTGCATAAAAGTAAATGCCGTTGCACCTATCCTATTTTTTCGTTTGTTTCTGATAATTATTTGTCATCTTATTTTTGTTCTTTTGTTGCCTCTCTTAATTCTATCACAGTTCCCAAAACTATTCGTGAAGCTCTCTTTCACCCTAGTTTGCATAAAGGTAAATGTCATTGCACCTATCCTATTCCTTCATTTGTTTCTTATAATTGTTTGTCCTCTTTTTTTTTTATTTTGTTGTCTCTCTCGATTCTACAACAATTTCCAAAACTGTTCGTGAACCCTCTCTCGCCCTGGTTGGAACCAAGCAATGATTGACGAAATGAAGGGTTTAAATGATAATGATATTTAGCACTTGGTTATTTCTGTTTTTATTGGCTATTCTTGGACACAAAATGGGTATTAGTGTTATGATGCCTGGAGTAGCCACATCTATGTCTCAATTGATGTCACTCTTCATGAGGACCACACCTATTATTCTTTTGTTTCCACTAGCGGGAGTAATATTTCAAGTCAACAGGAGTGATCTACCAATTATTCTTATTCATGTTCCTTTGGTTCCCTTGTCTGATGTTTATGCCCCCATCAACAAGTGTCCCCCACCTTTGGATTGGTTTACTGGGCACACATATCATCATAGTAATCAAGCTCACAGTAGCCCCCGACTCATCATTCAACACCATCTCTTCAAATCTAGTACCTGACTTTGATCTTCTCATTGCTCAACGCAAAGGTACTTGTTCTTGTATTAATTATCTTTTTTATCATTTAATTTTAAGCGCCCGTTATCCCTTTTGCATTACCTTTTTTGCTTGGACGGCAATGCTTGATCGGATCCTTACTATGATAACCTACGACACTGGAATTTTATTCTCGTTAGTTGGTGTTTTATGGGTAAGGCTTCGGTGAAATCCATGGATCATCTATTTCTGCATTGTTCGTATGTTCGAGTGTTGTGGAACATAATTATGGGCTTGTTTGGACTTATTTGGGTGATGTCATCGTCCCTTCATGGGTTGTTTGAGTACTGGCTCGAGGGCGTGGGATGTCGTTTGATGGTGTGGAGAGCTATCCCTCATTGTCTTCTTTGGTGCATCTGGCGGGAGCAGAATGCACGAGTGTTTAATGACAGCGAGCGCTCTCCGTCCAAGCTCACCCTTCTCTTTTTCTTTTTTTTTTGGATTTGAAGGAATAGTTTTTTGCTTCGGGTATGTTGTGTTTTTTGTTTATTTATGATGCTATTCATGAGTGATCTTTTTGAGCTTAATGTTGTATGCTCTTTTAGCACATACAACTTGTGTGTGTTCCTCTTATATTAATAAATTTTCTTACTTGTCAAAAAAAAGTTATATCCCTATTTTTCTGCCTTTGTTTCGTCAGTAGTTGTGCTTCGTAGTGTTGTCGAAACTATTGCTCATCTTGGGTGGTGCAAGGAGGATAATATGCAGGCTCATCTTTATAATTCCACATTTCTTACAACATTACTGACGAGTAAACAGGCTATTGGGTGCCATTGGATATTTATTGTGAAGGTCCATCTGGATGATTCTATTGAGCGCCCGAAAGCCTATTTGGTGGCTAAGGGCTATAACCAAGCCTATGACATTGATTATAATGACACTTTCTCTCATGTTCCCAAGATTCCATTAGTGCAAATGTTCATTTCCTTATTATGGATAGATACTTCATCAACTTGATGTGAAAAATGTTTTCCATCATGAGATCTAGTTGGAGAACTTTATATATAACAGCCATCGAATTTTATTGCTTAGGAGGAAAATTTAGTATGTTATCTTCATAAGGCTCTCTATAGCTTGAAACAGTTTTCCTGGGTCTGATTTGGTAAATTTAGTGATGTTATTTGAGTTGGCCTATAGAGATGTTGTGTTGATGTATAAAGAGGATATTTGATGCTTGAAAAGTTTTCTTTTGACAGATTTTTGCACCAACGATGTGGGTCGGTTGCATTATTGCTTGGGGATAGAAGTTGTTTATCAAGCTATCTCTTTGTCCCAATAGAAACATATTTTTGATATACTAATGAGATAGGATACTTGGGAGCAAAACCTTTGAATGTTAGGTCAAATTTTGAACATGGCAAGTTGTTATACAACCCCGCTAAATATCCAAGATTGATAGGTAAATTAAATTATCTGACGGTTACCAAACTAAATATTAATTTTGCTACAATAAGTCGATTTATGAGTGCTCTGCGTAAAATACTTGAAAGGCACTCATTGGGATGTAGCCTTATGGATTGTTAAATACTTGAAAGGAACTCCAGGGCTATCACTTTTATTCACAAATCAAGATCACTTGGATGTACATGGCTATTCTAATGCTGAATGGGCAAGATGTCCGATTGATAGAAAATTAATCACTAGCTATTTTGTTTTCCTTATTGGGAACCTTGTAGCATGGAAAGTAAGATGTAGCAGGGGAGTTTCTAGATCTAGTGTTGAAGCTGGGTGTAGAGCTATGACACATGTAAGTGAATTAATGCAACTAAAAAATGTTATAATTAGAACTTGTTTACCTTTCCAAAGTACTCCTATGTTGTATTATGATAATCAATCTATTATTTAGATAACTTCTGATCTAGTATTTCACGAAAAAAATTAAGCATATTGAAGTTGATCATTTTATATGTGAGAAGGTGCAAACTAAAAAAATTGAGCTGACACATACCCGAACAAAAAATCAACAAGCAGATTTATTTATTAAGTTAAAGGAGAGGTAATCGAGTGGATTATTTGACATGTATGCTTTAACTTGATGGAGACTGTTAAAATATGACTGAAATATTAAATGTTAAGTTAGTAAGGGCATTATAGTAAAATCATAGAACTTAGCCTTCCTAACGTTCTACTATATAATGTACTATTTATTCAATTGGTAATATAATTTTTTACTCTAATCATTTCTCTCAAACAGAACGGATTTCAATCTAAAAAGTAATAACATGATGGTTGGAATTATTATATAAAAAACTTAATATTTATACATGGAAGTTAAGAGAGGAGCACTTCAAAATCTAGAGTAGCTAAAAATTTTGTAATGTTTACACTTCCATATTTTCCTAAAGTAGTAAGATAGGTATAGAGAAAATACAGTTAGGAAAAAGAATAACTAGCACAGAACTGAGGTTTAACAAAATAAAAACACTCATACCTGATGGGTATGAAAAGATATTGAGGCCATTGAAATGGTACGAGCAAGAATTATTAATGAACCAATGGTTGCTCTGGCAACAACGCCAACAGAAGGTAGTTTTTCAAGTGTCACTACCATCAAGTCATATAAGAGTCTAGCATCACCAATCTAGCAAGAATTGCAAAACAAGTCAATACATTCATTGAAGAAAAAAAAAACATAAATAAACAATCGATTAATTACCCCTTTTGCAATTTCCAGTAAGCAATCCTCAATAGAATGCTGCAGTGAGACATTCAACTGTGAATCTTGCCCTCCAATTGATTCAACCATTGCTTGAAGACTTTTCCTCAGATGTCTGCACAAATCACTAACAAATCCAGCTTCTGATAGCACCAGTTGTGACCTAATTTGCCGTGCTAGTGTAGCAGCTGCTTGAATGACATTTGATTTTGCTAGTGGATCGTGTGAAACATTTTTGTGATCCAAATGACGAACCACAGCAGATAGGATAAGTTGTGGATTCCCTGAGACCAGTAGAACAAAATTCAAAAATAATGATAATAATACAAGAACTCGAAGAAAAAATGCAAAGCATTTAATTCACTTTTCCCCAAAAAATTTAAGATTTAGCCGGTAGCAAGCAGTTAACATAATACAGAAACCCATCAAAGATTGGAAAGAACAAGCCATGAGCTGTTGCACATGTGTCAAGAGGGGAAGATGAGTTCCCATATTTACTGCTGCTTTTTAGTTTATTTTTTAATTACATTATGCATATACATGATTGAAAATGCACAATGTGCATATCACTGTCAAACCAAAGAAAAAGGTTCAACAATGGTCAAAAAATTAGAGGTAAGAGATTGTAAAGATTAAGATTGCCTGTTGTTTCCACAAAGTATGACATGTCAGACAAAACCATCAGGGCCAATCCCTCGCGAGAAGCCCAATGATGTCCAGTATCGAAATAAACAAACATTGGATCCAAAATCTGGCGCATCGTTGTGCTCTCCTTAGCCAGCTCAGCCATTCTCTGAATACAAATTTGAGTCCACACTTTTGGGGTCTCACTCTCTTCTCTGCAGAACAGAATATACTAAGAAGCCAACTATGACCCTTGTAAATTACACAAACAGCTTAAATTAAAACACTACTCTATGGGCTTCTTAAAAGAATTACCTTGTCAAGAGAGAAGGGTCTTTTTTCTCTGGCTTAGGCCTGATTGGAATAAGGCTAAAGCCACTTCCGAAACCTGCACCCGCTCTTCCATTGCATCGAACTACTTCATTAACCCAATTGCGATGTGGCTCCACAATCTCATTACCATTTTCATTATGCATATTTTTCTCATAGTTGTATAATATAACACGTACGATCTGCAGTTGACACAATCATTTTACCATAACAGATTCACTACAACCCGTGAGGAAAAACTGCAGGATTTCTTGTAAAAGTGAGAAAGATATTAAGCATTATTATTGAAAGTGGTGATCCAATATCACACATGATTTTGGTTCCTCTTCATGCAATTTATTTACTACAAACACTACAAACCCTTTAAGTAAAATATTCAAATTATATATTAAAAAAGGGCAAACACAGTGCCCGAGCTCCCACACTGTGGGGTCTGAGAAAGGGAAATATCTAAGCAATCTTTCCCTGCCACCACCAGCGCACAATGGAGTGATTCCACCAATGCAATAGGCCTGCCCTTCATTTAAATTATGTATTTATAAGATTTAAATTTCATGAATGTTTTCAACATTATTTATTTAGAATAATGATATTCTAGTATTGCCTTTAGGAATTGCTAAAAGTAAATAACAAAAGACAATATTTTAGTTGAAATATTCAAATCAGCTGAAGGTCATAATAAAATAGAAGGAACCCCATTTAAGTTTTGAATAGCCATGAAGGAAGAGCCTCAAAGGGACTAACCTCATTGAAATCACCAATAGTCGTTGAAAATTCTGCCATAAACCACACCTGATGAGGAAAAATTCCATTACAAACAGCCAACTCATAAATTTTGATATGAAAAGGCAAAAGGAAACCATCATAACACATTGTGTCATTTATATGTCTAAAGCAATTGAAAAACACTGAAAGCTAATAAAACTACCACGGCTGATAGGCACTGCAAGCTTGCTGCCCTCAAGCGGCACCTTTGATAATTGCCTCTATCTTCCGGTGCTAGAATACATACTTTATGAACCAGAACTTCAATGTTATGTGTGTAAATGCCATCTGTCTGTTCATGCATTAGATAAAAATAAGTCATATTTAATGCCGATAAATCTGAAGGTGTGGGTAGAGAAATCTTCTCAATATTTTTTTCTCTTACATATTCATTTCCAACTGATTTGTCCACATATAACCTTTACTCTATCTAGAATAAGAAATGAAGCTATGCCTATGCATGGCTACTCTATATCCCCACAGAGCTAATCGAAGAACAATTTTATCTAAAATAGGCAAGTACAGAGCAAGTCCTAATTACACCAGATTTCTTGCTGATTTCTTCCATGAATTAGCTAACTGACAGAATATTTAGGCATTCAACATTCCCCTCAAGCTGACTTGAAGATATCACAAGAAAGTATGGGAAAAAAATCCTTCTCATTTTATACAAGTCTGATTAGGTAAGAGGCTAATTACAGTTAATTATAATTACAACTCATTACAACTAATAATATACAACTTATTCCAACTCTCCCCTTCAAGTTGGTGTATAGATATCACACATGTTCAGCTAATACAATCATATATAAAAAAAAAAAAAAAAATAACCATGAGTTATTTCATGAGGTAATTTTCTGCTCTCTTAACGTAGAGAACTATCCATGATATAATTTTTGTCAAGTTTAATATGCTTGGCTTGATACGAGATTATTAGCTATTTTGATAGCAGTTGTGTTATCACAAAAGAAAATCATCGGCTTAGCTTTTATGAGTTATAATCAAGTTTTTGTAAGAGAATATATAACTAAGTAAGTTCTATAGTAGTATAATGAAGTATACAATATTTAGCTTTTGCACTGTACAAAGCAAACCAAACTATTAAGTCTTACTCCCATTAAAATGAGGTCGGTCATATGAATCAAGATTTAAAAAAAAAAACTTATATTTGATCCAAAATATAGATTGTTTTCCAAACATTTTTACCAGTTAACATGTTTTCTTCAAAATCTAACAATTTGAAATCTTTTGTTACTACTCCCAACAAAGTCATTTTTTATCTTTCCTTCAATTTTCTACTTGGTTCAATATCAATTTTCTACACCCTCTCAACATGTACATCCATTGGCCTATGCCATAAATGCCCACACCAACATAAGCAATTCTCTTTTATCCTATTTGCAATCAGAGCTACTCCAATAATACGACAAATATTCACATTTTGAACATTCGCATCTCAGTGACACTAAGCTTTTGTATATGTTGTTTCTTATTAGTTCAACACTTTATTCCATATAACAAAAAAGGTCCTATAAACTTTCCTTTCAAATGTAATAACATATTCCGATCACACAAAACTTTCATTGTACTTCTCTACTTAAGTCACCCGATTTTAATTTTATGATCAACATCACCATCAAGCTCTTTCTTGTAATAAATTATCGACCCTAGATACTTAAAACATTCTGTGACTAATATCTGTTGGTTATCAAATGTAATAACACTTTACTCATTATTCCTATGTTTTAGAAATTTGCATTTCATATATTTATTCTTCGAACTGCTTAATCTAAAACCATAAACCTTTAGAGTTTGCATAGTATCATTAAGAGGATTAGAGTTGAGGGTAGCTTACTTCCGTCCTATATAACATTTTTCAAACACCTAAGTTAGCATCTCATTCTCATTTAATTTAGCCCGCACAAGACCAAGAGCATCTAAAGACTCTCCCTCACTTATAATAGTAGAATACTCTCTTCCCTAAAATTTACACTTTCTTTTTATCTAATCATCATTGTTCATCTTCCTTACTATTAATTGTCAATAAAAAATAAGAAATACTTGTCCTAAAGGAGTAAACAAAAGGACTCCAAACATCATTGTAAAGTGTAAACACATGAAAAAAGTATAAGACTTTTATGGATACTGATTTTAAATGAAATACAATAATTTTTAGCATAAATGCATTATTTCACTTTAAACTAAAAACAAAGATATTAAAAATAGACAAAAGAGAAATGCTCTAAACAACAATGCAAATATTTTTTTGTTGGTCATGTGTCTCATTTTTTACTTAAAATCCCCGACAAGACTCATATTTTAATGCTCTTGCTTCCTCTTAGTAATATAAACCTCATCTCTCTATTAAGGACAATCGTTATCTTTGTGAGATCATCCTAAAACACAAAATGAGTATAAACCTCATCTCTCTTTTTTACTTGGAATCCCTACCAAGACTCAAGTTTCAATGCTCTTACTTCCTCCCAGTAATATAAACCTCATCTCTTTTTCTATTAAGGACAATCGTTATCTTTGTAAAATTGTCATGAAACAATAAAAAGTTACAGAATAATTAAAATATTTGATAATTTAGCTAATAAAGAGAAGATTATTAGAAAAATTAGAAACAAGTATGATAGAAGATATGGAAAAAATATGTGAAAGTGAGACATTCCCAGCCACAATAACTAAAATAGGAATTTCATTAGCATCTTGAATAGATTTAACAAGGGAATACCTTAAAAAAATAATTAGAGAAAAGTTATTAGTGTGATGCTTGTATGGTTTTTCTAATATAAAATTTTTGCTATGAAATGATAAATAAGTTGCGTGTCAAAAAACTAAAGAAAAAAATGAGAATTTGTGGAGCGAAGGTCGCGGTTCGATAGGCCCAAGACCGTAGCCCACCACTGACTCCGCAAGTGTGGGGACAATGCCCCATGCGGTATAGACCTTCAAAATTTTTTTGCAGTAGTCACAACGCCTAGCCTTAAACACACAATACGTTAGAAAAAAATGGCAACAGCCACAACACCCGTAATCTCCACACTCCACAGCTATGTTTTCACCTGCAAGCCATGGCATGCATGCTCCCAGCTGCAGTCACGGCCTCCAAATCCCCTTTTGGGTCTTTTTTCACCTTTAATACTCCAAATTAGCCAAAGTTTTTCTAGAATTCATCTTTTTTCACCATAAATTACACATGAATTCAATTAATTGAAGTTAATTCATAAAAAATCAAAAGTACCCAAATTTCAAATCCTCTCGACCATGGCAATCCACAGTAGCCCTTGTGTTGCCAAACAAGTAAGGTATTGACTTTGTGAAGAGTAGCACACCTTCCCCGCAAATCAAGTTCACAGTCACCTTGTAACTCTCTTCCTCGATCTCCTTAGAATCTCTATATATAGGAATTTCCATGGAGTTCCATGGCACGATTAAGTAAGCTTTGAATTTCCAGAGAAATTCTAGAGATACTATTACTACTTGTAGAAAGTGAGAAATTCGAAAGAGCTATCTTCCATCTTCTTTCATCTTTATCTTCCTCATAGTTTATCCTCCATAGCCACCCAAATACACTAATCTACTACATTCCCATGATTGTTATGGTCCTTCCCATCCTAGGTGTGGCCAATTCGGTGTTGCCCTCTTGCCGCTGCATCAATTTCCTCTTCCACTGAAATTTCCTCAATCTGACAAAGCTAAGCACCCACAACATATTATAAAAAAAATAACGAAAATGAGTTCGGGACAAAAATAGCAAAAAAGTGATTGAATCAAAAATAACGAAAAGAAAGCATCAGCAACTAATTTTCTTTTATTAAAAATCTCAACATTTTACCAAGTTACTTTCTTCCCCTCTTTAATTAAAACATGTGTAAGAATAACGAATATTGGTAAATACCATCTAAGTTTGAAACTTGCTACTAGCTTGTAAATATGTAAATTCTTGGTTTACCACTCCTTATGATATAGACTTTTAATACTTACTGTGTTTGTGTTTGATAGAAATTGGAATTTATTAGTTGAAAGTATTTTTAAAAAACAAAAAAAAAATACTTTACATACAAACCGGGAAAAAAAAAACTTTCAAACTACATTCCAAACCTATAATAATAATAAATTATTTTTTTGAAAACTTAACACTTAGGAGTTCATAAATTAAAAAACAAAAAATTCCATGTTAGTAATTTATAGTAAAATAAAAACAAAATAAAAGTTTTAAAGCTCTCATACTTTAAATAAATAAATAATTGAAACTTTTTAGAAATCTCAAGATTTTAACATTTTAAAACACCCCTAAAATAATAAAAAATTAAGAAATAAAAAACCCTAAAAATTAATAATTGATAATAAAAAAATTCAAAAGCTTTTAAAACCCAAAAAAAAACTTTTTAACCTTAAAACAAATAAAACACTTTAAATTAAAAAATAAGAAACTTCAAAACCTTAGAATTTTTTAAAACAAAGGTATCTTTTTACAAAGATAAAGAAAACTTAAAAAATAGAAGTTTAAAATTTTAAAATAAATGCAATAAAAAAAACATGGAACTTAAAACTAAAAATCTAAATAAAAAACCCAAAAAAAAAACAAAGAGAAAAAATAAAAAATAAAAATCTTTTTAAAAAATTATAGTCTTCTAACCTATTCGAGTAACTATGATGTTAAATAATCAATATTTAATCTTAATTATTTCGATCAAGAATAAATTATGACAAATATTTTTCTTTATTTATCTTAGCATGTTAAAATAAATTTTAAAATTTTTTGTAATGTTTTACATCTGATGTTTACAAATTCTTTGTAAATTCTTTATTTATAAAGAATTTTTTTGTAAACTCTTTATTTACACTTGTTTTACATCTAATGTTTTCAAAAAAAAAAAATTACTTAAAATAAAACCAAGTATAAAACTAATTAGATAAAGTAATGATTCTACTCACTACTCCATGTAGAACTTATTGGTCTTGAATTAAAAAAAAAAAAATAACTAGGCTAAAACAAGTAGAAACTCACGTTTTCTAAGATAGGTACCAATTTTAGATATCTTGAGGGTACTTATTCTTCTGCATGCATAACCGATTTGCAAACTCAATTCTAGAACGTAGATCATACATTAGGTGGTCAGTTGCACCTCATTTGGTTAGACACAACTCTAAAAAATCGAAATAAAAAATTTCATCACAATAAGATAGGTTTGAACCTAATGATTTCATCATTCGAATGATGACAACTAATAACTTTGCTAGAAACATGTGAGAGAATCTAGTCATGATCTTAGAATCAGGGATTTTTTATTTGTTTTGCTTGGTTGTGTTTGTTTTCTTTAATATGAACTGTTTATAACTGTCATATACATACATGACCCAGGTCTTTTTCACACTAGAATTAAAGAGATTTAGTATGATGTGGTGTCTTTTGGGGGCCTAATCCCCCCATAAGCGCCGAAACTCTTCGATAAACCTAGAAGGTCTTTTTAGGAACTCTCCATGAAAGCCCTGTGAGTACGGAGCCCTCTAGAAAGAAAAAAAATGCACAGTTAAATGCCTTTGAAACAGCCTCAAATAAGGTTCCAAAAAAATGACTCAAAACATGGTAAAAAAGATATCATTGAAGCTGGAACAATAACCGCCAATAGCTTGCTCAAAACTATGTGATCATTAGATAATTATTCACCTGACAACAAATGAACCTTGTCAGAATTTGGCATCCAAGTATTTGGACACTATCCCGTTTCGAATTATCCAAAAGTTCAGCAACCACGTTCAGCAGACTAACAGCATAATATGCCCTGTATTAAGAAATAAATGAATTCACACAGTCCATTCTTATTAACATTTCGAATACAACATAAGCATGGGATAATTTGTACGTTCAAAGTTTAGAAACAGTTAATTCACTTTAAAGATAACGGATACCATCTAGGGAGGAAGTATTCTCCAGGAAACCACTCAAAATTTTCTTTTAATCAGTATTTCAAACCATACGAAGATAGCCATGAAAAAATTGAAAACAAGAGAGCAAGTGGCACTTACATCTGATCCCTACACACATGAAGCAACCCATTGTAAGCCTCTGCAACAACATTGATGAATTTGATGTGCTCAGATTGGAGTTCTTTGTAGCACCTTTCTTCAAGGTATTTTGCAATCTATTTGAAGTAGGAAATGACAAGTTCATCAGCAGCATACACGGGAGTCCAAAACCAGGCCTATTTCTACGTGGACTAACTTTGACCGGAACCATAACACTGCTACCTTTGGAATGCGAAGAGGGTTTTTTGAGGCATATTCACACAACTTCCCAATTTTTCGATCATTTGGAGGGCTATCCTGCCAAATTAAGCGGAAATTTAAACTTCTAGCTTAGAAACTGACAATATCAATGCTCAAACAATCACTGACTATCAGAGAGCTTCCTGCTATCACGGGTAATTGAAATCACCTGCTTATCAATCACTTGCAAATGAAAAGCTATGGGTTACAGTTGATAACTACTCTAACAATTTGCAAATAATTGCCTAGCACCAACATGACTAACACTCGGTAAAACTAATAAAAAAGAAATGTTCACACAGAGTAAGCTTCTGCTGTGTTAAAATCATAGGAATGAGCAAACGCAATTATGTGGCCCTGTCACCCACAATTTTGTGTGCACTTCAATGGCCTGAAGCATATATGACCAGTTGGCTCAAGGATTCTTTTCAACCCACCCATAAGTTTTCAAGCATGTGAAAATACCATTCTAGTTTATTCACACGTAAAGCTATAATTTCAAACATCATGAGAAATTAAATTAGGATGGCTAAAATACACTGATTTTAAAATGGAAATGACAGCAAATCTTGAATGCCTAGTGCCAAATACCTGACACCAAGTTGCATAAACATCATCATATCTTACACAACCTAAGAGACTTGGCCAAGGAATGGAAAGAGAACAACAGAAGGGGTGAGGTCGCAATAACACTCACAAGGGTTTTGGGAAAGATCTCTGAAAGCAATTTCCTGTAGCGCTTGACTGGATGTCGAGAATTGGACCTCAGCGCAGGGCAGCACACACACATGCTCCCACATGCCGGAAAGACCTTTCTGGAAATGACTCCCATTTCCTTCAAGTTTCAACCAAACCCACATCAAATCTTCTACAATTGCCAATGCATAAAGTGCGCCGATATCTCCAGCAAACAGACCGAAAAAAACACCCAAAAAATGTACAAAACCCTTAAAAAACAAAACACCCAGAAGCCAATATATGGTGCTGGGTTCTCACAGAAGCGTACACCGAACTCACACCCAAAAGGGCCAAAACAACCCGGAAGCCAGTATAATCTATAAAGTAGGGAAATTGAAAAATAAAGTTCCGGAAAAAATGAAACCAATTTTAAGAAAACAAGAAAAGTTCACTGAACTGCATACATGGAAACCCAATTCATACACTGAAAGTAAAATGTTCAAGTAGGGTACATTGCAGTACGAAGAAAACCAGAATACCCATTTCAATAAATACACACAAAAACACACGGATTTTGCAAAAAGGTCACAAAAACAAACAAATCGACACAAAATAGGGGGAGGGAAAACGCCAGACTTTTGAAAGAGAGAGAGAGAGAGAGAGAGAGAGAGAGAGCGAAATCGAACGCAGAAGGGGCAAAATTAGGCGTGCCTGGCCGCGTAGAGGTAGATCCGAAGTGTGGGGGGTGAAGACTGAGCGAAGACCCACCACGAACGAGTTCAGTCACCTTTGCTCGGACGACGAAGCATAATAACGGTCATAATCCTCATTAATGCGAACTCCTTTACGGTCCAACCCCAACCCCAAAAACAAACAAACAAACCAAAATAAAAATAAATAAAGTTGGTGAAAAAAAGCGCGGAATTTAAGACCAAAAAACAAGCGCGTAGAAAGCGCGGAATTAAAAATAATGTTGTGATATTTGATCCAAATTATTCACTATTTAAAAAAGCGTATGAATTTTAATTTAATTTCTGTCTTTATTAATTATTATATTCATAAAATATAAAATATGATATATTTATTTTGATTAAAAAAAATAAGATTTTGATTCAGAAAAATATGACTTCGGTTTAAGAAATATGAATTTCGGTTTGAAAAATAAAAACTTTGATTCAGAAATAAGTCTTCGAAAATAAGAATTTTAGTTTGAAAAATAGGTTTTCTTGAAAAAAAATACTATTTCTCAAATCGAATTAAGTTATTCTTTACCTATGGATTTTTGGATTCCGTGAACTATAGCTATCTCCATGGATTATAATTTTATGTGAAATCTTCAAATGGTCATATCTTTATGCACGGTAGATCATTTTTGGTTTATTTTGTTTTGATTTGTAAGTATTGACGAGAGCTATAATGTTCAAACCTCCATACTAAATTTACGCTCTCAAATTTCCAAAAAAAATGCACTTTTTCACCTCTAAATTCTAATTTTTAACATATTATTGTATTTTTTTTTATTACATCAACTCTCTGACATCTGATTTTTAGCAGATTATTGTATCTTTTAGCAGATATTTAATGCGTAAAATAGTACTTTGGTTTTTTGCAATACAACTCTTTTTGAATCGAACTGGTGTAAATGCTGCTTTATTTTTGCCTTTATACATTGTATTTTTTTTGACGCATCGCATAATGATTTTTAACCATTATGGATGTCTTGCTGGACAGACATGTAGATTCGATTTTAAATCCGGTAAAATCATCCGGTGGTATTGGCTCTAATATAATAGCTTTTTAAAAACTTAAATTTAATAATTTTTTTATTACTCATAAATAATTTTAATTTTATTAATTTACTATTTTAAAAATAATATTATCTTATTAAATATTTTGTTTTTTCAATATAATTATTTCAAAAAATAATAAATTTAATAAATTTTAAAATATTTATAAATAATAAAAAACTATCTAAATTCATATAATTTTTAAAATTAATTATGTTATCAACTAAAAGTGGGATAAGAGATCACGTGAATGGGCCTCCCGTCGGTCCGTCGTCCGCTTTATTTGCCATTTCCGGCTTTCCGCGGTTACAAATTAAAGAGCAAAACTATAGACATTTCTTTTAGTACGGAAAAGATATGAAAAAATGATGTGGGGGTGAAAAAACGAGAGTTTTTTTTTTTCTACTAGTTTGCTATGAAAAATAATTTTTCACGTGTAAAATTAGCATGAATCGTACATGTTAATGGAAAACAAAAAATTCCACGCAAAATGTTTTTACGTCGGAATTATTTATATTCATTTTTTTCACTCTAACCAATTACCTTATAAAAAATATTTTTTTCAAACAATCATTTTTCCTATTTATTTTCTTTCCACCCAATTTTCATGTTTTTCCACATAACAGCATTCTATTAATTCTCATTAAATTACCGATGAAACTGAATAAATCAACTAAAAAATATTTAAAAAAAAAAACTTACAACTAAACTTTTTTCCAATTAAAACTCATTAATACTGCAAGTCCGCACATTTAGTATAATATATATAAGCTCTCTATGCATGTCACATGTTGACATCATACTATTTTATTATTGTAGCGATTTTATTAAATTCACCCGTAATTTAATTGAAATTAATAAAATAATATTAATTTCAAATCAATGCCAAAATGTAATAAAAAAATTATTTTTTTATAAGTTTGATGAATTTATCTGAAATTTTCATATCGATTTTGCTAAAACAAACTCACTCCACCTGACGTCTACCTTCCCTCCTCTCTCTGCCCGGTGACGTCAACCCCACCCTCAGCGAGACCCCTCTACCCACACAGACAATGAAACCCCCCGCCCCAAATGAAATACAAAATAAAAAAAAAAAACACTAAAACATTTCGATTCAATCTCACCATAGACAGCCTTGAAGACTCATTGTACAATACCTATTGATGATGCTACAAGACCTCACTAGACTTGACGAATGCTTTGCATTTAATGTAACTAAAAGCTAAATATTTAACTTTTAATGAGTGTTTTAACAAAAATCATCAAATTTAAAATTTACATCGGTCGAGATCGATGCGAGTGTTCTATGACCTATGTAAAATGACTTCTCCCTATATATATTCACTACATAAAATGTTAAATAATATTTTTTTCTCCGATATTTGTTCGTCCAACATAACCTATCTGCCACCATGGGTTTTTTTGGGATGTTCTCTTATTAAAATTAAATTTTTAAAATTTAATAATATAAACAGTGAATAAATGGGAAATAACGTATAAAAATAAAATTTTGAATGAAACTTTTTCACAAAACAAATGTGGCCGAGTAGAAAATATAAAGTAAAATTATTTTTTTCTTCTTTGATCACATGTGTATTTGGCTACCATCTATTTTTTTTATTCTAATAATATTTAAAAATTAATAAATTAGTATGCACGTGAACACATTATACAATATTTTTTTTAATCCTTCAAGTAACAATTACGTAATATTCGTATGAAACCCAACATAAAAAAAAAAAAAAAACTTTAGTCGTATGAAACAATTTGAAGTTGTTTTTCTTTTCTGCTTTCAAAAAAGTGCTTTTAAAAAGTATATTGAAAAACTGGTTTCTAATAAATTAGATAGGAATTTAATAAAATTATAATTAAATTATTTTAAAATATTTATTTTAAAAAAAAAAAAAAAAAAAAAAAAAAAAAAATTAAATTTAATTATTTTTTTTTTTATTATTTATTATATATTATGTTTTTTATTATTTTTTTTTTTTTTTTTTATATTTTTTTTTTTTTTTTTTGTTTAAAAAATGAAAAAAAATTTTATAAAATATGTCCTTATTTGTTTGGAAGTTATTTCCTGTAAAATTAAAAATAATTTAAAAAAAAAAAAAACAGAATGGTCACCAGATCGGACGTGGGGAGGCATTGCTGGACTGGATCGCGTAGGGGACGGCATCACCGGACTGGATCACATAGGGAGAGGGTGTCGCCAAATCGGACCATACTAGGGAGGTACCGTCGGATTAGATCGACGGGGGAATAGAGTGGGTTTGCATAAAACAAAAAAATGAAAACATGTAAAATGTATTTTTATTTTTTCACTTTTAAAGATAACTTGTTTTTGTAAACCAAAAATAAAAATATTATCAAACATTAAAAAAAAAATTGTATTTGAAAACAGCACAAACATTTCGAGTATTGGTATCAAACAATGGCTAACTTATTCTGTTTTAAAACTTGAAAGAATGATAAAGTAACATTTGCTTTAAAGTACTAAAAGCATATTTTCTATATGAATATGTTTATTTTTATTTAAGAGAAAAAATAAAAAAGTTATAAAATCATTATTACAGCATAAGTCTTGTATTTAATTTTTGTCATGAGGTTTGTATAGTATTTTTCAATACAGTTGAAAGCACTGTTGACTTAATATGATTATTAAATTATAAAATATAATAGTTAAAAAGTAAAAATTGAATGGTAAAAAATAAGAAAGAAAAACAAATGATAAAAATAAAAGCAGAAATATTATTTTAATGATATCAAAAATAAGTAAGATAATCTATTTTGATATATTTGTATAAGAAAATAAAAATTAGTTTAAATTTAGAAAAAATATAGAATACTTTAGTACTTTATGAAAAGTTTATTCGTGAGTATAATATGTAAATAATCCGTACAATAATATCTTTCCTTATATTAATTTGATATGAATAAAAATTTTATGTACTACTACTCTTTAGGTTATTAGTGGATGAGGCGAATTTTGGAACAAGTAATGATATTAGTGTGCCTTCTTGCAATTCGAAATTTATCTATCCATTTTGTGAAGGTATTAATTATTGGCCACTTTTATATATTATGTTTCATTGGAATATTTTACTTCCTTTCACTTTCATTTCAAAGCCCTCAATAAACTTTTAAATTTGAATTTGAAAAAATTCACATTGCAGTGTAAAACAAATGGAGGGCACTCGTTCATTAATATACGGGGATTGGGATGGATCAAGCAAGTGAAACAACTCAAGTGCAAGAGGTCATACAAAGTGAAATAAATGGTATATAAAATTAAAAAGATTTTAAATTTATTCTCTTTTATTTTATTATATAAATTTATATAGTCAGACAAAAATAAAATTTTAAATAAGATTATCTTTTATTATTCTTTAATTTCCAATTAAAATATATAAGAAACAACCTATCACATTTATAAATTTCATAAATTATGAAAGTGGATAAGTAACTCTTATACATGCATATGAAAAGTCAAAAATTTGATAACTAAAATATAAACAATTTACATAAAAGAGTGTTGTCTCACATGTAATATGTATAGTCATATATTGTAACCAATTATATGCTTTCTCAATGAGTTAGAAATTAACGACACACATCTTTTTACCATTTATAATAAATAAACACTACATCATTCATCACAGTTTCAACAATGTATACAACTCTCCACATACTTATATATGAAATAATACATCAATAAAACAAATAGTAATGTTAAGTACCACCAATGGTACATAATCGGTGTGTAACCTTGACGACATGACAATATATCATACTAGTGGAGAAGAAATAATAAATTTATACACCAATCACAGTCCAGCACATTAGACACAATTTTAAAATAATTTTAATTTCGTAAGTTGATTGCATATATCATTTGTATAAAAGAAAGTACAAAGTGTCATAGTATATAACTACACATCAGTGAGCAAGTCCCTTTTACACAATGGTGTCCATGCTAGTCTTTAGTAGTACATGAAATACAATTAACAATGCAAAGTGTGTAAATAAGCTTAATAAATGATCTATAATTCCATAGCACCGTACGCCTCAACCTCACCTTAGATTCTACGTGTTCTTTGGCATTGTTTGATATTTAACCGATGCATCTCTACCATTTAGTAACATATTTTTAAATATTTTTTTTTTAAAAATTAATAATATAACATAACAGTGAAAGAAGGTATTCACAAATAATTTTTTAAAATACTTTTTCGAATGGAACTTTTTAGCAAAGTAAACGTAATCGAGTAGGAAAATATAAAATAAAATTTAATTTTTTTCATCTAGGATTGTGTATTTGGCTACCATCTATATTTTTTCTTATAGTAATAATATTATAAAAAAATAATAAATTACTATGCACATTAACACAGATTATATAAATATTGTTTTTTTTAATCCTTCAAGTAATAATTACATAGTATTTTATGGAACACAAAATTTTCAAATGTTTTAGCTATTAACTTACATTGTTTTAAAGCTTGAAAAATTGAGGTAATGATTTTTTGAATGATATTACCGTGCCTTTTTGTAATTTAAAAAATAATTCCTTCCAATTTTGGGAAGGTATCAATTAATGTCTTTATATATTAAATCCCTTTCACTTTCTTTTCAACCTCTTTGAACTTTTAAATTTAAATTTGGAAAAATCTGTATTGCATTATCGCAATGTAAACCAAAAAAAAAAAAAAAAAAAGTCTTAACTGCACTATGCATTAAATCTTGAATCCTATTCAATTCTGATTAATTGATTTAATTCTTAACCAAATTATATTGCTGATTAATATATGGTGTGTATCCAAATTATTTTCGTACTAATCACGTACGGAGCGACTCAGAGATTGAATAGCCTGCTTATGTATATACATGATGTGTCGTCTTCTGAGCATGAACTCAATTGGTATAATTAACTACTGACGTGCAAGAGTTGAATGAACACAATGTTGACCATTGGCATTATAATGAGACTCTACACGATGTATGCATAATTTGGGATGATTTACATTACTTCCCCAAAGTTTCCGTGATTGAATACAAGTGTCCAAAATAAATTGCATTTCGGTAAGATTTTGATCCAAACCAGGCCCATATAACTTAGGTGGCACTACAATCAATTGTAACAGTAGTTTGATGCATGTAAAGTCCATTTATGAATGCATGTGTAAGAATTTCATATGAATTTTTTTTTTAAAAAATGTATCAATTTAATTTAATTGAATGTAAGAAGCGTGAGAATTTGACTATATAAAAAAAAAGATTAGATCATTTTTATAATGAGATTAATGTAAAACGATCTACATATGTCCATTATGTAAAAAACGCTAGGCCCATCAGACCAAGTATCATCATAATAATAAGGACAACCTTTTTTTTTTTTTTTTGGGTTTATGTTCGAAAAGGCAAAATTAAAATTCATTTTAAAAAAAGTGTTCTAGTATATCCGATTTAGGAAAAAAAACTAAGAAGAAGAAAGGCTGGGGTTGGGGGTTGCGTGGGGGATGATGTAATAAACGTCAAACGAGGGGTCACCTCGGACGAGACGGGAGACCTGCGGGGGGGCTGATGTGACGCCCACTGACTGCATCACAGCACAGCACTTGCCTCGTTTCATCTCAACTCTCTCTCTCTCTCCCACTCTCACTCTCACTCACTGTCCTTATTGACTTGACATCGTCAGTCGTCAGCCGTCAGATCAACCAATCTGGACAATGACGTGGCGTACTCGTGTGGGACCCCTCCCCTCAGCACGTCGCGCGGGATGCGCGGGAGCCATCTTTTCTGCGCTTTTGGGGACCCGCCACGTCACTCCTACTCTCACCTATTGTGGTGGGCCCCCTCCCCGTCTGCAACTACTGCTGCTGCTACTAATAATAATAATACTAGCCTTCCCAATGACAACAGCGATTAATTAACTAATTAAATTAAATTTTCTATAAAAAATAAAAAAAAAATGTATTCCACACGGCACGTGGTTCGTTGGTTGGTGCCCCTGACGACCTACGAGCACTGCTTTCATATTTTAATTAACGGAAATTCAAGGCTATATTTTGTATTTTTTTTAAAAAAATTTGTTTTCTTGTATTAAAAAAATAAAATGTCATTAAGTTATTTTCATCTTATGTTTAACCATCTTAATAAGATTTGTATGGTTTTTTTTTTAAAAAAAATAGGACTGTTTTTTATTTTTAAATATAAATTTAATTTTAATTGAAATCTCAAATAATATTAAAATTTGTTATTTTATTACTTTAATTCACTATGTTTTAATTTTTTAACAATTTTTTATGAAATTCATTTTTTTTAAAATATGCTCTTTGAAAATATATTTCCTTACAAATGGTAAAAAATGTAGAGGAAATGCTAGGAAGAAGAATCAAACTTGCATCACGCGAAAGACATAAATTGGACAAAACATGAAGTTGAAGTTGCACTTACTAATTAATTGTATTCATTAATAAATAAGCTATAGATAATGAAGAAAAGTAAGGAAAATGTAACACAAAAAAGTCATTCGGGAGAAATAAACCGGAGCTTCACAAAATACATATACAAAGATTATCATCAAGTTATATCTATAATTATAAAAATAAGTTTGATGACTTTTTAATTATAAAAGATTAACAGCGGAGGAGAGTCTGTTAACGGCTCCAAAGGTAAATTCAACGCTGCCCCCCCACCCATGACCCATAGTCACACAGGGACAGGGATTTTAAATTTTCAATCTTTAGAATAATACAAAGGCCTCACTTCAGTTCCCTCAAGTCAAGTGAAGGCACTGCCCAAGTAAGTGTCCCTGGCCCGCCTTGCAGGTCATGTCTTCTGTCTGTGTTGTGTTGCCACCGCCAACCCCAACCCCACTTACTTCAGAGGAAAGTAGATTCCCACCCACCCCTCTTACCTCTTTATTTTAATCTTTTTACCTCTTTCCAATTTGGGGTGGATGAAGAAAAAAAAAAAGAAGAAGAAAAAAAAACACAGTGCTGACATGACAGACAGGTGAGAAAGACCCCATTTTTGCCTAACCCCTCCTGCAAACTACAGTAAGAGACATGACTGCCAATTATCTGTATTCTGCCTGCATGAAATTAACCATTACCCATTTGCTTTCATTTGCTTTCAAATGAAAATTAACCATTACCCATTACTATACGAGTTGAGAGTTTGGTTTTTACCAAAATTAACACTGATTCATCTCGTTTCTTCAGTAACATTAACCGCGCGCAAAACCTCAGCCCGTGACTTAATTAAAACAGAAGGCTGACCGTGGACCAATCAACCAACATACCTAACTCCCAAACCTACATCCCAAAACCATTCGCGACAAAGGGATGGCAATCTGTCAAAAATATACAGATTTTCTTCAAATGTTAAGTGATGCTACCTACTTATCCTGACCGCCACTCCCAGGGCTTCCAAGGGTGAGAACCACACCTTGAAGATCACTTTTAAGACTTGTTGCCCCCTTGTCTTGTGATGCTGCAGCGTCTCTCACCACCACCGGAGATGGTTGGGGCCCTCGAGCTTGACTGGACTCCGGCATCGACCCCAGGACCGCTTGCTGGGACCTCCAAAAAGAAGTTGGAGATGAATGGCTCGTGATGGACTGTGGTTGAGCAACAGCAGGGTGACTTGTTGGAGCTGAGGCCTGAGGGACAGGGGCCTTTGGGACAATACCTGGTCCCTGATTGATGATGTCCAATCCCAACAACGAGTAATAACAAGCCTTAAAATACTGACATTTCAAATGTATGAGTTTTGTATGGGTTTACAATTATTTGAGTTGATATATTCAGGTTTGGGAACCTTACGGGAGCAAAGAGGACCCCTCTGAATAGCTTGCCATCGAGCATTGTAGTCATCAGGAAACCTGAATCGAAAACACCATCAACCATACCTCGAATCTCAGCTCCAATCTAATGTACAGATTTCAAGGATAAAGTTAAGTACATATGCAAGTGAAAAGCTCCGAGTTCTAAAGTATAAAATGCAGAAAGGAAGGCCACACCTCAATGACTAGGGGAAATCTTAAATGGTAACGTACCATGTTCAGAAAGGGAACTGCCTCTGGGGCCTTGGGCACCGCTGTTGGGATTTGAGGTTCTAGCATGCTTCGTTGGGCAGAATGAACAAATTCTTTGGGGTTAAGCAGTTTAGGACGCCCCTTAGCCGAGGTTTGGTGATCCTCGGAGGTTCTGCAAAACATATTTTGAGAGTCCTTTTTGTTAATTGCAGCAGTTTTAGATTCATAACTACTGTGGTTCTTATGTCGGTGCTTAAAGAAAGGAAATCCATGAGCTCCCATGATAGAATCCGTGGCATTCTTGACCGTGGCCTGTTCTTGATCTGATTGAGAAGGAGATGAGTTCTGGGAAAGGGAGAGTGAGTGCTCTTCTTGTTCAGACTCAAATTCCCATACTTTCGAATTGCTTGTTCTCCTCCTCTTGGGATGAAGAGTATCTAGAAGAACAAAATATATTGGGTAAATCTCGCCTAGCAGATTACAGAGACGAATCATTATGAATTTTCATGTAGGACTGACCTGAAGTGAAACCCAAACATTGCTTCAGTCCTGGGTCATGAGCTCCATTTCTTGGCACTAGATTATTTGTCAAAGGCATAGCTTTCTGCAAGAATGCATGTAAAAGTTCTGTTATCCATCTTATAGCCTAGTTTGGATTGAGGAGCAGGTATGACCTTCTCAGATCTCACCACCCATAAGGCCCTTCCCCACCTTAATTACAAACTGGCCACAGAGAATGTAAAATGTATAGAATCACTTATAAAGTCTAAATCTAGTTTCCACTTTGTAGTCTAACAAATCAGAATCAACTAAATGTTCCAAAATACAGAAAACCAGCCAAATTTTCACACCTGGTGGTTTCCAGCATCTTCCGTTTGGAATCTTCTCTTCCCTCTATTCAAATGGTTCCCAAATATCTTGCACAGGGAAATGTTGTAACGCCCATTAGGATGCTCAGATCCAAGCTGTAATATGAGCAATTCATTGAGAGGGCGCTCATCCTCCCCACACCTGAAAATCCAGAAATAGATGTGAATATGAAGGTATTGATCACTGTGAAAGGGGGAGAGGCGTACCCTCCAAAAATGGCTATGTCTGAGTTGGTGACAATGGCTGAATGAGAAAAGCGTCCTTGCGGTTGCTGGCCATGTATCTCGAGCTGAGTCCATGAACAAGCACTCACATCCAGGACCCAAACATCGTTGAAGTAATGCTTGTCACCGACCCCACCAATAACATAAACCTACATAAAAATCATGAATTGGTGACTTTTTCCAATCCATATTATAATTTAGCGTATACACCTATTAATAATGGCCAATCATCCTCCAAATTCGGGTCTTTACAGTGATGAAACAGTTGAACGATGGATAAGGTAGATGCTCAATAATATCTCAGAATAAATACATGTGTTCAAATATAAGGTTTAGGTTGCGTCTGCCACTCAGATGATAATAAGAAACATATACGATAACTTGCCTTTGTCCCTATACAGGCTGTTGCATGTCCTGCCCTTACACCAGGCCAAGAACCTTGAACTGCCAACTGTGGAACAACAAGATACAACCATCAGCAAACAACTTCAATTACCTCAGAATTATGTTTAGTTCATTTTTCACCTTAACTTCATACCTTTGTCCAAGTTAGTTTGTCAATATCAAACATATCAACATCACCATGGTACCGGTCGCCAGAGTCACCACCATAGACAAACATCTTGCTCCCTATGGCCACAGCAATGTGACTATCCCTGGGGATTGGAACGTTGCCCTTCACCTCGGGAGAAGTCCACCTCAGAGTTTTCAAATTTAAAATATACAAATCATTTAAGTAGTTTCCTTCTCCTTCCCCACTCCCTCCAAATATAACCAAATTCTCATCACCAACGAGGGTTGCAGAATGGCTCTCGCGAGGTGCAGGAGGCTGTCCTTTGCATTCAGGCTGTGTCCACTCCTTTGACCCGAGATCCAATACATGGAGATCATTCACCTTCTTCCCACCATTTGTTCCCCCAAACACTATCATCCGGTTGTGCCCCACAAGTACAGCGCTGTGACTGTCTCGTGGGCCTGGGCCATGACCTACCGTGACGAGGGTGTTCCATGCCATTGTGTTGAGATCTAGCACTAGGACATCGCTAAAGTGCAACCCTCCACAACATCCCTGAAATGATTAGAAAATGTGCAAAAAGAACAAGGGGGTGGTGAGTGAGAGTGGTTTTAGCCAGAAAAGGGGGAGAATAAGACACCAACATCAAAAGGAAGGATAAGAGGCGAAAGTTTGCATTATAGTGACTTAAGTATGAAGCTGAAAGTGCTGACCAAGCCTAAGAAAGAATACGAAAACAGAGTAAAAAAAATCCACTAAAACTATTGCTATTAAAAAGCATCTGTTTGTTGGAATGAATGTGGTGGCGTGACAATATGTCATCCACGGAACAAATATGCACAGTTTTAAGAAGAACCAAGAAATTAAGGAACTGGACAAAGAGGGAAAACAACAGAAAGAAGAGAAAAAAAAAATGTAACCTTTCTATTTGAAGAAGGCAGGATTTTTGTTACCATGACACCAAATAACTGTCCTACTTAAGGAAGTGCAACCAACACAAAGCAAAATCAAAAGTGTTCAAATCAGGAAAGAACTAAAACCTGCAACCGAAAGTCTCATTGTCATTATTACCCAGATAGACATGAATTCTTGGCGACAAAATTTCCATATATATAAAAGTAGATAAATTATATTTACGAAGAGAATTCAAAGGCATAAGGATGGATATGGAGATAGGGAAAAATAAAAATAAAAACTTAATTTTCTGTTCTGGGTGAAAACTGTACATACCCCAAAGACATAAACAGACCCATTGGAGTAGCAAGCAGAGTGCCCCCATCTCTCAGATGGACTGAACCCCAAAACCTTTGGGTAGAGCCACATTGCCTTCTTTTTTGCAGCTACTTCACCGCCAACAGACATCACTCTCTCTCTCTCTCTAACTCTCTAAGAACAAAAACGCAGACGAATGAATGAATGAGGAAGAAACAGGGGAAGAAAGAAGCAGAGTCAAAAAGAGGACACGAACAAAGCCAAGGGTGTGTATCAACAATCAACTATCAGTGTCGGATGGACATGAAAAGATGGGGGCTTTCATATCCAAATCACTGTGGCAACTAACATCAACAACAGAAGGTTACGGTGAAAAGAAAGCAACTTTTATGTTTTCCCCTTAATTTATTATCGTTATCATAATAATCATTATCATATAAAATATTCAATGAACATATCTTATCAAGTATCCAGCCCATATGTGTCTTATTATTTGTGAGTTAACTACGATAAATGCTAATTAAATCATTACAATGTGACTCCCAAGTCCCAAACAAAATAATAATGTTTGTTATTTATCCTAAGCTTCTTTTTTTCCCTTCCACTTACTTGTCTTCCTAAGCTGAAAATGATGATATGGAGTGTGGGAACAGTCGGGCATGGGAAATGATGCGGGTTTGGTGTTTGACGTATTGGGCAACGGGATTTGAAGAGCTTTGGGAGTAGTTTTTTTTTTTGGAGTCTTCCTTAATCTTTGAGCCGCATGGGTTTATTTATGTAATGTTTTTTTTTTTTTTGCTAGGATGGTTTTTGGGATTGATGGAGTTGGAGTTTTCATCTTTATAATCCCATTTTCGAGGTGGATTATTTATGGTGAATACTTTTTTTTTTCCTCTTCTTCTTCTTTAATTTATGGGTTTTGAGATATGTTAATTTTTTTAGTGTTGTTTTCCACAAATGGTTGGAGTGGAGGCCACATTCAAAATTTCGATGTGCATTAATTTATGACTACAATTAATATGGGCCTAATTTCTTTTTGTTTTTTTAAATGTGAATAGGGAAAGCGCTCGCGAGCATGTATATATATGTATATATATATATATATGCTTTATTTTAAGGCCCCCCCTTGGCCTACGGTATCCTTTTTATCCAGAAAAAGAAAAAAAGCAGGCCAAGAGAAGCCATGCCAAGCGTGGTAAATGGCAAGCACCCACGCTTCATGCTCTTTACCTTCTCCTACCATTTTGAGCCTGCCACAGCCTTTTTCAAAGACAACGTCAAATCAAACTTCACATTCGAGCATGATTTTTCAATATAATAATAATAATAATTATTATTATTATTTTCAAATAATAACAATAATAAATAAGAATAGCCATCTTGTACCATCCCAATTGGCCAATAATTAACACCATGACCAGCCCCCCAGGTACAGGTGGATGGATATTTGGAGAACACATTTGGTAAAAATTGTAATATTATTACCTTTTACTAACCGACGTGTATAACCCATGTTTTATATGATTAAGTATGTAATAAATTTGTGTATTTCTCTTAACGTTTTTCTCACATTATATTATTATTAGGGTTTTTTCTGGAGTTTTGTTTTGTTTAGTGTTTTGTTTAAGTTTTTACGGGATTTATGGCTTAATGAACTCAATGACAAGCAATGCCTATGAAATGGAAATATGGAATTAATACAAGGGAATATAGAAAATGCACGTGATGGACAAACTAAACATCTCAATTGCATGCAGGTGTGGTATCTCTTGCATGTAGCGGTGAGAGATCTGCTGTAGTGGTGAGAGGAATGCATGTGGCAGTATATATCTCGCAAGGCGTTTGGACCAATGAATTTGTACGTAATGAAGCAGAAGTGCACGTACGTATCGAGGAAGTTTGCATGTGATGCCTGAACGTGGCATGGCATCGCGTGCATCGAGCTCATTGACTACATAATGTCGTTCCATACTTCCATTTACACATGTATCTTTTTCTTGTTTGCTCCTAATTATTTGGCATGAATAGTGGTAAAAGACATAAAAATAGAGAATAAAGTCAACAGCTGTTCTCAAAAAAACTATTATGACAAAAGGGAATTAAAATGAGTGTGGCCTTCAGTAAATCTATGTCCTTTGTTGAAATAAGTGTGTTTTTTGTAATCCCAATTCACATGGACTACCAAATGGTTTTGGGATTACCATTAATTTTCTTTGCATTGACAAAATGGAAAAAAGATAAGTGTTGTCATTCTAAGGAATAAAATTGTCATTCTATTAGAAAGCCTAATATATTGGAAGAGTAACAAAATTAAACCCTTGTAAGTCTCGAAATATGAATTATCAACTCCTAAATTTCTAAAACCTAAAACGTTTTATAGCATTGTTGTTCTTATGAGGGTTCTACCTTTGATAATTAATTAAAGAAAAATTACAAAAACAAATCTTTTGAATGATTTCTTTAGATAATTAGTTAAAGAAATATTTCATCACTTGTTCACCCTATTTGTGCACTAATTCTTTGTGAGAATGGTAACTTTAGGTGTAATTTTCTATCCTTTACTACTTGATTTGCCTGCTTTTATATCACTACTTTGGCTAGTGTCACTAACCCTCGTATCTTTAAATCTACAGCGATTAGAAAATGAGAATAAATTCGGTGGAGTTTGAATTGGCACGATCAAATTTAAATTTATTAATTTTTCAAAAATTCAGATTTGTATTAGATTTTAAGTACTCTATAAACCTCTTTAACTCGTTTTATTTAATAAAATTCAAATTATTTCTAAAATAATTTTTTTAAAAAAATATTTTTTTATAAATAAAATAAAATTTAATTAAATATTATTCTTTTCATTATTAAATTCTAACAAAGTATAATATTTCATAAGCAAAAATAACTCACAAGATTTCATATCACCTCTCCAAATTTCAATATTTCATGAAATTATGTAACTCTGTACTTGAAAGATTAATGAGTTGATGATTAGCATACTATATGAGAACTCATTAGCAAGTATTGTCATAACATGTCAATTGTATATTCATACAAAAGAGTAATGTTGTGCATTCTTACATCTCACACTAGCATAGAACAAGTATGATATAAATATAAGACATCTCAAGTCAATACAAACATCCAACAATATAACATTATATTTAGCACAATAGTCTCAAAACAACTTGATCAAAACTATAAGGTCAACTAAAAGTTTGAGGGCATATGTTTTCGATCCTTGTTTAGCTTTGGCCAAGTTAACTCGATAAACTTGACATCGTAGCAAGAAACTCACTTCTGAACAACCCTTTTATGCAACAATCATACCTAATATTTAAATGCAGGAGTGTATACCTATGTCTATGTAAGTGTCCTGTCACTACGCTCACACTATGGCTAGACCACGAAGGCCATATGTTTAGTGATAAGCATGAAATCTTACACATTACAACAAATATATTCATAAAGTATATAACCTTACGCACCAACACAAGTAACTATGCTAGACTATCAACCTTTCGTACTCATGATAGGCAACTAAGCCCTTCATACTCATATATCACATATGCTAAACAAGGAACCTTATCCACTAATTCAAGGCATATAAGCTCTTCACATTCACATAAAATATCTATGTCAACTATAAGCTAATCGCATTACTCGTAGAGAGTCCACATATATAATCTCAATCATATATGACTATTAGTGTCAGGGTGGCTGTCAGGATAATGTTGTATAAAATAATGTGTCATCCTAATATTATAAAGACTATTTCTAATTAATTAAAAATATATTTTATTTAAATATTTATTAGATTGTGTATATTACTTATTAGAATCTATTATTTTGTATGTGTGTGACACATATAATAGATTTATTAATTGGACTAAGTATCAATTTAGTTCACAATTAGGGAATGAAGTTTATGGTGTTTTATTCTGATAAGATTATGCAGACTATTTTCATAGTGGGTGTGATGTAATGTAGAATCATTGTAAAAAGTTTATGAATAGTATCACTAGCATGTAAATATATATTATTAGAATGTTTGTCCTATATTGCTCAATGATAAGAAAGTAAAGGTATATATAAAAAGAAAAAAGATTTTAAATATTATGACACGTTTTAAAGTTGTGCGAGCCAATTTGGCGAGCCCAAAGCGGACAGTATCATGACAGATAATTAGGCCTTTACTTATGCCCGATTCTAACAAACTAGTATAAGAGCCTGATTGTTCTGTAGTTATCCTCGTTAAGTGTTTCGTGATATCAAAAATTTTCTCAACGTGGTGTGATCGAGCGGCGTATCCCATTGATGCGGCAGTATTCGAGTTATGATGTCACTTTAATATCAAACTGGTTTAATCTCTTCACAAGGCGTGAATTGAGAGAGAGTTACAAGAAATCCCTAGTTTAATAGGTATGTCTTCAACCTATGGTATATAGTTGATGTGTAACAAATAGAGAGATTGTTGGGATATTTGTCCCATATCACTCAAAGATAAAAAAGTTAAGACATATATAAGAAGAAAGAAGGCTTTAAATGTCATGACGGGTTTTAAAGCCGCGTGAGCCTATTAGGCAAGCCCAAAGCAGACAGTATCGTGACACGTAATTGGGCCTTTACCTATGCCCGATTCTAACATACATATTAAACAAAACTATGATAGAATGAATTTTTTAACTAATCTTTGTTTCATTATATGAATAATTATATATTATATTATTAGATGGGTAATTTATAGATTGATCTTAATCAAACTCATTTGAATAACTCATGTACTTTATGGAGGGAAATATCATTTGATTAAACTAATTTTTTGACTTATCAATGAGTGAGAGGCTTTAAACATGGTTTTATTTTCAAAGGATTTAAAATGTAGAATTGAATGGTTAAGGTATTTTCAAGAAAGACTTGAAAATAGGACTATAAATGAATCAAGTCAAGCCGAGCTGATTAGTAACGTGTTCTAATCATCATAATTCATTAACGAATCGAATTGAACCGAACCGAACACAAGCTTTAAACTATGATGTTCACGAACTGTTTGCGCACGTTACTATGTTGTTTACTAACGGTTTACGATCATATGTTCACAAATTTATTTGTAAATATTTATGAACACAATTATAAAATCATAAAAATTTACAAAAAAAAAAAATCAGGTCAAACTCGTTTTTTTTTTCGACCTAAATTTTTTTAAGAAATTTAATATTAAAATTGATGATCTAATCCAATTCAAACCGTTTAAACTCCCAAATCAGGTGAGGTTAAAATCAGAATATATATTTTCAGGTCGACAGTGCTCTTAGCCATATGAAACTTAGCTGAAGGGTAAGGGGCCGTAAGGCAGATGTTTGTTTGTGTTGTTTGGGTAGGTATGGCTTGCTCTGCTTTGCTCGGCGATTGCGCGTGTTTTGTATAAAATCCATGTGGTTATGTTCATAACTCACGAGGGAGCGAAACCGGCCGGCAGCGTTAAGTAGTAATTAAGCACGGGGAAACTAAAAAGGCGTAAAAAACACGCGACAAAACCGGGGGCAGCAGCAATGCATTGATGATATTTATTTGATGGGCAGACACTACCCATCCATATCAGGCAGGGCAGAGGCTGAGAGGCAGCCAGCCAGCCGTGAAGTGAGCGAGTGAGTGACTGCGTCTGCATACTTGCTCACTACATGTGCCCCGTCCATCCACCCAATTGATGCCATCGATGCTTCCGAGGCAAACAATAATAAAAGACAAGCTTGCATTTGCTTTGTAAGTTGTAACTCCAACGCCTCCACCGTTCCTTTCATCTTACATCAATCAATATCACCATCGAACTTTAGTTATACACATTACCCCTCCCCCCAATGCCCCACCATCAGAAGTTTAATTTTATTTATTTTCAATCCTGCCTGCTGCATGCGAGTATTTTTTTAAAATGATTTAAACAAAAAGCAATTATCTATATTTTGTTTACATTATTAATTTAAATTAATAAAATTATTAGTATAATTTCACGATTTATGTTCCATTTCCATCCAAAACATTCTTAATATATATCTTACGGATACTTAAAAACAATTTGTCATAAAGCAACAAAAATATATCCAAAAATGAATTAAAGTCGAACATGACACTCGACTTAATTGCTTTTATTGACTCATCCTAATCATACCATGAAAGGCTCGAATGGAATTTACTTTCGCATATGAAAATTAAACTTTGAAACGCCTAACTCAGGAGTAAGAAATCGCCACTGAAAGACTAACTGGACAGGAAGAACAAAGAGATGAAGCTAAAGCACAACAAATTTCTTAAAATTCACGTTTGTCCTCTTTCTTGCAGGAACGCAAGTACATATCCCCTATTTTTCCTTTTCTTACTTAATTCATTTTCTTTATAATATAATTATAATAATATCTTCTTATTATAATATGATAAATCACTTATATCCACTTTAAATACAAAAAATTATTTTTTGAGACTCCCAATTCTAAATTGGACATAATTATAGTTAAAACAATCATATATCACCATTTAAAATTTTTCAACATCATTCGAGGCTATTCTAAACTACCCGAACACAGATCTTTGCATAAAGTGATCTTCTGGAGTAAACCGAAAAAGCAATGATAGAATTATTGATTCTCAGCCTAAGATACCCAATAAATAACTTGTCAATATTTTTGTTAAACTTGATTTTATGACTTGTATATTTTTAGAATCATGTAAATGGTTGTATTTTCAAAGTAGAGTGATGGTCTGCTATATTCTATTTTGTTTTTGCATCTCTGTTACTTTAGATATTTCTTGTATCTTCGGGATGGGTTATGGGTATACCCTGTCCCTTTTTCTCCCTTCACTTGTATCGCTTTGATGAATTAGGTTTATGTCATACTCATTTTTGTATCTTTCAAGGTTTGAGTTTTTGCTTGCTTTTATTTAATAAATTAATCCGGAGTGCCGTCTCCTTTCCATAAAAAAAAGAAAAAAAAACCTGAAAATTCACCCCACTTGGCCATAAAAGCCTTTTTTTGCCTTAAATGTTATTCTCAAAATTTCCTTTAAACCTTAAATGTCACATTGCTTTTGTGACCTCAGATATCATTCAGATGTCACTCCAAGTCCTAACATTTTATAGTCTTTGACATATTTTAGGCAGTAGTTGCCCATGCATAATCTTTGTCCCTAGCATTATAAGAATTGATTATCCAACCTCCATGAAAAATAAGTCCAGTTATCCTATTGAAGTGTCATTTTTAGTCTAATATTAACCCATAGTCATTTTTCTTGACCCCAAAAGTCATTTTAGAGTGATCCTATATATCATTTTAAGTTTAAATTTAATATTGAGTTTACGTGAAGGGATAAACACAACAAATATGGATATAAAATGAAATTAGCCCATGATTCACTAGATAAAAAAATCCTGATTCATTTTAATTGCTGGTGCATTTAGGTCGACACTTGGATCAAATCCATATGGACACAGATTTGGTTCGTAAACTAATTATTATTTTTTTTATTTTATATTTTGTTTAAACAGTCCCTAGCACCCTCACTAGTGTTCGTTTGATTGCAGGCTGACTGGGGGCGAGCTGGGCTTCCAATTGATATGGGTTTAATTTAAAAATAATAAAATAAAGATGTGGGTTCTTTTGGGCAAATAGATCTAAACTTAATTTAATTTTTTAAAATAATAAATAAAAAGCAGACCGATTCGCAAACTAATCCAATTCACATGCAGATCATACTAGATCAATTTATTTCCGATCCATTAAAAATATGAGTTTAAACGTACTAATATGCTTAAGTGCGTTCTACAACAAACCAGACCAATTTGTTTTAGAAGAATCAAGAGTCTCTTAAGCAAAGTTGTTACACAAATTAGGGTGAATGGTTTAGCTACAAACTTTCTTGCTTTAAATCACATCAGCAAGACCCACCTGTCAACAGCCAACTAACTTTAGTTTAATCAAATGAAACTCTTTTAGCTATAAGCCTATAAATAATGTTTGGGCTTGCTCTTGCTCCACCGAACTCGTTTTAACATGACTCTGATTACTTAATTCAACTCTGATAAATTTAAGATATTTTATTAAATTAGTGATTAAAAAAATAAAAAATAAAACCTTTATATTAATATAATAGTTTAATAATATTATTTTAAATTAATTTATATAAATAAATTAATCTATACACCAACATAAATTTGTCAAACTCAAATCCGCTAAGTTTTCAAACTTAAAAAAGAATTTTGATGAACTAAACCTTTAAAATTCACCTCAAGCATCAAGTAGAGCAAACAAGGAGCACCAAAAGTGTCCTCCAATCCATGCCGCGGGACTCCCTCATCCATGCGACAGGTTATCCGCTAGAATTAGTGATACAAGAAAGCTGAAACCAATCAAGGTTAAGTTTAAGAATTTTATTTTATCATTTGTTTTTTTCCACTTGTAGTAACAGTTACAAAAGTATCCAATGCGCTTGTTTACATTATACATGGATTAGGAAAATAATTTTGATTGATCATGCGTTTTACAAGTCAATCCAACCCTCCTTCACAGCCTGGGGCATAAATTCAAATTTAACTGACAAAACTATAGAAGAAGAGAAAAATCATGGGAAAAAAATGGTAGAGCATTTTGTGCTATAAGCTTCAAAGTCAACGTCAGGCAAATGAATTTCGCCCATATTCTACTAGGAAGAGAGCGTGCAGCAGAGTGCACTGAAAAGTATACCTCGGCCTCGCAATAAAATGACGTGGGCACTGTCAACCGCAGTCAGAACTTAACCTTAAACAGCCTCTGCAACTGTTAAATTCCAGGAGCAACTGTTGACAAAGCAAATAGAGCAGGTTAGTTTTAAAAGCAACTTCTTCCAGAGGCTAATGCATACAGTTGATGAGCATCACCAAAAAACACTAAAAACTAATAATAATAATAATAATAATAATAAATGACTTGGAGTGCATTAAAGAGAATAAAGAAAAATGATTCCATAAAAATATACTTCAGGAAAAGAAAATTAAGGCAGTACTTACTGCAGGAATTAAAATAGAGGATCAAAAGGAGAAAAGGCTTCTTTGTTCATCCGTTGGATTGGCTAGCCATCGACAAAAAAGCCATGCTGCACCAACTACTGAAAGAAGGGAAAGCATAGCCAACAATCCGAAATGTGAAACATCATTTGCTATTATTACGACACCGAACATTACAAGCTCTGCTAAACTTGCAACAGAAACCTCTGTCGTCCCAATAAGATTTGCTTTGGAAGATGGGATGCCAGTTTGAAGAATCTGTGCCCCCACAACATCATATGACATGTGCCCCAACCTTGATAAAACCTGCACACATTTTTTTTAAAATTTTTTTTATTACACCTCCATGAGATACATGATCAAATTAGAATTACTAGATTGTCTGCTAAAAAATAATTATCCTCAAGACAAATTGTCTCAAAAATAGTTTCCTCTAAAAAAAAATACTAATGATTCTTACGATCAGTGACAAGAAGAAAAGAAGAGGAGTTTTTTGAGAAAGAGATCCACTCCAATACACGGCAACAGCTATGGTGAGAAGAGAAGCCTGAAGTATCAACCCAAACGCTCCAGCCTGGTGCACGAAATTTATGAGAAATAATTGAATATAAAAAACTTGTGAACATAAAGAAATAAAGTACAGGAAAAGCAACCTTTAAAATGCCAAGCCGCCTGACCAAATGTGCTGATATGAATGTGACTGAAATGCCCATGAAAGCGCATACTCCACTAAACCCGCCAATGATTGATGGATTTAAACCTGTGAAAATATTCCCCACCATACATGTGCCTTGTAAATGATCCAAAGCTCAAGGAAATTTCCTCAAATTAATCATTTTTATTGTTAACTGTGATGTCATATGTGAAGTCAGCTTTATGCAAAGCAAGTTGCATGACTAGAGTATTATCTCAGGTCAATAGGAGGGTACTCAAGGAAATAAATTAAACAATGACATTGCCAATATATGGGTAAGATTCCAAACCAATTTAGATTGATGCCATTACACGGGCTCTGTAACTTAATGACAGGGGAGGAATTTGGGGGTGAATAAGAGAAGGTGGGAAAATTACCACGCTGAGTTAAAAAGGCTGTCATCAAACCACCAGGAGCTAGAACAACATTGAAGTAAAGAAGCACATACGCTATGCTTGCAGGAAGAACAGGTTGGTGCATATACTCCATCCATCCATGCTTGATGGCATCCAATCCTATTTTCACTGTCACAATGATCAAGTTTAGGTACAAAGAAAATCGTGCTGACATCTTTAAATATATATATATATATACATATATATATCTCAAAAATGATATGCTTGACCTGAAATCTCAGCATCTGGAAGAGGTCCGTCAGCAAAAGTTCTGAAAGATGTATGGGGAGATTTAGCACGGTCAAGTACCCCAGCAGAGAGCTTGTTGGTTGACCACGTAAGAAGAGCCTAAGACAAATGGTATGAAGTGAAAAAGGATTAAGAAGTTCATTTCAAACCTATCAACCTGCCCACCTAAAACAAGAGGTAGAATAAAATATATTACCACAACAGGCAGCGTCCACATCATTAAACCAGCAGCAAGTTTCAGGCAGGTCACTGGGTCGTTTTTTGAGAGAAGAATTCCAAAGAGTGATGATCCAGCAATCTGTGACAATATAATCTGTAAATCTCTTGGGAAAAAAATGTAAATCAGAAGCATATTTATGTACATAATGAGGATCAGGGCCAAGATATGAAAGGGTTAGGTGATGAAGTGTGTGAGAGCACAGGTGAAAACCTTGTTCAGAAGAAAACAATGAATAAATAGAATATTAACATTTAATACTTCTATGCAATGTTGCAATTACAAAATTATGACATTCATTATCTATCGTACACTCCATGTCAACTGTCTAAATTTCATGTCACAATCATGATGATGAAGCAACAATGTTATCGCCAGAAGTACAGACGTGTGTACACGCATGCATGGATGCATGCATGCATGTATGAATGAAAGAAAGAAATACCCTCTAGGTAATCTTCATAGGGCTTAGTATGAATGAAATACCCAATAGGCAATTTTCATAGAGCTTAGTATACACCTCACAGAGGAGATCAATTCGGCTGATAACAGCATTTGCCTCAGCAAGTGCAATCGACCTATTTGTCCCCGCTAACTGTGGAAGCAATAAACCCAAGTTATATATTATACAAGATCCGCCAGCTGATCATTTTAATGGAACAAGGAAATGCAATACCAATACAACCCAATCACGCTCCATGGCAACCCCTAATGCCAATCCAGACATCCTCTCAACAGCCCCAGCCATTACCAGTACAACAAACCAAGGTCGAAATAACACAGATGATACAGGAGTAGGAGGAGCTGTATGGGCACGAATTATCATTGCTACAGATAACAATTGAGCAGCTGCCTGACAAAAAAATAAATATATCACATACATATACACAGAAATACAGTCCCACATCTTCTAATAACTAACGTTAACCAAATGAGCTACCTGGATAAAACTCAAGCAATTATATGCAGGTACCCTGGGGAAATCATCCATGAGTTTTCCAACCGTTGGCCCTCCAACAATTATTGCAAGCTGTTCCATGCAAAGCTTATTATAAACTTGATTCTGACTGCCCTTAGTTTACACAGCTTATCTAATTACACACATTTCAACCTTAGTGAAAAAACCAATGACTGCAACAGGTAGGAAGCTTGGATGAATCAGCGCAATAGCAGCAGGCCAAGCAAAGTTCCAGAGCTGCTCCACTATATTCCCAGCAAAGCAATTGGCATACAATGCTGGAAAGAGAGAACTCAAAAGGCAGATTTGTCATTAACCATATGAAGAAATTGCAACAAAACTAGGGAAAAGAATCAGCAAAAACTAAGCTTTGTAAAATCAGAGCCTAAAATAATTATCAGCCTCTGGGTACTGAAGCCATCATAATGGCACTAGGGCTTTTTAGAATAAAATGGATTTTTGTGCTACAACACATGAAGAATTGACTTAACTCAATGTGACCCCCTTCAATATTTAATAGGGATGTCATGATAAATAAATGTTATGTTATATTACACCCCCAATATATATGTATATGGCATGTAAAAGTGTCATCTAAAAAAGTTGGTTTCACTTGTGAACACAACCCTGCTATTGTATTGTATTAGTCAATAACAAAGTACATAGCTCATGAAAGTGGTAGATCCGTTTTAAAATAAACTAAATTGCTGGGTAAAGTTGTTCTCAGGCCTGGAAATATATAATATATAAAAAACCTTCTTTTCCATGTACAATAGAATGCCTCTAAATCATTGATGAAGGAAGCAAGCATTCACCCTCTCGAGGACACCCTAATTTTGCCTTATATTACAATCATTTGTTAGAAACTTCATTTTCAGACACAATAAAATGTTAGTTCAAATGGAGATCATCAGGTCGTACCATACAATCCAGCAGGATGGGCAGGAGTCGCAGCAAGAACATTTTGCTCCTCCTCGGACAGAACCTGGAATACAGGTAGGAGAATGGAGGTGAAAGCAAGGAAAAGGGCATTAAAACCCCAGAGAGAGAGAGGGAGAGAGGAAAAAAAACATGGTTAATGGGCAATGGAACATACTGGCAATGTTGTTAGAAGGCTATCTATGTATGTTTCTTGGGCAAGCAAATTCAAGGGTTCAGTTTGAATAACATTAGACTTGATATGAACAAAGGGAACTGCACAATTGGAGGCGACATCAGGCAACTCTTCTTGCTCTTGCTCTTCATGAGTGGCAGTATGGTTAAACTGCGCATCAGCATTTGTTATACAACGTTTCCTGCTGGGTATGTTCACCCTGCATTCATCCAAAAAACAAAACAAAACAAAACAATAAACATAAACAAAATACAAAAAAGATTTTATCATCTAAAGGACATCCATTTATCTGTACTTGTGCGACGATATTTCCAACCCATATTATGAAGTAAAAAAAAAGGGGGGGGGGGGGGGGTTTCCTCAACCAAAGACCAAACATTCATTTACCCAGCAGGATCACTACAATACAACACATACACATATATTCAAAGAAGGGGAATTCAAATTGGAAGGTGATGGGTGTCTGTTATTGTCAGTAGTGGTAAGTTTCATTTTAGTGGGTAGTTTTTCTTTATGTAGTGGGTAGTTCATGGGTGTGCAAGCCGTATGGGTTATTGGTCTGGCTATTATATAAAGCCACCATGTCTTCAATTAAAAATATAGGAAGAAAATTGATTATCAACTCTTGTATCTCTCTCTATAGTTCTCTCATACTGGCTATTCTTTTCTATCCAACTAAATTGATCATATCAATTGGTATCAGAGTCGGTTCCATGGAAACACATGACAAAACAAATGTCAAATTTTGTAATGAAGTTTCAAAAATATTAACCTGTCACAAGTTCAATTTTGACCAAATTAATGATTCCTTACAAACCATACTCACTAAACTATAGATCATGAAAACCTTTTACAATCAGACCTCAAGAGGAATGGATGAATTGTCAAATTCTCTTAACCCCTTCCTAACCCCCTACATCTCGAGAAAGACTTGCCAACTATGAATCTCGTTTTGCCCAAATTCTCTACGAATTACAAGCGCTATGCCTTCCATTGAAGCCAACCCCAACCCCCACCATCGATCCTTTCCTAAATCCATATATGAATACTGCATAACTGGTGGTCACCCCATCAAAGCCTCCATCGACCATTTTCATGCTCTCCAGCAGTCTCTCCAGTGATGGAATTCCCTTCGACCGCCATATTGTTCATCTGTGTTTCTCTATCTGCGATAGTTGGAGGAGTGCACATGCCATGCTCTCCCTCACTGTTGGTGTCATTTCTCAAGCTGCACACTGCTAGGCCTGCTTTAGCCTCCCAACCATTGTTGCAACCACCCAACAACAGGCTGCTACACCGAGCCTCCAGCACCCATCCTCAGCTGTCCAGCCCAGCAGCTTGATTGACCCCACTGGCATGCACTGTTGCTGGACTGCCAGGATGCACATACCTTTGCTAGTGCCGATTTACGTCGTCAAGGATCACCTCCAGCTGCGCCTCCACCCACTTCGCTCCGCAACACTGCTCTTCTATGGAGGAGGATCAACATATGTAGGGTAGTTTTTCTTTATGTAGTGGATAGTTCGTGGGTTTGCAAGTGGTATGAGTTATTGGTCTAGCTATTATATAAAGCCACCATGTCTTAAATTAAGAATATACAAAGATTATCAACTCTTGTATCTCTCTATATTTCTCTCCTCCCTGCTATTCTTTTCTATCCAACTAAATTGATCGTATCAGAAGGCAACAAATAATTCCAAAGGACATTTATTTATTAGCACAATTCACTAGCTACAATAAAAATTAAACTAAATTATATTTAAAAGCAGGGTGGGGGTGTAAATGAATTGAACATTCCAGCAGGAATGAATTGAGTTATATGTAGTTCGATCACCTTGTTGGACGACGCGAAGAAAAAGAATGAGGGTGGGGGGTATTCAACCGGAGGTGAGGAGAAGGAGGAGGAGGAGGAGCGAGAAGGAGTGACATTGGAGGCGGCGGCAGCGGTCGGGGAGCGTGGCGGTGCGAGACCCTGAGGAGGAGGACTGAAGATGGTGGGGGGAGAGTGAGATTGACGAACGAAGGGACAGGCATGGATGACGGAGGAGCTCCAAGCGCTTTCGGCCTGCAGCCCTGAAGGACGACGGCGCGTGTACTCGACTACACATGCAGACTCCCGGACCGGAAGGCGAAGGTGAAGGCGACGACGGAGATGGATAGCAGGGAGGAAGCACTGCTCCTGGCTGCGGGGTGCAGGGTTGGTTCAATTTTAGGGTTCGTCGGACATGGCCACCGGAAAAAGAAAAAAAAGCAGAAGCAAAGCTCTGCCTTTGATGTCAACTGTCAAGTGCTTCAGATAGATTGCCGGAGGGAGCGGACGCTACTGTGTTTTCGGTAAGTGTATTTTTTTTTTTTAAAGGAATTGGAGTTTTTGAAAATAAAATGGGATTTGTTTTGAAGTTTTTAAAATGTGATTTCGTGTTTGTTAGTTATTTTTGATAAATAAGTTTAGGCTGTTTTGTATTTTAAAATTTTCATATAATTTTTTTTAATATAATTTATTTTTATTTCTAAAACATTTCTTATTTTTTAAAATTATTTTATTATTCAGAGCTATTGTATTTTATTTTAACCATTTTTTGTGATATTCTATTTTTTAAAATATATTATCTCAATCAAATAAAATTTATTTTTAAAATTTAAAATCTAAATGTCAATTTAAATAAATATTTGAAATTAAAATATAAAATATAAAATATGTATCAAATAGATATGTGAGAGAATTTGTTTTGAAAAATATACTTTTAAAAAAGCATATAATAAAAGTTATATAATAAAGTATTTTAATCTCACTAAAATTAGAAAACTAAAATAAAATAAAATAAGTCATATAATAAAGTAAACAAATATTCTACTCAAAGTACTTTATTTTTTAAAATATTTTAAAAGTTATTTTTAAAAATAGCTACTTTATTTTAATAACATTATGAATAAAGTCTTAATTTATGATAAATATAAATACACTAAAAAATAAACACATCCACAAATTATTTTTAATCTAATGTGAAATTACAAAAATACCTCAAATATTGATATTAAACATAAATCATGTTCAAATATTATTTTTCGAATATTGTATTTATATTTTAATAATTTTTTTTTGAACACATTAGTTTTATTTTTCTTATCATAATTTATTTAAGAAACAAATATTCAAACTAAAATAATATTTAAAAAATAATCTTTGAACATTTAATTTATATTCAAATAATACATTATAATATTTATGTTCAAATATCATTATTCGAATATCAAGCATGTTTTCATTATTATTTTTAAGAAATATTTTAATCATTTTACCTCAGAAGTAAATGTGTTTATAAGATATATGGATGTGAATACCTTTCCTCTTAATTTTAATTTATGAGTATTTCCTTGAATTTAAAATTTTAAGGGTAAACAAATTCAAGGATAAAAAGAAATTACAATAATAAAAAATAATTCTATAAAAAGAATAAAATCTTGGGATTTTTTTAAAAGTAAATTATCAAAGATTTTATATTAATATTTTTTTTATAGAATATTGTTTCGTTTTTTGAAAATATATTTTTTGTAACATCCAAGTAAAACAAATTCAACATTACTATTTATGCAAGCGATATAAAGAGAGAAAAGAAACAGGTGGCCGTGGTAAGGATAATGCAAGCCATATTTGATCCCAGGCTCAGGCGCTCAGCACGCCACGTTGCATCCTGTCCCAGGGGCAACTACCAACAGAACGGTTTTCAGCGGCAGAGAACAGTGAACAGAACAGTTGAGGTAAGGTCAGAGCCTCAGAGCCATACTGCTACTACGTACTGCCACAATGGCCCTGAAGCTGCTCTCGTTGGCTTCTCCTCTGTCTCACCCCTCCACCACCCAGTCCACCCTCTTTTCCATCCTCTCGTCGTCGTCCATCTTCCGGCGAGTTCATGTCGCCGGGATGTGGCCAAGCGCCCACGTATCAGTATACGGTCGCCGGAGAGCAGCGGCAGTGCTGAGGGCGTGCGTCAAGGTGGACGACGCGCCTGGATCGGAAACAGCCGCGGGCGAGTGGGGCAAGGTGTCGGCGGTGCTCTTCGACATGGACGGGGTTCTCTGCAACAGCGAGGAGCTGTCGAGATTGGCCGCCGTCGACTTGTTCTCCGAAATGGGCGTCGAGGTCACCGCCGCCGACTTCGTGCCTTTTATGGGCACAGGTTGGTTTGCTCTTAAAATTGTTTGCCTAACCTGGCTTCATGGATACACTTCGTTGGGTTTGACACTTGCCAATTGGCCAAATTCCGGTTGCGGTGGTTACAAGTTTGTGAGAATTTAGGTTTAGTGTTCGAGTTTTTGAATTGTTTGTTTGAAAACATTATTTTTTTTTCTTTTTTCTTTTTAGTAAAAAAATAGTGTTTTTACTTTTTACTATGAAGTATCAGTAGCTTCTGCATTTATCAAAACCGGTAGAAAATTTCATACTTCGGCGTGGGTATAGCTCACCCTGTCTAATTTTTGGGTTACCCATTTGAGATTTTGATCTGGGATATGCTTATGTCAAATGCGTGGGAGTGCTTATGAATTACGGTCCCTGTCCTGTCCTTATAAATTCATCAATGTATTTGAGATTGAAAGTTGGCAGGAATGTATTATCTTGGGGAGGTTATGGTTCACTTGGTGTAAGTTTAGCCACTCACTTGAGATTTGGATTTGGGAGAATGTAAGTTGGGCCAGAAGTGTTTTTTTTTTTGATAGGTAAGAATAATTTATAGATTAATAGCAAAGCATACACAAGAAGTGCGCGAAAAAATAAAATTATAAAGCAAAGACCGCAACCTAATCAGAAGGAGCATGCATTGATAATATCCCAAACAAAAGAAAAATGCAACCTGCCCGACACATATAACCAATCTCTCAAATAACGAAAAAAAACACAAAAAAGCTCAGCGAGAGGCCTTTCCCGATCATCAAACACTCGCACATTCCTCTCCCGCCAAATACTCCAAAGAATGCAATGAGGGACAGCACGCCACACTGTCGAATGCCGCCTCACACCGCCGAGCCAACTAGCAAACAACGCACAGAGAGACGAAGGCATCACCCACGGGATTCCAAAAAGACCCAGAATCATATCCCACAGACCCCTGGCATAAGGGCAATGAAGGAAAAGATGATCCACATGCTCCGACGAAGACTTACACATGTAGCACCAGCTAGCCAAAACAAAACCCCGGCGCCGCAAATGATCGACATTCAAAATCTTTCCCAAGACTGCAGTCCAAGCAAAGAAGGCCACCCAAGAGGGCACCCGCGCCTGCCAAATACTCCGCCAAGGAAAACTCGCAGTCCGGACAGGTGTAACCGCCGCTGGAGGGATTGAGTAAAAGCTGCGGAAAAAAAAAAAAAAAAAAAAAAAAAAAAAAAAAAAAAAAAAGAGAGGAAAAGAAAGAAGAAAAAAAAAAAAAAAGAGAAAAAAAAAAAAAAAAAAAAAATAAAAAAAAAAAAAAGAGGGGAAAAAATTTTTTTTAAAAAAAAAAAAACACAAAGGGGGGAAAAAAACCCCCCCCGGGGGAATTAACGAGGCATAAAGAAAGCCCCATGCTTGACACTATACTTAACGGCTATAACCTCTCTCCACCGCACCCCCCGCTCCACCCCAAAGCACCAAAGCCATTTCCCCAGGAGAGCAGTGTTAAAGCAACTCAAATTCTAAACGGCCAAACCGCCAGAAGAAAGAGGACGACACACCGTCGCCCAGTTGGGCCAGAAGTGTTATATCCATTTCAACCAAATTACCTAATTATGTCTGAAAACTAATCCTGATCTCATGACAATTTTTGGTGATGTCTCTCTCTCTCTCTCTATATATATATATGTGTGTGTGTGTGTGGGGGGGGGGGGGGGGGGGGCTATAGATAGTATGCGTAATGCAAAGTACAATATCATTTGATTTCCACTGAACAGAAGAATATACTCTGACTCACTTTCTTTCAGTTTCACATTAAAAGTAATCCTGGCTTAGGCACTACAGACACAAAAACATAATTTTAATGTTAACTCCTGGAGAAAGTTTAAATAGCTCCTGCTTCTATTCAGTACTGAAGCCAGAGATTTCTGAAGTCGCTACTGATTAGAAAACACAACTTATTATTTTTATCTGAATCTGCTTTGAAAAATCATCTATTCTTTTAAAATTTCATCATACATAGTTTCCACACTAATGGATCTGCAGCAGAAATGTTGTTTCTTATGTATTCTTTATATAATGTCTAGGCGAAGCAAACTTTCTGGGAGGTGTTGCTCAGGTGAAGGGAGTTGTAGGATTCAGTGTTGAAGCTGCAAAGAAGAGATTTTTTCAGATATATTTAGAGAAGGTGATTGTATTTTTATATCCTTTCTCTTTCGGATGCATATTGCATTATGTAACTCTGTCCAAGTCTTAATATATTATCTTGCAGTATGCACAACCTAATTCTGGATTTGGATTCCCAGGCGCCCTTGAACTTGTCAGTCAGGTACGTGAGCTATTAAGAGCAACTAGAATGATGTAATTAGTTGCAATAATAGATCATGGAATGATGGTGTTTGGCAGTGCAAAAACAAAGGCCTTAAAGTTGCAGTGGCATCGAGTGCTGACCGTATCAAGGTGGATGCAAATTTAGCTGCCGCAAGTTTACCATTGTCTATGTAAGTTTAGATATGCTCCAAATTTTCTACTCAAATGGATGTTAAATGCTGTAGAATCATAGTTTTCTTTGTTATTAGGTATTGATCTTATAATAATGCAAGTCTGTATTTATCAGGTTTGATGCTATTGTGTCAGCAGATGCCTTTGAGAATCTAAAACCTGCTCCTGACATATTTCTGGCTGCATCGAAAATCTTAAACGTGCCTTGTAGAGAGGTTAACATTCTCTTGGCACTTTCATTACTCCAATGGATTTCTGCCTGCACATTTTCGGACATGCTTCGGTTGTGGTTAAGTTTATTTTAGCAATATGAAATGACTTCTATACTTTTTTCTCTTAGTGTATCGTAATTGAAGATGCATTGGCTGGATTACAAGCTGCAAAGGCTGCAGGAATGAGGTAGATATGTCAGCTTCACTGCATTCTTCTGTTGTTATTTGATTTTTATGGAAAGCCATGATCAGTATGTTTCTTTTTAAGCCATGTATAAGAATTTTACTTTAATATCCTTACTTGTGAGTCCTAGTTGGAGTTTTTTATTCCATTATTTAGGTTATCAGAGTTTTTCGCTACGAATTGAGAAACCTTTTCTTATGCTTTTGTAGATGATAAAATGAATTTACAAATGCTAATAGAACAGTAAAATATATCACCGGCAAAGGGCTGTCCCAGTAGGTTAGTATTACGGCCTTAAGGGTAAGTATGCTACCATTGAAACATTGACCTATAGATCATGGGTTGACTCACTCAGTTCATAATTGAAAGCTGCTATTCAATTTATGGGTCATTCCCTCTCTCAAATAGATGAGTATTTCAACTTTTAAGTGAACAAATACAATTATAAATATATAAACTTTCAGTTCAGGTTCTAATATCATGATATGGTAATGATATCAATTATAAAACATAAGCTAATGTCCCGTGTTAGTAATTAGACCCAATAATTCAAAAATTGGGGCTGCAGATGTGTTCTGTTCTTTATATTCTAAAACAATGGCACTCATTTTCCACTGACAGATGTATTGCTGTGACAACTACACTATCAGAAGAAGCTTTGGAACCAGCTGGGCCATGTTTGGTCAGAAAGGATATAGGAAGTGTTTCACTTAATGATATTCTCAATGGCGACTCCAGTCTATATAGTATGTAGTCTTCAGAATACGTTGAATTGTCGTTTGTAGAAATTCAAAATGTTGAGAGTGGTGACTGGTGAATCTATAGTTTGTTACTCTCATGGGAACTATAATTCTTTAATGAGTATTATGAATATGAAGTTGCTTTTTCTCTTCCCAGCTAAAGAAAATGTCTTTGCACTTCATGCTTTTTTGGTGAAGTATAAATCCAGAACTTTATGGGCACTCGGACAGCGGCTAGAATATTTTAGTTTATTGCTTTTAATAATACTTAAATGGAGACAAACTATTGCAGATAGGAAGAAGCAGGGACCTCCTTATATTGATTCGTCTAAACATGCCAAACCTTCAGAGCCCATAAAAGGAAAGGATGAAGTGTCAATCCAGAATGTGTATTCTACAAGTTATGATGTTTTCTCAATCAGGGGGTAAGACTGGTTCTGTATGTAGAAACTATAATAAATTAACCTCCAGGGCAACCTTGTAAGAAATGAACTTGATATGTGCAGTAAATGTGAGTAACAATATTTTGATGGAGTTGCACAAATATTTGAAAGCAGCACCCAGAGGAGCTTTATTTAGGACATTTACTTCTACAACTATTGGTTAAGATTGGAGGATTAATCTATGGACAGGTTACAGGGTAATCGGCGAGATATTGTAAGATATGGAAGTCTGGCCATTGCTATATCTTGTCTCCTCTTCACATTCTCAAACTGGAAGGTAACACTGGCCGTTGATCATATTTTAGTTTTATTTTGCACATCCATCTTTTAGTTTTCACGGTGACTGATTTTTTTTTCTTGTTTTACTATTAGAAATGACTATTGTATTACAATGCTGCAACAATTTGCAGGTGATGCAATATGCTTCCCCGAAGGGTTTTTGGAATTTGCTATTTGGAGTCAGTCGTCCCACTTTTGAACAGACTGAAGGTACTCTCTCCTTTCATCATTTTAGGTTCCTCATTTTTCCTTGTCTTTTATGTTTTCCAGTAACCATGACCATGGTTTTAGCCATTGTCCGAGTGGTGTAAAATTCACATATTTACTATGTTCTTTTGATCACAGGCAAGTCTCGATCTTCTAGAATCCAACAGTTAGTGAACTATATATCTGATTTGGAAACAATGTAAGTTTTATTTTTTTATGATTAGATATATCTTGCATTATAATTGTATTTTATAATCATTGTTAGAATATATAATATAGATTTTATATTTTTAAATGGGTTTTACCTCACAAGTGGTCACTTTTCTTTGTAAAGGGGAACTGCGTCTATTGTGCCTGAGTTTCCGACCAAACTTGATTGGCTGAATACTGTTCCCCTCCAATTCCATAGGGTAAATCATTATGACTTTGTATTTGTCTGCCTCATTTAATTTTTATTCTTGCCGCTACTTCCAATAAAAAGTTTTCAATAATTTATGTTCGCTTTAATATTAATTGTTGCCGTGGTTTAACAGAATTTAAAAGGCAAGGTGGTTTTGCTGGATTTTTGGACCTACTGTTGTATCAATTGTGTGCATGTACTGCCAGATCTACAGTTTTTGGAGAAAAAGTATCAAAATACACCGGTAAATGTTGAACTCTACTTCATTCATATCAATCACTTTAGGCTACCTAGGAACTTACATAAATGTGATAATACCTTTATCAAATATCTTAATCAATAATAATAAAGTTTTGTTTTTAACTGAGTTTCTTCACCCCATTACCAGTTGGAAAAGAATACTTATCAATCATATGGTTTGTTGGATGATTGCCTTTCTTCACCCCCTTACTTGAAGTGTTTGATTGAGATAAAAAAAAGTAGATACAATGACAATAATAAACAAACACCAGCTAACATCCAAGAATTTGGAGCAATGAACAAAAAAAACATGTTTGCCTTTGTTAAGATATATAATTGCATATCGGGAGTTATCAAAACTTTCAATTGATTGATAAGATTCTAGAGTCACTCCACCCTAACTTTTGGGGAGGAAGTTTTCAGATTTTAATATGATATCAGAATATGTTATGTTTTTCACTTACACTATCGAGCTCATGAGTATGTTTTCCGATATTCCCTAAATATGAGAATATTTATCTTAACACGCCTTCTCACATGTGACGTATCTTTAGAGTTTAGCATGTGAATAATAGGTGACATAGAGTACACATGCCCCCTCACGTGATTAATCACATGATCTTTTATAAAACATTTATTAAGTAATAATTTATCAATAACTTTTCCGATATGAAACATTTCTAATATTCTTCATAGGTAAGTTAGTTTTCTATTCTTATTTCATAAATTCTGTCATTCCCTCTAATTTAGTTTCCTATTTTGTTGAGATAAATTTTATATCTCCTATAAAAATATACTCCCACACAATGATGAAATAAAGGAGAAAACTTTCTCCAAAAACTTTCATTTTTGAATCTTTCTTTTTCTTTCATTCAGTTGGATGAAGATGATTATTTTAAAATTAAAATTTAAATATAATTGACTGAGTGTAATGTTTTTTTAATCCTACTTATTTATTTTTTTTGCACATATAATGGTCAAAGTTGTGCTTATATATATGCAGTTTGTTGTTGTGGGAGTGCACTCTGCAAAATTTGACAATGAGAAAGACTTGGAAGCCATTCGAAATGCAGTGTTACGTTATGAAATCACTCACCCGGTAAGTCCATGGCCACTAAATGGCATGAATGCCCTTTAAATTTTTGCATATAGCTCATACTATAAACTTTCCCAGTCAACTAAAATTCATCCAGTGTAAACTGTTAGGATTCTTTGCATATTCTTCGTATGAGAACCTTAGTCATATATCTGAGAAGCTGTAGGCAGTTAAACACTGTTTATCTGTTGTTATGAATAATCTGTTAAGCGTATTCTTCTTGAACTGTGTGAAATTATGCATCAAACTGAGCTTTTTTTACTTGTTGCTTGAAACGTACGATCAGAGTTACCCGAATACATTATCACTTTGTAAAATTGTAATTTTGGGACTTTGTCCAAAAACATGGGTCAGTGATTTAGAACGTCATGTTCATTTTCTAATGAGATTGTGCTAAAATAAATGTCGCAATATCAATGAAACCTACAGGAAATTTGAAAATACAGCTTATAATAAGCATGCAAATATCTTAGAGGAATCAAAAACAATGAAATGTCTTGATTTTCATAGGTTTCTATGATGCCATAGCAAGTTGTCCCTGTATCATGTTTATGGTAGATAGTTCGTGCAGAACTTAAACTACAACTAGATTAGTCACTTCTTCTCTGCTATGGTTTCCTTTATCAAAAGCATGGTGTGTAGTCAAAATATAATCAGACAATCCAATATGTGTCTCAATCTGCTTGAGATTTTCAGTTGAACTCTATTATATTATTTTGATTAGTATAAGTGATTTCAAGTCTTGCTTAATCATTTGTGAAGCTTTTCTATTAAGTTAGGTTGTCAATGATGGTGACATGTACTTATGGCGAGAGTTGGGTGTTAATTCATGGCCTACATTTGCAATAGTTGGGCCCAATAGTAAACTCCTTGCACTGATATCAGGTGAAGGTCATCGTCAGGTACTTAATTTATTTATACCTCTAGCTTTCCCCCTGGTTTTTTTAACACCAACTTCATTTGTAGAAAATTCTGATTAAAATGTCTACCTTTTCAAAGGACTTCTTATATTGTGATTTTAGATCATGAGTTTGTAATATTTGAAACTATAGTACAAAATGATTATTTTTAGAAGAAGTTTTCCTTTGTAAAGTAGTGCCATGTATCTTGGTTATTGGCTAGAGATATATTTCTGGATTATGAATATGGGGTTATCCTACAACTTATCCTTTTATAATAATTTCAAAATTGAAATTATTATTAGTTTCCATTAATTGTACTATCCTCAATCATAATGATTTTTTCTCATTAATTTAGATATTAGGGATAAGATTGATGGATGGATCTATCTTTCTATACATCGCATATAATTCTCACGTTGTGAATATAAATCCATTTTTGTTTGTTACATAACCCATCTCATAATTTACAAATTACAATCAGCATTTTTGGAACCCCTTTTAAGGATTTCTTTAATGGAAAAATAAAAAGGGCTATCTTGTAAAAAGGGTGAGTCTTGATAGTTTTGTGTTGGTTTATTTACCCTTTAACTTTTCTACGTTGGATATAATTATTTATACCCATATTACCATATAGCTTAAAACATCAAATGAATTTGTTGATCAGATTGTTCACTTTTCTTTTTTTCCCAATAAGGATCTTGATAATTTAGTGGAGGCTGCACTTCTCTTCTATGGGGAAAAGGGAATCTTGAACAGTGCACCCCTTATCATGAGCTTGGAGAAGGACAATGACCAACGTTTATTGACCTCTCCTTTGAAGTTTCCTGGGAAGCTGGAAGTTGATGTCCTCAATAACCGCTTGTTCATTTCAGATAGCAACCACAACCGCATTGTAGGATCTCTCTCTCTCTCACTCACTCATGTACATGCAGTCTTTTGTGTGTATCAGTGTATGCACTCATTCTTGAGATTGATTTGATTTTCAGATGGCTAGTATCCATACCTAACCTGTCACTGTTAGAGCAAAATCTCAAGGGCTTACTTGTACCTTTGTTTTTTGCTTAAAGTTAATAGTGTCTCATGTTCAGTTGTTTGGGTTGGCTTTAGGTCCCTTCGTGTTTTTCATTACCTATGATAATGTGCACGTGAATATATTTTGAGGTACCTCATTGTTTTAAACAAATTCAACGTTCTCAGGTTGTAACGGACTTGGATGGGAATTTCATTGAACAAATTGGAAGCAGTGGGGAGGATGGTTTTCAGGATGGTTCCTTTGATGATGCCTTGTTCAATCGACCCCAGGTAGCTTTTCAATTTTGGTTGTTTCAGAGTAGTTTTTTTTTTTTTTTTTTGGGAGGTGGGGTGGACTTCTACTGATTCAAAGTTTTCCAACACATTTCCTTTTTTTTTTCCTTTGGATATGCTTGCTTGTGTGGATAAAGTTCTTATTCTTACTCTTTTTTTTTTTAATGTCTGATTTCTCATGTGGCCATAGTCATTTTGTGTCTGCACATTTTCTTCAGGGCCTCGCCTATAATGCAAAGAAAAATATCCTGTACGTTGCAGATACCGAGAACCATGCTCTGAGGTACCTCCAAACTTGGGACTGTTTTTGTTGATAAGTTGTATTGGTTATTGTTTCTCGAATCATTTATTTTGTTTTTCTTGTATAACTGCACTGTTAAGAGATATGGATACACGCATGCGATTTTTTTGCCATTGGCAATGTGATATGTGTTGAGAGAGAGAGGTTTGATACAATGAGGACCTATTATGTAGGTTCTTTGCTTCAAACTTGGCACCTCAAAAGACATGTATTCAAAGAACATAAAAAAACATGAATGACCACAGTGTTTCACCATATGTTAGTCATGTGTTATTTGACCATGAAACTTGAAAGCTTTACAAATATTATCATGAAATTTAGAATTTGTGTTTTTTCATGGATTGAATCTGATGAGATGGTACTTATTTATGTTAAGAAAGGGTTATTAAGTTTTTATAATATCAGATCTCTCTCTCTCTCTCTCTCTATATATATATATATGTGTGTGTGTGTGTGTGACCGTGCACGTGTGTATAGAACTTAGGTGTGTTAGGGATAGTAGCCCAGTTGTATAATGCTGGGAGATACGGAGTTTATGGTTTATTTATTCAAAATTTATTGCTAGGGAGGTGGATTTTGTCAGTGAGAGAGTGAGAACTCTTGCTGGAAATGGTACCAAGGGTTCGGACTACAATGGAGGTAAAAAGGGAACTACACAGGCAAGTATATTGGAAATTGAAATTTGTAAAATTTGTATAGATGTGTTTTTGTTATCATATAATCCAACTATGACTCAGAATAATGAAATGAATACTAATTTCCCTAGATTATGTCTCATAGTTGTTCCTTTTTCATGTCGGTTCATGATCTTTCAGAAACTAAACTCTCCTTGGGATATCTGTTTTGATCCTGTTAATGAGAAAGTTTTCATTGCAATGGCTGGGCAACATCAGATCTGGGAACACAATACATTAGATGGAGTTTGTAGAGCTTTCAGTGGCGATGGATATGAAAGGAACTTGAACGGATCAAGGTAGTAATATATTAAAGAAAAAAGAATGGGTTATCAGAACTTGGCCTTTCTGGATTCTTCTTCAGTCATTGACATTTTCTTTTGTACTACATGTGCTTCTTGAAGCAGCTTTTCACAGCATGCAAGGATTTGTTTGTATCTTTAATTTACTGGAATAGTTGTTTCTCCCTGTTGTATTCCAGAATTTGTACTTGTTTACATTATATGTACTGAGATTCCACTTGGCCACTAAAATTATAATTTGATGAATATTACCTTTACTGATGATATAGCTCAGCAACCACTTCATTTGCCCAACCTTCAGGAATTTCTATAGCTCCTGGTAATGTGTTGAGATATATATATATTTTGTGCTTACACCTACTTCAAACTTACACTGTTCAATTGAATCCTTAACCTGAATGTTCGTGTGTAGACTTGAAAGAGATATATGTTGCTGATAGTGAGAGTAGCTCCATTCGAGCACTTGATTTGAACACCGGAGGGTCAAGATTACTAGCTGGTGGGGATCCATATTTTTCAGATAATCTGTTTAAGGTATTTCTGTTCTGATAAGAAAGACATTCTTCATGTACTTGTCTCCATATACTATTATTATTAATTATTATTATTATTATTATTATTATTATTATATGGTTTAGGCCAATTCTTTTATTTTTTTAGGAATAAAGAGCAAAACTTTAAAAATTACACTTTTTATCCCACTCTTTAGAGTAACCATTCATTTTAGGAATAAAGAGTAACCATTCATTTTTTTACATATTATTATATTATTTTCTTTTTTCTTTTTTCTCGTGTTCGTTCTCTCCTTCTCTCTTGTGCTCCTGCTCCATCGGCTCTCGCCTTCTATTTTCCATAGCTCTCTCTCTCTCTCTCTCTCTCTCTCTCTCTCTCTCTTATTTTTCACTGGTCGGGGTGGATTGAGGTTTTTGCGCCGATGATCGGGGTTGTTCTTGGCATGGGTGTGGGTTTGCAATCCAGTGGGTTGATCTTGGCCTTTCAGGACGAGTGATTTTGTGAAGGTTCTTAGGTATTTTACTTATTTGTTTGTGTGGCGGCTTGGATCGTGTTGTTGGGATCGGCAGGAGCGTAGGATGGTGGACATGGTGAGGCAAGATGTGGCGATGGTCGGTGCAGCAGGCAATCGCCGTCCCATCATCCCATGTCGAGTCAATGCCTAACCCCACGCCATCGCCCGCGATGCACTGCTACTGCTATTACTGAATATCTTCCCGTCCGTGATGCACCACCGTCGGTAGATGTTTTTCAGACCCGACAACTTGTTCTCTCTTAGGTTAGAATGAAATAAAAATTATTATTTTAATAAAAATAAAGTTAAAATGAAAAGTATTATTGGAGTTGAAAATAATAAATCATTCTTGAGCAGAATTGGAGATGCTATTACATGGTTAATATAATTTTGCAAATTAGTATTCGTTTTGCTGTTCTTCACTTGTCACAATTTTTTTTCAATGCCTATTAAAGCATGTAATCTTAGCAGTTTGGAGATCATGATGGAATAGGGAATGAAGTTCTTCTTCAACATCCATTGGGTGTCTTGTGTGGAAAAGATGGCCAAATTTATATTGCAGATTCTTATAATCATAAGGTAACTGTCAGCATTCAATGGGTTGCAATACCATATATATATGGCCTCATTTCTGACATGTTTTGAGTGTTCACTTTCATTTGTAAATTATTGATTGATTCTTTTTAGAATTATTTGTGCAACTATATGCTCAAATAGGGGTGCACTGATTAAGTATATTTAAGGTCAAGAAGTTAGATCCTGGTAGCAGACGAGTAAGTTCCCTTGCAGGCACAGGGAAAGCTGGTTTTAAAGATGGACCAGCCGTAGCAGCTCAGGTTAGAGAAAGTAGTAGCTTACTACCTTTATTCGCTATGTTTTGCAGATGCATTTTTTGTTTCAAACAAGGGTTAAATTTTCGTAAAAATAATTAGAAGAATAATTTGTCTTCTCCTCAGAGCTGAATGCCAAAACTCTTCAACCTAATCTAAAGCAAAGTGTTCTGCCTATAGGCCCCAAGGACGTTTACTTAATTTTTTGAATTCCTAATTAAACCATTTATAAAAATAAATCATGGCTTGCGTTTTCAACCATGCAGCTGCTAGTAAAGTGACAAGTTTTCACCTCACGATTTTTTTCTTTGTGCTCTTGAAATGCATAATTAATTATGACTATTTGATTATTATAATATTTCATGGGCAAAATTATTAAAGTTATCAAATTAAACATTGTTGTTTTAACTCAAACAATATATATATATATATATATATATATATATATCATAGTTTTGTAATTAATTTTGAAAAGATCTTGTCAATTATTATTTCACTGAACATTCTTTTTTAATTGAATTAAGTTTGCATTAAAGTCATGCATGCAATTCAGTTACTATATATGTGATCAAACAAGAGCCGACCCATAGGATAGGCAAGTAAGACCATGGGCGGCTTGAGTTCCAAAATTTGGCCTAAAAATAGGACTTTCATCTCAAATATGGCTAAAAAATATGACCATTACCCACTTAATCGCACAAATAGAAAACATACATCATCAAATCTCAAAGATTTTATTTATTCACCGATTAAAATAATAATTTTTATCATTATGTTATATTATATAGTATTTTTTATTATTATATTTTCTTTTAATTTATAATTTTAATAATAATATGCGTTCTAAAATTTTATGTTGTTCGTACAATTCGAATATAATAATAATAGTAATAATTTAATATGTAGATAAAAATAATTTTATTATTTTAAAATGTCCAAGAAATAAGAGCTTTAACTTATATTTTGTCTTGGGTTCCCTAAATCTCGGGACCGATCCTGCCAATTACTAAAAATGTTGTTAAAGCATTTGTAGTTTTTATGCAGCTTTCAGAGCCATCTGGGATTGTTGAAGCAGAAACTGGTAATTGTATTAATACGTTTACAGCACCTAGTTTGTTGGCAATAAAACATAGAGCTTTAACTCTATGTTTGCTCCGAACTTGTAGTACTTTATTCGTATTAGTAGCTAGTGAGCTCGCTCTAAAGTTCTCATTAATGTGTTGTAGGGAAGTTTTTTGTAGCTGATACAAACAACAATGTGATTAGATATCTAGACTTGAACAAGGAGGAGGCTGAACTTATCACTTTAGAGCTGAAAGGAGTTCAACCTCCTGCACCCAAATCGAGGTCTATGAAACGCCTGAAACGGCGATTGTCTGGTGATACCCAGACCGTTCAAGTTAATGGTGGTACATCCAGGGAGGGAAACTTGTGTATTAAAATAACAGTGCCCGAAGGCTACCATTTGTCAAAGGTGGTCTCTTCATTTCATTCGAACAGACTTTTTTTTTAGTGCTATAGATATATTTAATGGACTTTTAGCCTCTGATGCCACATGCAGGAAGCAAGGAGTAAATTTATGGTGGAAATGGAACCGGAAGATGCAGTGTTTATGGAGCCACTGGAAGGGGACCTGAGCCCAGATGGATCTGCAAATCTTCATTTTAAAAGGTCCTCCCCCTCTGCTTTCAAGGAGAGAATTAACTGCAAGGTACAATGTGTTTTTTTTTTTTTGAGATAATTAGAATCTAATAAATACTAAGCTGGGTAATATTTTAATCTGGGCTGGCAGGTCTATTACTGCAAAGAGGACGAGGTCTGCTTGTACCAATCCCTGGCTTTTGAGGTGCCATTTGAAGAGGAAGCTCCCGACACTAGACCAGCAAATATCTCGCTTGCATATCTTGTCAAACCCAGCAGTGCTTCTTCCTCCAAATCAAATTAACAAGTATATTTCCCACAACTCGTACGTGTGTGCACACATATTTCTCTGTGCACACATATTCTCTGTGCATGTAGATATAGTAACGCTTTTCCCATTGGCATAGTGGACTGTTGGCTCTTTTTTTTTTTTTTTTTTAATAATTATATTTTCAAAAATAATAAACAGCCGAAAAAAAGAGAGAATGTGTATATTATTATATTACGGTTGGCCATGCTCAAGTCCTAATTTTACTTGGTAAGCCTTGATCTCTCTTTTCGTTAGGGTCATTTGGTCACTTCAAGCCCATTGCTGGCCCATTGCTGTCGTAAAATAGCGGTTGTGCGAAGATAGAAAACAAATAAAAATTGTGCGAAGATAGAAAACAAATAAAATTAATAAATAAATAAATTCTAAATTTTAAGAATAAATTTCATTTGACAGAATAAATTATATGTTTTAAAAAGATTATGTTCTTATAAAAAATATATAATGGATTTAAATAAAAAATAAAAAAAATTACATCTTTTCATCAAAATTGAGTTAAAATTAAAAAATAAAAATTAATTAGAAAATATTTTAAAAAATAGCTTTAGAATTTAAGTATTTTTAAAATTATATTTACATATTAGTTTTATTAAATTGTTGTGAAATTAGTATTTTCATAATTTGAAAATAGAATTAAAAAAAGGCATTGTAGACCAGATCAAATGTTATGGAGGGGCTCTTTTAAGGCGTGTGTGCTGATATAAGCATAGCTTAGAGCACTAGCATCAACTTTCCTATTGATTTTTTTAAATTTATAGTTTTAAATTACTTTTTTCTTTCATATATAAATACACATCACAATAAATTCTCTAAATTAAGCTTTATATTTATTAAAATAATATTTTATATCACTTATTTTATTTAATAATAGTTTTTTTTATAATTTAATATGAAATAAAAGTTAATATTATGAGAAACGTGAAAAAAATGTAATTTAATAATTATAGAAAGTGAATAGTGCTTTCTAATATATTAAAAAATATTGTACAAATCCTATAGAGAAAGTTAAATATATTGGGAATGATTTTATGACTTTTTAATTTTTTCTCCTAAATTTAAGAAAACGGATTTATATAACTAATTTACTACTAGTGCTCTTAAGCCGTCGATATGACCATTCACCGCTTTCCAACCGACTTTTGTTTTTTTGGTTTGACCTGTCAGCATAGGTTACCTACTAAAAAGTATATGGAAAAGTAATATAATATTTATTTTTTATTACTTTTATCATGTTATTTTGCCGCATGGCAGCATCTTATTTGGTCTTCATTTCACTGTTAGTTTTCCATGTGTTTTCCGGGTAAATGGATGGAAAAAACATTTTACGATTTTCAAGACCATTTTCTACATTTAATATACAAAATCCACCTCAACCAAGCAACAGAAATAAATTTATCCACCTGAGAACACTAACATTGGCTACCCTCTTATTTTCTTTAAATTTAACGATTTAAATTATTTTTTTCTCCATACAAATACACATTATAATATATTTCCTGAATTATTTCTTATATCATTAAATTAATATTTTTACTCTTATTTTATCATTTATTTCTATTTCTTACTTTTTTTCTTCCAATTATTAATTCTCAGCCACTACCTTTTATAATTTAAAAATTATGAGTAAACAATAATTTCTATGAGGAAATACTGTACGAATCATATCGATAAAGTTAAATACAAAACTTTTATTGTGAAGAAATTTTTATGACTTTTTTCTCTAAATAAAAAAAATGGACTCTTATGGAAAATTTATTACTACTACTACTCTAAAAGTAGCTTAGACTGTAAAGACTTATATTTGAGTAGGACTGAGAGACATCCTTTCTTTGATGTTAAAAATATCTTAATGGTATTGTGGCCATTGATGTGAGTATTTTGACGGTACTTAACTCGATTTCGGGTTGGGTTCTGACTGGTTCGATTATTGACTTTTCGGATTTATTGGTTGACCTTGTGTTTGAGCGGTTAATCGGATTAAAAAATATCTGAATAGTAATTTGCTCATCATTTTGAGTGTTTTAATTGTGATTGAGTTCGATTTAAAGTTCATGATCCCGGAGGTCATTTATGATTTTTGAGTCTTTATTAATTAAAAAAATTCAGAAATATAAATAGAGAGAACTCGATTGCATTCGTTCAGGTGTCCATGAAAGAGAGCTTGGAGCAGCTTAGAGAGTTTAGAGCTTGAAATTATGATTTGACTATTCAATTTGTGATAGTACTTACAGTTCTATCTCTCACATGCGCCAGGAAGTGCAAAAAGACGAGAGGTTGAACGCCAAGAAGGTTTCGGAGCAAGAGGAGAGAGCCTTTGGGGAATTTACACATTGAGTACTCATAAAATGTAGTTTTTTCGTATTTTACATTTTACATTTTACATATTATATATATAGTTGTAGGTTTTTGAATAATTGTCGAAATTCCTCTCCCAAGCCCTACGCAATGAAGGGGGTAGTGGACATGAAGTTGTTCAATATATATATATATATATACACACACACTTGAGAGTCAATCGAGGATACTAGTGTATATTAATTTTTCTTTCGAGAAACGTGTAACAGACAGACTGTTATCTGGTTAACCCATGTGGGTAGGTGGGTGGTTGGAATTGAAATCATCAATTATATATGGGGGGAAAATCCGTGGTATCGATTGTTGCCATCTGGTGATAGATAAGTCCTTTGGATTCCAAAAGGCTGGCAGTTAGGTGTTCACTCATGAATGAAGTTTCATCTCTCTATATATATATGCTTGAATAACCTTACAACTGATCACCATCATAATCAACCCGGATGAAGATTAATTAATATTGCATTGATTAAAGACCGTCCAGATATAATTCTATATAGTACGTACTTGCAGCCGTAAATTAATGACAGTCCAGAGATATGATGCTACATGTACTCCACCACGAATGCATGCATGCATGCATGCATGCTTGCTTGCTTTTTAATTTGCAAATTGCAATACGACACGGATATCGTCACTTTCTTTGTACAATCCCATCATTTCCGGCGAGGCTCATGTACTTGTCCCTCCTGGTGAGGCTAGTGCACCCAAATCCCAATGCCCTCGCTATCTCTGCCTGCACGCCATTCGCCACGTGGAAACTCGATTTTTCTGTTACATTTTCCCCGCCGGCCCCATTCACTTTGTCGAGAAACTTGAGGTTGTAGACGGGAAAGGGGTTGAGAAAATGGAAGAAAGGGTCTAAACACTTGAGGCCACTGGCAGAGGTTCCGTAGAACATGTTCACCTTAACGTCTATGGCCACCGGCACAATCTCTCGGCTCATCTCTGCAAACAGTGGGCTAAACCGCAGTAAATATGGTTCCCTACAAGTCGTCCCCTCTGGGCACACCACCAGATGGTCACCACGGCTCAACGCCTCATTCATCATCTTTGCGTCCTGGTCCCGGTCCCGGGTGAGCCGGATCAGCCGGACCGGAGCTATGGCCTCATTGAGCCGGCTCAGGCTGTAAGTAACGGCAGTAATATTAATATTGTTGGTGGTGCTGCTGCTGAGGGTTAGGGAGACGTATAATGGGTCGAGGAGGGTCCGATGGTTGCACACGTAGACCGTGCCGGGGGTGGGAGTTTGGGAGAAGGAGGCAGTGAACGCGACGGTGGTTCGGGAGCCAGTGAAGGCGAGGACGGCAGAGGTTAGGGAGTGAGGGAGGAGGAGGCCACTCATGAATCTGGTGAGAAATATAGGGATGCCCAAAGGGAGCCAGAGGAACATGACTAGAGTGGACACAGGGGTTGGCCTAAAGGCCAGCCTTCCATCGTGGAAAATTAAAGGTTTAGGGTACTTGTCCCTTGGGAGGGTCTTCCACTTCCTCTTTTCTGATTCACTTACCAAGTAGACCTCCTGCCATGCCATATGGTGTTCATTTTAATTGCTATTCTTACAAGATTAAAGTACATGCATGCTAATGAATTATTATAACTCATCAACAATTTAATTTAAAAAAGCACATATATATGATGCAGAAAGAAACAATATTTTTAATTTATATATATCATCGGCTTCAATTAATGGGCCTTTTAGTCTCTTGGATTGACAAGACTTTTATATATTATCCAACCATTTATACAATTATGTGGCCCACATAATTGTGCGTGTGCCGGTGTGCGTGTTGGATGCACACATGCATGAGCAACTAATAACTGACCTGGCATTGAGAAAAGTGGTGTTCAAGATCAACAGAGTTGTTGGCGCAACATAGACCGATAACACGAGAATAATATTGCATTGGTTGCTTGTCGTTGAAGCAACCATCTAAGAGTGAAGCAGGGTTGGTGACCGTCTTGTCCTCCATCAAACCTACAAAATACCCATGGAACACCTTCAGCTCCCTCCCGACAGTGTTTTCAATCCCCAGGTAGTCTCTCAGAAAGCCTTCCACCATGACCCTAGGCATGTCAGTCACCCCCACAGCCCTCCCGCGCATCCGCATGGCCATCTCCAACCCCTCAACCCCAACATCCTCCAAGAAAAACTTGGGCAAGACGGTCCTCCCAATGTTGAATCCGTCCTTTTTGATCCCGAAAAAACACAGAAACACCATGGCCTTGAGGCTCATCTCATCCGCACTAAACCCAACCCAGATTGGTAGTTGGAGGAACGGGTAGGCGAGGAAGAGGACGAGCGCTCTCAAGAGGCCTCCTGCCTCCAAGGCCACGAGCATGAAGTATGGGAAGAGAGAAGTAGACTTCAGGAGGGTGCCCTCCACCTGGAACACCAAAGAGTGAGCGGAGAGCTGGTGCGGTGTCATGTGGAGGAGATCAGCGAACGGGCATTTATGGTGTTTCACGTGGAAATCAGAGAGAGGAGTTTTGAGTCCTGCCGGCCGCCTCTTGATGATGGGCATGGTTTTGAACAATGAGTTTAGGGCATGGAGGAAAAGGAATGAAAGATTGCTAGCCATTGCGTTTCTATAATATTATAAGCTACTCCAGCAATTCACATATATACTCGATGCGCTCTCTAGCTTCTTTCATACCCAAAACTATAGAATATATAATTTGGAGATAATTCATACGTACGCGTAGTGTATTGATTACTGAATTGAAGCCTTTTATTTCCGTGTACAGTTCTGACACCTGTTACGTGGTGTCTTTTGTGTATACCACTACTTAACAGTACTTAATTTATGGATGTGTGTGTATATATATATAATTAATGTTGATCCGGTGATTAAACTGATGAGCATGTACAAGTTATATATATGTATATATTCATTCCGAAGAAATGACCTTTTAGTTACAAGTCTAAATTTGAAGACTAATTAATATTCATGCGGTGACATGTCTCATGCCCACATGGTAGTCTACCCAGAGTTCATCAAAAAACTTTATTGCATGGTAATTATTACACAATACGGTACATACCGAAACTATATTATTTTTAAAAAACATTTATATATATAGCATAGTTTTAATATAAAAAAATATGTTTTGATTAGTCTGCCCAAGCAACCATAGATTTCAGCACATGCAATCGTGGAGTGGAGCCCTCTCGCGTTAAATGAATAGTTTGCTGAGAGTGAGAGAAGTAGTTTTACTTGGCCGGCCGGTTGGAATCAACCTACCAACCAACACCTCTTAATTTTGTTAGGTCTAATAATTAATTAACTTTTATATATGCTTGTTTAAACACTTAATTTGTTCAAAAAAAAAACGTTATAAACATTAATTTTTCTTAAATTCATTTCATTTATATAAAATGTTTTTAAATTTGCCATTGTCTGGTTTACGGGTATTATTCCTGATATACATATATATATGATATGACCTCTCTTTTAATGATTTTTGAACAGGTGGAGCAGTATTCAATGTGATCTTGACTACATGTGTGTGTGTGTTAAATATATATATATATAAATAGGAGTATAAATGCATGGAGGATGTAACAGGTCATCCACGCTTATTTAATTAATTTAGTTGTCCGTCGCCCAGGCTGGTTTGATATATACAACTTGCGAGGAGCGTGGCCAGAAATATATATATCATATAAATAAATCCACAATTGAATTATAAAATCAGCGCTGCCCCCTACACCACAAAGCTGAGTAGGTGTTGGACTGGTGGGTTTCATTTAAATATGCAGGAATTTTAAATGCCTTCATTTAATTTTACTACTCCCTCCCCTACTTTTTCTGTTTTTCATTATCTTTATTTAACAAAGGGGACACAATATCGATGTTTTGGTGGAATGGGTAAATTGCATATATTAAGTCATGAGCCATGCCGAAAGAGTGGTTGAATTGATCGCTGTGCATTCCGGATTCAAATTTTGTCTCTAGTAGATTTTCTCATATTTTCATAATCACTATTCACTATATATATATATATATATATACACACACACACACACACACAAAGTCAAATAAGACCTTCTTCTCGGGAGTGAATGTCTAGCTAAACTTGTAATGCCGAGTGTTTGTTTGAAGCAGCACATTATAGACGATAGTGTCACCCCAGTCTATCCTATTTGATGCTTACGTTAGCTCCAAGGTTGGAAACTGACGAGGCACACAAACAACGAATCTGTACAATGTGTAATAATGTGAGCATGTATATAGGTATATTGGGATGTACCTTTTGGGTGGTTATATATAGGCCGGCGCTTTTATGTAGGTGAAGATTACATAGGATGTAATTTTATATATTTAGTGTTATATGTGGGTATTTTTTTTCTTCCCGTTACATTGTGATTTCAATCGATTAAAATTTGGAGTTGCAATAATAGCCGCCCATAAATAAAGGTACCATCTTGCAAATATATTATTATAATTGGATAGAGGATATTGAAAATACAAGTGGGAGAAATTATAATAACCCTGTTACACATTGAAAAAAATGTGATAATTTCTTTGAAATTTATATTATGAAATCAATTAACCAGTAAGTATTTATTCTTTTGCCTTTGGAAACCGTTTTGACTTCTTGTGTGAAACCTTGTTTGAAAAAACTCAGTCAGGATGTTACACCTAAACCCATGGATGGGGCAATTATTTCTCTCATGTCGAGCCTCCTCATATAGGGACCACAAAGGGATGTAATGGGAAGGAAATGAGTTAGAATTTTAGACGAACTTAAATTTTGAGTGAAATGAAAATGAATGTCATTTTTATTTTTATTGTGTCATTCAAAGCGAATAAAAGAAGATATAATAAAATAGAATTGCAATTTTATTTAGAGAAATAAGAGAAAAATAAAATTCAAATATAAAATTTAAAATATCACCATTATATAAAATTTTATATTGAAAGAAAAAAGAAAAAAATATTTGCATTTCCTGCCGTTACATATTTGAAGAGAAAACTAATTAGTTGACATTGTTAGCAAGGACGTATTCAAAAATTTTGGTTTGGGGGACCAAAATATAAATGGTTAAAATTATTATAACTTATATTTAAAAGCTCTTATACCAAACTGCAATTATCAATACTGGAATGTAACGCTAATATAGATCCATTAATATATAACTCTATATTATATCACAATGATAATAAATTGCCCAAACAATTATATATTAGTGTCACGCTAATATAAAGCTACAACTCTCTATTATCTAAAAAAATATTTTTTTTAATATTATAATAACTCGTTTATGAATAAAAAATTTAAAATTATATATATAATTTTAATATCTTATCCTTTGAGACATAACAACTTGTGGAGAAAAATATTATACGAAAAAAAAAGTATTAAATAATAACTATGTAAAAAACATACTTTAATCATAAAGCTATTAGATATAATAATAATTGGTAATACTAAATAAATTTTCAAACATATTATCAAGTACTTAATATAGCGATGATATGAAATATATATATTAAACAATACAAATAATATATTATATTATGTTGAGAAAAAAAGAATAATATTTATAATGATATCTCATATATGTTTTATATACATCAATGATATATATTAATTACTTGTGTCATTATAGCGTTTGAAGAAATAATAATATCACACGGGGATAATACTTTTATGACTGTATCATTATTATACACTCTCGTTTATTATAAATTGTTAGTTTTATATTATTAAATTTTCTAATAGCATTTCTAATAATTATATAACTTTATGTAAATATTTTTAATGAATTATGATAATATTTTTATGTTTTTATTTTATAATACCATTTTTTTATTATTATTAATTTTACTTTTAAGATTATATATATACATAATTGGGAAAAAATGGGGGCCCCGTATCTGATTGTTAGTTTTTAACATCGTATCTGATTATAATATAAAAACAAACATTTGCAAAATTAAATTTAAGACGCATTTTAACATATTCTTTTATGCTATTAAAAAACTATAAATTTACGTCATAACACTCATTGAATCAAAGTGTTAAGAGCATTTATATTCTCTCTATATTTTGTCCGTGGAGTAGAGTCAATCTTGACATTTCACTGACGCTACAAGAGATTAGATTGATAATAACAATTGAATATTTCAAATAATTGCTAATACAAATCAAAAGAAATCAAGTTGCAAGTTAATCTAAGCAAAGTAAAAGTATAAATTGAAAAAATAATATATAAGTTTATAAAATTAAAAGTAAAATATAGTGTATCATTACATGAATTATAGGGATATATTTATAGTTTCAAAGAAAAGAAATACATGAAAGAAAATTCTCATAAAGAAAACTTTTAAGTAATACGATATCTTATTAATGGCCTAATAGTTAAATGGAAAGTAAATATTATATTAATTAAAGATAAATGAAAGGTAAATATTCATTTCTCAATTGCCAACATATCATTTTTTCTTACAAGAAAAACTCAACGTCAAGTACACTGTAAGATACAATAGCATAAACATGAGTCTCTCACATTTGAATACCAGTGTTTTATGTCACGCCCCAAACAATATAGTATTAGCGGGCATCTCTCAAGTAGTGTGACCGATAGGATGTGTGTGCTACTTGAAGAGGAATAAGACGAAAAGTGTAATTGGTGCAGACGGAAAAAGTTTCATGGTAGTTCGAATGAGAGGAGTCCTTTCAGAGTTCAGATATACTGATTTGGTTAAATAAGAGAGTACGCCACTAGTCGAAGACTTGACAAGAAGAGGGGACTTGGCTATTTCTATACAAATTAGTTGAGAACTGGAGTAATTCTCCTAATGAGCCAAAGGCAAGGCGAAATTAGCTTACGTGTGCCCATGTATCCATCATGATAATCAAGTGTCGCATAGGTAAAAATTCTGAACCCATGACATTTAGCTCATCAAATCCCAGAATGTCAACATGCAAAAGTCACCAAGAAATCAATTCTCTTACTCAATGCATCAATGATCCTGTTTTGAACTCCAAATTTATACGTTAGTCTGAATGGATACCTTTGTAAAAACTAGATCCACCTATCATGCATATATTTGCATATCTTCATTTGTCTACTAAGCTACTTCAAAGCTACATAGTCATAATAAAGAATAAATTTTAATGGTATTAGTGGGAGTCATGTGTTAGATGAAAGACAATAGATGTGCAATTAGGTCGGGGTGACGGGGTCATGTGTCAGATGCAATGAGGCTTGGGTTGTGTGTCAGATGTGCAACCTCCGTTTGTTTAATAAGCATTTGTTAAAGGAGGTTATTCTCTTCCTTAACAACTCACCAATATTTAGGGAATTACCTTAATTTTCGGAAATGAATTGGAGGTATAACTCGTTAAGATTACTCTATAGTGGGCTTAACACCAAACTAGTGAGACATGGGGCTGTGAAAGGCATCATAGCAAGCCTTTACCAGCTAGTTGTGTTAAGCTTCAACCAACATGATTGGTACTAATTATCAATTTTACACATAACTTTAACACTGATTTTTAATTTATTTTTATTTTTATTAAAATAATATTTCTTAAAAAAAATTTGTATTGGTTTTATTTTAATTAAAATAATTAATATTAAAATGCCACGCCTCTCCCCTGTTACATTTGCACTGAACATTAAAGAGAGAAAAAACTTTAAAAATTAATAAAATAATATATATAAAAACTATAGAAAACATGAAAATGTCAAATCAACGAATTTTTTGTCTGCTATTTCTGAGTTATTATATATATATATAAAGAAGTATGCGTATGTCTGGTTGTTTATGGGTCAGGCGTCGGAGGACGGAACGAAGTATTATTTTGTCAGGAGTGGATGTGAACATGTATTGTACGTCGTGGGTGGTCAGTTGGGATACATCGACTTCTCGACCACTAATGTCATCTTCAGGCTGGGAAAGGCTACAGTTAAACTAACATGCAAAATAAAAAAGAACAAATCTCCATCAGTTGGGAGATTTCACCACCTAACTGTGCTATGTTATATATCGGATTTCCCATATATATATATATATATATATATACACACACATCAAGTCCAAGCTAGGGGCCACATTCCACATCCATATAAAGCTGCGACCAAAAAGTTTAACCGAGTTTCGGCCCACCTTCTTCATGTACATTTTCACTGTCCCTCTAGCTCTAGCCTCAATATGCGTTACTGATTTACCGCCAACAACAGACGAATGGCTTACTTCGCTGATATTCCAGACGCCATCTCTTTTCCATCGGGATTTGAAGCGTATCCTTTTCCTTCAAGAAAAACGTCAATTTAGTAGGCAAAAAAGCCTGCATCTGTATTCCTCTCACCTGGACCATTACTCATCAACAGATCAAACAAATGGCTGCTCTTCTGTTCTTCAAGGAGTCCTATCTTATAAATCATGTACCAGTAAATCAAAACTGGTGACATCCCCAGCTTCCTTCATGTGCCAGACCAGAATCTCCAGAACTTCATACACCCATTCAATGTGGGAACCCACCTTATCCCCCACAACAAAACTACAAATCTGGTTCCTCACCTCAATCCAACTCCTCCCAGCCTCTTTCTTAGTCCCCGCCCCTCTCATCAGCTTCATTATTTTTGCGAACTCTGACCACCCACCATCTGCAGCATATATACCCGACAGCATTAGGTATGTCCCTGCCTTATTTGGCTCCAAATCCAGTACACACTGAGCGGCCAACTTTCCCAAATTTGGAACCCTATGTGCTTTACAAGCTCCGAGAAATGCACTCCAAACTGATTCATCAGGCCTGAATGGCATGCTTTGTATCAGCTCATAAGCCTCCTCAAGCCTCCCAGCACGCCCTAGCAAATCCACGACGCACCCATAAATCTCCTGATCTGGAATCAATTTATAATCAACTAACATCAGTCTAAGATACTTCAAGCCTTCATCCACGAGCCCAGCATGACTACACGCACTTAACACTGCCACAAACACAATCCGGTCAGGCTTGGTACCAGACCTTATCATATCATTGAACAATTCAACAGCCTCCCTTCCATAACCGTGTGATCCGTACCCAATCATCATAGAAGTCCAAGAGACCAAGTCCTTAGAAGATATTTCATTGAAGATTTTGCAGGAATCAGCTATTTTTCCGCACTTGGCATACATTTCTATCATGGCATTAGCCAGTGCCAAGTTACCTTTAAAGCCTCTCCGGATGACCCCTCCATGAACTTGCTGCCCACAATGCAAGACTGCGAAATTGGCACAGGCAGCCATGACAGAGCTAAAAGTGAAGCAGTTTGGACAAAAACCATAGGGCTCCATTAGTGAGAATATGCGGAGGGCCTCTATGGAGTCAGATCTTTCGTGACCTGCAACTAAGGTGTTCCATGTGATCAAATTCCTTTCTGTCATTTCATTAAAGTACCGGTTAGCTTCAGATAAGCAACCACACCTGCAATACATATCTAGTATGGAATTCCTGACGCGAAGGTTGGACTCAAAACCGTGTTTTATGATGGCTGCAAGTATTTGGTTTCCGAGAGCATCGGAGCGAATCAATGCACAAGCTCTCACAGCAATTGAAAAGGTGAAGGGGCTCAGTTCGGTTTCCTCCTGTTTCTCAAAAAACAAAAAAACAAAAAAAAAAAAAAACAAAAAACAGCAAGAACGAATTGCATGGATAATTAGAAACGCTGACTGAACATTTCCTTCGTCTTCAGCTACTAGCTAGCAGCACCATAGATAGTATATATGTTAATAAATAAATAGACCACCCCCCAAGGCACCACGACCATCGCATTGACAGGCCACCATCTAGCTCTAGCTACCATCAAAGCAGCAAATTATGACACATTTCAGACAAGCATGGGAAGTCTTGTGTCTAAGTCAAAACATTTCAACACATGGGAAACAATATCCATCCAGGCAAACAAATTCACGCAGCACACAAGTCTATATTATTCAAAGGATGAGACAATGAAGTACCAAGACCGGGACAGATGCACACCTAACACTTACGGATAGCATTTGGCGAAAAGCACGAAGGGCACGACAGCCGTCGCCGCGATGAGTGTAGCCAGCAATAAACGTGGTCCAAAACACCGCGTTCTTGGCGGGAATGCGGTGGAAGACGAGGCATGCGTCCTCCATATCAACGCTGCAAGTAGCGTACAAGTCGAGGAGCGCATTAGAAACGTAATCGGAGCCCTCCAGGCCGCGCTTGACGGCAGCAGCATGGGCAGCCGCCCCGCACGAGACGGACCGCATTTCCCTGCAGGCCTTCAAGACGCTAGACACGGTGTATTCATTTGGAGTGGCGCCAGCGGCGGACATCTCTCGGAACACGGCCCAGGCGCGGGGGTGGTGGCCGCAGGATGTGTAGCCGGCTATCATGGCGGACCAGGCGACGACGTCTGGCTCGGGCATTTTGTCGAACAGGTTGCGGGCGGCGTGGATGAGGCCTCGCTCGAAGTAGGACTTGAGGAGGTGAGTGACGAGAGCAGCGGGGGGCTTGGGGAGAAATGGTGATGGTGGGTGGGTTTGAGCGATGCAGCCCTTGGTCCACTGAACAGAGTTTCGGATGATGGATTGCGAGAGTGTCGTCTGGTTGGGACTCATTGCTGCCGCACACCACCACCACCACCACCAAGCCGCCGCCGCCTCCTCCTCCTCCTCCTCTTCCTCCTCCGATATTTTATATTTACATTTATATTTATATTTATTTGCGTGGCCTTCCCCGATGACCTATGTCTGTCGATTTGGGTAGAAACGAGCTCTAACTAAGGCCAAGGGTTTTGAATTTTCCGTTCTTTCAGACAAAACACAAAATTGTTTAGAATCATTTGATTTTACTACGTCCTAATACCGGCCTCATTAGAAACTAATAATGGGACCGGTCGGTCTCTAATACCGGTCCACAGGCTGTAAACCAACCGTTACAATTAAACGAATCGAGAAGAAAAATCTGATAAATGAATAATTTTTTATAACCACGACTAATAAATAAATATTTATTTATGATAATATATCATCCTTCATCAAATCAAATATATAAATTTATGGTTTGATTCATTTACAATCTTATCGATTTCAAGTGTAAATTTTTCATTCAGGTAAAACCTAATTAACTCATTAAGCCAATGAAATATAACCACATACAAGTTGTACTAAATGGGCTTGTAACTATATATATTATAATTTTATTAATATTAATAAAACATTAACACACCTTCCATAATCTATATGAACTGAGAGAGAAAGTGAGTAAGGTCATTCCATAATATATCCAATCCACCCCCGGTAATAGAGGTAGGATGCACGTTCCTACCATAAATCATTTTTTTTTCGTGCTCCTTAAACACATCGAATTTAAAGTCCATTAGTTGTACAAAGTGGTGGACATTATTGGGGTCGCTGGCTTCGCTCAGCATCTGATAAGAATCCCCAAAAACCATGCCTTTGAGAGATCACAACCAACAACACCCCCCCATTTATCGGCTTCATGATGGATTTGCATGGAACAAGACCAAGAGAGGCCATTACACTGCGGCACTAACAAGACAAAATACGGAGAAATGAACATCAAAAAAAAAAATTGGTATGGTATTTTGAAGTAGTCGAGTATAAATTGTACAGACAATTAGAAAACCCGGAATGCCAGACAGAATGGTGAATCTGCCACCAATATCTCCATAAAAAAATTGAATTCAGCTTTTGTATTAGCTCCATCTTTCTATATGAACTCAGACGATGCTGAATGCAGACGAGATCGTAGATGACATCTTTGATGCAATCGTCTGAGAGGCAAACTGCTGGATCTGTTTCTTCGCATCTAAATAGAGAAGAAAAAAGGTGAATAAAGAAAATTAATGAACCAATACATGCATCATCATCAGTGTGCCAGTGAATCCTAATCCACCAGGAGGCGGCATGGCCAGTGGAAGGGATGATAAATGGTTTCACTCTCCCTGTTTGAAGGGGATGAACATTTGGATGTTTGGTTAGTGGCTCACACAGGTTGTCAACGGCAAACCCTTGATTCCAATAAGTTCGAAGAACATGCACAGGAATCATAAGTTTAAGTATGACAATTGGACAAGACACAAGGGGAACAGGCAAAATTCCCACCATGGTTGCCCTTAAAACAGCATGAAAGTTCAGGCCGCAAAAAAAAAAATACAATTAACTAAAAGAAGTCAAAGATGCCTTTGCACTTCAGACACTCATTAACTTCATATACTAGTCAACCACTGAGATTAGTTATTCTAACGTCATCAAAATAGCTTATTTTAGAAATCTCTCTAGACTAATTATGAATTTATGATTACACATGGTCCACATATAACGACTCTGCACAAGTGCTAATATATACTGGAATAGGGATGGCAACGGGGCGGGTCGGGATCGGATAGTGGGTGACCCGAGCCTGCCCCGGATGAGTTCGGGGCGGGACGGGGCGGGACAAATCAGTGCGGCGGGTCGGGGCGGGTATTTAAAGGCAAAAATGTTACAAAATATGTTAAAATGTCGGGGCGGGGCGGGGCGGCCAGTACCCGTGACCGCCCCGTTATCTCATCGGGGCGGGGCGGGCCAGAATTGCCATCCCTATACTGGAATGAGTTAACAAATAATACTAAGTTACTGATATTCAAAAAACAGCTTCACAATTACAGAACAGCAATTACAATTAACAAGTTGTGTTGTGGTGTAAATGCTTCATTTCAAAACCCACTCACTGCAGCTGGGGAGGTAAATGCTAATAAATCATCTCTTCCAGTCCTAGGTGAACCTGACTAAATTTACGATCTCAATTATTTTTATTTTTATTGTAAGGCAACATCATGGCTTTGTTGGGAAATAATAAATAATAAAATGGTGCTCTGGTGGGATTCTAACATCCTACTAGAGACAGGAAGGTATTATTAACTTTTAGCTTGGCACTACCAACACTCCAGTCACACTGCTTCTCAGTCCAAAACAGAACCAAACTTCAAAATTCTTGTCTTGACAAGCACATTGGAAAATATACAAAATTTAACTAAACAGCTCTCAAATTACTGGAATGACGTGGAAAACTAGAGACATGTTGGCTTACCTTTGCGGCATTTTGTGAATCCAACAATATTTGCAACACTGAGGGTCAAACAAACTCCAACAACAAGAAGATAGTCAGCTTGAAACCGTATGAGAGAAAATATTCCGAGCACAAGCCATAAAACAGCCTACAAAGTTAAAGGATAACAAACTTAGATGTACACCAAACCCAAATGAGCCAGGTAAATGAGTCCACCAGTAGTACTTACGGTCAGGTAAAGAGTCCACCAGAATAGCCATGAATCTTTCTTGTTCATCCGAGCTAATGACTACAGAAAGAGCAACGGACACTATTTCATAACTATCATGATTGAGCAAACCATGGAAAATAAGAGGTAAAGAAAAATGGGCAATTACCTCTTGGTCAAGACATTCAAACTTCCACACACTCTCGCCAAGGTCATTTACTTCATTCCACCACCTCAAACCGACCAAAATACGTCCACTCACATTCTTCACCACCCAAAAATCAAGGGCAGCGAGAAGAACAGTGACCACAAAAATAATAACAAAGCTCTCAAAAAATAGGGCCGAAAGTATGTAAAATGCCAACGCTCCAGCCTGCCCAACACAAATTAAAAAGAAAAAAACACTTTACAATGAGAAATTTTAACTTATCAGATGATGCAAGTACATAGGATACTGAGAATAGTGTTCAACCTTGAAGAGCACGTGAAAGAAACATGTCTTTGGGTTTGCATAGTTTTCCACAGGAGGCTGCATATATAGGAAAAATTGAAAAATAAACATAAAAATACCCACAAAAAAAAAACAAAGGGAAGAAAGACATAATACAATAAACCTTAATATATGTCCACTTTGGATCTCATAAGGCTGAACATGTCTAAATCACATTTAGCGAAGAATGACGAACAGTTGCTATAGCTTAATTGGAAAGGAAATGATTGCTATCGTTGGAAACATTTATTGATATAATCATAAAACCAACGTTCACTAGAGTATATCATTGGTTGTATGATTGGTTATTGGGGGCGCGCGGGTGGGGGAAGGTGTGTGGCTTGGTTGTTGTATCTATCATATACGATATTGCCAAACCACCCCGGTTGAGAATAAATAAAGAAATACAGGAACCCAAATAGGTTTTACGTGTTATATCATATTGCGATGGGATTGGACGCCCAGAATTAGACTAAAACCCTACGCAAATCAATCCCCAGTCCCATTAGATTCGCTTTTTTGAAGGGAAAAAAAAACCCAAAAGCTAGCTTGCTATAGTTAGTTAGGTTCAACACCACACCTACCTGGTTTCATTCATATTCGTCCTCCTCAGTTTTTCTCAGGTATCAAACAGATAGATGGATCATTGATGGGTGGGTAGATCCAAATTCAAGAATATCAAAGACAGACCAATTTAGAGGCAAATCGATTCCCAGGGGGGAGAAATCACAATCAAAGGCATAGACCCATCCCAAATAAAATAAAATAATCATTGACATAACAAAATTTGATGGAGAAGGAAAAAAAAAAAAAAAAAGCTTGTGAGATAGTAAGAACAGGACACGAGAAAATATAACAGGTAGTTGTCATTGAATCTCACCTGGTTTAGATCCATTCCTATTTTCTAGAGACGAACAAATGATTTTTCTGATAAAAAATGGTTTTGATGGTTAAATAAATATTTTGATTCACATATTTGACCAATTTGCAACATCACGTTTTTTTAGAGGCTCTGCATGCTAATCAATAATCATGATTTATGACGTGTGCATTGACTTATGTATCTTAGGTTTTATATTTGGTAGAATTAAACTTTATTACGAGCTTTTTTTAGGTAAATAAAAAATGTAATTATCAATAGAAGACACGAAATTTCCTCCCAAACTGCCAGACCACCACAAACTGCCAGACCACCACAACGAATCCAATTTTTCACCGTTCACTCAGTACAGGGGAAAAAAATCTTTATGGAGTATTTTTTTTCATTAAAAATATGTTTGCTATCTCAAAACTGATAGCCACCCCATTTAACATCAAGTTAATTCTAACATGATCACACATATGCACATAAGAGATAATTAAATATTTTCAACTGTAAAAGTCTAATATATTAAATAATTAAATATTTTAATTAAACTTATTTTGGTATTTCAAATTCTATAGATATTGATGGTCTAAATTTGATTAGTAAGCTACGTATTGTGTTAACTTTAACTTTTTCTTCCTAAGGCTGCTTAAGCAATCATACGTGTAGATACATGTTTATAGCTCTATAAGTCAGTGTTTTATTCAAGTGTTTTACAATGTCATTTTGTTATGTCATCCTTTGCACTTTTGAACTTGATCCTACTCTCATAACATAACTATTTAATCCTAGTGTCTTCATATTTTACTTCATTTTTCAAATGTAGTTTTTTGACTTTCAAACCAAATTTACTATTCACCATCACTTTCAAACTTTTGAATATTTAAAATGCTTTTAACTTCTGTTTGATGAAGTATACTCATACATTCTTAAAATAATTATTAATAAATGTAACAAAGTAGTATTTACCTCAAATTGATGAAACTCCCCAATATATGTGTGAATTAACTCGAGTTTTGATTCTTTTAAGTCTAACTTGTTATTTTAAAACTATATTTTTGCTTTCTGAAAATATATTTTTCACACGAAATTAATATCTATTGATTTTACGCTTGTAAACTTTCTTTTTTCAATGAAAGACTTTTATAAATAATTCAATAATTTATATTTATAGTTGTGTAAAGATTTATAATAATTTTTATAATTTGTTATAATTATAGCTGTGTAGAGATTTCTAATAATTTTTTTATTAGAATTAATTTTATTTAATATAAATCTTTTTAATGTAAAAATGTTATGGGTGAACATATTATATTATTTTTGAAGGCTGAGTTGGGCCTCGTTTGGCCCGCATATGATTTATCTCAAAGCCTGAATTAGTGGACTTGACAAGTATATATCTTAATTGAGGACTTTAGATGTGCATTCTCACTCCATGAGCTGAGTTAATTGGAATATATTTTAGTCTGTATGCTTAATACATTTTAACAAGAAATGCAATGGCCAGAAAATTTAAGTTAAAGCATAAGTAATTTCACAGTAAATTTATTATATGCATATGAGAGGTGTGGATTTAACTTGGGTTTGAAAGTTAACCATCTATCTGCTTCTGCTTGCATTTCCTCCAAAATAAATCAACTCTCTTCGCTAGCTAGTTCTCTATTTCTGCCTTCCTTTCAAATCTAACTTGGGGTGTGGTTTAATTTCTTGTACATGAGGATCTAAAATGTGCATTTCCAAGTCCCCTTCTTGCACCGGCCCTGGCACTGCCTGTTGCTTGCCAGCATCTTCTTCTAGCCCCATCCCTTGATGAAGCTTTGGGTTCCTTTCCTTATTTTTTCCCCAAAGAACAGCATACAGCCCCGCCACAATAAGAACTGACCCTGCAACCCTGTAATTTAATTTAGGAAAGCACATGGAGAGAGAAAGGGAGAGAGAGAGAGAGAGTTCATCAGTAACCAGTATAGCTATATAGGCTGCGGATGAACGTAAGTAGTGGCGATCATAAAAATTATTCAAAACGAAGGAACAAATGGTATATATGGCGGTAGATACGCACGTGCCAACGTATAGTTTGTCTTGGAGGAGTACCCAACTGAGAGCAGCCACAATGATAAGCAGCAACGGACTGAACACAGAGACGTAGAGAGGCCCTTTCCTTTGTATGCACCATGTCATAAGGCAAACTGCTAGCGCTGAACCCACAAGTCCCTGCATGCGCGCGATATATATATATATATACGCATGCGGCACAAGAGGAGTACGTAGTTCATATATTTATCTCATTCCACACCTCGAAATATAATCACCAAAATCATTTCTTTCAAATTAATTTTGGTTTTAATTAGCGGTGATATTTATAAAGTAATCTCATGATGGCCCTGTTGTTTCAACATTAATTAATTAATTTCCACAGAAGCTCATTAATTATTATTTATTTTAAAAAAAATTCAATGTTACCGCGTAGAGAGAAGCAACGAGGCGGATGGTGGGTGTCAGAGACCAAGCGGAGGGGCGGCGATCAGCCAAACCCGCGACGGCCACACTCTGAATACTGGCCATGAAGCACATCAGTGCAGAGTTTGTGTAAGGAGCTGCAAACTTCTCGGTCAACCTGGCCTGCGATCGAGTTATTAATTATTACCTAGCTATAGTATATATGAGCGAGCTGAGCCACCATGCACGGCGGCACAGGCACAGCCACTGATTAATTAATATTGATAGATGCGTACGTGTATGTATATTATATATATAATGTACCTGAATTATGAACCATGCTGCCCAGGAAAAGCAGCTGAGAATGACAAGAAAGGGGCCTAAGAAAAGGTTCCCTCCACCACCAGCACTGGCAGTCACTGCCTTTTCTCAATCCCTCTGCGAGTTTCCAGTGACGGTGAGATTCGCCAATCCCAATCACGGCACCATGGTAGAATGACAGCAGCATTGCGCCGCCTACGCATACCAGTGTCCCCCAAACCTTAGCCACCCCTGCCTTACTCTTCAGGCACAATGTTTCCAATCTTACCGGCCAGATTTCATTTTTTTGAGGAATCACGTACGTGCAAAAGAAAGACAATTGAGCTAAGAAGCAAGTGGGTGATACATTTAATTAAGGAGGCATTTTCGTTTGCATCTTTCAACAAGCTACGTGAAATACTATTGGTATATATGATAATTTTTTGATTTGAGGGGGCATCTCGAAAGTGCAAATAAAAAAATAAATATATAATAAAAAAACTTCTTTGATCAGAGGCATATATATATAGTTTAATTGTATTTAATCTGCCATTTATATATATATATATATATATATATATATATATATATGGGTTATTAATTATGTGCTAATAATGAAATGGAGAGTGAAGTGAAATAAAATTTTTGTGTGAGTTGTTGAATTCTTCTCCCTCTTGCATCAATGCATGCGTTTGTTTGTATTCTGAAATTAATTTAAGTTAGCAATCGGTGAAAAATGAGTTTTAATATTTCATATATTCTTCTCCCTCAGTATATATATATATATTTAATATTTCATATATTTTACGCCCGTTTAAAAAAGTTTTACCCGATGGGTTTTGTTTTGCTAGGTAAACTTTTAAGTGCCAAATGATTATCAACAAGCAATAGCAATATGAGATGACTTTTACATCATAAAAATGATAGCACCATCTAATAGATTAGCATATATATGGGATAAAATTTAATTTTTCCTTGTCACACACACACACACACAAGTGCTACGGAGTTTGGTACCTGAAAAGGACGGCGAGGATGAAAGTGACCGCAGGGAGGACGTTGCTCAGTGCACATGCAGCAGTAGGGGTGGCGTTCTTTAGCCCTATGAAGTAAAAGATCTGATTTCCCGTTGCCCTTTTTTTTTATTTACACGGATACGATTAAAATAATAATAATAATAATAATAATAATAACGATTATTATTATTATGATAACAAATGTAATTATTAATTCTTGAAAAAAGATTTAAAAAAATTGTACTAGCTATAACGAACTTACCCAAAAATGGAACACAACAGAATTTGAAGTAGAATATGGCGAGTGATTTTGGGTCTATATTTCCTGCTCAGAGACATCATTAAAGCCATGTGATGCCACGTGCACATTAATTTTCATTTTAAAAAAAAGATTGAGTCAACAGACCACAGAGGTGTTAATTAAGAATCTAAGATAGTTATGGAGACTGAGGAAGAAATTAGTGCAGATAAGTCATATTAATGAAAATGTGTCAATAATTGTTGTTAAAAACTTGTTCTAAATGGCCATTTTAAGAATATTGTTTAAAAAATAATTAAATAAAAGAACTTGTACCAAATGTGTTTTCTGTAATTAAAATATCAAAACAAATTTTAAAAAACCAATGGAATACACCCTTAGCACTCAAAAGAATTTGTAATGGCTTGAATTTTGAGTTTTTAGAAAATCGAGTACGCCATACTTCACGTACGTCTATGACACTATCACTAATTGTACGTAAAACACAAATGGCATCGTATTCTATAGTAAGTATTTAATTTATCATTAGGTTCATATATATGCTTCTAATATTATATATATATATATATATATATATATATATATATATAAAATTACCCTATTAAATGATATTAATATATAAAAAATAATTATGTTAAAACGTTTTTGTAATGTTTGATAGCTAGCTATTACAATATTTTGTGAATTGTTAAATTATAATGGTATGACAGTCCGGTTATTCTTATTTTATACCTTTAAAAAAGTATATAATTTTTATATTACCATATATATTATAAACTTTTTCCATTTGCGACAAATACAATAATAATACTTTACAAATTTCTTGATAATCTATTATATGGTTTATTTATTGAAGTCATTTCTTGAAGTCATTTTTATGGCGAATAATTATATTAATTGTCATATTAAAAGTTATATATATATATATATATATTGGAAAACAAAAAGGATATATAGTACCATATTCAATACATTTTGGAATAGTCATGATACATGTATATTTCATGCACCAATATACAATATTCTCTATAATGTTTTAACATATATTTCAAGTTTGAATAACTGTCATATATAATTTTATAAATATTAACTTTGTTTAATAGACTTTCAAGTGTTATATGAAACTTCTAAATTATAATTGCGGTTAATGAAAAATGCTCTAATTGAAATTTGAACAAAAATGAAATTAATTTAATAATTTTCAAGATATTTAATCATTCAACGTTTAATAATTTACATTATAATATTTAAATATATTTATAGACCTATTGATGACGACCTTTAAAATTTTAAATTTTCGCTAAACAAAGCACAACGTTGTATATTGAGGTATGCATGGGAGACTCGGAGCGCCAGCTTACGCATGCTAGCCACATGCTGGCATGCTGCTCCGATTCTCAGCCGTTCATCCGTTTTTTTTTTTTTTTTTACATGAGCCCTCTTCATTTATTATTTTATATATATGTATCTAAATATTTTTACAGAATTTATATTAACTAAGTAAATAACCTTTATATTGATAATTGACTACATTTCCTTGACCTTCTTGGAAATTAAGTTGAGTTAGTTGAATCAATCTCTTAAACTGATCATGATGACATGTTTAAGAAACGATAAACAAAGGGATGTATCTATTATAGGAGCTGACAAGAACACATAATTGTCCCGCAATCCAAATTACGAGAGGGTGTAAAGCGAAAATAAACATATACATGTATTATGTCTAGACAAAACACATATAACATTACATGTGAGAAAATAATAGATATATTGTCTTTTCCGCTTGTTGTTCCAAAAAAAAAGGAAAAAGAAAGAACGTGCCATTAGCCAAAACTACATCCAAAGGTTTAATGACAGTATGCACAAACAACATATATACTCAGTCTTCTTATATATAATGGCCACAATCTCTAATATTATAGAATGACAACATGTATATGTATATATTATGTTACCGCTCCAAGTAGAAGGCCAAGGGGCTGATGGCAATGGTGGCAAAGATTTGGCGGTAAGCAACGAGTATGAAAGGGCTCATGCCGGAATCCAAGGCCAACTTTGACATTATGTTCATCCCAGCGAACCCCGCCTGCAAAAATACCATGCCCAAGAAAGGCAAAGACGCTCCCAATAACTCCCCCATATGCGCGCTTGTGTGTGTGTGTATATATGTATATGTATATCAGCTAGCTGGTTTGCTATATTTATCCCTAATTTTTTATTAGAACTACTAGGACTTTCCTATATATATATATACATACATACTTGCGCACGTAGAGAGATGAAAAAGAAGATAGCTACGAAGAACACAAGTGAGAAATGTGTGTGCCGTGTGCGTGTAAGAGTACTACTTGAGTGCATTCAGTGCGCGCGCGTATAATATCATATAATTAAAAAAGAGGTGGCATGCAAATAAACAACGAATTACGAAGTAGGGCAGGGCTAGATACAACCGGCGTTGCGGCATCTTTTGTGTCCCCGACTGACGTGGCATAAGCCACCTCAGTATTTTTTCCACGATTCGGCACGCGTCCAAATCATTGCTCGAGCCTCTGCTCGAGCACATATGCTCGACACATGCTCGAGGCTCGCCTCGAGCAGATTTGCTCCAGCCCCATGCTCGAGCCTAGGCTCGAGCATGTGTCGAGCATATGTGCTCGAGCAGAATTTGCTCGAGTCCATGCTCGAGCCCATGCTCGAGCATGCTTGAGCCTAGCCTCGAGCAGATTTTGCTCGAGCACGCCTCGAGCGTCTCTTCCACGGCCAGATTGACGGGTTTTTGGGTTCCGTAGACTGTAATTTCCGACGAAACTTGAAACGGCCATAACTTTGCGCACAGTGGTCGGAATTAGGTCCATTTTTTTTTGATTTGTACGTATCGGAGAGGGCTACATGGCCAAAATCTCTATAAGGGATTTTCCGCCCTCGAATTTCCAAAAAAAGCCTTCTAACAGCTTCAAAATCTGATTTTATGTCATTTCTATAGCTTTTTTTCCGTTCAAATTCACTGCTCGAGACTCTCTCCTTCCCCTACTCTCTTTCTCTCTTCCTCTTCTTTCCTTGGTGTGTTGCGCATTAAGTTTTAATTTTTTTGCCGATGTGGCAATTGCCACATCAGCCGGTTGCACAGCGATGCCGCATCCGCAGTTGCAAATAGACTTTTTGTACGAAGTATCCTGGTTGGGCAAAACATATATTAAAGAGGTTTTGACCATAGAAACATGAAATATGACTTTTAAATCACCCTCTAACAAAAATATTATCAAGTCATGTCAGTAAAATCTTTAGTGCGTTTTGAATTCAGTTGTTGCTTGAAGCTTCTGATTTGTAAGACTTGAGCATCGTATCCAGTAGAGACTAGAGACGAGCTCTTATGAAAAGTGATAAAAAACAGTTGGATGCTTGACTTGACGTTCAAATAGAGACCATCGAGAAGTGCAGCAAGTAGGAAAAAGGTATGGGCTCGAGGCAGAGGTTCGAAGTTAACAGGTATGGTGCTCCTTTTTCCTTTTCTTTTATCTTTTTAGCCCTTCGTGCATCGAGCATGTAAGGCCCAAAAGAGAGGAGGGCTTTCGAACATAGAAGGCCCTCAATCACCCATAAGATAATAATCTACAATCGCCCATTATTTTTATATATACATATATATATATATACTAAATAACAGCTTCCGGCGCTGGTTCGTTATTTTGCACGAGTAAATTGGTTTTCCATATTCGGTGCTGCCACGGTGCTCGATACTGCCGCCACCGACGCTGGAGTCTGGGTGTGTAGAAATAAAATGAACATTGATTAATTGGGTTGGGTCTGCGATTTGTTCCTTGACTTTTGGAGTTAAAAATGGCAATTCAATCGATCTGATATAAATCTCCAGATGGGTTTCAAGTCCCGAGAGCATTAACGTGTGGGAGAGTGAGGCGCCAAATGCAAATAACACAACAACAACATGTGCACTAAAAGAACATACAACATTAAGCTCAAAAAGAGCACTCATGAACATTAGAAATAGACAAAAGATAACGTGTTCAGATTAACAGGTATGGGCTTGGGACGGAAGTTCAAGTACAAGTCGAAGATGTCACCGATGCGTGACATAGTATATTGATCTGTCTTATTTCAGATCAACTGAAAACACAATAATACTAATACTCCGATTGTTAGGCCATCTTCAACCCATTACTTCATTTTAATGTAAATTTTACATTAAAATAGAATTATTTTTGCACTATTCTTTTTCAACTCCAACCCATACTTTTAAATCCTACTCTATCAAGAATATTCTAGAGGATATACTCTATTTTTGTTCAGGCTCACAAACCCCACCCCCACTGCTGCCTGTGCTGCAGGTTCCTTCCCCTCCTCTCCCACCACCATCTTTACCTTCTTCTGTCTTCTTGTCATTGACACCACTACCAACATCATGCCCTGGCTTCATCGTCGTCAAATCCAACATTCAGAATAGCAAAGAACCGATCAGAAGTGTCAAATCTGGGGGAAGGAAACAAAGAGAGGGGAGGAGGAGGAGAAGATGAAGCATAGGTAATTCAGATTATTCTACTTAAAAGATGAATCTCAGGTATGGCATATAAGAAATATATTAACCTAAATGCGGCCTGTTGGGTCTTTCATTGGAATTTGCAGTGGTTATTGCTTGTAGACGAGGATAGCACATTTCAACAGTAGCACGTCAAATATGACGCAGTATTATAGATCACATTAAACTTTAGTGAGATAGCGCCTTGTAATAGCATTTCACTAGAGCTAAAGTTTCTTACTTTAACGTTATATTTAGTGTTTTAGCGCACCAGTTGGAGATGATTTTAGATGTAGTCCTAAATAGCATCGATACATAGGAACTCGAAAAGGATGAGCCATGGATAAAAAAATAATTACAAAGTACCACCCTTACCATATAGAGTAAAGAAATATATAGGCCAGAATTCAAGAGCAAAAATAAGAAGAACATTGTCAACACTAGAGTGTAATACTTTTCTAGTGTCACATATCACAACACAATCTGGTATATATTTTGAAAACAATTCAAAGATGAAGAAAAAACTGAAATTAAACTTGGTCAATTTCTAATGATCATAAAAGATTTGTAGGTTTCCACAATTAAATTAAATAATCACAGAAATTAAATTTAAAGTTCGATCTCTAGCTCTCTCTACATATGAAACTTAAGGGACAGTCGATGGATGTTTATTTTACTTTGTTTGTTTTCCTTTTTCTTGTAGCACCGCAGCACCCGCCTACGTGGGACAAGAGGCGCGCCGCCCGTGCATGGGAAAAAGCTTGCCTCCGCTGCTGAATAAAGGCTCTTTTCTTTCTTTTTCGTTGTTTTTTTCTTAGTTTCTGTTAAATATGCTCTCTTATCCTCTTTTTTTTAATATTTTTTTGCTTTTTGGGTATCTGATTATGCGTAATGGGCAAAAAGCAAAAGCTAGATTGCGCAAATGGCGTTACAAGTACCCAATCAATCCAGTAATGTGCGTGTCATCCCACCTAGCGGCATTAGCTTTTACATATGGTGTTATTTTATAGAATTCCCAAACCCCAATATTTTTCTTGGATGTCCTTATGGTAAATGGGGATATCATGTTTTCTACATTTTCCTTGAAAATATTTTTCCTTTCCAAAATTCTAAGGATTCTACTGCACAAAAAAAGGATACACAACACGTGGTTTCTAGTCAATATAAATACATCGATTTTGATCCTTTACTAGAGTCCTCATCTCCCACCAACACCAATGAACCATCAAACATTGAAACAACCATTAATGAGCCAACTTCTCCTAACATCTCTTCGTCAAACATCTTACACCATTATCTAATATACCATTTGTTACACCACCCCGAACCTATGCCATTACAACCTTACAATATCTACAAAACTTTCATATTGAGACATGCCTCCCTTCAAGGATTGTGTCAACGTCAACCACAAGCTTGCTTCAACTTTCAGGTATTGTTCATCCGTTATCACAATCTTTGTCTTATACCTAACTTTCCCTTGCTCATAAAATATATATTACTTAACTATCTCTCCATAAAGAAACTGCTAGTTATTTGCAGGCTGTCAAAGACCCAAGATGGTGTAAATCCATGCAATAAGAACTTTTAGCTTTGCAAAATAATGAGACTTGGAGTTTATTACCATTGTTATCCCACAAGCAACCAATTAATTGGCTGCAAATGGACATACAAAATAAAATTCAAGGCTAATGGTATAATAGAAAGATGCATAGCTAAATTGGTGGCTAAGGGTTACAATAAAATTAAGGGCATTGATTACACAAACATTTTTGCTCATGTAGCTAAATTAGTTATAGTGTCTTGTTTAGTGTGGCAACATTGTATGGTTGGCATTTTTGCATGATTTCATAATGTTTTTAAATATTTTTGTTTGGTTTTCACTATATGAACATCAGTTTTTTTTTTTTTGGAAATATTATTGCAAGTTCACCTTATTCTTGAATGTAGAGACCTATGCTTGAATTGATGCAGGAAATAGTCTTTATTTGGTAATAAATATATTTAGTTGGTAGTGTGTTCGGCGATATGAGCGTTTTGACAGTAATTGAATCTAATTTGAAACCCGAAACCCCATGAGATTAGTTATGTAATTTTGAGTGTTTATTAATTAAAAGAATTAACAAAAAATATAAATAGAAGAAAGAGGGACTACCAACATGTGATCATTTGTATTTCACGACTTTGGTGAAAGAGAGAGCATATAAAAAGTTTGAAAGTGAAGCTTGCTGAATTGGAGCTCGGAGTATGAATTTTAAGGTTGATTCATCTGTAAATTCTTACCAAGTGTTCTAAACTTCTTATCTCGATTCTATTTTTGATATGCATACCTTTCAGGTTGAATGATAACGACATCTTGAATCGAACATAACAACATTTTGGATCGAACAGCTTCTAAGGCTGAAAGAAGAGCTTCTTGAACCGAATTGCTTATAGGGCTAAATACGACATCTTGGGTTAGAGACACAAAGCACGAAACTTCAAAGACTTGAAGCCTTCGAGTCTTTGAGGGATGAAGCCTCAAAGCCTTCAAGTCTTCGAGGGTCAAAGCCTTCAATCTGTCGACACTTCAACCCTCTAATCTTCGACCCAAAGACCTTCGACCTATTAACTTTTGACCTTCAACTTGTTGTCACTTTGACCCTCCAATTTTCGACCTGCCAACACTTTGGGTCTTCATCCGTCTCCACCCTTTGACTCTTTGCTATGTTTGCTCATTGGTAGCGAGCCTTTGAACCTGGGACATGTTTTTTAATTAATGGTTGACAAGCTATCGATCATATGTGCACAAAAGGCCAAGGACAAACTAAGCTAAACTTGGATGGCTCGACAAGTGTCCCAACAGGTGCAAAATCACGAGTAAAAAACTGACATTCATAATAAAGCAATAAAATGCAATCATTAAATGCATCAATAATGAGAATAAAACGAAAGCATTAAAAAGGGAGCTCTTCCCTACTCACGCAGACTTACAGATTCCTAGCCAAAAAAGGGGGGACGAACTCACACCCATTCTCTCTCAGCTCTCTCTCGTCCTAGCAAAAACATGTCCAGTAGCTCTCCCTTTTCCCAATTCTCTCTCTTGTTCTTCCAAATAACCCAGCCAAACCAAAAACTAAAAACAAAAAGGACCCTAAACCTCTGTTCTTTTATTTCCAAAAAACAAAAAAAATCCACAAGGCATTATCTCTCATTCATTCTTCTCACTCTCATCTCTCCCCAAGTGTTGTAAATCAAATTCTAGCCAATGTCAAACCTCATATGAGACTACCAACACTAACAGGATCGGACATGGTGCTGCTACGGGAGCTGACACTCACCGGATCTTTCCAAGTCGGTTTAGCTTTCATGTATTTTTATTGCATGTTCATATTTTTGTTTTTTTAGTTCGATGTAATTATTTACTACACCTTTTATTACTTTTAGTTTGATTGTATGCAATGCACGATTGTGGTATTCCCAGCAAGATTTACTAGTAATGTGAATACATGCTCGGCCACCGTGTAGTGCGGCGGCCTATCAATTTATTTAATCGTGCCATACCGGGCGACCAACCCCCAAACATATGTTGTTATAACAACGTGAAATGTTGTTATGAAAGGCCGCCGTCAAAATCCTACTGTAGGATTTATTTAATCCTAATAAATCCTTCTCCATCCGTCTTTAGACAGTCATGTGAATGCCCAATCATGTTGGAGCCTTCTAACAACACGGTGAAAGAGTTGAGGACATCATTGGCATGACTGTATCGGTCATTAGATGTGGAGAATCCAGACGCGATGACGATAAAGCAAAGTGGGGACGCTTCTTCCCTCTAACTCGGCTAGTGAAACCATTGGTATAGATCCAGTTTCACTCACCCACTCACCCAGCTCCATGTACCAAATTTGCGTGTTTCTATGTCAAGAAAGGTAGTAAGTAGCCTGAAGTAAACTATTACCACTACATAAATGGCTAACCAATTCATCAAGAGGATGGGATTCATGGGTTGGGACCTCTGCCATATTCCAAAATAGCACGAATGAATTTCAGATACTCTGTAACATGATTTCGACGAGTTCTGTTGCCAATGGAATTAATGTTGACATTTAAAATTATGTTGTCGCAGGGCTGCCATTTGTTTTGGCCGGTTTGATAGGAGGCAATTTTAACATTTGTGCAATGTACAAACGTTAAATTTGATAGGAGGCAATCCAATGGCTCATATTAAAGACCACATGTTCTCATTCTATCAAGATCTACTCCCCAGGTTGCATCCATATCAGGAAAACGCTTAATTTAAACACCGACACAACTAGAGAAAAAACAGATCTACGGAGCTAGGTATTACTATTTACTAGTGAGGGCAGTTTTAGATCACTCGTGGTACTCCGGTTGAGGCTGAACCCATACATGATAGCACTACATACTTATTTGTGAGATAAACATTGGAACAGAAAGAAACTATACACTTCAGCCATTCACCCATATTAACTTTGGTTGATCCATCCATACTTCTCGCTCTTGCTCTCGTAACCTTCCTTATTGACTTTCTCATTTTATTTCACATTATAATCTCTCCAAACCTCATGAAAAGCAGAATTTGTTTTCAAGCATGGTTTTCCTTCCAACGCAGGGACTGATCCCTATAGGTTCTTTTCAATAATATACTCGTTTTGTCAAGCATGCTTAACGTGTGAATATTGACATATAGTATGAAAAACAAGTCAATCCCACCGTGCAACATGAGAGACTTTCAAGTTTTCTTGAAAACGAAAGGAATAAAAATGAATCTAACCATATTGTCTGCTGAACCCAATGGTATATGATAAGCACATGCCTTACACGCAAAATATACATAAATGGATATGCCAAATGTGCTGAAACTAAGTCATGTGAAATATGAAAGGGGCTATATTTCTAACACAACATAGGCTGAGTTAGAGAATAACTCAACTTATCCCCAATCCAAAAAGGCAAGAGGCGGATATCCACCCTCCGGCGGAGGATGTAGTGATGGCGGTAGATTACCCTGCGATGCTCCCATACCATCTCTCGCCATATCACCTGTGTGTGGATCAGAACAAAAAACATCAATTACTTGGAATAAAATTAAAAAACCAAAACTTGAACTAAATCTGTGTATGCACGCAAGCATGCACACATAATATTGATTAAAATATGGGATGCAGGCTGATGTAAATTAATGAGAATGGTTGGGCAGCAGGCTGAGCCATGAATGGATGTTATGTATCATCCCTTGCAATCCATCCATGACATTGCAAACAATATCAAAACTTGCCTGGAAAAGAGTTTCTTCCAACTAATAGATTCACAGTAACAGCAGATGAGTCCGTATTAGCTGTGAAGCTAGTTCCTAAACAATTGACAATAGCAGATATCAGGGGATTGAATCACCATATTTAATCACTGAAAACAAAACAAATATATCTACATCAAACCATGAAAGAGCAAAAGCAATGGATCAGCATTCAGCCCTGAATGAAGCAGAGTTTTACTGTCGAACAGCATGTCAGGGAATGAAATGCAGAGGATCTGAATTCTCTTTTACCTACTGTGGCCGGAGTATTTGCAGTTTGTAATTGTGGCTTGGGATGATAGTATTTGCAAGAATCACCATACTGGCAAAATCCCTACAAAATAGGACATTGAATTGAAAATTAGTGAACACCACAATCGAAGCTGTATGAGCACACTAAAAGCTAATATAAGAGCAAGTTCTTAGGGTGAGTAGCATTTAGCCTCACAACGATAAGGATGGTATTTCAATTATCTCATAACCTGAAAAGAAATCTTCAGTAAACTGATATAAACAGCATAAAACAATACCAACATTTTTTTTCCCTTAATTTTCCCAAGCCATGTTCACTTAACTTCATAAGCCAAAGCATCCATCGGCAAATAAATAAATGACAACACTAAAGTGGTGATAAAGAAAGCAAAGAGCATTCATGGAACAGGTAACGTGACAATTAAATGCTCTAGCAGATGCAATATGCACAATTCACGCCGAGTGTTTGAATTTTGAACTTGGAACCCAAAGATTGCCCTATTATATAATCTATGTGGATTGATCAACACAACAGTGCTATTTCTGGCTCGTTTATTAACGAGTTTCGTTGAGAAATAACCGATTGACAGTTTGTCTGCAGTCATTAATTAAGAGATAAAAATAACACCCAACAACGAATAATAACAAAAAAAGGAGATGCCGGGCCGCTTGTCTAAAAAAAAAAAACAAAACAAAAACAGCGTACCGTACGGACGAAACGATTGCAAACCCCTCTGGCCAAGCCTTCATCTGGGCAACCCTGATTTGGGTCTGAGAGAAATACGAAGGAAAATCAGGAGGGAAATTGGAGAGAGAGAGAGAGAGAGAGAGAGACGGGAGAGACGGTACCAACCAGAGGTGGTGTGAGTGGGAATGGAGATGGAGGCGTACCAGCGAGCTTTGGCACGGCGGTGGTGAAGGCCTTGGAGGTGGCGCTTCCTGGTGGAGGGGATGTCTTGGAACTGCTTATCGCAGTAGTCGCAATAGTACTTCCCCAACGGCATCTCTTCCTTCTATCTCTCCCCCCTCTACATCCATCTAAATTCTAATGATTAGATTCTCATCCCAATCCCACCCTTCCAATCGCAATAGTGCAAATAATAATAGCATTACTCAATAGTGCAAATAATATAATCCAGTGAGAAAATGTACTTCCAATTACTCAAAAGCAGCATACAATAGATTTTTCCTACTAAAAATGATGATTACTGTATTAATAACTATGGAGTAATGATGCTTATTAGGTTTGCATAATTGATAGATAATCATAATAGATAATAAATCATCCAAAAACAAAATAAAATTATAAATAAATTATGATTATTCACATTAGTTATGATTTTCCAGCAATATTGTGAATTGATTACACATATTACTTCTCAAAAAAATATAGTCACATTACATTCATTAAAAACTAAAAATTTTAATTATGATCTACTATCACTCTTCAAGTTTTATCTTTATGTAAAGAGTTTTTTCATGTGAAAAGTAATTTTCAACTTATACTCTAACAAATATTCAAATTATCTTTATTTTTGTTAAAATAATAATTTTTTATTTTCGTATCTTCTATCCTTCTTTTCTCCTTCTCCAATCTACATATCAAACACTCATGGAGGGAGAAGGCAACAGTGGCAGAGATCTCCCCGAATATACAGTGAGAAGAGGCAATGGTGGCAATGATTTCCTCATATCTACGGTGGAAGGAGGGTAACTATAAAGGGAGGAGGCAATGGCTGCAGAGATCTCCTCAAATCTGTGACAAGAGGGGGCTACAGTGGCAGAGATTTCCTCAAATCAGTGGTGGGAGGAGGCAACGTCGACAGAGATCTCCTCATATACGCAACAAAAGGAGGCAACAATGGCACATATTTCCTAAAATCAGAAAAGGGAGAAGACAGCGGTGGCGACCGAAGGGAGGAGGCAATAAAGGTAATTGGAAAGAGGAGGAAGAAAAGAGAGCAAAGAGAAGAAAATCATATAATATTATATAGAGAGTGAATACTAACTCTTTATTTGTGAAGAGTGAAATGAAAAAAATTAGTAAAGTTAATTTTTAACATTTAGCTCTCTATTTTGCTCTAATTTTGGTAGGTTATTCAAATTTTGAAAATCGCTTTCATTCATCATATTAATATTTTAATATTTTATTCTCTCTCTCATTTTCTCTTTTTCTTTCTTCCTTATCTTTTCTTGTTTATATTATATTATTATTTTAATAAATCAAATAGCTAATCCAATATAAAATTATAAATAAGAAGATTTTAGTATTATAAAAAAATTATAATTTTCATCAAAATATAAAGATAATAATGGTTAATTCAATGCCAATACTCACATTATTGGTTTTTTGCTTAAATTTATATTTTTGGAGGAAGGAGAATTGAGAAAGCATTATTATAATTAGTGTTTCTAATAATTCTCAAATAAAAACTAAAACTGAAAGAACTTCATTGAGTTTTAAATTTGAGTTTGCTTTGTTTCATATTGGTTTGGGTTTATACGCAGATAGGATTAGTTGACAAATATTATGATTGATTATGCACTGGTATTGGTATGACGCATGTGCACAAAAGCACACGTACCTCACAACACATGCACACCATGACGCAAGATTAGCAAAAAAAAGCATAGCTATTGGGCTACACAAAACGTGCATCTTTATTCTACACAAATTTGATCCACACAATTCATTCCATTTAAGCCTACAATTGAAATGAATCAAAATTTTAATTGATCCGCTCAGATCCTCGCTATCCATGAGTTAATCCACATACCAAAAGTGCATTTTACATCCCTGCTTTCATGCACATGGAAAAATATCAATACAACTGACATTGAGTCAAATTGTAATGGCAGAGATTCCATTTTGGACAGTTTAGTTTTGTTTCCTTGAGCATTTCTTCAAGTAATGGTTTTGGACACCTACAATATGTACACATACTTCCAGTGTCTTTGTTCCCTTGACAATACCACCACTCTTCATACAGAAACTCTCCTCCTTTCATCTACAGATAAGAAACAAGACTTACAAATTGGGGAAGCAGCACTGAGGAAAGTAAAAAACCATTTTTAAAAACCAGGGAAGAAAAAGATTTTTTTTTAAAGTTGCCAAAATGGCCTTGTTTGAATCCTTTTATATATATATTGCTCAAAATTCCCTACTAAAGTGAATCGGTCCTTAGGCCACGGCCGGAAGATCCTTCTGCAGTTTGAATTAAATGCAACTTCTCTCCGTGTCAGAAGTCTCCCTTTGGGAGTCACTGTCCATACTCCCTGCCTGTGTTCTTCGGTGCCTTCGGTCCTGAAAATTCAAGAGGAAATAAAATAAAAAAATGTTTGAAGAATGCTTTAAGAATTATTTAAAATGCTTGAATGGAAGGATGGTGCATTTTCCCCTGAAAAGATATTATACTCAATCAGATAAACACGCCATTAATAATGCTATAATTTATTGGTTTTTCTACGTCCAGCTTACACAGAACAAGTCAATTTTTGCCCAGCCAAGCACATGGAGGCAAATCTTACTTGTTGACAGCCAAATCCAACATACATGTGTGAAATCAGTACAGCTAATGGTGGTTTTTAATGTCAGAATGCCAAGAACAATGTGAACATCTTTTGTTTTGAGCGTATGACATTGTAGAAATAATTGTGAATTGTATTAACTAAATTCAAAGGTTCTTGGAAGGGAAAAAATTAAATAAGAAAGGCCACAGTAAATTGAAAAGGAAAAAAAAAAAGTCAGGGCAGGATATTTTTGATTGGTGAGACAACTAAAATCACGGGGAAGTGAGGACATGAATTTGTACTGAAAGCCACAAAAATCAAAAAAATGAAATACAATGCTTCAAAGAACATGAAGAGTTTGCCTACAAAACTCTAGAGAGACCAAGCAAAACATTCTAACCACTACCAGAGTAGCAATGCTTTATAGTAAATTCCTTTCACAAGCGCAAATTCCATAAGATCGATGAAAACTAAAAGGATTGGTCTTAGATGGGCACAAAGCAAAAGCAGAAGACAACTGAAAACCAAAAATAAATAAATAAATAAAATAAAGGATAAAGTGCTAAAACATAAAGGTTCAACAAGGCCATTGTTGTTCAATGAGAAACAATGCAATGATACATATGTGCATGGTACTAACATTAATGGTTAACATGATCGGAAAATGACCCAATCCAATATAGGAAGCTGCCTTCCAAAGTAACTGATTGTATTATGCATGGTTCTATAAAGAAAAATTCAGAAAGCTGACCTCTCTTGGTACGGGATATTCCTCCGACTCGAGCATCCTAACAACTTGGCCCATTTTGGGTCTCTTGTCAGAATCTGGATCAACACATCTCAAAGCAGTCAAAAGGGCACGTTTTAGGGCTCTTGTTGAAGGCCTCGTTTCAATGTTTGGATCCATCACCTCTTCTGATCGCCTGCAACCAACCATCATTTTCAGCCAGTCAACCAGATTTACCTGCAAGAAATACCATATTACAAATTAAGCTAAAGGAGAAGGATGTGACTGTTGAAGCATCACAGAGTATAAAAATGTATGAAAGAGGACAAAGGTCAAAGTTGAATGTCCATCAGTCATTAACGCTGATGAAATTGCAAAAAGAAGCTCTGATTCTTTTAGAACTACAATGATGTAAAATTGTAATCATATAAACCTCGCATTGAAATAGAACCTAAAAGATATATCCTTTTAGTTGGGCACAAATGCAACAAACAAAGAGTCCTTTATTCCAACTAAAAGGGTAAATGTGAAAACTGTCAATTTCGATAGATTTAAAATTTAAATATTCCTCTAAAAAACTCATTGGTAATATTAAATGATTGATACGATAACCATTATAACAAAAAATATAATTAGTTATAAATGAATATTTTAGAAATTTTTATTTTAAGAGATCAGAGGTAAAAGGGGCCATCAGGACACCTCTAGTCTTTTGTCAAAAAATTCAGAGCGATAGATTATCAAAAACATGAAAATTAATTACTGAATATAAAAAATAGAAATAGTCACTAGAATAATAAAGTAACCATCAAAATAGAAACTAACCATTGTAATAGAAAATAGGTGTAGAAATAGTGTCTTCAATTGTAGTATATATATGAATCATGTAGATTTATAAAGAAAGAAATCAAGAAATGATAAATTGTATTATCATGGCAAATCCTTGCAAACCCACGTCCTTAATTCATCTTGGAGGAAGTGCAAACCCTCTATAAGTTATAGCATTTAATATGAAAAGGTACATATGAAAGTTGCCACTATGATTTGCATGGAATATGATGTGGCAAATGTACGAGAATTATGAGTTGAAGAAAATCATTTACCATATTAGATTTAAATTAATACAATTTGTAATTACGGCAATATATGCATAAGAAGCCTACTCTCCAACCGATTCGTGAAAACTTCTTCAAAACTATATAATTCACTAATATCTAAATAAACATTAATATAATTATAGAATTAAATTATGATTATATTTGTAAAATCATAAAGTTAATTTTAATTCTCCAGGTATGTGATACATTAAATAATATATTTATATTAAATATATACTTTTTTATTACTAAAATTATATTTAATTGAAAATAATTGTATATTTAAATTCAACAACTCTCTAAGATGGCTAAAAACTAAATTTTGATTAATAGTTTTAGGTCTATGATCTAATGACATGTTATGTAAGAAAAGAAATAAAAGAAATCAGACTGCATTCTTTTCCCACGTTTGGTACCAAAATAAATAAAAAAATTAAGATTCCCGTAATAACCTCATACTCCCATATAGGGGAAATTGATTCTCCTAGCTCTTTAGTTTATTAAGGTTCTCTTGCATAACGATTTTATTTTTATTTTTTTACCTTTATTTTTTTATTCATATTCCCTCTCTCTGCCCCCGACGCAACCCTCTTCCCCCTCCCCTCTCCCCGTTGCCCCACTCCCCCTCCCCATCGCCTAGTCCCACTGCCCAAACTCCACCCCCTGTCCCTGTCGCCGCGCCCCCCTCCCCACCGCTTGCACCCCTCCCCCGACACGTCTCTCTCCAAACGTAAGACGACCAGAACTGAGCTAAAGAAAGAAGGAAAAAAATAAATTTTTGTTTAATAAATTTTAATAATAATAAATATATTTTAGTAATTTACCTAATATATTACTATGTGTACTAATCGCATACCAAACACAATAAAAGTAATAAACTATTTCATTCTGATTCTCGCGACAATTACATTCTCATGTTGATTTCATTCTTTTCATTTTAATTTTTGTGTACTAAACATGTTATAAGTGTTATAATTATTACCATGCATACATCTTGATTAGTGTAAAAGTCAAAGTGCAACAAGTCAAAAATAGAGTCAATGAAGGTTAATTCAGTCATGCCAATTAATCATGTTTTTGCCTAGCCGCCAAAAAAAATTATCGGGTTTCAAACTTTTAGACTGAAAAATTCACATATCAAGTTTATTTAAAAGTGATTTCGAATTCAGACTATTAGACTATTGTACTATTAAATCCCACCATCGAACTAAAAAGATGATAAGGATTTTAGACTAAAAGCATGACAATGTAACTAAATTAAGTGCTTGATAACCAAGACCGAGCACAAAGTCAGGCCTAGAGATCAAAGAGAGTTGTGTGTGCCAAGTTATAAGATAAAGCCAGAATGATGTGTCATTTGTTTAAGAGGTATGTCATCAATGTTGCTCGAAGGCCATATCAAAACGAGGATAAAATCCAAAGGGCAAGCCAATTTCCCAAGACTAAAGACCAAGTCTGAGAGTTATGTCAAAGCTTAATCTAAGTTTTTTGTTATTATGTGTTGAAGTTTAATGGGCCCCACCTTTGGTCCAGCAAACCACCTAGGTGGGCTATCACCTAGGTGAGCCTCGACTCATGGTCCTATAGACCACACATGGCCTAGCCTTGCCCACTCACACTAACTTGCAGACAAGTCTCCCCAACCCCTCTCCTAATTCCATAGGCGGTTTGTTGATCCCAGGATTCAAACTTGGGCAGCATTTGGGCATAGCCCTTCCGAACACATGCTCACCCATTGAGTCGCATAATCTCTTTATGTTGAAATGTAGTGGCCCCACCATCAGTCCAGTGGACCACCTCAGTGGGCTGTCAACTGAGGGGCCTTAGCCTCTAGAGCCTGTAGCACTACCTCAGTCTAGCCTAATTCTATTTGTTGCTCCCATAATTCGAACCTGGGAAGCTTTTAACACTAGTCCTTCAAAACATAGTAATCCATTAAGCTACAGCTCAACGGGTGAGCATGTGTCCGGAAGGGCTATGCTAAAAGGCTGCCCATGTTTGAGTCTTTGGAGCAACAACACGCCTATGAAATTAGAAGAGAGCTTGGAACAACTTGGGCCTCCAGGCTGGGTGTGAGAGGACTAGGCTAGGCCGTGCCTGGTCTGTGAGACCATGGGCCAAGGCCCACCTAATTAACAACACACCGAGGTGGTCAACTGGAGGGAAGGGCCTACCGCATTTCAACAGTGAGCAATGTTAAACACACCATTTTACCTATAGTTTGAAAGATCATTATGATGAACAATAAGAAGATTACGTCAAATTATCCAATGGCTCAAGTCAAATGACGGGAAGGAGGAGACAATTGTGGGAGCCTACTTTACGCTTTATGGAAGGAGATCCAAATTTGTGGATCCCAATGACGCCTATCTATAGAATCCCTAATTGAGAAGCAGTAATTAAGGCAATGAAGACTAGAGTATAAATAGAAAGAGTTATCTTTCGAGAAAAGTGGATTTCAGTTGTAGCATCATACGAAAAGTTTTGGTAGCTAAGAAAGGAACTAAACAAAAGGGAAAAAAATCAAATGCTAAGTAAAAAAAAAAGGTCCCACAAAAGAAAGAATAGACATGAAGTGATCTTCGTAATGGAGATTAGGTCATATGAAAGTAGAATATTTTGTAAGAATATGAATTTTTCTCATATGAAAGTAGCAATCTCACCACTAGTAAATTAGATCATATTAACAAAACTATTTTTTTATATAAGACAAATTTTATTTGATGAAAATCGCACATAAGAAGAGTGTGAAAAACATGCGAAAACATAATTACAACAAAAAGACAATAACCATTGATAACATCCCACAATCAAAGCTACACCTTATATTAACAAAACCATTGTGTAACAAAACTACTTAAATCCTATTTACTCATTTCTACACCTTACATCTTGTTAATTGTGTAATTGCAATCAAAGCTACCTAAAGAAACTCACAAACTTTAGCCCTAAAATCAAAAAAGAAAACCTAAAAGACCTAGTACTCAGTAACAAAGAGAACTAGGAAGGTGTATGAATAGTGGTGCAAGGGAATTGATGTAATTAGTAGGTAGCACCGTGTCAACTCTTAGCAGTTTGGTAGTATAGATCTCATATAGCTGAATCCAACCAAAAGATTAAAAAAAATACACTTAACTCTTAGTCAATGCTTAGATCTCGGCTTATGTATTGTATTAATTATTATAAGAATAATTAAAATTTTATAATTTGTTTTTAAATATGTAATTTATTTCATTAGCACACCTAATATAAAGTCGTAGATTTGGGAGCTTTATACTAATGGTGCGTTCAATTGTAGGATAATAGATGGAATTGGACTAATAATCTCATTTTTTTTAAAATAATCTTAAGTTTGAGTTGTTATTTATAAGGATACTGATGTAGTAGAAGAGAAGGATTATTAATACCCTCAATAGGTTTTTTTTTCATTTATTAACTCTATTATCATATAAAATTATCTTTTTTTACTCTTATCCTAGTATCCTAAAAAATATACAAAATTGAACACATTATTATATTAAATCATAGAAATATTAATCTAATCTAAAACATTATTCTAATGCAAACAAGCATGTTAATTTTAAAAAAGTACCACTAGCAGTAAAGATTATTAATATTACACTATTAATATTATAAAAGAAAATAGCTCATGAGGTTTGGGACGTTTGGCCCCACTTCTAAAAGCATCATGTACAAACCTTAATCACAGATTATTTTTTCTAGAAAATTATCAATGTAGTAAAATATTTAAGTGCAAACCTCATTTGCAGGGCGACCATAATCCACAGGATCTCTTCCGGTAATTGCTTCCAAAAGCACAACCCCAAAGCTATAGACATCACTCTTTTCATTCAAAAGGCCAGTGTTTGCATACTCAGGGGCCACATAACTGTCACATTTTATAGGGGAAAAACCAATAAAAGTGGTCATTCCTCTAGAAAGCTCAGTACAGAAACAAAATAGGTACTGAGGCACGGTTGTGCATATGAGCCCTTTTGGATTGAGAGGTGCATGGAAGGGTAAGGAAGAAAAAGGAGCCAATTATCTATTTTTATTATTTTACTCAATCCAAAAGGTCCTAACATATGAGAACAACAGGAACAGTGGTCTCACCCAAAAGTGCCCATGACTCGAGTAGTGATATGACTTTTTCCAGCACCTAGCAATTTGGCAAGGCCAAAATCAGACACCTTGGCGTTGAAATCATTGTCAATCAATATATTGCTAGACTTGATGTCCCGATGCACCACCTTTGGATCAATAGCTTCATGCAAGTATGCAAGACTACAATAAAAATATCACCCATTATAATGGGTCTCAAAAACATTTTTTTTTTTAAAATGATGGGCAGGGAGAATTGACTTACGCCTTTGCTGTCCCGAGAAGAACCTTCATGCGAGCCTCCCAAGTAAGATAACCATGCTGGCGCAATGCCCCATGAAGCCATTGCTCTAAATTTCCATTGTTGACATACTCATAAACCAGCATCCTGAATGTCAAAAACAATGATCAGAAAAAAAAAATCAAATCAGAAGAATTGGATGGTACAGGTGCCGGGTCAAAGAGGGTTCTCAGTTTAATAGTACAAGCACACACTTGGAATTACTTGGAATATCACGTTTTGTCTATCATTCATGAAATGTCAAATATATTTATACATCATGCTCTAAAAAATTTTAGCACCTGTGAGTCCCTTCAACGCAGTATCCCAGAAGGCGAACTAAGTTTTTATGACGGACGTGACCAATAGCTTCAACTTCAACTGCAAATTCCTTCTCTGCTTGGCCCCTTGAGGAAAACAAATTTAAGAAGTTCAACTCAAACGAAAAAATTTGGAGCTAGGGATAAATTATCCAGAAGAAGCAACTAAAATTCCAATACAAGTATTGTTAAACTCACAGATTGTTGAGGAGCTTCTTCACTGCCACAGGAGTGCCATTGATCAGCTGACCACGATAGACCACTCCATATCCACCCTCACCAAGGACATTGTCCCGTGAAAACCGGTCCGTGGCAAGTTCAAGGTCCCTGAGTGTGAACCAGTGACCCCAGCCCAGGTGAGAGAATTCAGGCAGACCCACGAGAGGGGATGGGGCAGTTATTGGGTGTGAAGAAGATGGCTTATGAATGGCAACAGTGCCAGAACCCCCATCTTCTCCTGAATCATGTTTCTCTGAGTGATGAAATGAACCGGCTTGGCTGCTATCCCCTCCATTCTTTGTTTGGCCCGCTGTACCCAGATGAAGTATAACCTTCCCTGATGATTCATTGTCATTTGTCTTGCCATGGGAGGCTAGGAGGACCCCACGGCGAGGGCCGAACTCATTTGTAGTCGCTTGGTCCACTCGCACTTCCTTGATTTCTTTGGAAACAGCTGGGATTCGAGAAGGTGGGAGGCTGTCTCTAGCTTTTCTTGATTTCTTACGCGAGGTCAGACACATTGTCAACACGCAAAAGATGGTTATGAAAAACAAACCGATGATGATCCCAATTATTTCCCAGACCTTGAGACCAAAAACAGCAGTTTTCTTGGAAAGGCCAGCGTTAAGGTCGGTTGCCATCTTTGGTCGGACAAGGACTGGGGATACCTATTAAATTAATATAATTAAATTACCGATAATATCAAAAAGTAGGACAAAAATAAAACCAGAAATCAAACTAGGCGTGGCTGGGTCATGACTGCCCCTCATCAAAGTAAAACCCACAGAGACTGGAGAGTGAATGCATCAATAGGAAGAACACAAATCGCAATCAGAGGACCCAATAATGTAGGATTATCAATGATTCATAATATAAGAAGGAAAAGAAGAATGCATGGTTGGGCTCTATATTTACATTCAATATATATATATATATATATATATATGGAAGGAAATTATAAGTAAAATAAGAAATACCACAAATATGCGACATAAATTTAAATAATGTAACACTTGCCTTTAGTGCTAGAGGCCAGATCTCCAAGAACTCTTCACGACGGCTTTTACCCAAAACCCGGCTCCAGATCTCAGGCCAGATCCTCCCAGAAACTCATCGTCTTATAATGAACCGATCAATTAAGCAGCCAGGGAATCAGAAAGACCGGTCATACAGCAAGATTTGATGGATTTGGTTTCTGGGTTTTGCTCGTCGGAGAAAATGTGAGACCGAACACACTCTCCCTCTCTTCTCTGAATCTAAGCTGCCATATTAATGGAACCTCTGTTCTTAAAAACCCATGTCTGTACTTGTACGTAGAAAATAGCAAAACATATAGACAGGAACATGCAATTTCCCAAAGTGGGCGAAGGCGAGGAGGGTGATAAATTGATTGATAAGAGAGGAGAAGTGGAGAAGAGATGGAATTATCACCGTGACTGGTGGGGTTTTAGATTTTTTAGACAGAACAACAACGTATGCCTTGGAGACGGAACCAAACAATACAAGGGAAGCGAACAAACAAGGATTTTGTAAATAAAATTATCTACCTATGCTGTGAGACTGTGAGAGGTGGTTGTTTTTTCGGGGATTCTTATGAAAATTGAAGTTCCACCATCATCATCATCATCGTTGGTAATATAAACTCCCCTTCTTTTTTTTTTTTTTTTTTTTTGGAAGATAAAAACCAGCCAGTCAATCGATCCAGCAAACACACAGAGCAGACACTCACTTTTGGCCCGCCAATATAAACCCCTAATTGATCATATATTTCTGAGTTTTGTCAGTTTTATTTATTCTTCCTTTTTTTATTTTATTTTATTTTATTTATAAAAAATAAAATAAAATTTAAAAAACGATTTATATTGGTTGGCCGCCTGGGGAGTGGAGTGGGACTCGACTATTATTGGGTGGCGTATCACTCACTTTTCTGTACTCCAATATATTTCAGTTATACAATAAAATAATATGAACTTTACTTCCCCCAAGAAAACAAAAATAAAGGGAAAAGAAACCTAAATAATTTTTAATATTATTTTTAAAATAGGATCATACTAATTAACGTAAGAGTATCTTGTTACTTCTTACTGCGCCAATAAAATACTGACACAAATGTTTTCGCCCATATAAAATTTCCTTTTAAGATAATATCAAATCTTATGACATGACATCCATTTAATATAATGAAGTGTTTATTAAATGTGATTCTCATCAAACCTGTACATATTTAATGAAAAATCATGCTTTGTAATACTTTTTATTAAAATCAATACAAATATTTTAGGCAGAAAAAATAAATTTTCGTAGCTCTTCCTTTCCTTTCATCACATCACATCATGATCTTTGAGCCACTACTATGCTCTGCAATTTTCAACTGGTCAGCACAATTATAGACTAGCCTACCTCGTCTTCTTTGTTTTTTTTTTTTTTTCTATCGTATATATTACTATTATTAGTATGGGTTCTGTGAATATTATGACCGGCACCGATGATAACATGATGCTGTCAAACAATTACATTACAAGCAGGGCGTGCGTGGTTTACTGAAAGTGTGTTAATATGTATATATTACTGATGGTGCATATATGATAATATAAATTCCTAACAGCAGCATATCATGCTACAATGTTATTTCGTATATTAATATATATATAGTATATGTAGGATTAAAGAACCTCTGTTTTTCAAAACTTTTGAATGGGTGGAGATAATCGTGCAACTGGGAAATGTAACATAATCATTCATGAGGCATTTTTGGCCTTTTCCTTCCAAAACACGCTTATCTTGTGACTGTTAACATGATGTCCAATTGGAGACGCTTGACCAATAACTTTTTAATTTAATAATGTGTTTTATACGGTTTGAATTGGAGGTATGAAACTTTTTATTGTGTTTGGGTGAAAACGGGATAGTTAGGTGTTGCTTGGTTTTTTTATTTTTTATTTTTTATTTTAAAATATAATAGTTATTTTTTATATAAAAAAAATAAAAGTTTATTTTATTTTTAAAAACTTTTAAAATAAAAGTTTATTTTTATTTTAAAAATAAAATAAAATAAAAATATTTTTGTTGTTTTTATTTTTAAGTTTTGTATAGCCCAAAATAGTTATCACATTTTAAAAACAAAAATAAAAAATAGTGCAACCAAACACGTCCTTATTTTCATGAAGTCACGTAACATTTGAGGTATCCCTTAGCTTTCTAGTTGCTGGTGGAGTGTATTTTGCAACAAAAAAAAAATACACAACTTTCAATTGCTCGACCCTTCGATTGTGGTAGGCACACAGTTCTTATTTGTTGTATATGTTGTACAATTGTACGCTAATGATTGTGTTACCTCAATGTGGTCAAACACTAATAATTCTTTTTTGATGTTGTGCTCGAAAGATGATCTTGACTCATAATATTGTAGCATTCCAAACATGCAATTGATCGATAATTGTGATATCCTGTATCTTATATTTTTCGAGTCTAATGGAACTTAAGCTAAATCGAGATGAATAGGTCCATTACTCCGAGTGTAATTTTTTTGTATATGCAAATTATATAGCGAACATGTAACTTGTTGTTACATGTAAAATAAAAATTTAAAAATTAAAAATAACATATATATATATATATATAAGCTAGATTAAAATTAAATAAATTAAACTAAATATAAATTAAACTGAAACCTAATATAAATTAAACTAAATATAAATAAAAACAACGTTAATCAAATTAAACCAAACCTAAACTAACTTAAACTAAAACTAAAATTTGTTTAAAAAAACTATTAATAACAAATCTAAATAAATAAAGTAAACTATATTTTAGTTTTATTTATTTATTTTGTAAATTATTACTTTTAAAATAATAAACTATTGAATTATAATTGAATCAATGTTTGAAATATTATATTGATGATGTGGTTGTTTACATAGTGGTTTTGAATATGACTAAACCTGATTTGAAACTCGGGATCTCATATAACATTTTAGTTATTTTAGGTATTTTAATATGTTAATCAAACTATAAAATTAAAATGATTTAAATACATATTTGATAATCATCAAAATATGAAATAATCTCATAAGAGCATTTAATAGTTGTTAAATAAATTTAAAGAATATGAATTTCAAGACTTACGATCCTAAATATTAAAGGATACTAACCGTGTTTGAAAGGGCTACTTATTAATACTTTAATCCAAATTTTCTATGAAAGCTCTGTATACAATAAAAAAACAAGTTATAATACAGTCAAAAAGACATTTTTTAAGCAGGGGTTAGTAAGCTTGTGTTGTATATCTTAAGTTAACAAGCTATATGCTTAGTAAGTTCACTTTGAAAGCTTTTTGGTCCGAAAGCACATGAATTAGTTTGTGATAACTATCATTTTGTCCCTACTGTAGAGACTATATATGTCATTTAATTGAGAATTATATGTTTCTTTTTCTATTTTAATCTGAGTTATTCAAATTTATGCTTTAATAAGTCTTTTTGAAGTTGTTACAGTGTTTTCATTGTATTTTGCAAACAGTTTCTAAAAGACTACGGAGTTAGGAAAGGAAAATACCCTAGTTGGGTACGGCAAAATGTTGTTCAGGTAAAATTAAAATAATGGTATGGCAAACAACAATTTAGTCAAGCAAAGGCAACATGGTTGGGCAATGCTAAAATTAATTTAACAAGCATGAAATGTCGAATTGGGCAAATTTTCCTAGGTGGTCAGGTAAAACTTTATCCAATCAGACTATTACAATCTGTTACCTATTACAACATTAAAACCAATCATTGGTTCAACTCACCTAATGACAAATGTACATCCCTAGCCTCATGCATTCACAAATAATTTCCTATACATAGTTAATTGAACCAAATAACCTTTTAGTTAAAGAGAGGTATTTATTCTGATATTTATTTTATGTTTCGTAATATCTATCTTTGTAAAAACAATATGATGTCAGCTTAAATGTCTTGATTGGGATTGCCATAAAGTTTATGTAATAGTTTGATTTTTTATTCCGTTTAATATTGTAACTCATTATTGTGGTTTATTAAGTATATTGAAAAATCAATGTGTGAGGGTTAACTAGCTATCTCATCCTATGTCTTAAATATGATTGTCATGGATTGAGAAATAAAGCAAACCATTATAAACTCAAGAGAATTAATCTATTTGTTGCATAATTTGCAAAAGTTATTGTAAATTATAGGATAGTAAGTTATAAATTTGTATAATGATAACTCAAAGCCAAATAACTTTTAAACGTAATGGGTCACTTGTCTCCTAAGCTAGAGTGTACATAAAGTTAGATTACTTGAGATATAGACTAGCTTGTGAATTTGTAGTTGAGTATTAAACACACTAGCAAGGCAATAACTTAATTAGTCGGGATTTATCTTTTAAAAAATACATCAAATGAAATCTTAACCCCGATCTTTGTTATCATATAAGAGTTTTCCTTATTTGTCACTATATTATTATAGTTATAAACTTATCCAGATTTATTTATAAATTCATTATATTTCTAAACACCAATTTATCACATTTAGTTTAAATTTTCCTACAACTACTTAGCTTTCCATTGGATCCGATAAATCGGACTTAAAAATCATTTACTCATACATTTGTGGACACATTACAAGTTGTTGGCGTCATTATAGAATATATTGATATGATAATAATTATATTTCTTGTTTAGTTTATAATATTTGTTTAATATGATTATTATCTATTTATTTTCATTTTTTAGCATGCATCGTGGGTTTATGTATTAGCTTAGCGTGGGATCAAGTAAATGAGCAAAAGATTAAAAAATCTACTTGAATCTTTTGATCTAGAACCTAAACGCACATTTAGGTTTTGCCTTCAAATGTTAAAGGAAGCTCTTGTACCAAGGCTGACAAATCAGGAAACATCACAAAGCTCCAGATTTACTGGTTTGGCTGGATTAAATAGATTATTTAAAGAAGAAACACAACAAAGAACACCATTTACAAAATTTGGAATGTGACATATTATTTAATAAATAAGTTAATAAAACATATTTATTTGAATTAAATTAAACTCAAATTTAGTTTATTTTATTTATTTAGGCTTTAGCTTTTTAAGGATTTTGGATTTAGGTTTTTCATTTAGTTTAATTTAGTATAATTTAGCTTTTTTAGTTTTAGTTTAATTTAAGTTAGGGTTTTATTTAGATTTAATTTACTTTTGTTTTCCTTTAAGCTTAGTTTAGTTTATTTAATTTTATTTTAGTTTAGGATTTTTATTCTCATTTTTAGTTTTAAATTTTATTCGTATTTTATGATGTGCATTGTTTAATTTAAATTCGAATTCAAAAAGTACTCAAAACGAACTAAAATTTATCTAATTTTCAAATTATATTATTATTTAAAAAAAATCCATCATGAGAAAAAAAAATTATATCCTCCATGCGGAATATCAATAATAAAAAAAACATAAATAAACAGTTAAAAAAAACTTGTCACCACAAAGTGACTTATTTTTAAATGAATTATTAAATGTAAGGACATTGTTGGACATTCGGATATATGGTATGGGGACAACATCTGGCAACACAGCAACTACTCCACCTTGTCCAATGATGTTTGAAAAAGCCCAACTTCACCATCCCTATATATATAAGCTACTGCTTCACCTTTCAGCGGCAAATACCTGCAAGTGGATCAAACCCATCTCCCGCGGAGGCGCGGACTTGCCATCTAGCTGACAACTGTCTCCCACCAGCACTGCAATATTACTGGCATAGATATATATATATATACATATGGGTGTGCGTGGGTTGGGAGGGGTTGTTTTGCAAGAATCAAATATAATTAAATATTTTATTATATATATATATATATATACAGAAAACATGTAATTAAAATACTTAAAAAATAGGAAAGGGTTAATAAGTTACTATAGTAAAATATTAATATTAGTTATTATTTTTAATTAGTTATAGACTATTTAAATTTCATATTAAATTTATTTATACGGAATGAATCATAAATTATACATGAAATTTATATTTTGATTATAAATTTTATTAAAATTTAAATATTAGGCAACAGTTAAATAAATTTAACTAACTAATATCTCGATATTTGAATTTTAATAAAATTTATAGTTAAAATATATATATTTCAAGTATAATTTACGATTGAGATAATTTCATATAGATAAATTTGACTACTTTTTTTGATAGTTTGTACATGATGTTCTTATAAGTTATAAACTTGACAGTAAAATATTTGATCTAGACTCTCTTAAATCTTTTAGAAAAAAAATCTAAGCAAAGGCCCCGCCTACAAGCTATAATTAGTAAGGTTCACTCGGGAAATGATGTTTAACATTAAATATTACAATTTAAAGATAGTAAACTTTATGTGTATGTTTGATATGTGTTATGTTTTTTGTATTTTGTTTTCTAAGATTTAAAAATTTATATTAAATTCTGACTTTTAGAAATAACTTTTATTTTTCTATGACAGAAAATATATTTTTAAAGAGTTGTTTTTTAAAATCATATCTCATACAAATTAAAGAAAAAATTAAGGCCGAGAAACTGTGTACTTAGAAGGCCCTATATATCAGTATTAACATTTGTAGCTAATAATTTTTACAAGTTTACTGCTATAAATGTTGTCGTCTTTAGACAATATACGATTTTTTTATTTTAACACTACCCCTCATCATATCATTCTTCCATTCTTTTATATTTATCTACATTTTTTTTGTTATTTTAAGATTTAAAACTACCTGATAACTTTCTCAAAATTGATTGTATAAAAATGTTTTTTTATCAATATTTTAAAACTATATCAAATATGAAAACAATTATTTTATTGAGAACTTATTATTATTTGATATTGTCTAGTAATGTCAAAAGGATTCGTGCTCGTTAGAGCATCTATATTTGGTTTTTTAAATCTTTATTTTCTTTAAAATATAGGAAAAAATTTTGGAAAAAAAAAACTTTAAGACATGCTCACATTCAGATTCCTAAAATAATTTTTGGAAATGTATAGTGAATAATGTTTCATTACATTTAATGATTTACTATTTATTTTGTAGAATTTTTTCTTATGTTTTTTTTTTATATTTACATCAAAGTTTCCTTTTAAGCTCTAAAAATTGTAATTACCTCTCATCCCTCCTTTGTCACCTCTTTGACTTTAGAGTATCCATACCAAGTCCATATTCTCTATTTTTTGGATGATATACTCTAAAATTTTAGGGATACTTAAAAGATTGGTTCCTTACATTTATTTCTATATAATAAAATAACATATTTTAAATAATTATTTATTTATCTTCCACAATCTCCAATGTATGCAGTGAGATAATATATCCAAATGTCAGGCTATAGAGAGAGAAAAAAATGTAGTTTTCGAAGATAAACAGTGAATATTCAAATATAAATATTTACTATAACAGTTGTATTTTTAATATCTAAATTATAAAGTTTAAAGGGCCAATGCAATGTTGTTTTCTCTAAAATTTAAAACTTTATATATATTTTAAAGAAAGGATATAACTTACCTCCAACCTGGGTTGAAGAGAAATCTTTTAACCTAAAGATGTGGCAGTATTATATGTTGTCACGTGTCCTATGATCACGTGCGGGGCATCATCGAGCTTGGCGGGCTGACTGGGGGTACTCGAAGCCGGTGGTGGTCGTGGACATGATGTGGAACATGACGTTGGTGGCGGTATCGGCAGCGATGTTTATGGTCACTGCACGAGAGAGGCCCAACGTGCCGGTGCGCGTCTGGGTATGCGGCTACGCGCTGCAGTGAGGGGTTCACGTGGTATTTGTGTGGACGGAGTATATACGGAGGACGAGAAGGGTAGGGGACGAGGATAGGGGGTCAGATTCGGATGCATACGATTACGACAGCGAGGATTTGGATGCTGGTGGCCTTCCTATGTTGGGGGCAAGGAGGAGGAGGTCCAGGTAAGCTCAGCCGAGTTAGAACTTCGATTGGGTTCGCATTTGAGTTTAATAAAAATGTAGCATTCTTGTTTTAATTTGAGCTATTGTGATCCGTGGGGGAATTGTTGTTGGTACAGTAGTTGGCACCTCCACGACAGTGAACAGAACATTCGTATCAAGGCTTCTTTGATACGAAGATCTCAAAGCTGTACACGATGATGATGGGCCTTGGCTCAATCGAGAAGGATGCCACAAACGATAAGACACGGATGACGCACAGTACAATAGCCCACATAAGCAAAAAATGATGCGATGATCATGTTGGTTGCACCCAAGATCACCAACAATGCGACCATGGCCGCGATACTACTCAGTAGCAACATCCTCCGACTGACCCTGTCTAGCAAAAAACGTGGCCACCAAGATCATCACCGTCTTGGTGAATCCAACTTGCTATGGTGGCCAGCAGCTTCTGGTTGGCTGATCTAATCCCAGCTTTTTCGAAGATTCATGAACTATAACCACCGTGTCAATCCCTGAAGACTTTAACACGGAAGCCAAGATCTATTTCTGGTGGACTGCCAGAAGAAATAGATACCCACTGCTGCGATGACGATGTGGCAGATGGTGCGCGTGGATAAATGCGTATGTAATTTAAGAGAGCTTTAATGGGTTAAATTGGCATGTGACTTGCACGTGATTATAGGATATGTGACAGCATGTGATGCTGCCACATCCAGGGTTGAAGGATTTACCTCCTAGTCTGGGTTAGAGGTAAGTTATGTCCTTAAAGAAATATGTATTTTTTGAGGAGGTGGTATAGATGCTCTTAATCTCTACCCTTATCCCTTGAAAAGGATTGGATAAGGGTCTGAACCCACTCACCATCTTAAATGTGGATTTAATCATGATACATATGTGATAAAGATGGCACGCATAATAATGATACCATGTGAAATTGGAAAGGAAACTAGCTTTCATTACAATAAAAATAAACTTTAAAAATTCAAATACCAAGAAAAGATCAAACACTGACATGGGAAACATCAATTAGTCTTTTAGAAAATATTTACTCTTATTTCAATTTCTTTGTTATAGTTGGTTTCCTTATTTTTAATTTTCTTATCCTACTTTTTCCTATTTTTAGTTTCATTATTCTAGTTATATTAGAATACCCACATTAGTTTTCATATATGCATATTTTTTCCCTATAATTTTGAAAAAGCTTTTAGGATTTTGATAAAAATATTTTACATCAATTTATTGGAAATCGAGAATAAATAGTGAATCTCTATATTTATGGATTTACTGTTTATTTTTCAACAATTTTTTCTATACGTTTATATTTCTTAAACACATTTAGATTTTTAAATGGTTGTAGTAAATAAAAGAGGAAAACACAAGTAATAAATAAATAATAAAAAAAATATTATTTTAATATAATACTTAAATGATTTTTTTTGAAAATGAGTGAAATTATAATAAAAATTTTGAAAATGTATTTTTAACTAAAATCTATGAGAAAATATAAAAAAAAAACTCAATGCAAATGCCCTATTATCTATAAATACCACTTTTTACCAAACAAAGGTTTCTACAAATCATAGTTGTCACCTTTATCTTTAATTATCCAATGCTTCCTGATTGATTTTTCATTTGACTCATATCCTTCCACCACTTTACAACTTCTGATACCATAACCACTAGTCATACTGATCAAATTGCTAATTTCCTTGCACTTCAGGCTTCTTCCACGATTATAACTTGTCCAATTCTATTTACCACCTATGACCTTCAAACATCGATCATTGATTATAATTAATGTTACAACTCAAGTGCCTCTAAATTGCCACGAATTATTGTGCATGACATGCATAATTTGACTCTCTTTTAATTAGTTGTGATTATTATACTCCACTTTATTTGGGCCAAGTACATGCCTACATAAGTCTCCTCAATCATCTTTGTGCATGAATAAAAGTTTGTCTTCATTCCTTGCATCTTCAAAGTTCGTGCAGGTGGAGATTATTAGTGTTAGTAGCCCAACTCCTATTTAACCTGACCTAAAATGTTCGTGGTGTGACTCGTTTGATAAAGTTTTTTTTTTTAGAAAAACTAAATTTGTAGTGGTAATAAAGGTCTATGATTAAAGATTAATAGGCTCGAGACGATATATATATGAACTGGTGGTATGAACTGACAAACCCATTTTGCTACTTATCGTAGCTTTTGATATTACTTGTGGCACTTTTGTTAGCTTTTAATGTTTGTTGTAGCTTTTGATATTCTTTGTGGCACATTTGTTAGCTTTTGATGTTTGTTATAGCCTTTAATATTCATTGTTATTTACTGTTATCATTTTTTATATTTCTTGTTAATTTTTGGGTTCATCATATTTTACGTTTAGCAACTTGTTTACTAAATATGAACTCTTTAATATTCTAGTTATCCTTTCAATGGTATCATTATTATTTTTATTACTGTAGTTATCCTCTAACTGTTGTTTCCTCTACTATGTTATCATTTTCATTACTCCTGTATCTGTTTACTTTTAATTGTTTTGATAGCCCTTATTGGATTCTTAAGGTTATGATTTGATTAAACTAAGCAGAGAAGTTAAACTATATATTATAAGTTTGAAGGAACTTAAATCTTAATCCCTTGCTCAAAATTTATTCGTTTACAAAGATAGCATCCATTGAGAAATACTTTAAGTGTTGAAGGTTTGAATAGAATCAAATTTGACGTTTTAAATCAAATTGTATATTGAAGTTCTAAGTCAAAGTGAAAAACTAATGTTTTAAACCGAAGTAATACTAAACAGTGAAAATTTGAATCAGGATATGTTATTAAGGTTTTAATTCGAAGTGGAGTGAAAAAGTTATAAATTGAAGTAACATGTGTTAATTGGGAGTAGAGCACTATGTTTCGATTTGAAATTAAAAATAAAGTTTTGAATCGAATTAAAATGAATTATTAGACCTTTTAAATGAATCAAAGCTGAAGCTACTCCAAATCAAAGTTGATGTTTTGAAGGGTGCAAAGAACTTTGGATCAAGACAAAAGAGAGTTCAAATATAGAGAAATGACAAAAAGAGTTTGAATTAAGATATTAGGATTGTGAGTTTGTTAAGCTGACGACTCAAAACAAGTGTTAACTCAAATCAAAACCTATTCAAGCATAATGAGAATTATGAAGCTTTATATTCTAAAAAATACTGATATTAGAGTTTATCAAGTAAAAATATGAAAAAAATTTGTTTGCATACACACATAAATAATATATTGCAATGAGCTATCGAAAATCAATGAAAAGTTAATTATGAAGATTAAAAAAAAAAACAAACAAACAAGCAAACTAGTGTTCTTTCTCTTTTTTGAAGGTCTATTTTTTTAAATTTTTTGAGCGTTGGGATGAAATTTAAGAGAGTGGTTTTATTTTTTCTTTAAACTTTGCGTTGTAGTTTGGTCACACGAGTCTCCTTAAAATTGTTTAAAAAAAAAAAAAACAAAACAAAAAAAACAAGACCAATTGAATTAATCTCAGCATTCATTGGTTCTTTGATATAATTTTTTTCCCGTTATCTCTTACCCAATCGCCCGACGCCTAACGAGTTCCACGATCTCCCACTCCCAGCCCGGACTTGTGCGGTCTAATAATTAATAGAGCAGCACCGCTGCACCAGGGCCTCTCTTTGTGCAGCTGCGTTGATAGTGTAGTCGGATAATCTCAGCCTGGTTGGTAACTAAGTCGGATATAGTCTCTGACACTCACTCTCACTCCTCTACTCAAACTCGAGATCGACCTCTCTCTCTGTTTGGGCAGGCCATCATCACCATCGCATCCCCTCCGCCGAGCAACCAGCCGTCGTCGAAGCCGCGTTGCCGACTCCTGCACCCAGAGAGAAAACAACCGCTCATCTGTCTAACCTCCCGCCCAATCCGGCGCCCTCTTTCACTTTCACTACCGTCGTCCCGTCCCGTCTCGTACCGCCGCCACCCCATCGCGCGGAGATCCGTTGATCACAACATCGACATCTACCCTCCTCCGGCAAGTGCGCCGCGCCGTGTCGAGCGACTCCGACCGTCCATGCTGCCGCCAACCACCTTGCCCAGGAGCGTGGGCTGAACATTGCAATCATCGAAGGTAAATTGAAATTATCCTTTCTTCTTCGAATCTAATTATCAATTATGTTCCACTGTTTTTATCACTTTGAAACTACTATCCAGAGTCCAGACTTCGTTACCAGTTTTAATTGTTGAAGGAGATACGTGATGCTTTAGAAAGTAAGCTTCAGGATAATTTAATGCAGCAGAGCTAGTTTTTCCAAATCCCAAAACAAATTTAATGCAGCAGAGCTAACAATTTGTTTCATAGGTAGTCGTTTCATATTGGGCCACCTAAAAATTGAATTTGCTGGGGACTTTTACATAAGCTATAAACCATATAAATCTTACATAACATAAGGTGACAACATAAAATTTGATTCAAACATTTATAAGTGGTACATGTTTTGGGGGAGTATGGATTCTGGAACTAGGCCTTTTAATGGGGCCTGTGTAGAATAGGACAAAACGTTTTTGAAATGGACATTAAGGAGATGATTCCTTTAATGTCCCCGAGGAAAAGACAATAGTCACAATACCATGGAATGGGAGTTCCTTTGCTGGCATCATCTAAAATTTGTGGCCGGTGGGTTGAGAACTGTGGTGCAGAGAGAGCTCTCCCTGCATTCATCATGGATGAGGATTATTGACACAAAAGGCTTATCCTGCTACAATTGGACAGGCTTGATGATTAAAAAGTAAGTTTAAATAAAAAAAATCATGTGTGAAATTATCAAAATACCCTTTACATGATTTTCGTTGTAACCCAACAGAGGAGTCCAGATGATTTGTGTTTTTCTTTTTGTTTGATGTATTTTGGGCTTCGCAAAAGTTTAAGAAATTTAAGAAGCTGATGGTTTTTCAATTTTTCAGGATGCTTTGTTTGACATTTTTTTCCCCTGCACTCGGTACCAAAAGAGTAGAATCAATCAAAACCTCTCAAATTCCAAGAAGCATTGTGGTAAGTGGTAATTACCTTTGGAGCTGTACATTGTACAATGTCTGAAACATAACTCTCTATCCTTAAACTGAGGCTGTTATTGTTGTTTGCTGTCTGTCTGTCCACCTCCTGTCAGGTTTGTTGTGCACAACGTCCACAGCCTAGATATCCTCGAGTACGGAAATCAAAAAATAGATTTGGAACCATTTCCAAGGCAGCGAAGCTTGTTGATTGTGTAAGCTATTCATTGCTTTCGAAACTGTGAGCTATTATGAATGAAATCAAGCAGTTTTGCAGGATTCCACCTATTAAACATTGAGGAAAATGGCAACATCCGTTTTGAAATGCAACCCCAAGCACATAGATAGGCCAAATAAGGATCACCATTTTCACCCATATAGAGAGAGGGGGGTGGGGGGTTCTTTGCTATGGTTATTATAATGTTTTAATTACTATTCTAGCAAATAAGAAAAATAAGTACTTTTAAATAGAGAGTGAGAGGGGGGACATTTCTTTGCTATGGTTATTATAATGTGTAAATAGGAAAAATAAGAACTTTTACATGTTTGAATATGTAACCTTTGGTGGGTCTTTAATTCCATAGGTAAAGGCATTATCAAATGTCAAGGAAGAAGTTTATGGGGCTCTTGATTCCTTCATTGCCTGGGATTTGGAATTTCCAATAATCACAGTGAAGAAAGCATTGAAAACTCTCCAATATGAAAAGGAATGGAAGAGAATAATTCAGGTATTTTCTACTTACATATGCTACTATATTCACCTTTGTTTGTCACCGTTGATTTGTATATCTTATGTATGGGTGTAGGTGACAAAATGGATGCTAAGTAAAGGTCAAGGAAAAACGATGGGAAGTTATTATACTTTAATAAATGCTCTGGCGGAGGATGGGAGACTTGAAGAAGCTGATGAACTTTGGTCAAAGTTGTTTGCAGATAACTTAGAAAGCATGCCCCGTCATTTCTTTGTTAAAATGATATCCCTATACTATCAAAGAGACATGCATGACAAAATATTTGAGGTATCATAGTTTATCATTTCCTCTTTCTGCTATTTTGCATTATAAAATATTGTTTTTGCACTTTATCTGGGTTTATTTAGTTGACTTTGACTTATCAAGATTATTATGGATATAGAAGGGATGATAACTGGCGATGTTCAATCTTCAAGTAGGGCTATTGGTGAATTAAAACATAATTTGTGTGGGTGGTTTCCAAGATATGATGAATAGTGATAAGAGCTCTGTTGTCAATGCATTTTCTCTTGTGGATGAAGCAATTTATGAGGATATTTGAAACATGTCATTCTCAACTTATTAGATTTCAGTTTAGGTTTATGGTGAAAATAATAGTCTAGTCCTTACGAGTTGAATATGCTGAGATTCTACTTTGATGTAACATGTTTAAAGTCCTTATTCCAATGTCCATCATACATTCAAAACTACGTTCAAATTACATTGTTAATAATGCTTACAAGTCCACATAATGTTGAATGTAATCAGTATATTAAGCGTCTGTAATCTTTGCTGAAGAAGATTGATTCTCTATAGTTTCAGTGTGCCAATTTATGTTTTTTTAGCATGGGACATAACATACATTCCAAGGCATATATATATTGAAGTACCAAAGGTGTGGGACTTTTTAGTAGTTTTTCGTTCCTCTGTATTTAAAAAACTAATTTATTCTCTGGTGTAGACATTTGCTGACATGGAAGAACTGGGTATTCGTCCAAATCTTCCTATCATTTCAATGGTTGGAAATGTATTTCTAAAGCTGGGCATGGAGGACAAATACAACAAATTGAAGAAGAAATATCCACCGCCGAAGTGGAAATACAGATACATCAAAGGGAAGCCTGTCAGGGTTCTGGTAAAACCTTCGGTTGAATATGATGATATTAGCAAGGGTGTGAATGGGACTGAAACTGAAACCGTTGGTGATTCAAATGCATTTTGTGAAGAAGCTGGCAATTTAAACACATTTTGTAAAGAAGCTGAGAGAAGATTGGATGAGTTCAATGATGAAGCTGGTGATTCAAACACTTTGTGTAAAGAAGCAGGGAGAAGTTTGGATGAACACAATAATGAAGCCGAACGATGTTCGGATGAACTCAATGCAGAAGCTTGTAATTTAAACACATCGTGTGCGCAAACAGAAATAAGTTTGGATGAACCCAGTGTTGAAGCTAGTTATTTTTCTTAACAAGCTACGAGCTATTTGTATTTTGTGCTCTATAGTTTTTTTTTTTTTTGAAGTAATTTTCGTTTGGTGAAAAGTCATGCTGCCATACTAAATCATCCATGGTCGATTTTTTAATCAAATGGCGGTTGTCAGTGTTAAATTAGCCCTTTATGGTCCTTCTCAGTCCTCTACAGATTTGTTAATGAAAAGGTAACGTAGCTTGGATATTCTATCATTGCGTAATGAACGCTTGATAGTGCCTCTCACGGTGTCCTGGTTACTGGAGGAGCATGGCACGAGAATGACATCAATGCTCAACTGGGATTTGTTTGTTCGAGTCCCACTTTTTGGTTGCGGGGAAGAAACAATTTAGGGCCAAGGGTCACGACATCGAACATGGACCAATGGAACAAACGGCGCTGTTGTTGGATTAGGTTCGGTTTTGGAAGCATAAGCTGCCTGACATGGTTAAACTCAGTTGTTGGTTACTCATCCGGGATAATCTCCTCACAATGGATAACGTAAAGTGGTGGGGTTGGTGGATGGCTCAATTGTTGGATCTACTGCTCATCTCTATTCGTGCATTGTCCATACGCATTTTTCTTTCCTGGTTTGGGCCACCTCCATGCAATTTTTCTTTCCTGGCCTTCAAGGCTCCCAGGCTGATATACAAAGAGGCTTTGAGATCGATAGTGGTCATAATCGTTTGGAACATTTGCAAGGAGCGAAGCCAGCGCATTTTTAGTTCCCGTTACAACATGTCTCTCAAGTCTCAAGCTATGAGAGGCCCACAGGGCAGGTAAAACGGGAACCACAGTTTTCAGGAGCTTTAATACTATGGGATTTTCTTTTTGGATTGCACTGATGATCTGTGCTGTCTTGTATTCTATTTGATAGGGTGAATCCAGGGAGAAGGGAACTATCACCCTTGGCATAATCTCTAGCTATGGAAGACTATTTTGTCATATTATTGGTGGCTTTCGACAATAGCCAATACAGTTGGTTGTCAAGCCAACAGCCGCTTGTGCCTTATAAGCGTTTTGTTAAGACAACCTTCTTGGTTCTTTCTTCATTGTTTTTTTTTTTTTAAATTTTCTTTGCACCTAATAATCTTTAATTTTTTAAAAAAACAATTAAGGGTTTTTTCATGTGTTTTTATGTATTGTTTTTGCGCCTATAGGTGAAAAAACAAGTCATTTTTTTGTTTTTGCACATAATAATTTTTTTATGTGTTTTTATTTATTTTAATAAAAAAACACACCTAACCATGAAAAATTAATTTATATTTAGATTTCTAATCATGAAAAATAAATTCATGATTGTAATTCCTGATTTTGACTTGTTTTGAAACCTCCATATTTAGTTATTACATTCAGGAAAAAAAGTCTACCTATATATTATAAAATTATTTATTTTGTATTTGTTATATTAGCTCGCACGATTTTAAAACATATTGTAAGCATGCCTTTTCTTATATATGACATTGTTTTTTTCCTTTTGGGGATGTGAGACAATATTATTCCAACAATTTATACCTTTGTCGCACATCGGATCGTACATCACAGAATAAAGACATACCTATAAAATGAGCTATAACTCCTTAATCCATTTCTTGAATCGAATACACACCGATCTGATAATTTGGTGATATCATACATTCATGTGGTTTGATACCACATAACACTTCAACAATCAAACTCTAATATCACTTGTTAGAAATGGGTGTGTAAAGACTCATTTTGGGTTGGCTTATGAGATAGTTTTCAAATCGTGTTGGTAATTTTGAATGTTGATGTGGTTGTCGATATAGTCATTTTGACTATTGATTAGACTTCAGTTTTGCATTTTATAGGCTCTATGGTATATAAATTTTAAAATCATTTGAGTCAAAATTTCACTCTTTAGCTTAATATTTCACATATTCATTTTATGTCTTAAATGATTTATTATGCTATTTTTAGTATTTTGCTGTCTTTTGAGTGTTATCAATTTAAAACATAAAGACTTACAACAAACAGACTGAAAATGGAGCAAAAACAATAACAATCAGCTAATTAAAGAAAGATTTGGTTTAATATAAACAAGCTAACTTTGGTTTGAGATAGAGATCATACCTTGAAGGAATTCATATTAGATCCGAACTCAATTTCACGTTGAAATAATCCATGAGACGAATAAATGAGTCCCAACGCACATTTTAGTTTACTTTAAGATGATACTTTGGAACCCTCATACTTGAAAGTCTTTCGAAGAAAGTCTAGACTTCAAAGTTTGTTGGTTTTAACTTGAAAAGCTTTTGGTTCTTTTAAACCCTCTAATTTTTAAAGTTACTTTTTTTCTTTTGAAGTGCTTTGATAGACTTTAAAGTTATCTATTTTCTTTTGGATGTTATGTTATAGACTTTTTCAAGCCATATGATTTTTGTAGTCTTTCAAGACAGTTGATTTTGTATGCTTGTTGTCTAACAAAAATTTGACTTTTCTAAACTTTTTAATGTATAATATGGTGTGATATGCAATTGCTAATATTTTTCAGCCTTATAAAACTCTTTTTGCTTAATTGCTTCTTACCAATCAATAATACTATTGTATTAATAACAAGTATAACCTCTTACAAAGTTGGAACTAATAATTACCATAATTGTGTATAATGAATATTGATCACAAGATAACTCGCGACAATACCTGATGAATAGAAACTTACTTTTAAAGAAGTGTAGACTATAAATTAACACTTAACAAACTTTTAATTTAAGAATTAAAGGAGTATACCAAAAGCCAAACTCACTTATGGTAAACCAAAAGAAATCAAAATAGGTATCGTATGAATAATAGCTTTAGAAGTCATAGTTACCGTAAATTCAATAAAAATCAATTTTTTTGTTTTTTTATTTTGCAGAACATGCTATAATAGATTGTAAGTTTACATTTATCATTTTTTCAATTTAAAAATAAAATAAACAGTTAATCAAAATTCAATTGATATAACTTTCAAAACTTAACAAATTAATAGAAACTTTGTTTTTTTAAAAAATAGTTTTTTATTTTTATTTTTGCTAAAACTGCTATAGTAAAAATTGAACGGTCGAGTGGAGGTGAAATGAAATAGATGGAAACGGCGTCGTTCATGATGTAATAAACTAATCCTCCCGCCCCTAAATTCAAAAACTCTGGTTTTAAAACCATCTCTCCTTGCCTACAACACACACACACACACACTCTCTCTCTCTCCCCCCCCCCCCCCCCCCCCCCCCTATGGATTACCATTTCCAAGCAGGTGCGATAAAGGAATCAGTTTTCTATCTTCTTCAAAATTTCGAGGGTTTGTATTTTTGGGGGGTATCAATCAACCGCGTAAGTAAATTTCATATTTGGATTTACACTTGTGTTTGCAGCAGGAGCGAATGGTGTGGTTCCGTGGTCTGAAATCGTCGCCTCCGAAGAGCATCGTCGTCGTCGTCATAACAATCCACAAGGAGATGGAGAACAACGTCAACTAGTTGTTCCTGTAATCTACAACAGAAGGAGAAAACCCATTATTCCCAATCCAATCACAACGTCAAATGACCTACTACCGTACGTAGGCTTTTCTAGTATTTTTGTTTTTTTGTTTTAAATAAAAAATTGGCGCCTTTGCTTTCATTTCAAGTTTCAACCATGGATGAATTTTGTATTATTGTTAGTATCAAAGCCAACCCCAATCCAGGGAATCGAGTGACCGGCAGTCGAGTCAGCTGGAATCGTTCCCTTTCTTCCAGGTTCCCTTCTTCATTAATTGATTGATTGATTGATTTATTTATTTATTTTATGGTATAAACCATCTCCTATTCTGTTGCTCTTCAGTTCTGATTTATTACTTTTATTACAAGTTTCCTATCAATGTAAATGTCCGCCCGCAGTGATCTATGTTTGTGGACAGGGGGAGAGCAAGCATCTCTATTTCTGCATGTGTCAATTTTCAACCTCAACATCTACTAACCAAACCCAAAAGAAAACCAAGGCCTGCGGGTCTTCCCAAGGTGACCAACTCCTCATCAGTACACTAATCAATGTATATCAACTTCATTGTTTCGCCTAGTGCTTGTAGTGTCCGTTCATATTATTATCAGTTGTTACGTACATAAAAACACTACCCATTCCAACCCAACCTGTAATTATTTTATGCCTTTTATTTATGTATAAATTATTATTATTATTATTATTATTATTATTATTATTATTATTATTATTATTATTATTATTATTATCAATATCGTGGCTGAGCCCTTGAGGGGGTAGCTTACTTTCTAAAGATTGCTTGCTATTATACTATACTACAGGTAAACTCATCAAAGTCCCTCAACTTTGATAAAGAACGGGCATATTTTGAAGAGGTTGATTCATTCCAACTGGTGGAAGAGAGCCCCTCCCCCAAGAACTCTGCCACTACTTGGGCCACTGGCGTCAGCCCTGATGATATTCCAATACCTGCCGTAACTTCCAGGTTACAAAAATGGCTGACTTCCAAGCAAATTAGCAGCAGCTGTGGCCCTTCACGCTCATTATCTAACATTTTCCTAAGTCCTGCTATACCTGAGGAATCATCATGCCAATGCGATGGGTCTAGACGTATGAAAACCCCTGAAAAAGCCCCTCACAAATTCCATGACTTGGATAATCCAAGCTTCATCATGAGTAAATATTTTCTCGAGAGGAAATGGAATGCGTGTCCAGAAAAGAGAACTGAAGAATCCATATCTCTTGGTCACGATTCCTATGAAGAAGTGGAAGCTGCAATGAAGAAGCTCTCTTTTGCTTCACAGTATGAGTCATCAAATAGTGGCCACAATGAGCCGTTTTTATCGTTGTTACAAATTTGTGGACAAACAGCGCCTCTGACACTATCAGATGTGCTCTCTAAGTACTGGTTTGTTCTTCAGCTCATCCCCAACGATAACAATAATACCAAAAAACATTTATTTAAAGTTGCCTGCCCTACTAGTGTGTCTCTTAAATGGTAAACTTATTCAAATACTCTCGTTGACCCCTTGAAAAAAAAAAACAAGTTTAATGGACTTTTCTTTAACGAATAAATGTGTATGTGTTTTGATGCACATTTTGTAATATTGTTTGTCGGTTTTCTGTTTTCTTTTCACGCACTTTTTATGAGCTTTTGGATGAATATGCATTTTGTATTTCATCTAGCGCTCCTGAAAGCATAGAAAAACTTGGTGAAGGCACATATGGTGAAGCTTTCAAAGTCGGTGATACTGTCTGCAAAATTGTTCCAGTTGATGGTGATTTACGAGTGAATGGTGAAATACAAAAGGTAATGTAATTTGTATTGAATTTTCCTACCTTTCCTGTTGCCTTATATAACGTCTAGATTATTATCTTTAATTGGATCAAAGCCCAATATCCGGGAAAGAAATTAGAATGGTTCATCGAGTCTCATGTCTCATGTTCGAGGTGTGTTGAATTGTTACCTGATGTTACAGTGAGCAGCAAGGCTTCCTTCTATGCTACTATCTCGTTAGAAAAATAATTAAATAAAAATAAATGTCTGAAGCCTGAAGGGAACCGGTTTTATTGTTTATGTCTAACAGTTTGGGCGGGTTGGCAAAAGAAGGATATTTTAAATATTTTATCCTTATTTTAACTGTGTATCACCTTTTCTTTTAGTTTTTTTTTCTGAAGCTCTTGTTTTTCCCAAAAAATGAATTAGTGTTATTCCTGATTAATTTGGAGGGCCTGTGCTGATCTGGTTTGCGACATTTCAGAGATCGGAAGAATTGCTCGGGGAGGTCAAACTTTCACATACTCTTAACCGTTTAAGAGGAAACGAGGATCAGATCCAGAATGCCTGTTTGTCCTTCATAAACACAGTGGAGTGCGTTTTCTTCTTAGCTTATTGTCATCTTGGTATTGATAGCAGGTTGAACTTGTTTTTTAAATTAGGGAATTAATGATGAGTAAAACATTGTACTTGCAATGCTCAATTTTAACCCTCGGCCATATTTTATGCATTGACACACGTGGCTCAACTGGTAGGCAGTAATTCTAGTGCGGATGAGACTGAGTGAGAAAGTGCAAGAGAAAGGAAAGACCTTGCTTCTGCGGTTCTGATGTTCATATCCACGCATTTGCTTGCAGTTTAAGGGTTTGCCGAGGTAGTTATGATGCTTCCCTGATAAAAGCGTGGGAGCATTGGGATGAAGACCATGGGTCAGAAAATGATCATCCCAAGGAGTTTCCAGATAATCAGGTTTTCGCGTCCCTTTTTGTAGTTGGTGGTCTTTCATAAATGTGCCATTTTACTGTGTTAGAAATCCATTTTATATAGTTAAAATTAGTCTCAGGTGGCATGCCAATGTTAATAGAACTAACTTGCCGAGGTAGTTATGCCTTTGAAGCGAGTATGATAACGCATCCACCTTTAATCCCTGGTTACCAATTACCTACCCTATATAATATTAATTTTTCATGAACAATTATTCAAAATGAGAGAGTCACGTTACGCATGCCAATTCCCTGAATAATTTTAATTAATTGTCCTCAGTGTTATGTTCTGTTTGTTCTCGAGCATGGTGGTCAAGATCTTGAAAGCTTTGTCCTCTTGGACTTCAATGAAGCAAAAAGTTTGTTACTTCAGGTTAGTTACTGTCTTTCCTCATATATTCATTGTGATTTATGAAGTTTCAATCGATCGTACACATGCAGTTCTTGCTGAAAATTCCTTGTCATGAATGCAGGTTATTGCTGGGTTGGGAGTGGCAGAAAATGCATATGAATTTGAACACCGGGATCTTCACTGGTTATGTTCTGACACAATATATGGGCTTAGTTTCCTTATGCGAAAGATATCTTTTAAGAGAGTATCAGATTATTGTGTTTTTCCTCTTGTTTAGCTGGGAAAATTTTCTCTTCAATTTTCCCCAAGTGAGTCAACGATTATATGGCTTTTTCTGTCTTCTGGGTAGGAGGAATAGAGGGTTTCGCTCTGTTTTTTAAATGGAAAAGGGTACAGGATTTGAGGTAGGGGTGGGATTGAGGTTGTAGACTTCCAACTGCGTTGCTGAAGCAATTTGTTTTCCCTCCTGCAAATTATTTTGCTTCTGTATAGTTAACAGAATTGAAATATAAATTTAAAATTTCCCTGAATTATGAACCTTCCAAAGTCACAATTATGAGCTTCTTCTTCTTTTTTCCTCCATCCTTTTTTGGATGACTGCTGATGATTACATTCAACAGGGGAAACATCCTTCTAAGTCGTAAAGGTTCTGAAAGATTGCAATTTATACTTGGGGGCAAGCATTTGTATGTCAATACATTTGGACTGTCAGTATCCATAATTGACTTCAGCCTTTCCCGAATTAACACTGGTAAATTATCATAGTTATGATTTGACTCATGAGATGAAATTGTTGTTGATTTAGAATGCTGTCCCATCATTCTTTGTGTCCAGGAGAAGAAATACATTTTATGGACTTATCTTTGGACCCTGAACTCTTTGAGGGTCAAAAGGGGGATAAACAAGTAAGAGAATGGAAAAGTATTTGATATCTTTTAAGCTGATTGTATATTTGACTGTGTTTCTATCCTGTTTAACTGATCTCTGATTTTGCAGGCTGAAACATATCGAAAAATGAAGGAGGTAACTGACCACTGTTGGGAAGGAAGGTGCGATTATTGACAGTGTTATATATATATATATATATATATAAAATGAAGTCAATTCATCATTCTTTATTTTGTTTCCGAGATTTCAAATTGCAATCTTAGAAGTTAAACACAGATTGAAATTAATCAAATTATTGCATTGGGTTATAGTAAACCTTCAGATGTTCATTAGATGTTTATAAAAATCAAATTTTAAATAATGAAACCTGCATAATTGATGTCAGACCATCTAGTCCGAAATCAATAAACTGTAAGGGTTGCTAAGGGTTAAAATTCCTGAAGTTCAGCTTTATAGGGGACATCTTATTTTGAGTGTCTGTGGACCTTTTTTCCCTACATGTTATTGTTCTATATATATATATATATATATATATATATATATATGTATGCTGGGTAGGTGGAAAGAACTTGTTTATAAAATTCAATAGAAAATTGTTTATTAAATTTCCCAAAGGTTTTGGTGTTTTTAAATCAATGTTATAATTCAAAATAAACTCCCAAACACCTTTCGAGCTATTCATAATTCAGGTCTTCTAAATGCTGACCCATTTCTTCATCCTCTTGCAGCTTTCCAAAAACAAATGTTCTATGGCTACAATACTTGGTGGACATATTGCTGTCAAAGAAATCATTTGTAAGTTCTTCCATATAACTTGATCAAAACTAGTAAGTGCATTCTCATCTGGTTTAATAAATCTTAAATTTAGTTAAATATTGCTTAAAAAGAAATAAAAACCTTCCACGTCAGCTTCAATAAAATAGTTATAAATTTGAAGAGTCTTATTTCAATCGCTAGATCTGGCAAGCCATTATGTGTTCGCTACTTTTTTTTAAAGTAAAATAATATTTCTCTCTCCTTTCTTTCAATAATAGTTGGAACAGGCAATAATATTTCTTTCTTCTCTCTCAATAAAATTTTAAATAAAGTAATATTTTAATTGAAATAGTGAAAATTTGAAGAGCCTATTATTTTATGTTGTAAAATTAAGCTAGTTATAATTTATAAAAGGTAATATTTAGCTAAATTATAACTTATTTTTGGTGAGGCCACTATGAATGCTATAAGGTAATGGGATTATAGTTGTGTCAAGCCTGCATAGGCTCTGCGCCAGGTAAACTACTTGGTTGTTTTTGAAATTGTCAACTTTTGTGTTCACAAGCAAATATTTTACTGGTCACCCGTGTATAAACAAACTTACTGAACAATGGCACGAGAATTGTTGAACTATTGACAGCTACTCTTGTTTAAAATGCTATAGTATACACAAACATTTACTTCCATATGTTATTGCAGAAACGAACTAAAAATGACGAAAGAGATTTGCGTTCTCTCAAGAAGAGACTCAACGGTTATGGTTCGGCAAAAGAAGTGATCTCCGATCCTTTGTTTCTGGATTTATTCATTGATCATGCCTTGTAATGAAATGGAAGGATGGAAGAAGTGGTCCACTTTTGAATGAAACATTTTGCTCAGTGCATTTTGTAATGGTCTTTGCTCAGTGGTCTCTAACTTATTACATCATCTCCTTGTATGGCATACGGATTCGATTTGTTACTTTTTTAACTTACCCTAATGTATAGTCGATTAAATCAGAGCCATTAGATAAAATAAAATAAATAATTAGGCGAAAACTTGTACAGCACAAGTCCACCGCGATCAAAAACTCATGCATCAAGAATAACCCGAAACGTCAAGGGAGGCCAAGCTAGAAACATTAATTGCACCTATATTAAACATATTAATATTATACATACACCCCCTCTCTATCCAAAATTTAAATAGACGAACTTGGGCTAGTGCCTGCAGGTGTGATTTGTTACCAGGAGAAACAAATGGATGCTAATACTGCTGGAGCTAAAAACAGACGAACATCTAATCTTCTGCAATGGGAAATGATTTCTACAGCTTCCACCTGGCCTCACTAAACATGGGTTTCTCCAAGCATCCGAGTTCTGACAAAACAACAGCTCCATATCATCCAGAAAAGCCTATCGCTTTGAGAACACCACCAATACAAACATAGACATGGAAACGATAATCTTAAAACCAGAGCTTTCCCAGAAATTCTGCTTCTCAACACCATCTGCCCCGCCCTGTTTCTTTGTTGCTAACTGATCTCTTAGTTCTTTCAGAGCTTTGTCCCGTCGATCCCCCATCTGTTACAGTTGACACAATAAAGCTACCAATATATGTGAAGGAAACAAGGACGGGAGGCACTTTGATAATAGTCAACAAAGCAAGACCATATTACAGAGTGAAATTGTATTTAGGATGTACTGTATGCGTGACATTACCCTTTGGAGTTTGCGGGTCTGTGCACGAGCTTCCTGTAGACAAAACTCCAGTTTCAGCACTCTTTTTTTCAGCTCCTGGTCAGCTCTTCGATGCTTTTCTAACTGTAAATGAAATAGAGAACTCCAGCAATCAACCTTTAAAATGGAATAACAATGTTCCTATGCAAAGGAAAATAGGCATACCTGTGATTCCAATTCCTTAGTTTTGTGCTGCCAATGGGTAGACATAATCATAATTTCATCCTTCAGTCTGCCTATCTCTTCGTCCTTGACAACTAATAACTTATTCATCTTCTCAAAATTCTTTGGAGAAACCACATCTAATAACTTATGGAGTTCACAGTCCTTGTTCACTTCAGCTTGGGCAATGGCTTGCATTATATCGCTCTCAATTCGCAAAACTTCATCTTTAAGCTGTTTTTGGGAAAATTCTCTACTTTGGAGATCTTTCTGCAAAAGACCTAACTGCTCTGCTAACCTGCTTACACAGTCCTCATGCTCTCTTAGTGAACTATTCTTCTCATCTAGCTCCTTTAGTAGTTCCAGGCACTGAAATTGCGCCGAATGAGCTGATGCAGCACTTGCAGTTGCAATTGATTGAGTGGCATATAGCTCTGATCTGAGATCATCCAACTGCTTGAGATGCTGTGTCCAAATGAAGGTAAACAATAGGTAATTAATTAGTAAGCAGAGAATTGTAACGGTCTTTAGACCAAAAGACACCATATATCAACATTTTGTGAAAATTTTATGGACTGGATCATTGCAAAAATAAAATATAACGGTACAAAGGAGGCCAAGGGAATAAAATAATTAAAAATGGAGAAAGAGAGTATAAAAAGAAGTCTACTTTAAAAGAAATACGAAAACAAAAGGCTGACACTTTTTCTTTATTTGGTCTTAAGAATGTATTAGATTGAAGTAATATTCCAATTAAACCCCTTTGTCTGTAATGAATCTTGCAACACGCATCAGTGGCGGGGGTTCGGACTTCTAGCCTTCATAATAGGAGTGACAAACATAGCACCCTAGCTAATGCTCATTGGTTAGGGTACAATTGGCTTAGTTGCGATGATAAGTCTTTTCTTCCATGGATCCAACGATTACTGATTAGTTAAGTACTTTTACATCTGAAGATCCTCTAGGATGGGGGCACGCACAACTACCATTATATTATATGAGCGATCTAAAGCAATTTCTTTATTATTTTTAAAACAAAATACAATAGAATCTGACGAGGCAAATCAATAGGCGTACACGACCCAGCGGGTTTAAAGGAATGATCAATGGAAACCTACTGCCTCTTTCCTCCATATAGTAAAATATCATTTATGGTCAATTACTTGATACCAAAAGGAAAAGTGGGTTCACGCTCACTAGTATTAAAATGCATCTCGGAATCGATGGTACTCATTCTAGACTCCACATTTATTATCAGAGAATGCATCAAAGCGCACAAGAGGTAACTAAAAACTAAGAAGCCCACAATGAAACAACAACAACAACAACAAAAAGGAGACCTAATTTATATTACTTTTTACTATTTATGGAGCTGTCAATCAGAGCCTCCGCCGAATCACAGAGCAAACAGAGGCGAATTTGATTTGTTGAAATATTAACGAGGATTTCAAGCGAACAAGACTGGCGCGATAAAGAGACAGATGGGCATTCACTTGAACAGAAAAAGACAACGAAGGAGGTAAAAAGGAGGGAGAAGGGTGGGCCTAAAAATTCAAACGAAAAGCGGTAGACCCAAGACAGCTCACAGCAGGAGGTTTTGAATGAAAAAGCAACATGTTTACATAACAAAGCAGGTAGCAATGATTTGGGCATTCAAAAATGCATGGATGAGCGAAAAGCAGAATCACTAAAGAAAGAAAGAAAGACGATTAAATAGAGGGGGTGAAAAAAGCAGAGGCGGGGGTGGAAATGTTTACCTGCTCAGCGGAAGCTGCAGAAGCCTGCAATTGACCATTTCTCTCCTCTAGGCTTTGCTGTAACCTCCTAAGCTCTTGTTCCAAGTTCTTAGCCTTCGTTTCTGCCTCCTGCGAATCGAACCCCCCACACCCAACCAAAATCAGCACAGTTGTATTATTATAATGAAAAGAAACGAAAACCCAGATCCAGATCGGACGTGGTGGGGTGATCCCACACAACAATTAGGCAAAGAAGCAAAAACAACCCATCCCGCCCCAGAGAGAGAGAGAGAGAGGGAAGCAATCAAGCAAGCAAGAAAATGATAAAGGGAGGGGAGGGAGTGAGCATGCCTGTCGGGTTAGGGTTTCTTTGGCAAAGGATTGCTCTTTGGAGGCGAGGAGGGACCTAGCCTGCTTGAGTTCCACCGCCAGCGACACCACGTTCTTCTTAAAGCTCTGCTTCTTCTCCGACAGATCCTTGAGCAGCGGGTCCGTCTCTTTCTCCTTCTCTTTGCCTCTGTCTCTGTCTCTGTCTCTGTCTCTGTCTCTGTCTTTCTCGGACGAGCAGTTATGAATAATGGTCGACATCGATGGATCCCCCCACTTCAAGCTTTCCAGCTGAACAGGCTTTCAAATCTCAAGAGAGGGAGAAAGACAGAAGGATGATATAATAACAACCAACGAGTCAATGGATGTAATGTAAAACAACTACGAGAGAAGCAGAAGCCAACAAAGGAGCTGCGGTTTGCATTTAATTTATTTGAATAGTACATTAGATTTCAAAAAGAAAACCCACAAAAATAAATAAATAAATAAATAAAAAGGACAGAGAGAGAGAGCGCGCGCGATTATGTGGTACAAACTGGTGTAGTTAGTGTAGGCAGCCAGCCCCAACACTGCACCGCTGCTGTCTGTAATGTAAGTCGTAATAAAATGCGGTTTTGACTAAACTAAATTTGAACAAAACCTCCAAAATTACACACACTCACACAATAGTGCAATCAATACACAAAACAAGAGACAAACCAACCAACCTGTATTTGTCTTGCAAAACAGTTCACCCAGCGAGGCTATAGGCTATATAGGGGCTATATAGGGGCTATATAGGGTATAGGGCAAGCGACTCAACCCACAATACAAATGGTGAAAATGGAAGAAGCGCGAGAGAGAAGGGGGGGGAGGGAGGGAGGCGAGGCTTTAAGAAGGGAATTGGATTGAGGGAGAGGGGTGGGTCTGGGTTTTCTCTCCTTGTGTGTGTGGTGTTATTTTGGGGGTGGGAAGCAAGATTTCAGCAACCCCCTTGTCGTGGTTGTGGCCTGGGATTGGGATTGGGATTGGGTTGCTCACTTGGTCGGAGGGCAGGGAGGGCGGGAGAGTGATTTCTCTCTCAATCGCAGCCTTAGAATTAGTTTTGCCCTTTTTCTTTTTTGCCCGTATTAATTATGTGTTGATTAGTTAATCGATTAATTACAAGCCTCGTCGCGTCATGTTTCTTCTCTTCTCCTCCAAGTGTGTGTCAGTGTGTGTGTACATATACATACATATACATATATATACATATACATACATATACATATATATACATATACATACATATACATACATATACATATATATACATATACATATATATACATATACATACATATACATATATATACATATACATATATATACATATACATACATATACATATATATACATACATATACATATATATACATACATATACATATATATACATACATATACATATATATACATATATACATATATATCACTTCAACTACACTGCCCGTGAGTCGGGGGTAATTTAGGAATATTAATGCCGTGTTGTCCGAGAGAAGAGACAAAAAAAATGAAATCTGTTGACTTTGTGAGTGACCATTTGTGATCCGATCCGACCCGACCCGACACTAACCAATCTATGCGCGCCAAATCCAGAATTCGTCCAGCAGGGCAGGCCACTGGCCACTGGCCACGCGAGAGAAGAGGCTGATGCGAGGGTGATGGGTGGGGTGGGTCCCTTGGCTCGATTAATTACCGCCGCTTCATCACTACCACTTGAGGTGAGGATTGCGCGTCTTTGCAGCTTGCACATATAAAAAAGTGTGCGGCGTCTACTCCCACCGCCAAGCAACCATTGCCTGCTATTATTATTATTATTATTATTATTATTATTTTCCTATCTATTCTTCTTTAATGTACATTTAATAGTTTTTACAAATATAAATATTTATTATTATTACTCTCCCGATGCTGCGTAACGTTTTCCGGAAAAGATCATGAAATTCTTGCCAAATAAAAATGACTTGCTGCTAAGTGGTTGCATAATTTCACATAAATACGTAACAATCCCATATCTTTTCAGATATTGGCTAATAAATATCAAATTCGACGCCTAATTCTCACGAGAATGTTGATGTTATGTATTAGTTTAGTATTACTCATGTTCTCGTAAGTAAACGATTCGTTTATATTCGTATTTTTTACAAGTTGAAAATGGAGTGATCTGTTTCGATTTGCGGATCAATCTTTATTTTTTTAATTCTAATTTTTTTTTTCCTAAATAATGATAAATTTTAAAAATATAAATTATTTCGTGAATATAAAATTAAAATAAAGTTATGAGAATTATATTCGCTTTTAAGATACTAATTACATATATATTGACGGTCGATTTTTTCATATAATTTTTAACTATATTATTAACATAAAATATGAAAATTAATTATTTAATTAAAATCCCATATAACATAAAATATATATTATAATTTTAAGAATAAAAAACATTTTTAAAAAAAGCTCTTGTGACCCACAAGAACAGTTTGTAGAGTGTAAAATGGATTGGACCTAAAAGGATTGACCTGTTTAGGCCCGTATTTTTAATGGACTGAAAATTTAATGGTTTAGTTTGGTTCCCACGCAGACATCGACCAGTCTATATTTATTTATTTATTTATTTTTAAAAAATATTATAAGTTAAATTTATCAAATATTTTTAAACTTTTAAATTTTAAAATCATATTTTAAATGTTTATATTCTTAAACTTAAATTTTAAAATTAATATGTTTAAGCTTTAAATACTAATATACTATATGGGATAGGTAATAATTTTTTTAAAAGGCGATCTGTAAACCTGTCCACGTTCGCACAAATTTGGTATGCACGAATCGAGCATAAAATAGACCGATCCTGTTGAAGGAAAGAAACTCCGTGAGGGAAACAAATCCTCGGTCATAACTATCCAACCAAATCCTCATAAATAGCCAGAATAATTGTGGTGTAATTACCGTAATTATAGACATACCTAGAATAGTTTTTCCTTTCCTAGAATGTAGAGAATTACTTGTATAAGAATGGAGGTTCTCCTCCAACATCAAATACAATCAATAGATAATAATAGATTATTGATTTCTTTCATGGTATCGAGCATTCGATTCTGTAATTTTCGTTTCAACTCAATTACGCTCAACACTATTGCCTCATGGCTGGAGAACGTGACAACACACAGCAGTTGTCGTTTCCTCACAAGCTCGGCTTCCTCGGCCATGGGAGAAGAATCCTTATCATCCTCTGTTCCTCCATCACTCGGATCAAACAAGTGCCATCTTGATTCCGATAATTGGGAGAGATAATAATTACCAAGCATGGCAGGAGGCCATCTCGGACGCTTTAGAGGTGAAAAACAAGGCCTGCTTTCTTGATGGCACGCAAAAGAAACCCGCGGAAGAGGGAGAAGAACTACAACAATGGAGGCGTTGCAACACCATGGTCAAGCACTGGTTGCTCGCCTCATGAGCAAGGAGATGCACAAGAGTGTATCACGATTAAAGGATGCGAAGGACATTTGGGACGAGTTAAAGGAGCGCTTCACTCGGACACGATGCTTGTCGGCGTTCCAAGTGGAGGAAGCACGCATAAGGTGGAGCAAGGATCCTCTTCGTGACAGCTTACTACACGAAATTGAAGACTCTCTGGGATGAAAGGGAATCCCTCATCGTGGTTCCTCCTTGTTGGTGTGATTTAAGCACGGTGCCTGCCGCAAACTCCAAGGCTCTCTCCAATTTTCTTGAAACACAGATCATGAAGTTCTTGGTTGGCCTGAATGAGAGCTTTGCGCAAACGCGAAACAACATAACAGGTGGAGCCCATGATGCCGCTCAATATGGTGTACGCTATGGTGCTCCGCCACGAAAAACGGGCCATGATACAAGCAGAGAAGCATGCACCACAAGTAGTAGAAGCCTCGGCTTTTGCTACCAAAAAACGTTGCGTAAGAACGAGAGTGGTGATGTTTCTCCACAAAGAAATTGGATCGCATGACTCCTTCTGGGAGGTATTGTGAAAAATGTAAACAAACTAATTATTCTACCAAGTATTGTCGTGCGCACATTGTCAGTTATTGCAACGCAAGGGGCATTCGTTGATTATTGTCGCACCAAAAGGCGCCAAGAAGGACCAGGACCAGTTTCTTGGACCTCGCACAAATGTCATCGCCACGCATCCAGATTTCTCTGGCTTGGGACTCACACCGAAGGACTGTGACACCATGCTAGCCTTCATATCCAAGGTCAAGGAGGCGAGTCGGGATGCCTCTGACGACAATCACTTGCTTGAGATGATGCGCAACCCGTCTGCCAACGTTGTTGGTTATGACAATCCGGCAACGAATATGTCAGGTATGATGTGTGCGTTACTCAAGACGTCTGTGGATGTACCTTGGATCATTGATAGTGGTGCGACGGATCATATTGTGCACGACCCCAATATTTTCACCACATGCTGGCCGGTGACCAATCGGAGGGTTCGCTTGCCTAATGGTGTCACATTACCTGTGACACACGTCGGTACCGTGTGTTTTACGAGGATTTTCGTTGCACGTGTGCTATGCGTTCCTACATTCTCCTTGAATCTGATTTCTTATGAAGCTTGCTTTGGATACTTCGTATGTTACGATCTTCATTAAATCTATCCGTGTTATACGGGACCTACAAACGGGGAAGACGATTGGGACGGGAGCTAAGGCAGCGGGCTTTACTGTCTCAACGTGCCAACGCATGGGACATGCAATGCCGTCAACGCCTCCCAACTTCCACCTTGGCACGCAAGACTTGGACACCCTTCACCAAAGTGTTATCTCTTTTTCCTTTTCTCGCACAATAAACCCGATGTTGCGCGTCACGTTTCGTGTGCCCATTGGCTAAGCAAACCCGAACTTCCTTTCCCTCCAGTCAATCTTCGAGTATTTCTATTTTTGATTTAATTCATGTTGATATTTGGGGTGGTTATCGCATCCCCACGATGTCAGTGCGAAGTACTTTTTAACTATAGTTGATGATCATTCTCGCTCCACTTGGCTTTATCTCTTGCATACAAAATCCGAAGCTCGCACTTATCTTCAAAACTTCCTTCTTCTTGTTGAAACCCAATTTCATACTCGTGTTAAAATTGTGCGCAGTGACAATGGTCCTGAATTTCGTTGTCCTGAGTTTTACTCTGCAAGGGCATTTTGCATCAAACTAGTTGTGTTAATACCCCTCAACAAAATGGGGTGGTTGAGCGAAAACACCGTCATTTGCAAAATGTTACTCGCGCACTCTTATTTCGCTCTCGACTCCCTCTTGAATATTGGGGAGATGCCATCCTCACCGCTACTTATCTCATTAATCGTACACCCACACCGTTACTCCACGGGAAGACTCCCTTTGAGAAATTATTCAACAAACCACCGCACTATGATCATCTTCGTGTTTTTGGTTGCAAATGCTTTGCCTCCACCCATCCTTCCCACCCTGGAAAATTTGACCCTCGATCCACGGTCTGTGTTTTCCTGGGATATCCCCAGGGCCAAAAGGGGTACACAGTGATGGAACTCGCCACTCATCGCCGGTTTATTTCGCGTGATGTTATTTTTCACGAAGATGTTTTCCCCTCTCTTACCTCCTCTTCCGACCCTGCCAGCACCGGGTTGCCCCCCGTTTCCGCTGGCCTGCCCGCTTACACCTCCCCGGCCTCGCCCCTGGCGATCTCTTGCCCCTGGCCGACCCGCTACCTGCTACGCCCAACCTTCCCCCACCCGACGCCACCTCGGCTCTCCCCCTGCCCGCGCCATCCTCACACCCTTGCCTTCCCTCGCTCCCTGCTCCCTCCTCGCCCACTGCCGACGCCCCTCCGCCCGCGCCCTCTCCCGGCGACCAGCTGCCGCCCGCACCCTCCGCCAGCACCACCCCTCCGCCGGACACTTCTGTTGAACCGACCCTGCCCCCTCTGCGCCGCTCTTCTCGCGTGCGCCGTCCGCCCAGGGCCCTTGACGTCTATCGCGTTGAGACAACGTTGCCCTCGCTCTCGTCCCCGCCGTCTTCTCCGAATGTCGTGGTCTCTGCTAGCACTGCGCACCCCCTCTCCCAGGTACTTAGTTCTACTCGTCTCCACCCTTCCTATTGTGCTTTTCTTCACAATTTAAGCTGGGGGCGCGGTCAGGGGGGGGGGATCTATCATGAAGCCCGCCTGGATCCGGCCTGGGTCGATGCCATGAATGCAAGTTCAGGCTCTTCAAACCAACCATACTTGGACTCTCCAAGCTCTTCCGCCGGGCAAGACGGCCATTGGTTGTAAATGGGTTTACAAAGTTAAACTCAAGGCAACGGCTCGTTGAACGGTTGAAGGCCCGGCTTGTTGCCAAGGGCTACCGTCAAGTTCTTGGCCTCGATTACCGCGAGACCTTCGCCCCGGTTGCCAAATTGACAACGGTACGCCTCCTCCTCCGCCTTGCCGCCCGCGTGGATGGCACCTTCACCAACTTGATGTCCATAATGCGTTCCTTCATGGTGACTTGTCCGAGGATGTTTACATGGATCTCCCACCGGGTTTCGGCCGTAAGGGGGAGACACGAGTCTGCAAGCTTCGCAAGTCTTTATACGGCCTCAAACAAGCCTCCAGACAGTGGTTTTTGAAATTGTCCACGGCATTGGAGAAAGGAGGTTTCAAACAATCCTGGTCCGATTATTCCTTGTTTGTGAAACGACAAGGAGGTACTCTTGTCATATTACTCGTTTATGTTGATGATGTAATTGTCCAGGCAATGATTTGGATGCCATCACCGCAACTAAGAAGTTCCTTGCAAGCCACTTCAAACTCAAGGACTTGGGGTTACTCAAATATTTTCTTGGTATAGAGGTAGCCCGCTCCAAGACAGGAATTGTCTTGTCACAACGAAAATATGCATTAGAGATATTGGAAGATGCTGGTTTCCTTGGTTCCAAACCTGCACGTGTGCCCTTCGAGTCTAACATACAACTCAGTAAAGGCGAAGGAGAGCAGTTGAAAGATCCAGCGCAGTACAGAAGACTTATCGGGCGTTTGATATACTTAACTATCACAAGGCCTGATTTGACCTATGTGGTGCATGTCCTGAGTCAATATATGGACCAACCACGCACGCCACACCTCGAAGCGGCGCATAGGGTATTACGATACCGAAAGGCACTCCAGGCCAAGGTGTTCTTTTACCAGCTACGGGAGATTTAAAACTCACCGTTTATTGTGATGCATTGGGCGCGTTGTCCGGATACACGACGATCAGTAACAGGTTTTTGTGTATTCTTTGGAGGAGCACCGGTCTCATGGCGAACGAAGAAACAATATACCGTTTCTAGAAGCAGCGCTGAAGCAGAATATCGGTCTATGGCAGCTGCGTGTTGTGAAGTGACTTGGTTGACTAGCCTTCTTCGTGACCTTCATGTGCCTCACAATTCTCCAACAAGGATGTTTTGTGATAATAAAGCGAAGCAATCCATATAGCATCCAATCCGGTGTTCCATGAACGGACGAAGCACATAGAGATAGATTGTCATGTTGTACGAGAAAAGGTGAAACGTGGACTGTTGACAACACATCATGTTCAAACAGACCATCAAGTCGCCGACATGTTCACCAAGCCTCTGCCAGAGAAACAATTTACTTACCTTCTTTCCAAGTTGGGTGTCGTAAACATACACTCCAACTTGAGGGGGAGTGTTAAGGAAAGAAACTCCGTGAGGGAAACAAATCCTCGGTCATAACTATCCAACCAAATCCTCATAAATAGCCAGAATAATTGTGGTGTAATTACGTAATTATAGACATACCTAGAATAGTTTTTCCTTTCCTAGAATGTAGAGAATTACTTGTATAAGAATGGAGGTTCTCCTCCAACATCAAATACAATCAATAGAGAATAATAGATTATTGATTTCTTTCAGATCCGTTTAGTCCCGATATTAAAATAGATCAGAAACAAACTGCTTCAGTCCGCTCCGGATCGCAATGACCGTGGGCTGGTATGACTGACAATCTATTTTACATTACTACCAGTTTGTTAGGCTCATGTTTTAGACGGCGGTAATTGAATTAGTCCACGATTTGAAAGTCCATTAATCATGTCATGGTGTAACAAACATATTATTCTAAAAATGTTTTTTAAAAATTCTAAAAATATTATTCTAAAAATAACGATTTTTTTTTTAAAAAAACAACCGAACATCCTTGCTCAGTTGCTCACCATGAGTAGCGTAGGGTTTGGGGATAGAGAAATTTTGCATTGAAATTTTAGAATTTAAACAAATCAATGGGGGTCGCCTCTATAATTCTACGAGAAATACAAAATAGATATTGCGTGACGGCAGGGAGAGCAAGGGACAGCGACAGCCGTACCTGACCGGCAAGTGGGAATAATCGTGGGAAAAAGAGGATCGCGTCCAAAATATTTGATGGCATATAATTGGTTACCCGAATTATAAAATTGAATATATAAATTTATTTTATCTATAAACTAATTTATTAATTGAATTCGATAAGTATAAAGTAATTAAATGTAATTTATTTGGCTTTGGAATCACGATATTCTATAAGTTATTTATCTCTTTTTAAAATTATAGTATTAAACGGTTACATAGTAACATATAATTTTATATGATCGATTTAATCTTTAATTTATTTAAAAAAACGAGAAAAAGTAGATGAATAGTTGTTTTTTTTTCTTTTAATCCCGCCCTACGGCCCCTACCCCGTGGTTACTTCGCACCTAAGAATCGGACACAAATGGGGCACCTTATTTTTAAAGAATCATAAATGCGAATAGTCAAAATCTAAAACTTAATTATCTTTTTTTCTATTGCTGTTGAGTATACAAAATTTAAAATTAAAAATAATAAATACTTTTTTATTTTAAAATTTAAAATTAATAATTAATAAAATAATTATTTTTAATTTTTAATTTTTTTATTCAAAAAATAATAACCTTTTTAAAACAAAAAAAAACAAGATAAATAAACGTATTTTAAAGATTTTATTGTCAAAATAATTTGTTTTTTTTCAAACAGCCCAATTAGTGAAAGTTTAAAAGGCAATTTCTAGATATCGGTGTAAAAATAAGAAATTGGAAATAATAAAAAGATATTTTTGATACATGTTTTCATCCATACAATTTGTAATTATATATATATATATATAATCGGAAATAATAATTTGAAATCCAAATATATGTATTTATTTACTTTGTTTTCGAAAACATTTTTCAAATTAATCTTTACGTTTATTTTCATTTTTTTATTTGATTCAATAGTGTTGTCTGTTTTTTTTTAAAGAAAAGTAATTTTCATATGCTATTTAATTAATATAGTATATAAATTAAGATACAAAAAATATATGACAAGGGTCATATAAAAATAATTTGTTTGTGTATACCCACCCATCCACAAAAACGGAGTATAAAGAATAACTAATTTAAATTTCCCTCACAAGCAACTCAGTATAAAGAATAATATACGCTACTTTCAAGTAAAATTTGAAATTAAATAAAATATTTTCAAACCAAGTTTCCTAGATAATTTCATTATTTTTCTTCATCTAAAACTCAATTTTAAAAATAGCTATCAAATGTAAATATTTTTTAAAAAAAGTAAATAAAACTAAATAAGCGCATAGATTTAAACACTAGTTTTAGGTTAAACATTGTAAATATCACTAAATTTTAAAAGTCAATTGAACGCTCTAAAATATTAAAAAAACAAGTCAAAATAAACTAATGGATAATAGGTGTTTAAACCAATGGTATTGGAATGCAAAAAAAGAAAAAAGAAAAAAAAAAAACACGAGTCCGCGTACAAAAGGGTCAACAGTCAAACGGGGGTTAGGGGTGGGTGTTTTGTTTGCGGTTTCCAAAGCAAGGAATGGAGGAATAGTAATAAGTGGTCCAGTTGGGTCAGTGACTGGTTTGATTGAAAGATTAGCCCTATTTAAGCCCTCCTCCTATACTCTACTCTATAGAGAGTGTTTTTGGGTATTGGCTGTGGGTAGGTAGGCGGTGGCAGGAGGCGAATGGGGGGAGTGGAAGGCAGCGGAGGAGGAGGAGCGGCGGCGGCGGAGGCGCAGTATGTGGCGGCGAAGACATCGGTGTGGTGGGACATAGAGAACTGCCAGGTCCCCAAGAACTGCGACCCCCACGCCATCGCTCAGAACATCAGCTCTGCCCTTTTCAACATCAACTACTGCGGTCCCGTCTCCGTCTCCGCCTACGGCGACACCACTCGCATCCCCTCTTCCGTCCAGCACGCCCTCTCCAGCACCGGCATCTCCTTAAATCACGTACCCGCCGGTCGGTAACTACCCCCCACCCCACCCAGATCTGTTTCCTTTCTCGGTTGTGTGTGTGTGTGTGTGTGTGTGTTGTGTTTTTTTTAATTTTTTTTAAAATAATTTGTTTATATTGAAATTATTGAAAGTATTCGTCCACCACCACCGCCGCCGCCGCCGCTAGACTGACTTACTATAACAGGATCATCAGGAAGAGGATTACTTTTTTACCAATTTCACCCAAAGATTGGTTTTTTTTTCCCTGTTCAGTTATGAGAAATCCAGTGCATAATAAGAGTGACTGCACTTGTCTATTTTTTCATGTATGCGTGTGAATGGCGAGTCGTGAGCGTTAATAGTTAGTAGTGTTGTTATTGACTCATACATGCAAACAGGTGTTAAGGACGCAAGCGATAAAAAGATTCTAGTGGACATGTTGTTTTGGGCGGTGGACAACCCTGCTCCTGCTAATTATGTCTTGATTTCCGGGGATCGGGACTTCTCCAACGCCCTCCACCAGCTGCGAATGAGGAGGTACAACATTCTTATAGCACAGCCTCACAAGGCCTCAGCGCCCCTCCTCGCCGCCGCCAAGACCGTGTGGCTCTGGACCAGTCTTGTGGCCGGAGGACCACCCCTCCTTAATTCTAACATCCTTGCTGCTACCGCTACGTCGTCTGCTGCTAGTGCTACTACAGATGCTGGTGCTGCATTCCATTCCCAACAGCCGTTTGGTAATTACAATAATAACAACCACCACAACAATAATGCCTATGTCTCAAACTCCTGCACCCCAACCCGGATGATCCCGGTTTCCAATTCCAATCAAAACAACAACCCTGACCCTGCTGTGAATTCCATCCCTCCAGATGGCGCTAGTTTTCCTGGAGGACACACCAAGTTTCCGCCTGTGGTGGCAAGAGGGGCTGATCATAACAAAACTAAAGCAAAGCCTTTTAAGAGAAACTCTAGTCAACCCAATGTATCCAGATCCTCAACCGTGCCATTTGGGATTAAAGATAATCAGAAGAATAGTAGCATTTCTTATCACCCTGGAAATGCACAGCCACCGGTCATGCAGACTAATAAGCATGCCCACGGCCATGAATCCAATTTTAACGCCTCCTCCAATTGGTCTGTTCCCGTCCCAACCTTTGTTCCTAGACCTTCGGATCCTACTTCATGGAATAATGGCAATAACCCCCAACAATACTCTCAAAATTATCATATACAGCAAACCAGGGCTATGCCCATGCCACCTACTACATTTGCACCTGGAACCTTGCTGCCACCAAATCAAAACCATGCTCTTCTTCCGCAGGCTTCTAGGCCTAATCGTAGCCATGCTTCCCTTATGCAGGCTCCTATTCCTGATGGGTCGAGTAGCTCTACCTCTGCTCCTCTTGCAAATCTGCCTTCTATTGCCGGTCTAAACATATCTGAATATTGCAATCACATTCCCAGCAGTGTTGACAGCTCTCCTATTTCAAAGCTACCGGATGCTGGAAAGGGAAAACAAAAAAATTCCGTGATCAATAGTTCAAAAACAGGACAAAAATTGCATGGTGTGCCCCAGACGTCAAATACTAACTATACTGGTAATCTAGAGTTTTTGCCATCATCTTCCTCAGCCATGGCAACCCTGAATCCTCCTGGTACTAGCATATGGGGGGCTTCAGGATGCCCAAAACCTTCCGAGTACATCCAAGGCCTTATAGGGGTTGTTTTACTTGCCCTGAACACCTTGAAAAATGAAAAAATTATGCCTACGGAAGCCAATATAACCGACTGCATTCGATATGGAGACATAAAGCACCGCAATACTGATGTGAAGGCAGCCCTGGAAAGTGCAATCCAGCAGCAAATGGTTGCCAAACAAAATATAGGTGCCATACAATTGTATGTTGGGAAGAATGAGAAGTTATGGATGTGCGTGAACCCTATAGGTGGTAATCCTACTCAGCACCAGAAGGCAATTTGGAATAAAATCCAAAATTTTCTAGCATCCTCTGATGGGCGTTCTGCAATTGTAGCATCTCAATGCAGGTAAGTCACGTCTTAGTTGCTTTTGTGCCCATCCAATCCAGTCTTTGTTTCCTGAGGTTTGTAATTCTTCTTTTACTGCAAAGTACTACAATCTAATGGTACCTCCGATCTTAATATGTATAGGTATGAAGCAGGTGTGATATTAAAGAATATGTGCTTGCAAGAGCAGGTTTTGGGTGATGTTCTTCAGATTTTAAACATGGTAATTAGTGTAAAAAAATGGATCCTGCATCATCAATCAGGGTGGCAGCCGCTTATTGTTACTCTTAATGAGAACGACACTATTTGGGAAATCTAGTTAGCTCATTATCCCTATGTAAACTATTTATGGTAGGGATGCAAGCCTATGGTTATGTATCAAGCATGATGTTCGAGGATACCGTGAAAGGAAAGGGGGTGTTTTCCTTAACAAAAATGAGTGGGGTTATAAATAGAGCTGCAGTTGGTGAAAGTTGATCTGATATGGGGTTGGTAAATTATGGTAGTTTGTGTTCACGATATTTCTTGTGTCAATGGGTGTTTTGCGTAGATGTAGTTAAAAACTGGGAGAGATTGAATGCTGTTTTTGGGCAGATGCAGTTTGCTGGGACTGCGGAGTTGCTACCTTACATGCCGTTGCTTCAATGCTTCCCATGTCCATGTCCCGGGCTGTTAGGTTTTGCTTACTTTTATATTATGACCTGTTCGCACACTAACTCTGAATGTATTTCGTCTTATCATCGACTGCCATTTGGTCATGAAACCATCTTCAAGGATCGCCATCTATGTCTCTAATCGCACAACAATGACAGAAGGATCATATGATTACGTCTGTTTATACGGAGCAAAGAGAAAACAAAGGAGAAGCTACGATTGACAGAAACAATGCAAGTGGAAAGCATCATTAGAAACTTACAGAAAGATTTTTATATGAAATGCCGGAGCTGTCTTACTACTGTTGGCTGTAGATGGCCTCTACTATAGATGCAAGGTAGTTTTGTTGGAGGCTAATGAATTTTCTGGCCGATGGGTAATGATTTTAGTTAACAAACGGGCTTACCCTTTAAGTATATGTCATTGATGTGATCTGTGCATGTACGCTATATGTTAAGGATTTGCAAAGCCCTCAAGTATAATAATGATGTATTTCGGGTCCTACTGTGGCCGTGATTTATGTTGTGTTTATTTGCTGCATTCTTTTACATATATTCACGCTGCTGTGTATACCCCTCTGCCGACGAATTTCCATCGAATGCTCACCCAGGCCCTCCGCTTATTGGTTTCTGCTGTGACTATCAATTGTTGATTGATCGACGCATTACACATTACATTAGTCGCCCCTTAGAGGCAGTGTGGCAGTGGTTGGCGTGTAGTCTGCATCTCATGACCAGAACCTGGTGTTATTTTTTGTTTTTCCTTTTTCATTCTTTTTGCTATTATCTTTTTTTAAAAAATTATTATAAAGTGAATGACAGTTAAGATGCCATTCAATTAGTTAAAAATTTGGCATTTTATTATCACATTGACATTAAGTATCAAATTTTTTTTTTAAAAAAGAAGATTTTATTGGAGAATGTCGATACCACAGTGCGCTAAAATATTTTATTTGAAGGAGTTAATGTGTGTGTGTATATATATGTATGATGATTAAATGTTAGTAAATAAAAGGAGTTCAATGAATGCAATAACAATCATAAAATTTTAATTTTAATTGTTTATTTCTGCTACACTACCTCCTACTGTTAGGTACTCTCACTAGTCACTATAGTCAAATGAACTTAGGATTTCAGCTATTAGATAATGATTAATGGTTATATTTACAATTGCCTTCATTATACTTTTTCTCTTTAGCATTTTCATACGCACACACACGTATATATATGCACACACACACAACGAGGGTCATGCTATATAAAAAAAGTAAGATTAATTTTTTATCGTGAAAATTTTAATTTAAACTATTGAATGTTGTAATAATGATCTAGATTAAACTTTCATTTAACTGTAGTTGTGTTACTATGAATCACTATAGTAGAGCTATAATTAAATAAAAATTTAATCTTGTAACATCCAACGGTTCAAATTAAATTTCTCATAATAAAAATTTACCCTCATGTTCTTATTTTGGCAAAATCATATACAAAAATTTAATAAGATTATTAATATGGTATTAGAGCATTCACGTTAGGTTCTTCATAATGATGTGCTCCCTATAATTTAGGGATGAGTTTTAGAGTTTTAATCAAAATAGTTTACATCAAATTCTCCAAAATAGAATTTAAGAATAGAAATTGTAGAGTAAATCTATATATTTAAAGGATATATTACTATTCGTCATCTAAATATATTTTTTTTGTATATTTCTTGAAATATGTGTATTTTTGATTGATTGTAATAAATGAAGAATAAAAAATAGTAAATATAAAATCAAAAATATAATTTAAAAGAATAAAGATATGAATAAAAACAAAATGTATAAGGATAAACATAAATGAAATAGTATACTTTTATACCATAAAACAATGATTAAAAATATAAATATGATGATGGATACTCTTATAAATTCTTGACATGATTCTCTATAATTTATTTAATTGTAAAAGATTTTTTTGAAACAATTATCGAGTCCTAACAGATTCAATATGTAAGTGTATATCTGTTACTAGCTAAATTCATTAACTAAAGTTATATTTAATTTGATACGATATCAATTTAACTAATGCTACTCCAATGGTGCATCATTTATTGTTATTATTTTTTCGATTAAACTATAATTTTTTCCAATTTATTATTTCGCAGAGCATTTACAATAAAATAATTTTTTTAAATAAATTTTGACTAAAAAAAATACTTTTATAAAATTTAACTATCCTCATTTATAACATCAAACAATAACCTGAATATTTTTTTAGCTATATAATAAAATATTCTTTTCATGTAACCCTAATACTCTTTTTCCATTCTTCTCCTCACTCACGCAATACTTCTTCCCCCCCCCCCCCCCCCCCCACAATATCACGCAATATTCAATAAAAATTTCGCCATCATTTAGTTAAATTTGACCAAATGTTAAATTTAACTATTCAACACTCCCCTGAACCCCAAGGCTAGCCCTGAGGTGTTAGGTATTTATTACACATTCTAAAAGTGTTTTTAACGATGCTTCCTAAAATTTATTCTTTATATTATATAAAAACTGTTTTAGATTTATTTTGATCATGTTCTATATCTTAGTTAATTATTTAATATGTTATTATTATTTTTAAAAATTTTAATTTTAAAAGTTTATTTTTTATTTAACTAATTAATACTTTATTATATTAAAATATTAATAAAATTTATTTCGCGGGTCACAATATTTTCCTATATGTTTTTTGCTAAGTATATAATATTTTTTAAAATTTAATTAAAATAGTTATTTTTAAAGACTTAAATAACGTGGGAGGGTTTGGCCCAAATTTTAGGCCAGGCCCACGCGTACAATAGCTACTTTTGGTGGTGCTACAGTGTGTACGGGGGCACAAGAGTCCGTTGCGGTCGGTGACGAGCTCGCATTCGACCTCGGTTAGTGAGTAGAGGCAATCGTCGATGGCATCAGAAGCAGCGGGGGTGTGCTCAATAAAGACACCGTAGCTTGAAAGCATGCGGAAGAGGTACTGGAGGTTCTCGGGATCGCCCCTGTCGGAAGGGCAGAGGTGACAGAGGATCTGGGTAGCGAAGAGTGGGGAATTGATGTCGCCTTGAAAGATGGCGTCGAGGACGTTGAGGCGAACGATGGCGTTGAGGGATTCGAGCCGGCACGGCCTAGAACCCAGCAGTGGCAGAGACGTCCTCCTCGGAGGCGGCGATGATAGCTTCAGTGTCGACGAAGTGAAAGCGCTTGCCAACAATGATAGTGAAGGATAGAGAGAGACGCCGATTTGTGTAGGTGCGAAGAGAGGTTGTTTATAAGAATATTTTTGGCTATGTTTTTATTGAATTTGATTATTTTTAAAAATATGTTATTTTTAAAACATTAAGTTTAAATGAATTAGATTATTGAAAAAGTTAGGGGTGAATAAAGGTTGATGTTAAATTCTATATAAACTTAATTAAATTAATTGGTATAACAAACCTAACAAATATGATTTATGTTTAACTCTAGCTTTTGTAGCAAAATGGATTGGTTTTTTAAAAATATTTTTAAAAAATTATTACTAATTCTAGTAAAAATATTAATTTAAAAATATAATTTTTTAAATATGAAATTTTAAAAATTATTTAATAAAATTAATGTATAATATTTTTTAAGTACATAAATAAATATAAATCAGTCCCATCACTAAATCACGAGTAAATTTTTATTTCATTAAGAATACATTCCTAAATAAATATAAAACCCATCCATAAAATGCGTCGTTCCGCTAATGGTTTTGACATTTCACGCGAGTCGTGTTGCGCGTGAGCGTTTTTCCCCGCATCATTATTATTATTATGAAAATGAGACCCTCCCTTGCTTCAGTTGCTTGCTTTTCTCTTCTTTGTCCTGTGGATAGGTGCTTCAAGTTTCCTGTTCAACATTATAATCTATGTTTGGATTCCACGAGGTTTGACTCTTATTCTTCATCTTTTTGGTCCAGAGGCTTGATCAGTCATCACACTTGGTCGCTCTTCAGTTGCAGTAATCACCCATTTTATTGTTTCAGCTTTCATTATAATTGATTAATATGGTTTTTTCAATGATAAGCTCAATCTTCTGTTACGTGGGTTTCTTCTTGATTTTAACACTCACTATATACCTCTGTTTAATTACCAGTATTCTGTCGCTTGTATGGATCCGCTAACCCAAACTTTTTTACTCCTAACTTGATTATGTGCGTGTCCACAACTTCTCCTTCAGTTCTTGTTTTTTTGTTTTTGTTTTTGTTTTTTGTATGTGTGTCCTTTTTCATATGCTCATGTGATCCCTTCGTTAGATGGAAATTGTTGGATTTGTGTTCTTTATTTTTTGTTGTTCTCGTTTTCTCTCTGATGTTTCAGCTTCTTTGCTTCTTCACTTGAAACGAGCACGAAGCTTCCACGAATGGCGGCATATGCCTTCCCCACAATTAATTTTAATTGCAAGAGTCCATATGCTTTCTCTTTAACTCCACCGTTTGGCTACAATTAATCTTATTCTTCACTTAAAACAAACAAATAAATAAAAGATATATCATTTGGGCTGCCCTCACCTTTCTCCTGAAAAAATCTGCTTATTTTGTAGCTACACATTATGCTAAGAGAGACCCCCCCCCCCTTTAGCAGCTTCTCATCGAGCAAATTGCGTTCTTTTGCACTATATATCATATTATACATTATCGGTTAGTCTCTCTGTCGTTTCTGAGAAAAGGTTGTTGTCCATGTTTTAATATCTTTATATTCCTTTGTCGAATAGACAAAGATGAACATGAACGTGCTAAGCATGTAACTGGTAGATGACCAGTGGACATTATGGGCTTTGTGGGGATTTTTGGTTGAATTGAATGGATGGGGAGGGATCCTTCTTTGTTTCCTACTTATACTTTACTACTGTCGTTTCCACCTCTTCCTTTCCTTCAATTCTTCTCAAGAAGCAGTAGGCCCAAAGCACGGAAGGATTATAATCGATGGCATTTTTTTTTGTTTGTGCGTTGCTTCTTAATGAGCCTACTGCATGTTCCTAAAAAAATCATATATTCATGTGTTCTAGTTAAACGAGACACAAATATGAGCACAACTTGCAGGAGAAGTCAAAGTTGACACCTCCAATATATCTAATTTTAAATTCCTAATTGAAAGTTTAGTTGGAGGCTCCTGATGGGCTTCAAATACTGTTGGATGCACCAATTCTTTCTGTGCACTATGTTCAACTTTCTTTCATTTCCATGCACTGAAAAGGGCTTTTACTCTGATTTCTTTTCAACAACAGGGTCCTTTCAGGATGGAGAGCAAGTTTATTTGGGCAGCTTTTTGTTTCTGGGCTTTAATATGGTCATTTCTTCCCGTGTCCTCTGATGGCCTAGTAAGATTTGGTCTGAAGAAACGTCAATTAGATCTTCAGAGCATCCATGCTGCCAGAGTTGCTAGAAATGTGGGCTACAATGGACAGGCTGTAGCGGAGCATGGTTTGGGTCTTACAGATGCAGATATAGTAATTCTGAAAAACTACTTGGATGCACAGTACTACGGAGAGATCAGCATTGGTTCCCCTCTCCAGAATTTCACAGTCATATTTGATACTGGAAGCTCAAATCTCTGGATTCCATCCTCAAAATGTTACTTTTCTGTGAGTCATTCTTCTGCTAAAGTTAGGTGGCATTTCTTAATCTCCTAATATTGTATTAGTCTAAGAGACCATAATAACATGCAGATTGCGTGCTATTTCCACGCTAAGTACAAGGCAAGCCGCTCTAGTACATATACCAAGATTGGTATTTTTATCTGCTCAATGTCTTCATATAGTCTTGCTTAATTGGGGCCTCGTCTGACTATTGAATTATTCTCACGTGTTCTTATTGTATCATGGCGCAGGGAAGTCGTGTCAAATACATTATGGGTCTGGATCAATTTCTGGTGTCCTAAGTCAGGATAATGTCAAAGTTGGGGATCTTATCATCGAAGACCAAGTAAGTTATTCTTTTGCATTGTTCTTTTCCATGGCAGCAGAACTGTTTATGTTTTTATTTTCCAGGTTTTCATTGAAGCTACACAAGAAGGAAGTCTTGCTTTTGTTTTGGCAAAGTTTGATGGAATCCTTGGGCTTGGGTTTCAGGAAATTTCAGTTGAAAATATTGTCCCGGTCTGGTATAATAATTTTTATATACAAAGGACAAATTGAATATTTTAAGCTGTTCAATAGCCTTTCATGTCTTCTGCTAGTTTGCTTAGTCATTACCAGAATATTACAGGTACAATATGTTGGAGCAGGGTCTTGTGGACGAAAAAGTTTTCTCGTTCTGGCTTAACCAAGATCAAGAGTCAAAAGAAGGTGGTGAGATTGTTTTTGGTGGCATCGATCCAAAACACTTCAAGGGGAACCATACTTATGTTCCTGTTACCCAGAAGGGATACTGGCAGGTGTGCTAAATGTTAAGATTTAGTTATTTTTCGCATTAAAATTTGCTTCATGGTGATATTTATTTTTTCATGGAAGGAGGACAATTGCTAATTTTATTAAAATTGAATTCCTTTTGTTTTCAGTTTGAAATGGGTGACTTTATTATTGGCAATCACTCGACAGGTGATTTTTTCTTTACTGCTTCTTATGCAGGAGAACCACATTATCTTAATTTAATCGTTAAGAGTTCCTTTACTGAGTTAGGAAATGCGGAAACTCATTCACTAATTTTGCTGAGCTTGGAAATTCCTTTTTTTTTTTTTGTTGTCTTTTCAAAACCTTAAAAATACAGTGAATGTGCAATCTGATATTATGGTGCCAAATCTGATTATATATGTCTTCATTAGTTAATCTATAATCCCTTTATAGGATTTTGTGAGGGAGGTTGTGCTGCTATTGTAGACTCCGGAACATCCTTACTTGCTGGTCCAACAGTATGTATCATATTTTCTTTTTCCCTTAACAAGTCATCACATTGTAGTCTTTTTTGACATTTCCATCTATCACAGACAATTGTGACAGAAATCAATCATGCCATTGGAGCAGAAGGAATTGTAAGCATGGAATGTAAAGAGCTCATTTCTGAGTATGGAGACATCATATGGGATCTCTTAGTGTCAGGGGTGAGCATTCTGCCATTTTCCCCTCTTTTTCACCAATCATGACTATCTATGGAATCAATTTTGTAGATTTGTAGGTAAGCTTTGAAACTTTACATTAATGGTCATTAGGTACGGCCAGATGAAATATGTGCGCAAATCGGTCTCTGTATATTCAATCGGGCTGAATATATGAGGTTAGCTTCAGCAATTTTGTAACACTCAAGGATCCCATTATCTCACTTCAAGCTATCTGCTATATGTGTTTTTTTTTTTATCTCACTTCAAGTTATCTGCTATATGTATTTTTTTATCTCACTCTGCTGTATGTTTTTTTTTTTCGCTAGAAGAAATTGAGAAGAATGGATACTGCAGTCCCAACTTTTTATGTTTTATTTCTTTAACTTCTCGAGGTTTGACATTTGTTTGTTTAAATCCAATGTTGTCCAGTTCTGGTATCAAAACTGTGGTTGAAAGGGAAACTAATGAAGGACAGTCAGTTGGGAGCAGTGCTATGTGTACTGCTTGTGAGATGGCTGTTGTTTGGGTCCAGAACCGGCTCAGAGAAAAGGATACAAAGGAAAAGGTGTTCAGCTATGTGAATGAGGTAATTTATTTTATTAAACGAAATACCCTTATAGCGAATTGGGAATGCGTGTACTGACATATCTTACTGTTGCGTGAAATATATTTTAATGTACTTATACACATTAAATTTAACTATTTTACAGCTTTGTGAAAGCCTACCAAGTCCAATGGGAGAATCAGCCATTGACTGTAACAACATTTCAAACATGCCTAATGTTACATTCTCCATTGGAGGCAAATTGTTCGGTCTCACACCGGAGCAGGTATTATTTTACATTGCCCTTTTCTCTTTGATCTGGTATATATGTTGTAGTTTAATTGCGTAAGTTTCATGAATTCAAGCTAAATTTAGTGAATAGATAATAATGTTAAAACATTTGAGGTGGCAGTGGTGTCACCAACCCTCAAAAATCGATAAAAAGCTAACATAGATACTATTTTATTATGCATTTTGAGCACACTAAAAAGCTAACTTATATTTCAACTCTTTTCCCCATTGATCTCAGTATATTTTAAAAGTTGGAGAGGGCATGACTACTGTCTGCCTAAGTGGGTTTGTTGCTTTGGATGTGGCTCCTCCTCGGGGGCCTCTGTGGTATGCCCTTTTTCGCAACCCTTACCCCCCCTCATCCGATCTGCATTGAATTTGCATACCTGGCTAGTAGCTAGAGCTTGTCTGTTTTATCTTTTATATGTATGTCGTTTTAGTTTTTTATGTACCTTTGTGCAGGATTCTGGGTGATGTATTTATGGGAGTTTATCACACAGTCTTCGACTATGGGAATCTCCAAATTGGCTTTGCCGAGGCTGCTTAGCATATCTATTAACTAGTGTTGCTGGAGCGATTGTGTAAGCTATGCTCTATAATAGGATGTTATTAAGACGCGTTGCATGGCCTTGTGCACTTGTATTTGAAGTGATATGTACAGTCAGAATGTAAATTCGCTTGCTTAACGTGATAAAATAATTCCAATGAATCATTTCCGACCGCGCTTCGTATATTGCCACATAGCACGTTGCACCATGCCCGTTTGGTATGCAAGGAATGAAATTAGCATAGAAATAAAATAAAAATGAAATGAGAATGATTTATTATCTTAATTATAATTGGTATGTAATATTATATATAGAATATTTTTTTGTCAAATTATAATATTAACCTCTCCCTCTTCTGGCATAACGCCCTCATCTTCGATCACGGCCATTGTGTAGCTCCCTACGAGCATTAGTAGATTTCTTATATAAGTCTGTTAAAAAGTCATAAAATCATTCTCACAGCGCAGATGTCTTATATTTAGTTTTTTCTATAGGGTTTGTATCGTTTCGAATATATTGAGAAACACTATTTATTCTCTATAATTATTAAATTATATTTAAAAATTTTATCTCATTTCTCTTCTTTACGTTTCTCATAATATTAACTTTTATTTTATATTAAATTATAAAAAAATATTATTAAATAAAATAAGTGATATAAAATATTATTTTAATAATATTGAGTTTGATTTAGGGAATCTACTGTGATGTATATTTGTATAGGAAAGTAAAAAGTAGTTTAAAACTGTAAATTTAGAGAAACTAATAGGGTAACTGATGCTAGTACTCTAACCCTCCAACCTCACCCCACGCTAGGCTGGCCATCGTGCAGTGCTCATGCAGCAACTTTTTCACCCACGGACAAAGAAGACAAAGGAGATATGGACGAAGAAGTCGAACGGATGAAGAATAGACGAGGGGCAGTGTTGTAAGGTTTATTGCCCTATATGTAAGGGAGGTGGGGATATTACCTTATTTAAGGTAATATTTATCTCAAGTTAACGAAACATTATATTCCTTTGGCCCTATCAAACATGAGAATGAGAATTAATTTTATTTCATTATATTGCGATAAATGGGTTGGGTTGGGTGTTCATGGGGATAAATTAAAAATTCAAACCCAAATTGCTGGGTTTGATAAAGCCCATGAGTTTTTGCATATTAATTAGTCCTAATAAGAAAGGAGATGAATAGGTAATTTGCAGAGCTTTATGTTGAAATAAAATATACAATATTTTATAAACTCCAAAAAGGTTAATATGCAATTATGTGGTAGATGGAAGCATATAATCACCCTGAAAAAAACGATTGTGACAATTGTTAGTTTAGGATGTCAACAGGTTTGGGTTTGTTGGGTAATTCATTGCTAAACTTTTTTCTACAATCAATATTATTCTATAATTGATATTATATGCTAATAAAAATAAATTGAGATTGGCAGTTAGTGAGGTGTTATTCCTTTGTTCACTTTTTTTTAACAAGATTGAGCTTCAAATGGGAGTGTTAAGCAAGTCATTTGTTAATATTTGTAAACAGTTTTTAAACACATGTCAATAATTTATGGACATATTTATAGTTATGATAAGGCCTTTAGTCCCATTGTTAATGAACAATAATGTTTTTTATTTGTTCACTCAAATATTTAATCGGCTCCTTTATGATATGATAAAACAATAAAATTATTCAAAATCTTATTTGATAATATTTTAATTCTCTACATTTAATTATTTAAAAGTATGTAACATAAAATTAGTTATTGTTTTAAAGTTTAAAGTAATATTAATGCCTTAATACAAATTAATACATATGGTTATATTATTTTAGTATAATTATTAAATTTTAATATATAGAATTTTATAAAATTGTTAACTATATAAAATCATACTATAATTAATATGTTAACTAACATATATTTATTAATATAAAACAAAAGCAATCCACAACAAAGAGAAATGATAGTATGAGAACAGAAAATTTTCAAAACATTATTTATATCTTCAAACGGATATAGAAGACCTTAAATAATTCCTTAAAACCCTAAGTTATGCAAAGACTAAAATGTCCTCAAACTTAAAAAATAAAAGATTAAACAAATATATTGAAAGTAAAATTGTAACTTCTTTGGCATGCTTCTTTTGAAAACTTTTATATCCATCTCTTCTTTGAACTCCGAAGCCAATTGCCCTAGTATGCACCTTGTGAAAAACTCGATCACAAGTTATATAAAATAGATAAACATTAATGGTTGCTGTTGTGTTTATCTTGAGAATGTTTAACAGGAATTGTATATTTATATCATTTTTTAAGTGAAATTTCAAGTTTTTTTTCCTCTTTGCTATAAGCATGTATTGTTACACAATTGTATGATTTATATGTAATTTTTCTTAAAAGCTTTAAAATGCAGAGCTTACTAGGATTTTGAGTATAATAAAAGTGACTAAAACAATAACTTGACCAAAACCATGATGTCTTTGTAATCATTTTGTACAAAAAGCAGTAAGGATGTTTTAAATTTGTTATCTTTGAAATATTTTTTGTGTTTAATTTTGTGTTATATGAGTTTGAATATAATAAAATTTAAATTTAAATATAATATGTGCAATTAACTTGTAGTAATATTGATAAATTATGAATGATGTGGCGAGTTATAATTAATTTATAAATTTATTATGATAATTTAAAATAAATATTCATTTAAATATTCACGTATTAAATATTCAAATCAAAATAAGTTGTAGCAAATGACTCTTTCAAAAACTTTGATTTTCAAAATGGCCAAGTTTTTTTTCCCTTTATTTTCCAAGGCTCTTGCCATGTTGTGAGAATTTTGATGATACTCCAGTTAAAACACTCCAGACAAATTTTCAAAAGAACTAATTAAGTGAAATATCCCAAATACTCCAGTTATTTATTTGTTTTTAAAATTAAATATTTAAAACGGGTCAACTGATCTGAAAACAAATCGGACCAAATGGTATTTGGGAGGAAAATTTAAAGCGAAAAGGAAAAAGAGGCGAGGTCTGAAGTTCGTCTGCCCGTTGCTTCCATTCCAGCTACTTCACTTCTGGCCTTCGGGAGCGGCGGGAAACACACACACACACACACACACACACACACTCTCTCTCTCTCTCTCTCTCTCAGACTCACACACTTCCTTGTAGTCAGTCAGTGTAATTGCCTTTAACCAGGGGTGAAGGTATTTGACCTCCGGATTCTTCCAGTTCGATGGGCATTAAGGTTAATAATCTCTCTCTCTCTCTCTCTCCCTCTCTCTCTCGTTTGTGTTTTGTAATTTTGTTGGGTTGTGTTGCATCTTTAGGATTTTGTTTGAACCGAATCTGATACTGATTGACAATGTTTGTGGTGGTTGGTATGGTACGGTATGGTATGTTACTGATAGGGATTAACAAAGCTTTTGGCTGACAACGCCCCAAAGGCCATGAAAGAGCACAAATTTGAGAGCTATTTCGGTCGCAACATCGCAATCGATGCCAGCATGAGCATTTACCAATTCCTCGTCCGTACTCATTGCATTCAAACCTTGTTATTATTATTATTAATTTTTTTTATTAAAATTTAAATAATGATTATAATAATAATAATTTTTTTAGGGTAACTAATGAACGCAGTGCAATGCAGATTGTTGTGGGGAGAAGCGGGTCGGAGATGCTTACTAACGAGGCTGGTGAAGTTACTAGGTATGTAATGTTGGTTGCACCATAGCCACTCACTGTTTCATAGACATACCATGTAATGTATTTTCTTTCGCATCATTGAAGTTTGATTTTGATTTCTGATTTTTCGTTTTGTTTCTTCAAGTCATCTACAGGGAATGTTCTCTCGCACGATTAGGCTTCTGGAGTCTGGGTTGAAACCAGTGTAATTATTTGCATTTTCCACATTTCTTCTTCTTTTTAATTATATATATAGATTTTTGCTACATTCTTATTATGTTAATATAAACCGTTAGATGTTGTAACTAACGGTCCAAATTAAACTTTTATTTAACTATAGGTCTGATACAGTGAGTGAGTGAATTATAGTTAAATGAAACTCTAATCATGATAAAAAAAACTGGTCTCATGTCCTTGCGTAAAACTCTCTCTCCCTCTCCATTTTGCAAAATAAGGAAATCATATACTTTCTTTCATTTTCATTTTCATAGCTATGTTTTTGACGGGAAGCCTCCAGATTTGAAAAGCCAAGAGCTCTCAAAACGGTATTTTATGACATCAGTTGCTCTCTCTCTCTCTCTCTCTCTCTCGTGCTCACATCCTTGTGCACAGCTGGGAAAAGGCAATTTCATAAATTTGATTTCCTGATGCAACTCCTGGTACAGTTTGTCGAGGAGGACAGAAGCCTCTGATGACTTGGCAGAAGCAATGAAGGTAAGAGGCCTTCTTTCTTACTTTGATAAGGTGTAGGCATTCCTTTTTTGGGTGATATTTTGATAATTTCGTGTCTCAGTTCAGTGTAATGGTTTTATTGTTATTTTTTTATTGCAGGCTGGAAACAAGGAAGATATTGAGAAGTTCAGCAAGCGGACAGTGAAGGTGGTGGATTCTTTCCTCATTTCTTTTTCTTCCAAGTGGAATCTTTATAAATCTATTTTCATTGAGGCCTTCTGGAAAAATGACTAGATACGGGAGGAGTGCCACATGTAATTTTTACATTTGGTGTTTAATATTATTAAATACTGTTTGACTCGTGACACTCTATGCTCTTGACCATATGTGTTGGGCTGTTAAGATGCATCTATTTCAATCAATTTGTGGAAACGAGGTGAAGAGATTCAAGTGGAAATGTCAAGCCCAAAAAGGGCTGGTTTGGACTTTGATATGTGTCCATTTTATAATTTTATAAAGCATACTGTTTTGGAATATAAAAAAATTGTAAGAATATTCCTTGGAAAGAAAGACTAATATCAAGCCATCAATCATGCATGCCCTGCGGCCCCAACCAGACACAATCAATGAAAATGTGTGGCATATTATCAATAATATCATTGTGTAAAAGTCTCACATTTGAGTTCTGTTGCCATACTCCTGTGAATGCTTACCTCAACTCTTTGCTGAATGCACTTTTTGAGTTGTGCAGGTGACAAAGCAACACAATGAAGACTGCAAAAAGCTATTAAGGCTGATGGGAGTTCCTGTAATTGAGGTGATTTTATGCATTCATGCTGACTTTTCTGTATCCTAGAATTTTGCTCGTTTTGATGGATTAGATTCTGTTTTTATGTAAAACAAATTTCCGCTGTTATTTTCTGGTTCCTTTAGGCTCCTTCAGAAGCAGAGGCACAGTGCGCTGCACTTAACAAATCAGGAAAGGTCAGCTCAATCATGGGCTTCTTTCAAGTTAATGAGAAAATGACATTCTTTTCTGTTAGTTTGAATCTTTAATATGCTTTCTGTAATAGAATTTTTATATTTCGATAAGATGTCCTGATATGGCTTTTGTAAATGAATTTTTTTAGAATTTATGATGAAGCCATGTATGTTTTAGGTGTATGCGGTGGCCTCTGAAGACATGGATTCCTTGACGTTTGGAGCTCCTAAATTTCTTCGGCATTTGATGGATCCCAGCTCCAAGAAAGTCTTAGTTATGGAATTTGAAATCCATAAGGTGCTTGAAATCAGTAAACTACATATGACTGCATATTATTGAACTTTGTGTTAACAAGATTGATGGTGTCCTTTAAGATTTTGGAGGAGCTGAATCTAACAATGGATCAATTCATTGACCTGTGCATTCTTTGTGGGTGTGATTATTGCGACAGCATTCGAGGTATGATATCTTGTCATTTCTGAAATTTTATTTCTGCAGTTTATGTAGACAAATTGAGATTTTGTTTTTGTAAAAATTATCCATTCAATTTTAGCACTCTTACAACTAGAACCACTTTACTTTGAAATTTCAATTTAGGGTTATCACTGTTATTATAATTAGAATGGTATTATATAATTAGTGGGATATAGTATAATTAGGTTTGATATCCCAATATTTACAGTAGAGAAAAATAACTCTTTATTCTTATTCCTTAAGAGATTACAACACTTTACTTGCTTTCTTTAATTTGATGCTTTCGAATTAAAGTTTTTAAATCAAAATTTTTCAAAGCTTTTAAGCGTGGCCTATGCTAGCAAACTCTTCATTCCTTGTAAATATCACGTTTTCATTTATTTCTTAAAGTTTATTTTGTAAAGATTTTTTATTTAACATAAAGCTAAACTAAAGAGAAATAACAAGCGGCGAATATAAATTCTTTCATTGGGAGATGATCTAGGATTTAATTCTAATTATTACAAGACATTACCCTACATTTGGGGCAGCCCTGTTCCTATCCACTTTGAGTCAAGTTTTTGGCTCAATTTGAATTCAATCAACCTCGTCCTTTTGTCTCTGCCCAACAAACAACATCGGTTATAGAGGATGTTTTGGATCAACACGTTGTATTCACTGGGCAAGGTGGTTATCAACAGTTTTTCGCAATCAACCATTAGATGATTGTACTTGGATTGGCTTTGAGGTGTTTTACTGGCTTGACCCCAATCTCTTGGTGTGTTACACTACTTTTACCTCACTGGAGGCTCTACCTTTGTAATGGAGGGGAGATGATTGGGATGATCGGTTCTTCATATTTGGTGGATCATCTTCCATGGAGCAAACTAAACATTTAATATTTTAGTCATTTGCCTATCTATAATTTATTTTTTGTTTTCCATTCTGGGTATTATGTCGGTCTTTTTAATTCTACTCATTTGCTTTTTTGTTTCTTATTTGTAATTAATGAAATAATAGATTTTGTTATTCAATTTTTTCATTTGATACAATACAACATGGTTAATTATATACATAATAGTCCTAGCACATAGATGAAAACTATGTTAATTAATCCCATGATTTTTGGAGGCTCTATTTATCGCTTTTCTAATTTACATTATAGTACATATAGTAACTATTTAATTAATTCCATGATTTATGAGCTTTCTATTTATACCTTTTCTATAACACTTCCACTCAAGCTACAATATGAATATTAATGATGTCCAACATGTTACACATTTTGAGTCTGTAAAAATATCTCTCAACTGTTATTCTGTTTTTACATATCCTGTAGAAGCCAAACTTTGCTGGATTTTTTCAGGGACAAAACAAAAGTCAATCTCAATATGCTTAATTCGTTGATGAAAAACTAGGTTGGAGGCAATATGGAGAGCAGTCTATTTATCACACTATAATTTAGCTGAATTAAAACCTTAAGACTTACTTCTAGAGAAGTTGATACATCACATATTTTGATTCTGTACTTAGTCTTGAGGCTACATTTTGTTTCTACCTTTTCATGAAACTAAGTAGATACCTGATCTTCGTTAGACCTGGCCTTGTTAGCATTTAAAAAACATTCGATCCTAGTATGACCATGATTACCATACTAGATTCCTATCTAGGTGCACCTTTTAAAAAGTACAAAATATACTTTATAACTTTGTAATGATCAACTGTTGGAGAAGATATATATTGACTTACCACACTAACAGAATAAACTATATCTGAACAAATCCAAGCAAGATAATTCAATTTTCTAACCAAACTCATGTATTTCTCATTATCTTGGAAAAAAATGCCCTCCTTTGTAAGCCACTTGATGGGAATTATTGGAGTGTTACATGGGTATGCCCCCAAGTTTCCCGTTTCAGCTAATAAATCTAGGTCGTTTTTTCTTTGAGATCATTGAGAATGAACATTAGTGATGGGTGGATTATGCTGTGGCAACGGTGGTGGAGGTGGAATTTTAACAAAATTTAAACTAATGACATGATATACTAATAACTCATCTCAATCTTGGGAGGATGTATGCAAAGATGAGTCATGAAAGAATAGGGTTTGTTCATGAAAAGTGACATCAATTGAAACATCTATACCCTTTTTGCCATTGAGAATAACCCAAAAAATACACCTTAATTATTTAGGGTCAAGTTTAGACACCTATTGATTATCATGAACAAAACTGAGTACACCCAAATATACAAGTTGAAATAAGAAATCTAGTTTTGGTTGGAAACAAAACTTGATACGCTGTCTGATTTTGTAAAATAATAGAAGACATGCAATTGATCAAAAATAAGCATTAGAAAATGCATCGACACAAAAATGTTTGGGCACATTAGTTTGAAAATAAAAGGGCTCTAGCTGTCTCAGGAAAATGTGTATTTTTCCATTCAACTATCTCATTTTGGGATGAAGTATCGGCACAAAATGACTGGTAAAACATGTCATTGTCTGTCATGTTGGTTTGAAAGGGTGCAGAAAAATATTCCGCTTCTCAAAATCTTAACAAAAACATTAAACATTAAATTGAGTTTTAATATAAACATAAAAGATTAAAAATGTGACAGTAATTCAGAATGAGATTTCATAAAATAAACCAAGTCATACGTGAGAAAAGTAACAATATATCGAAATGCATTAGATAACATTAGAATGAATGAACTCAAAATTATGACTAACTCTTATTAATTCGAGGAAGAGAGGGCAAACGATGGTGTTCAGCAAAATGATAGGACTCATAATCTAAAACACATTTTCTGAAACCAAGGATATAACTTCTTGAGTGGGGTAGAAATGGATGCCCTAATCTACAATGGACTTCAAAGTGTTATTCCAATAAAAATAATTTCTCCCATTCAATGCGTTTTTGTTCACCAGCCATGATCAATAGAATTCCCAAACTCAGTGAGAAAAGTTGCAGCAACTGTTCAAGAAGAAAATGCTTTTTCAGGTGCTGAAACAGTGTATATGTAGACAGAACAGGGGCTGATGAGGACTGCAAGCAGAACTGGTGACAGGTTTGATGGTGCATGCATCTCCACGTGCCAGCGTGTGAATCTGGAACAGAACTTTTCTGGCGGTTGCTCCTCTTGGAGTGGGGGGTGAGAACAGGTGGTCACTTTAACTGGGTGACAAAGAAAAACAGTACAATTGCACACTTGGGCAGCCAAGAAAAATAAAGTAAAAAATTTCCAGGAAATGCTGCACACTTGGGCAGCCAAGAATCGGAAAGAAAAATTTTCCAGAGGCCTTTATGGCTCTGATACCATGTAATTAGATAAAAAATGAAGAAAATATGTTATTCAATTTTTATTTGATACACAATAATCCTAGTACACAGATGGAAACTATGTTAATTAATCCCATGATTTATGGGCTCTCTATAGTGTAAAAATAAAACCCAGTGATCATGACGTATTTGCCCTTTAGTTCTAACACGCTAGAATAATTTCTTTAGGATTTGCTTGGAATGGTGAATAATTTGTTTGTCTTTATAGTTTTCTATGAATGCACTACAGTACAGAGCAATTTTCTATTATGAACTTTTTTTACATATTCTAAGTCTTACACAGACTTGAATCTCACGGTGACAATTTTTAATATGATTTGTGTATCCTTCTACTAAAATGTTCATGCTGCTTTCATTATTTCTTTTGAAGGAGTTGAACAAAATCTGAATCCAGGTTTTATCTTTGGTCTTTTCGTACTAACTTTATGGTTGAAGTCTGCTCTTGCGTTTAACCTGGTAGTTTTTTACTCATTAAGTGCGACTATATCTTTCAGGTATTGGTGGGCAGACTGCTTTGAAGCTCATACGTCAACATGGTTCTATAGAAAGTATTATAGAAAATATAAACAAAGAGAGGTGCTTCATGATCTTTAGTTCAAATTATCAAACTTCAAATGCTTGTGCTTGCGTTTTCTGCACTTAATGGAATTGTGATTTGGTTTCATATATTTTCTGCTCTTACATGTTTCTTGAATATTGCTTTCTGTCAGTTTTATTCTTCATTTGATCAATGAAAGTTGTCACATAAACCATGTCTAACGAGACCAGGGCAGTCTTGCAACCCTATCAACCTTGTAGATTGATTCTGAACTGATTCCAGTGTACTTGCTTTCATTGTTATTGTTTGATGACTGTTCTTGCTACTTCTGCATCTGCCTCATCTCAACTATTAAGTGTACATTTTCTTTGGTGCAGGTACCACATACCCAATGATTGGCCATATCAAGAGGCTCGACTCCTGTTTAAAGAACCAAAAGTCTGCGCTGAAGATGTACTTCCTGAGATGAAGTGGACTTCTCCAAATGAAGAAGTGAGAAATCTATTTTAGAATTTATGGTATTATTTTTATTTATTTTCATAATCTTTTTGCACCTGGTTCTTCATTCTTTTGTTTTTAGGGGTTGATAACATTTTTGGTGAATGAAAACGGCTTCAACAGTGACAGAGTAACAAAGGCATGCTGTTTGAAACTCATAATAATTTACCTTTTATTTCTTGTGAATATACATTGTTTTTTGGGGAAATTTTTGTATTGGTTTTACTTGATTTAACTCTATATGTACTAGGCAATAGAAAAAATAAAAGCTGCCAAGAACAAGTCATTGCAGGGCCGGTAAGTAAATGATTAAAGCACAGCTCTTTAAGAAATGAATTCACCAACTTTTTCCTCATAATCACTTTGTGATGTCTACAGGTTAGAATCATTCTTCAAGCCAGTCAGTACTAGTACTACATCAGTACCTGTCAAACGAAAGGTACTTCTTCCTTTAGAACTCTAGGCACTCATTTCATTAATTTTTTACTTAGCATATTCCAACTAGTGTACATGTTAGCTTGCACTTTTAAACATATTTCTGCACAAAGAACTGCTACCAGGTTTTCAATCCAAACATATATTCTTAAATATTGCTGCTGGCTACAAGCCGTTTAATCTGTTGGTTGAAACGAAAGGTATTTCTTCCTTTAGATCTCATTGGCTACCATAATTTTGTCAAAATCACTGACAGGGTTGCAAATGCATTCTTGGATCTCCTAAATCAACAATCCGGCCAAGGATGTTTTCCCTGCAACTAAGTCTTCACTGCGAACGCGGAGTAGTTGTCTACTTAGGCTTAACAGTCCTTAGTTCCAAGTATTCCACGCCTTTATCCAGGGGTGTCTGCTTTGGCACATGAGACTGGAAACTCTGGCAAAGCATCTTTAGGAACACGATTATTTACTGTCTGCACTAGCCATATCACATATCAAATGTGTCAGGTCTGCGATGACCAGACACTTAATCTACTGATTGTCTACAATTCATTGTTTTCTATTGGTGAGCTACAATTGTAAAGGATACCTCAACAAAGTTTTAATTTCTAAAACATTTTTTAATGGCAGAAATATCATGAAGCTTAGAGCCATCCATTTTCCTTTAATCTAAGAGCCTCAATGAGTGCTTTTTTAGCATGTTACATTGAAATATCTATCCGGACCTTTATGGAGGGCCCGGGGGCTCCTCATACAGTATCATATGTTTTTCATGGTTTTATTAGTTTGGAATAGAGGTTTGATAGTGTCGTTATTTCTTATGGGGAACATCACTTGTAGCTTAAATACATCACTTGTCCTTCTGCCAGGAAACATCAGAGAAAGCTTCAAAAGAATCTACAAACAAGAAGTCCAAGACTGGTAGTAAGAGGAAAAAGTAGATAGCTGAGCAAGATACCGTCCTGTGGAGAAGCAATGGAATTCTGAATTTCTGGTCAGGTTGGAGCATCACGGTTTGAATTGTTACATCCTTTGGAGAAGGCGGTTCAGAATTTTAGGCATTTGTGTTTTTAAATTGTATGGGGCGTCCATTTCTAAAGTTTTAGTGGTGGAACCATGCATGGTGAGAAATAGGAATTATTTAATTCACTTTGCTAATGCATATATATACGTCTAAAGTATATATGCATTTTTGAGTATTGATCTTATAATAATTAATACGTCAGAAGAGTTATATAATAATTAATACTTATAATTATAAATTCAAATAATAAATAGTGTTAAAAAATTAAGAAATTAATGTAATAACTACAATTTATATTTTCTAGTTGCACACATTAATAAATTTAATTTAACTTTTTAACATTCCTCTCCAAGTTGATGAATAGTTATTTTTCATTTGAGTTTGGATTGAATCTTTAGAATATTAGTTAATTGATCATGAATAGGCGTAAAGTGTATAGATTATGCCACTATTTAAATTTTTTTTAATGAAGTGTTTATTGATTTTAATATGTTTTGTTTGATCTTAGTGGATTGGGTTGTGAGTTATGTTGATATCACATTTATTATTATAGTACAACCTCAAACTTTATCAAAAAAATTTTAAATCATCAAGATAAATTTTATCCAAAGTAATTCGTTTTTCACATACAACATGTTGCTTGAAATTTTGCTTTTGCAATATTCAAGTTAGTACATTTTGCTTGTTATTTTAAGTTATTAAAATTTTATTTGAGAAGGGTGCAATATTGAGATGTAACTTTCTATTAATAATTGATCTTGCCTAATCATTATTTGTATAGGTATCAATAATTAAACTTTCATTTCATTTAAGATATTGTAATATTTACTATGTAAGTTATATTCCCTTATCAATATTGCAATATTGATAATGTAAATTAGTTTTTTAACCAAGTAATGTTACATTCCCTTATCAATTGTAGTATTCTCCTTAGCTAGACTAATTGTGAGATTTGAATCTATTTGAGTACTAACTAGTTTGTAAGCTGTTTTATTGGTTTCTTTATGGAGATATGTAATTTACTTATGTTATATACATTTCTCTATCTATTATATCTAATTCTCACCCAATTATATCTCAGTATTATATCTCACATAATTGATTAATTACTTTTTACTTATACTCTTTTACATATTTATTTATATTATTTTAATTTTTATCATTTTTATTATTCATTAAAATTTTATTGTTTAATCATCTTTGTTAATTTTGACATGTTAGAATTTAAATATGCAATCCATTAAGTTCAATAAATTATTTATTTAATATAATTTATTAAATAAATAATATAAATAAGATATTTAGCTTAAATAGCATTATACAAAGGAATACAATAAAATTAAAATTTACTTTTAAGTTGAAAAATTGATCATAGTATAATTTTTTTTAACTTAGATAAGATTTCTTGAATTCTGTCTGCATATACCTATAAGGTAAAATGAATTTCGGCTGTAGAGTTGCATTGCCAACATTATCGTAGTGGTAGGATGGATGAGTTAATTTTTTTTTTAACTTAGTTCATTCTAATTATAGCTAATGATATGAGCTGTCAATTTATCTATGGAAAGGAGTAGGTTTATCATCTTAGTTTGCATCATTTGCCTATCTTGATCTCGCATGGTGACAATTTTAAGTTCCTTTTCTAACATGATTTCAAACAATTATATTTGATAGGTAAGTTTGGATAAGGTAGTTTACTCAGAAAATCTTTATTATTGTCTAAATAGTAATAAATATTTTTTGTCAAAATAATTTATTTACAGGTAAAATTAAATATTTTTTCCTATAAATTCATGGGTTTTACACGAATTTTAGAGAACTTTTTTGCTATAATATGGATTAAGCACGAGTTTAGGAAACTCGTATTTTCAAGTTGTAGTATGTAGAGAAAAAGATTGGAAAACCGTGGTAAAGCCTAAGATTTTCTCTATTGTCGTTACCTTTAAGTTATCTTATTTCAATATCCCTTGCATGCATTATTGCCAAACACATCTTGTTTCAATTAACTCCTAATGTTTTTGAATTGGTTACATGAACACCTTACAATGAAAGTGCACAATAGGCGGAAATTTTGATGCCCCTCCATGGCTCATTTTGTTCATTTTTGATAGTTAAGATGCAATTACTCAAAATATGAAATTGTCCTTATTTTTAAAATATAATTTTTGAAAAAAAAAACACACGCGTGTGCACACATGTAATATAGTTTTAATTATGTATAAAAAATAGTTATTAAATCAATATTGTGTTTATTAATTTAAGAGTTTTTGTTTTTATTTATATAGATATAGTAACTTAAATATAATAAAAATGATCTATAATTTTAGTTAAACAAATACATTTTCATTTTCAAACACATTAATTTTATTTTTAAATATAGGCATTATACAAACATAATTTATTTTATGTGTGTGTGTTTAAAGAGAATGAATCAATAATAGAAAATACAATCAAATAATTATTACCATTTGAATTGTTATAACATATTTATTTAAATTTTAAACTAACTATTATATTAATTTTAAATTATTATATGCTTAGTTATTATTAAAAAAAATTTGGTATGAAATATTTATTTACTATTTACTATTTACTATTTATTTACTATTTTAAAATTTGGTATGAAATTATCATATGTTGTGCAATTTACAACATATATGGAGGTCATTGTGGTTATATAGAAAATTACATAACTAGATAAGAGAATATTGTTCATGTGTACGTATGTAAAAGAGCTTACACATTCAATAACTTGTTCGAAACTATACAAACTTGGTTTGTTACTATATATATAGAAGCTTGACTTGACTTAGCTCGTTATAAATTTATCCAACATATGCTTTTAAATAAGCGACATACTCAACAACTTACTTGATACTTTTCGATTAAGTTTGACTCAAGCTTGAGCTCGATATTATACAATTTCGGCTTAGTAATGTATAAACTTGATTCAATTATTGAACAAACTCGACTCAACTTGACTCGGTTACTATATAAGAGTGGCTCGAATTCAGTTAAGCTAAGCTCATTCGATTTGTCTCATTTGCATTCCTATTAATGAGAGTGACTCAAGTTCTCCAATTATTGCACCTATCCAGTCCACACATTGAGGAACCCAATTTGGGAGGGTCAACTCAACATCTATTACATAGTACTATTAGCCTATTATTTATTGTGGTCACCCAACTCATCCTCTCCCCATATCCCTTCCTACATTATTATACTTCTATGTGATTTGGTTTGTGTTGTGTCTCATGTTTTTGAATTAGTTACTCGAATACTTTATGATTAAATTACTAAATGGGTGAATTCATTGTGATTTATTATTAAGTTTTTATTTTTAAATTTTATAAAATATAAGTATTTATTAAAACAGCATTCTTTTATAATATTATCAAACTAATTAAGGGGAAGTCATGTTCCTAGTTTCGGGTTCCCTAGAATTTGGGGGCGTGACAGGAGCGATCTTGGAAGCCTCCTATCCTTTGGACATTGGGCGAGCGGGAGAGTATCTTGGTAAAGGTATTGCAACCTGCGGGGAAGCGATGTCCAACCAGTTGACATTGGGCGAGTGGGAGGGCGTCTTGGTAATGATGCCATCGCCTGCGGGGAAGCGATGTTGACAAATGCAACGAGGACGTTGCGAGGATTAGGTGGAGGAAAATGTCACGACCCGAGCAGCGTGGTGCTAGCGGGACGTTTCTCAGTGGCACAATTCAAGAATGTATTCGTGCTACTAAAAGGAAAGGGGTTGGTTGAAGCGTAAATGGTGCGCAGCGGAAGGTTCCAGGCAGTTCGTGGAGGAGAACGGATGGAACTCCTTCGGAGTTCAGACGTGCCAACCCAGTTAAATGCAGGGAGCACGCCGCTAGTCGAGGACTTGACGTTGAAGAAGGGATTTGGCCATCCTTACACAAACTGGTCGGGAATTGGAGCCGTTCTCCTGATAATCCCAGTGGCAGGGCGAAACCAGTTTACGTGCGCTTCAACCCTCAAAAACTAAACTTAGCGGACCATGGATAAAAAAGCTAAGTGCCGCAATGGGTTGAGAGGCGCAGGAAACATGACCTCGTGACAAGTGGTATCAGAGCCGAACTGGCCCGTATCCTGAAGAGTCGCCGAGCACTCTCACGAGTAGCGTGATCCCAAGGTGGGAGCTCACAGAGGTGAGTCGACCGATAGTGTCTTGCACGCCTTGCGTCCATAGAGTTGGAGTATCTTAGAGTGTGATACAGAGGATGACAAGGGAGTACGAAAGAGCGCGTCAAAGTGATCTTGGAAGCCTCCTATCCTTTGGACATTGGACGAGCGGGAGAGCATCTTGGTAAAGGTGTTGCAACCTGCGGGGAAGCGATGTCTAACCAGTTAACATTGGGCGAGTGGGAGGGCGTCGAGGTAATGATGCCATTGCCTGCAGGGAAGCGATGTCGACAAACGCAACGAGGACGTTGCGAGGATTAGGTGGAGGAGAATGTCACGACCCGAGCAGCGTGGTGCTGGCGGGACGTTTCTCAGTGGCACGATTCAAGAATGTATTCGTGCTACTCAAAGGAAAGGGGTTGTTGAAGCGTAGATGGTGCGCAACGGAAGGCTCCAGGCAGTTCGTGGAGGAGAACGGATGAAACCCCTTCGGAGTTCAGACGTGACGACCCGGTTGAATGCGGGGAGCACGCCATTAGTCGAGGACTTGACGTTGAAGAAGGGATTTGGCCATCCTTACACAAATTGGTCGGGAACTGGAGCCATTCTCCTGATGAGCCCAGTGGCAGGGCAAAACCAGTCTACGTGCGCTTCAACCCTTAAAGGCTAAACTTAGCGGACCATGGATAGAAAAGCTAAATGTCGCAATGGGTTGAGAGGTGCAGGAAACCTGACCCCGTGACAAGTGGTACAAAGCCGAACCGGCCCGTATCCTGAAGACTCACCGAGCACTATCACGAGTAGCGTGATCCCAAGGTGGGAGCTCACAGAGGTGAGTCGACCGATAGTGTCTTGCATGCCTTGCGTCCATAGAGTTGGAGTATCCTAGAGTGTGATACAGAGTTGGGCAAGGGAGTACAAAGGAGCGCGTCAGAGCGATCTTGGAAGTCTCCTATCCTTTGGACAATGGGCAAGCGGGAGAGCATCTTGCTAAAGGTGTTGCAACCTGCGGGGAAGCGATGTCTAACCAGTTGACATTGGGCGAGTGGGAGGGCGTCGAGGTAATGATGTCATCGCCTGCGGGGAAATGATGTCGACAAACGCAACAAGGACGTTGCGAGGATTAGGTGGAGGAGAATGTCATGACCCGAGCAGCGTGGTGCTGGCGGGACGTTTCTCAGTGGCACGATTCAAGAATGTATTCGTACTACTCAAAGGAAAGGGGTTGGTTGAATCGTAGATGGTGCGCAGCGGAAGGTTCCATGCAGTTCGTGGAGGAGAACGGATGGAACCTCTTCGGAGTTCAGACGTGCCGACCCGGTTGAATGCGGGGAGCACGCCGCTAGTCGAGGACTTGACGTTGAAGAAAGGATTTGGCCATCCTTACACAAACTGGTCATGAACTGGAACCGTTCTCCTGATGAGCCTAGTGGCAGGGCGAAACCAGTCTACGTGCGCTTCAACCCTCAAAGGCTAAACTTAGCGGACTGTGGATAGAGAAGCTAAGTGTCGCAATGGGTTGAGAGGCGCAGGAAACTTGACCTCGTGACACTTATCACTTAAATAATTAGCTAATTAATGTTACGTGATATGTACTACGTGACATAGAACACTGACAGCAGCTTCCTGATAAGTTTTCCTAAATTTACAATTTTAAACTATTTTTTGCTTTCCTATACAAATATACATCACAATAAATTTCCTAGATTTTTTTCTCTATATTATTAAAATAATATTTTATACTACTTATTTTATTTAATAATATTTTTTTATAATTTAATATAAAATAAAAGTTAATGTTATAAGAAACGTAAAGGAGAGAGATAAGAGAAATTTTTTAGATATAATTTAATAATTATAGAGAATAAATAATACTTCCCAATATATTAAGAAATCTTATATAAAACCTATAGAGAAAGTTAAATATAAGACATCTGCTATGAGAATAATTTTATAACTTTTTAATTTTTTTTTCGCTACTAATGCTCTTAGCTGTTGTACCGGAGTTGAAGAAAGGTTTTGCCAGAGGAATTTTACATTCAACAGCGCCAAATTCAGTGTGTGCTCATTGATTCGACCACATATTACTTGATCCAATTAACGCACGTTAAATAAGATAATGGGCTAATCCTGCATGCACGCGCAGTCGCGCCCGCACCACCAAAAAGAGGGGGGGAAAAACATGAAAGGTTATAAGCAATAACTGTTTGCTCTCAAAGTAAACTCCTTCAAATGGAGAGCTGGAATACTGGGCATACAGAGTCTTGCAAGTTGAGCCGTGTGAAGGTAAATAGCCAATCTTAAGATACAAAATATGTACATAGTGAAACAGAAGCACCATCACCCCACACCCACAAAAGAATGTAAAAAGAACGGCTGTGAACCTTCTTCTCTAATTATATATATTAGCCCCTGGCTTATGAGCCACGGCAAGTTCGACGTTTATGATAATTGTAGACTTGGTTGAATCCCTCAGATACTGGACATTCCCATTCATGAGCTTTACTAATTTTCTGCTCACTACCAGACTAATGCCCTCCTCAGACGTATCACCAATATCCCCAAACATCATGCTCAGAAATTCTTCTGGTACCCCAACGCTTGCAAATGAAATCCTAATTTAAGAGAAAACTATGCCAGTTATATATGTCAAGATACGATCAATTATTTTAAGCAATGGCTATAAACTCATAAGCAAGCAAGAATCTATGTATCAACCTAATTTGAAAACTACAAGCCAGGAGGCTACTTCCACAGAAATAATACCTGAACTCTAAATGTCCAAGGTGAACAGATTCTCCCAACTGATCTTTGGTCAAACTGGTAGCGATGCCAATCTGGCTCCCATTAGTAGTAAAATTCACAGACATCAACAAGAAATCAGCAAGGACCTGCTGAAGTCTCATACAGTCTCCATAGAATGTTTCTGCCATAATCTCTTCTGTAGAATTGTTTGTTATTTGAACACCCATCTCCTTGCTTTTAATCATGACTTGACTAATGGAAGCAACCAACACATCATGCAGAGCAAACTCAACCATTTCCAGGTCCAAGTACCTGTTAAGATTTGAGAAACAGAGAAAAACAAATAAAAATAAAAAAGTGAACTGCATATAGCCAAAGCTATAAGGATCCTTTTAGTGCATTTTTGGCCCCATATATTATTTCTTTGTTTCTTTGGTAACCAAGGTAAGCCCTGTGAAAAACTAAGTCCACATTTTTTTCCCCTTCTTTTGCGTGTATTTGAGCATGATTGCAAGTGAACGATATTGCCTTGAGAAAAACTAAAGGTAGCTCTGTAGGACATACAAAACATGAGGTTATGAGGGTGAATTTGTTCTATATAAAAACCAGTTAGTGATATGTAGTCTAAGTTAAACTAAAACGACTATGCTAAAAATAATAATCATAAAAATCAAGAAAATATTGTAAGTGGGAATTTGTCAACTGTTCATGAAAAGAAATACATCTGTTCATAGAGATAGAATTAAAACCTCCAGCCCCATCATCTCCCTCAATCTGCAGCTGCTACAATCCTATAGGCCTTATAGTCACAATCACTTAATCAATCACCCATCCTTCCTCCAATGGTCCTCTTTGCCACAACCCTAAGTTTAGGGTGTGTCATGTGTTTGTGGATGTTGTGAAGACATATATAAGTACCCAAATGATGACTCCAGACAACTCATAGACAAGATGGAATTCATTCAAAATTCAGATGTGCCGATCAGCACGTTCCCTTGACAATAAAGAGAAAATTGATCATACCTACCCAAACTAATAAAAAAATTTATTTGTGTTCTTTTTATAATTCCAAGATAAACTAGTTTACATGTGCTCCAATACGTTAAAACTTGTCCTCGTTGAACATCACATGGATCGTGATCAACGTGAAAAGTACTAGATCCGTGAAAAGTGATTTCAGAGAAGGTTTAATAAGTATCTATCACCTTCTTAATCACTCGTGCGGAGTGTCATGTTCCCATGATAAAGAGTCCTCATAGAGAAGGATCGAGCAAGTGAAGTCTAGCACACATTTGCAACCAAGGATGGGGTACCAAAGGTCTTGTGGTATAGAGCAAATGAGAGTAAAAAGAAGCTTGTTGGATGATATCAAAAGTTTCTCATATGTAGTTGTCATTGGTTGAATAAGGGATTAAGGTGACGATCACAACCTGCAAGAGAGCAATGCCAAAGGTCCCAACAAAGATATAATGAGGACCAAGTGGGGGAAGATGTTATGACTAAGTTAAAAGACATGTCATGTTTGTGGGCATCGTATAGCATAGACCAGTGCTTAGATAATGGCTCTAAGCAGCTTGTGTTTGTGGGCATCGTATAGCATAGACCAGTGCTTAGATAATGGCTCTAAGCAGCTTGTGTAGAAGTTGAAGATGAAGCAATTACGAACAAAAGTCGCTCTCTAAATGAGTCTACATGACAATTATTGAAAGGCAACCCTTAGTGGGCACCACACAAATCATACGTGTAGAAAACACTAGGTTTGTGACATCTTCCTCCCATGCATCTGCCACCCTCAATATATCAAATTCTTCATCTCTAAAACAGCACAATTTTTTTGTTTTGAAATATCCTCGTGCACATAGGGGTCACTCCATCCATTAAATACAATCTTTGACAACATAGGGGTCACTCTATCCATTATTCATCACTGCAAACTTTGTTGCTAAATGTGCAATAATTGTTCATAATAACAAATAATAATGTATAACAATTTTATTTTTATTTTCTCACCCATAAAAGTAGCCTACATCTTTTTGTACAGTTCATCATGTCCTAACAATATTTGGTTGTCTTCTATTTTGACATCATCAAGGGTAATACTATTATGCTTTATATAAAAAAGGAACAATTTTTTATTAGAAATTTTTTTTATTAAACAGTCACCAAGGATGTAACAAAGAAAACTACGAATACATGTTTAGAAGAGACTTCATCCAGGCAAGGGGTTTCACTGCACCTAGCTAGATTAGATAACCAAGCCTACAACTCTCCATTGACCCAATGAAACCCCATCTCCACATCTCTAAACACTTATCAATTGCGATCCCACTAATGTGCCCAAGAGATAGTAAATGAAACTACTTGAAGCAAGAATCTTGCTCTCCCTTGTGCCCGCAGCCCATTCCAAATCCAACTGGGAATCGCAAGGCCTACACTTCTATCTAAACCAATGTGAGACCAAGTCGTACAACGATAAAACTTCATAATTGACCAGCCAAACTAATATGGTCAATCTTCTCCTGGTGTGCCCGTTCACCATTGGGACTTCCATTCACTATAGTAGATCCATTGTATAAACCTTGCCCCACACAATCTCTCGGGGAAAGAAAGCAAGTCTAGTGGGGACTTTCACCCTCCAAATAACCTGCAACCACAGAACACTACCCGGAGGAAAGTCACCTCAACCATTTTGATCATTAAAAAAACATTTTAGGGAGAAGAAACCATGCTGATAGCATTTCCGAAACACATCTTGTTTCCCGCGACAGGAAGAAACTTGTAAATAACCAAAAAAACTTCCAACAATTCTTTAACTTCCTAAATTTGAGCATTATAGGGAAAGTGATATTCCAGCAACCATCCCAAACTGCAACAATTGGTCCCTCTTTTAAAGAGACCAACCTTTGAACAATGAGAAGAGTCCCAGAATGGTTGTCCCCCACATCAAGTATTATCCCAAAAGGATATGGAATCCCTCCCCACTAGATTCCACTCCATCAAATAGAATGAACTCCACCCAACCCTCATCACTATCCTTCTACAAACCAATCCATGAGGAAGCCTTGTTGGCTTTGAAACCATCCAAATTGATCCACCCCAAAAAATAGAGCACACTGCTTGCTGCAACAAACTCCTCTTCTCAACCCTACACACCGCAATGAAAGAAAGACAATTAAAAGAGAAACAACAGATAGGGCCAAATCTAACCTGAGAACTAGAAAAATGCACAATGAAAGAGACAATAAAAAGAACATGCTTAGAACATGTCTTCTTGGAAGAATGGGGCCAAAGATAATAAGATGTGCCTGGTAAATCTCGATGATGATCATTCGTTGAACACCCCTTATTAGTATTCAAAGATTGAGGAGCTATTTGGTACATATTTTTGTTTTTGTAATTTGATTTTATGACTTGAATCTTTATTTAAAATGAAGTTTGAATTTTAAAAACTATTTCTGTTTGGAAAGAAGAAAAATGTGTAGAAAAGATGAAGAGAACGAGGCCCGAAACTTTATTGATGGGCTAAAACCGGTGCTACGAGAGGGAGTAAATGTGCTAGAGTTGGCTACTTTTAGGAGGCAATCAACAAGGCAACAATTGTGGAAAGGGATTTAGACCAAATTAAATCTCCTAGAAGCCTGGCAGAGCATCTAGAGGAAACTTTAAAAGACCAAGAGAGGAGGGTGACACTGGACCATCAGATAAGAAGCAAATGTCGAGGTTCTCTTCTAAGTCGTCACTCTGTTATTTGCAGTTGATTTGGCGTAGTTTGCCCCCTCTTAATTCCCCTTCTAGCATTTATGCAGTAACTACTATTAAAGTTACATCTTATGCTAGTGCAATAAGCCTCGAAATACATTTTTTTAATTGAATTTAAAGAACCAACTTCTTGGCAGGTCTCATGAAAACTGAAAAAAAATATATGATTGACCTAGGTAAGAAAGTAAATGAAAGAGAAAAATAAAAATAAAAAAATTAATTTGAGTATCCCGCCAAAATGAATTTAGATTTTAAAACATAAAACTGCGTGAAAAGTTATTTGTAAAATAGTTATTTTATTCAAATTATGAATTCAATAAAGTGTTACACAGATGTACCAAAAAGTTTTTAAATTCCGAATTCTGTTTTTAAAAATAAAAACCTGTTTTCAAAAATAGAAAATTATTTATACTAAATGAAGCATGAGAGTCATCATTCCAATCAACCACCCCATTCATGTTATCGGTAACATGATCCAGATTTGAAGTTGTCTGAGGATGGTGGGGGAAAAGTGCCACTTCATAATTAATGCTATCACGATAAGGAGGAAGATGTAGGCCCAGGGAGGAGGCCTAGGAGAAGGATTGGACTGGGTCAGAGGGGAAGAAAAGGATGGACTGGAAATTTGAAGAGGAAGGGTCTAGGCTTAAAAGGGAACAAGGTTGGGCTTGGGTGGAGAGGGAAGAAGAGTGGGGTTGGGCAGAATATCGGGTTGGAGCATGGTAGGGGCAATAGGCTGGCTTTGGATGGGGTTAGGATGATGGGCTAGGCATGGGATGGGGTGTTGGGCAGGGCGTGGGATGTGGTAGTGGCCTGGATGCGTGGCCATCAATCACTCCATTAGGATAATGGTTATCAAGATGGAAGCTTAAGAGCAGCTCGGAGGAGCAGGCAACAACAATTGCACTTTGATTTTCCCCACTTTCCACACCAGATGAGGCATTGAGATGGGAAAAAAATAATTGCTTCCCATTAATTTTCAAGGCATCATTATTATCACCATCACTCCTTGACAATCGTGCACTGGATTACGGCACATCTCCAGCCAACACCAGCAGACTAACCACAGTGGAGATCAGAGGCCACAGGCACGATGACAATGGAGCTCCTCACCTCTGCCTCGAACAAATTTGCAGGCCTATGTTCTTCCACAGTAACGGCAGGCAAAACAACTTCAAGAGAGGCTGAAGCGAAGGCTCCCTGGCCTGATTGCAATCTTCCATGGTAAGACACCTGGTTGCCTCCATTCTACCCAATATCAACAAATTACGGCCACCATTCAAACTAGCGTCCAGCAACCATGGGGGCCTCACTGACCACCTCCACCAAATTATTAAGCTGGCTCTTCTCTCTATTTCTTTTTTTCATCTTTGGCAGTTAGCATTAGAAAGCCCTTGCAGGGAACAATCAACACAAAATAATAGCTTACGAATATAACCAACTTCTTACCAAAAACCTGTAGCACGAACAACACAAATTTGCGTAGGGCTAGGCTTGTGCAAATTTAATTCAACACAAACCCAAGCCTCACTAGGCCGAGCAAGGGTAGAAGTGGCTTAATCAAAAGCAATAACATGCCCTATGCAAGAAGGAATGGGTCCAAGTAAATATAGGTGATAAAAATTAAGAGCAAGTTTGGGAAGAGAAACTGAAGTGAAATAACCATCTTACTTGTGACCTCATGAGCAGCCCAATGCCAAATCATGCAGGGGAAGCATTTGACCATATGAGATTGTTTAGCAAGAAGAAGCAACATGTCATCCTAGCTATCAAATCACACCATCAACAAGTGGGAATCAATCAAACCTTCAACATAATTGTCCATAAAAGCCCCATTCTTCAGGAATGCATGGAAGTCCTCTAAGGATGGATGGCCAGAGAAAAAATTCAATGCAACCGGGAAGAAAAGGCTTGGAGAGATCAGGTAACATCCTCAGGCGAGAAGGATATGCCTGGTGCACCTCCTTGGATTCAATCCTAGGAGAGGGAGAGAAGTGTTGAAAAGAAACCTTACCACGTTTCTGGGCAACATAACCTTTCACACCAGGTCGTTCTTAGAAGAGGGAACTAAAGGAAGGCTTTGTCTCCGGGACCAGAGCCATCATGACCGCTGTAAAAAAAAATCTAAAGAGAACTTAAAGCATCTCTATCCTAGACATCCCCCCCCCCCCCCCCCCCCCCCCACATAGCTGCCTGGTGCTGAATGTGTTTCGCCTTAATGAGAAAAAATACACAGGTGTTCGCGAGGGTGCTCTCAAGAAGAGTTAAACAACCCCCTTCAGATAAAAAACCATGCTTTCAGCCCACTAAACTTTTTTTAAACTGCTCAAACACCGGGTCTCAAATGGACTTGGAGTGGATTAGCCCCCCCAAGAGGCAGACCAAAGTAGAAGACAGCCTCCCACATTTACACCCTAGTACCCAAGCCAAATCCTCCCCATTCTCCCTTATTTGCACCCTGAGCAACTTGGTTTGACCCGGATTGATCTGCAGGCTCCACACAGCCTCAAAACATAACAACACAACCCTAAGATTAATAATGCTCTTTGCCTTGGAATCACAAAACACCAAAGTATCATCGATAAAGAATATAATATTTATTGGGTTTGCTTCAGTTTTCTCCTTTGCTTGTGTACAACCACCACCCTCCCCACCAAAAGGAAAATTTGAAATTTTTTGGAAGATTTGCTATCATATCAAAATAAAACTTTTTTCTACTAATTAAAACAATCATGGTCACAAAAATTAATTGACTTGTCCTAGTATGATTCAAATTAATATCAAATACAATTTCAAGCATATATCTTACAAGTACAACTATCTAGTAAGAAAATAATCCACATCCAAACAAGTTCATGAAAACATGAACAAACCCAAGATAAAACGTATAACCCCATTTTCAAAAGATTACTACCATTTAAACTTCTTTACATATAGTGCATCCTTGAGAACCTAAAATATTGGCAAGATAGCACGTGAAAACTCATTTTAAAGCTAACAATAAGAAGCCTCACATTACCTATTTTAGGGCATGATTTATTTTATTTTATTTTTTTCTGATAATCAAGAACTTTGACTAAAAAAACACCAAGGTGTGAAAACACTACAAAAACAATAAGGAAAAGGGAAGTCAATAAGCCCATAGAGAGCAGAGACATTACAACAGATAGCTACATCTAACAACAAATAACAAATCTCTCATTTTACTTTTTGAATCCCACTCTCACAGCCTTCAAAAACCCATTGATTTCACTTTCGCCAAGTAACCCAAAAGATCAGCATTGGGATTGCTGTGGCGAGGAAACTAACCCACCCTTCTGCTAAAAGAGATACATCTTTAAGACAGCCATTCAACTCGACATATATTAGGACTGCAGTTGACGTGCAGAACTACAGTATGATTTTTGAACATATTGACAAAGAAAAGCTTCCAAATACAGAAACATTAAAAACTGAACAGTAGTGTGGATTTAATTTTTAACATACCCCTCGATTAGCTTTTCGAGATCAGTGTCATCAAGAACTTTGTTTAGTTGGCGCTGGCACAAGGCACTACTATAAAGTAGCTGTTTCTGTTCTTCACTTGTGTCAGTATCCTCCATCATCTTATGGAAATACATAATTCCAGAAAGAGGATTTCTAGTTTGCCTTTTGATGTAGGATAATGCCTTTAATCTGTTTATCGCAGTTTGCTCTGATAACCGTTGAACATGAAGTGCTTGTTGAAGCTCTGGGCTAGCAAGTTGCAAGAAGCAAAAAATACCAGTGATCACACCCTCTCTGTCAACTTTATTACTTGCTCGCAACAGGCATTCTACATATTTTCCACTCCGCGCATAAAAGCCAAATAAAACCTTTTCAGGTTCTTGGCCAGTCATAACATTATTGAGAACAATACCAAGACTGACAAAAGCTTCTTGATTCTTGAGACGGCAGCATGCCCTGTGGGTACCAAAAACCTCCCCCAAAAGCATTTTGTCACTAACCTCTTCTCGATTCCAGCCAGACAACTTTGCCATGGCCTGATTCCATTCAGTACACCAACCAGATTCATCTGTGCCAAATATTGGTGGAATCAAGGGGTTTGGATTGTGTACAATCGCTTTGTAATCACCTTCTATCCGGGTGAATTTGTCCATGATTGTCTTCTCGCCAGTTACATCTTGGGCCACAAAGCAAACCCCTACAACATTTTGCTGAAGGTCCCTGCTTGCACAAGCATTTACGACTAAACTAACTGGACCAGAATCTCTCCTCTCCTCATGTGTCTTGATCTCAAACTGTATGCTTTGATCCTCTTTTCCTGACAAGGACAATGTAAAAAGAGATAAGACAGCTGATTGAAGAACAGTAGCAAGAATTGAGTCACCTTCTTTTGTTCATGCTGAGGTTAGAAAAGAAGCTTCTTTTTTTAACTTGTTTTCTTTCCAAAGTACCATCGATGCTTTTATAAAGAGCTATAGCATGTTACACGAATCAGTTCAGCTCACTCACTTTGTTTCATAATTTGAAATATAAAATTATTTAATTAGGACAATCATTGAACCAATTGTGGATCCTGCATACACAAGGTAATAGTGTGAAAGATGGGCAACAGAGGATGGACAGCATATTACTGCAACACAACTTCTTACTGGCTTATATTATACATTTTCCCCCTTGCATATGCAGGTGCACATATTTTAGGAACATCGCAAGAATATAGAATTTGAAGTAATTGACCAGCATTGACTTATATGTCATAATTTATGATGCATGATCAGGCTTTGGGGACCAAAAATTGAACCCTTCTTTCACTGTAACATGGATAAAAATCTCATTTTGGTGCAGATATCTATAAAAGTAAGACTTGAAACATTGCGAGCGATTTAAGAAAATTTGACTGAGGATACCCTGCAATGCTGAGCACAGCATCTTTTTCACTGTATTGACTGAAGAATCTTCCACCAGGCTAAGCAGATGCTTCCCAATAGCTTTATCAACAGGGAGACCACTTAACTCAGAAATTTTTGTGTTCCATCCATTAACCAACCCATCAGCATCAACTGCTAAGATTGGCACTGAAGCTGTTTCAATCAAACGAACCATCTCACTCGTCACTGCTTCCAGCTCTTTTATCCCTTCAATGCTCAGATCACTGAGTCTTCTATGGATTGCATTATTATTCAAACTCAAAATTTCCATGTCCTTGAAAGTATTCCTCAGGATAAGCTGCAAAGAATGGATCGCATCCATTTCATAGTCCTTCCAGGGCAGACTTCTTGTTTCAACAACTTCGAGAAAAGCTTTGAATGAAGATCTAGGGTGCATCTTCTTACCGTCATCCTCCTCAACTTGTTCATCCTTTGCACCACCCCAGCGTATTTCTGCAGCAGTGTGGGCTCTAAACCAGAAAAGCATGTCCTTGGAAGTTATCCTGACGGCTGCCATCCCACATACTACATCAATAAGATCATGAGCCCCTGGGAACCCTGCATCATGCAGGCTATCTGTACTCAAACCTGTGGAATCCAAATGAGACTCAGAAAGCCATGATGCAATATTATGCATTTGCAAGTCATTAGGTGTTAATCCTAACCTCCAAATCTTATTCTCGTACAAAAGGGCAGCGCCATCACATTTCACAAGATCCATAATGTTTGGGCTCTGTGTTACTATACCTAGGGGCGCATCACGCATCAGCATATCACACAAAAGCGTCTGGGTGCGTAGAATGTTCTTCTCAAGATTCTGATTTTCTAATTCTAACTCTTTATTAACATGGATAGCAAACACTTGAGTTAGAAACTCACAAGCATACCGCAGAGGGAAGGGAACAAACCTTGGGCTTGAGTTATGGCATACCACTAATCCCCAAAGCCTCTTCCTCTTCTGTGGCTGGGCCAAATTTGAGCCCCCCTCTTCTTCATCCCCCTCATTAACTACAACTGCCATGACCAGAGAAGCAATTGACTTCATGTTCTCCATATACTGTATATGGCAACTGTGAGGTGCCCTTAGGGTGGAACCACATAAGGTTAGATCGAGTGGAAGCTTCTCATCTTGAAGAACCTTAACATGCTTTGCGTGACAATCACAGATCATTCGGACTTTATTCTTCATAAATAAAAATCTTGCAGCCTGAGGGATGTCTGTGGCTGGATAATGTAGGCCTAAATAAGGCTCAAGGCCAGATTTTGTGATCTCAGACACAACCTCCCCATGATCGTCCTCATGGAATTTGTAGGTCATCACCCTGTCATAACCTGTAAGCTTAAAAACCTCTTGAACCATTGTATCACAAAGCCTTTGCATGCTCCCACTAGGCAATGACTGCAGCTGAGCAATTGCTTTGGCTGCAAGCTTGTATGATTGCAAAGCTCCAGCGGCAGTTGAAGGAGCTTCATAAGGCTTAACAGGTTCAAAGTCAATGATCAAACTACCTGTTACCCCATGGATGATTGCATAGAATGGCTTCCCAGAAGATTTGCAATGGACCAAGATGGGATTCAACAGAGATACTTCCCCAAATCCTAATGCTTTCTGCAGTGCTGTAGCACTGGAGGTGGTGAAGATGGTCCTCACATCTGTTCCAATACCAATAACTGGGTGTTCTCCAACGCTTGGAACAGTATGACTCACCATTGTCAGCATTTCAGGAGCATTTTCGCTATAGGCAGTAACTCTGAAAGTTTTCTCATCTATGGCAACCAAACAACCAAATGGCTGGATGAATTTGCCTTTCTGTATCTGATGGAGGTAAGTCGTAGTCACTTTGACAGACACAGGTTGTTGATTTCCACCAACTGTATCAGTAGCATGTACCGAACTAGAGTAGTCAAAGGATTCACCTGACTCCTCAAACTCTGCATGAAGCTTTGCATCAACTGTGGTCTGAGCAATGATTCTAGCACTGTGTTTTGATCGGCTTGAATTGCTAGATGATTGGCTGGGTCTTGAGGAAGACATCGTTTGTCCACACTGGAGATAAAAATTTATGCACAATCAAATAAGCAGCACTCATATTAGTGGCAGATATAAATCTATATATCTAATTGCATATTCTGTTCATTTAATCATTTGTATCTGAACATATTTTCCATGAATTAAATTTGCATTAAATGATTTTCAAAATGGAATAGCCATAAATTATCAATATATGGCAACATTATAATGCCAAATCCAACTCACTATGACACAAGAATTCATCTCCTTATTAATGTTTTTATTTTCCCATTTTTTTTGGGGAGGGATAGCGTTTTTATTTATTTCATGCTGTGAGCATACAAGCAATTTACCCCAATAATGATTTTAAATTTAGTAATATGAAAATGTTCCTGTGCAACATTTCCTTCAGAAGATAGGAATAAACATGGAGCGTACCAGGTTGGTACTGTAGCAAGGGTGGGGAGGAGTCAAATTTTGAAGGTTTTTCAATGCAAAGTGCAATGATAGAAGGAGTACATCAGACTAGTAAAGAGATCTTGGAAACCGAAAAACAGCAAGAAGTTCCACAATACTGAAATAATAGACTCCAAGGGCACCTTTTGGAATTCCAGTGAGCAAAAAGTAATTTCCATAGCTAAGTGTTTCCTTGGAAAAAATAGAAAAAAGAAAAAGGAACACTATCTAAAACATTTTTTTATGCTTTTTCAATAAGTTACAATATTGTACTTAAATAATAAAAAAAATCACTTTTAGAGTAATATTTTTATGGCCAGCAGTGAAGTGATTAACAATTTCAAATTGATCCATTTAGGATATGATGACAACACACTTAATTTAAGCAATCCAAAACAAGCTCACACGAGAGGGTGTGAAGAGAGCTGAACTGGTTCATGAGCTCATTGAGCTCAGGCGCTCAGCCCAACTTCAGGTTTGACCTAGTTCAGTTGTTCAAAATCTCTGGTTAGTAGAACGAACTGTGATCCTAGTCCGAGCTACATGCAACTCCACCTGTAAGCCTGTGAGACCAATTGAGCATATTTAAATTATTGTAGTCATGAATCATTTGTTGTTTCCAGTGCTGCAGGTACATTGTAATTGTTGTCAATGGAACCATGTGGCAAGCGATGCAGTGGAATATGGAAGCCATGACTGTGCAGTACAGTGAACAATGTTTTGGTGCTCAGATTTCCAGTGTTTTGGCTAAGTGTTGAAGCCTTGAATCGATTTCACATTCGTTATATTGAACTACACTGTATAACGAATGACGAGTTTAAGATCTTAAAGTACCCTTCATAACAAAAAAGCCGAAGTATGATGAAGAGTTCGAGTCGAGGAGTTGTACATCTCGAAGTATACTCAGCCAAATTAACTGAATATTCTAAAGTCATGCTAGCAAATGTTTTATCGATGTATACCACAAGGCACGCATCTAATTCAATTCAATGGTGAAAAATAATATACCCCACTTGTAACCTGTAAAGACAAATGTTGTGTATATTCAATTAATATCACATAATATACAACCTATATATATAATATTATGTATGTGTCAGATATAGCAAAGACTATATATAGTATTGCTATTAATGTCCTTGACTCCTTTCCAACACTCTCCTTTAAGTAGTAGCATACATGTAAGATAGTCTAACTTGTTACAAAGTTAAAATATATGATTACCCTCAAAGACTTAGTAAAGAAATCAGCGAGCTGATGTTCAGTTCGAATGTGAGTGAGTTTAATTTCATTACTCCGCACCTTCTCATGTACAAAATGACAATGTAAATAGTAGACTAACTATCATAATGCAACACTGAAGTGTGCAAAAAAGGTAAAAGCCCTAATAACAACTTCCTAATAAGTTTTCCTAAATTTACAGTTTTAAACTATTTTATACTTTCCTATACAAATATACATCACAATAGATTCTCTAAATCAAACTCTATATTATTAAAATAATATTTTACATTACTTATTTTATTTAATAATAATTTTTTTATAAATTAATATGAAATAAAAGATAATATTATGAGAAACATGAAAGAGAGAGGTGAAAGAAATTTTTAAATATAATTTAATAATTATAGAGAGTGAATAGTACTTTTTAACACGTTGGAAAATATTGTACAAATCCCATAGAAAAATTAAATATAAGTCATCTGATGTGAAAATGATTTTATGATTTTTTAACTTTTTTTCCTAAATATAGAAAAATAAACTTTTATAGAAAATCTGCTACTAATGGTCTAAGCCAATTCCTAATAATAACATTGACAATCACATTAGTTTATCTGCTACATGTGTCATTGCTCTGTACTCAGTCTCTACATTAGATCTCGACATCACATGTTGTTTCTTCTTCTTTTATGTTACAAGATTTTCACCAAGAAACACATAATAACTAGTAATGGACCTTTTATCTATTAAACAACCTGCCCAATCAACACCAAAATAACCATGAATATCGAGATTACCCTACTTGGTAAACAAAAGACCTCGTCCCGACACCCTTTTCAAGTACTTGACAATATGAAATGTTGCATTCCAGTGGGTAGTGTCAAAATATTTATAAATTGACTTATGGTACTTACAGCAAAGGAAATATCTGATATATTAATTGCCAAATAGTTTAACTTATCAACTAATCTCTAATATTGAAAAGGATTATGTAACAAATTATCATATTTTGAATCCAACCGAACATTCGGATCCATAGGAGAATCAACAGGTTTGACTCGTAAGTATCCAACCTCATCAAGTATATCGAGCACATATTTTTATTGTGACAAAAAGATGGAGCAACTAAAGTAGGCTATTTCTATCCCTAAGAAATAGCACAATTGACCTAGATCCTTGGTGCAAAACTCAACCTGAAGAAAATGCTTCAAACGTTGAATGCATTCTGTATCACTACCCGTAATAATAATATCATCTACATATACAACTAAAAGAACAAATCTGGTAGCAAAAGAAGAGCTAAACACAAAATGATCAACTTCACATTGTCAAAGGCTAAATCGAACAAGAGAAGTACTGAATCTGCTTCAACCCATAGAGAGCCTTGCGAAGACGACATACCATATTCTCCCCTTAAGCAATAAAACCAGGTGGTCACTCCATATAAACCTCCTCAGCAAGGTCACCGTGAAAAAAGGCATTCTTAATGTCAAGTTAGTGGAGTGTCCATCCATAACGAACAACTAAAGAAATGAACATGCGGAATCTTAACAATAGGAGAAAAAGTATCATTATCATCAACACCATAGACCTGAGTATATCTCTTAGCCACTAAGCGAGCCTTCAAACGTTCAATAGAATCATCAGGATGTACTTTCAAAGTGAAGACCTATCGACAGCCAAATAAGAACCCAAATGACATTAGTAATAATAGCCTACATCTCATCTTCCATGACTCAATGCCACCCATGATGAGTTAGAGCACCTACAACACTGCGAGGCACGACCACAAACGAAATAGAAGAGACAAAAGCAGAAAAGAATGGGGATAACTTTGCAATAGCGGCAAAGTTAGACATAGGATAAGAGAGCATAAGATACCAATATAAAAAACAAACCGATCAAGAGAATAACCAACACAGGAACGAGTATTTTTACATTGTGCAATAGGAAAATCAAAGGCCGGTGGGTGTTGTCAAGGAAGACTATGCTAGCCACGTACATCTTATGTTCTTTTCATACTTACAAGTTACATCACACTACTCGATAGATATTATCTTAAATCTTGTAAAATAAAAACCAACTCTTAGCTAAAAAAGACACCAAAATAACAAATCATCAATGAGATTAGGTTGCGTTTAAGAAAATGGTGATACAGAGACCATGTCAAGTGTTGTAACACAAGAGACGTACCTATATCTGTATCAATCATATTTTATTTTTATCTGTTGAAGCTAGTTGAAGCTCGAGGTAAAAAGAAAAGAATTTATTTTTGGTATAACAGATTCAACCAGCTAAAGCCTTATTAACTGATCCAGTTTGAGTTTTACAGCCAAAATACTGACCCAAGTAGAGTGAATTCCCAAAAAAGGAACTGCGAAAGGTCAACTTGAATACAACCTAAATCGACCTATATTTACATTTTAAAAATAAACACCCCATAAAAATTGTCCTCTAAGCTATTTTTTGAAACCAAGAGTGGCCACCTACCCATCACAAGATCATCGCAACAAAAAAAAAGGAAGGAAAAACAAAAGACACCCCAGCTCCCCCCCCCCCCCCCCCCCCCCACACGCACACACACAAAAACACACAAACACATATATTGAAGCCCCAGCCTCTTTGGTATGAACTTGCTTGCAGAAAATTTAAGAGTCACCAGTTAGTGTGCGGCCACATCACCCTAGTGCATGGGGTTATGTTATAGCATGCACGGGTGTAACTAACTATATATAAAAATGGACAAGGAAGGCACATACTCCCTCGTACAGACCAACAGAGAAGAGAGACAGATACAGAGAAAAAATAATTACAGAATGAATGCAGGAAAAACACCACATTCCCGGCAAATATTGATCCAATGCATGAAAGTTTCGAATGGATGGATGCGGAAGCAATTGTGGCCTTAATTAGGATCGTGGTTTCAGTTTCACAACATCATTCAACAAAGATCTCTGAATCGTTGTACTACTGCGCCATTACACGAGTATTCATAATCAAGAAAAGCTATTGAATAACAAATTACACTGGAAGATTTAAGGATCCAAAAACAGTTACAGACAGACCAAACCATATAATAATTAAAAAAAACACTACCTATAGAAATCAAATTGATTAAATCATCCAAAAAGTCAAGTAAAAGAAAGCTGAGAACATGTGGAACTAGTAATATTCAGATTTCAGACGAGTCAATCAATTTGATGAGAGAGAGAGAGAGAGAGAGAGAGAGAGAGAAATAGTAACCTTGATAAGCTAAAGTAGGCGCTGCTGCTGCAGAAACTTTACAAGCTAACAAAAGTGGAGGAGAATTGAGTTTTTCAGATCCAGCAAGGCGGGTGATTGGAGGGAGGCGAGCTTCTAAAAAAAAAAAAAAAGTATTTCTGTTTTTTATTTTAAAAGGTCGAGATTTGGAAACCGGCGGAAACCCCCCCACCCACCCACCCACCACCGGTGCTTCACACTGAACCAAAAAAAGAGACAGACCCATCAATTCATATCATCATAATCATACTCGTATAATTCATCTGGTATTCAAAAAGAAGAGGAAAAAAAAAACTCACGATTTTCATAATTCATGGAGAACCAAGAAAAGCTCCGGGGCTCAAGGAGTCTTAAAATAATAATCATCTCTCTGGATCGCTGGCTGGCTCTCCTCCTGGAGCTGGCCTCTCAAAGCGAGACAGGGTCCACCAGCCACTGTTCAATCAAACATTAACAATTCAATTCCCGTCTCTCCAAGAGAGCTTGGGATGGTGCGTGTGTTGTGTGTGTATGTATATATGTATAGGCCTGTTGATATATGACTCGTGAGAGCGAGCTCGGCTAGGCCTATAGCCTTTCATCACAGTTAGTTAATTATTAATAATAATATTGTTATTATAATAATATTTATGGGGTAGGTTATGGTGTGGTATGGTGTGCATCGGATAAATCATAAATGAATGAATGAATCAACAGTTTAGGGTAAATTAAAGGCACAGAAATAAAGAGAATCAATAACAGTTCAATAGATTAATACAGAATAGCACCTGCACCTTAGAGAGGAAAGAGGAAGAAGAGAACGCGGGGGGGGGGGGGGTGGTGGAAAATCATCAGACTCGGAGGGACTGCTTTGCTACGTACTCGTCATCAGTCTCCCAAACAAACAAACGTGGCCATTCACGTGTGCGAGTTGCATCCAATTCCAATGTGATGGAATGAGTCTCCCTCTCGCCTCATGCAACCCTGAGACTGATTCTGCTCCTCTCTCTCTCTCTCTCTCTCTCTCTCTCTCTCTCTCTCTCTCTCTCTCTCTCTCTCTCTCTCTCTCTCTCTCTCTCTCTCTCTCTCTCTCTCTCGTTTCGGTCGTTCGTTGGGTCAGTGTGTACTCTTTGCTATCCAGCTCTCGGACATTGTCATTTTCTTTCTATTTTCAATGCCGTGTCTGTCTTCTGATGCCTGCCGGTTCCACTTTACTTTCCCCTGCCAGTCGCTGCATTTTTTTAAGGAAAAAGGCGCTACATTTAAGAAATTAAAAAAAATAAAAAGTATTTTAAAAAAATCAATTAAAATTAAAATACTTTCCTAATCAGCACGTGAAGGAAGGATTTCTTACTTTGTAGTACTCATATTATATGGCAGCGCCGCAGCGGTGTCGTCTTGTCCAGGGTTAAACCAAAACTATGGTAAGGAGAAAATATATTAAAATATATTTTTTATAGAAAAATTTTAACTTTTTAGAGAAAACCATTATACCCTTACAATTTAAAATTTTAAAATAAGTATTAAAAATAAAATTTTCTTGAAAGATTATTATTTATCCTGTCTTTTGGTTGACCTTAGAGCTTTCATTTGAATCTAAAAACATTTAGATAATAATGCGTTTGTCATTCTGAAAATTAAATAATTATTAAATAAAAAAAATCAAATGATGGGATATGAAAAATAAGAAATCTCATTTTTCATATTATTTAATCCAGACATCCTGAAAAATCAAATATTATGGTTGATATGATTTTACTGCTTTGGATGATAAGTAATCTTACTTATCCATTTTTTATTCCAATCAAAAATTATGATAGAGATTTTTACTCTTGAATGTCTTTTCTCTCTGCCTATAAAAAAGCCACACAAAGACTGTGTCAAACAAGTGAAATTGGAAAATTGCGACAATTTTGAGCGGAGGATTAATACATTTTTAAAGCGAGAGAGTTCTTTAGAGCAACGGAGTTATGTGAATTTCTACGAGAGTCTTGCGAGAGAAAAAAAACTACATAGGTCATTGAAGAAAATAGTGAGAAAAGGAAGAGAGCTTTGAGAGAGAGCTTGATGTTATGGGCGGAATTTCTCTTCATGGATTTCGTGGTCAAGAACTTGAATGAAGCTAAAAAGAGGAGAAAAGTTACATTTTCTAACCTTTTTGCTTTTAGAAAATTTTAAACGAAGGAATCATACAAAATGAGATTCAAGCACGTCAACAACCACTCCAATTCATATAGGAATTTTTTATTTTATTTATATTTTAGTTTGAGATATAGTTAAATTACTTCAAATATGAAAACCTTTCTCATTCGAATTGCGACTCTACTTTGAGATGAAGACTATTGTTCAAGTTTAGGAAATTTCGGTTCAAAAAAATATCTCGTCCATTTGTTTACATTTGTTTTTTAAAATGGTGGACCCAGCATGGGCCTACTATAATTCAATAATAATATATATTTAAAACTCTTAAAATGTAAGTCTTATATACGTTTTTAAAAACTATTTGTAATTGTTTTCTATTTTTAAATCTAAACTTAATTTTATTAGTAAACTCAAAATTTTTGTTCTTTTCATCATTTTTATTACTCAGGCTCATCAAATATTGTTTTAAAAAATACATCCATTTTAAAGTACTTTTATTTCGTATAAAACAGAAATTATTTTCAAATTAAAGTTAAACACAAACTCCAATTAAATTCAAACATAATAAAGAAATAAAAAGTTTATAAAAAAGCCAAAAGCCGTAAGTACATTTAGACATTTATGCATATACAAACTTATTACATCAAGCACAATCTTCCACAATAACTATATTGGAATATTTGATTACCTACGAATAGAATTAAAATAAAGCGATGAAGGAGAATTTTCTACGTGGCCATATCCTTCTTGTCAACCAAGCTTGTTGATTTTCCATGTAAATTCTATTACCCCACATTCTCAACAATCAAGAAATCCAAAAACTAAAACAAAAACAACGAGATTTATATAAAAGGCATAATGTATATGCCTATCATTGCAAACTTAACAACTAGTTCATTGATGCCCAACTTAAAAGAAAAAAAGTTCATTTTATCTTCAGATCACCCAACTTCAAATTAAACTTCAGATAATTATAATATAAGAGCATCCACACATAACCTCCTTTAATTTTTTTTTTTTAAATTTGAAGAAAATTTTAAATTTAAAAAAAAAACATATTACATCAAATCATTTAAACTCTATAATTTAGAAATTAAAAATACCAAAGCTACAATAAATCTTCAGATTTACTATTTATCCTCTAAAGCTATATTTTTCTTTCTATATCTAAATATATTATCTCATTGCTTACGTTAGAGATTGTGGAAGATAAATAAATAATTATTTTAAATATATTATTTTATTATATAGAGATAGATATAATTATTTTAATATCATCTAAAATAGAAATAAAAATAATACAATCAGAGTGAATGCTCTAAAAAAATAAAAAGATCACTACTTGCAAAGAAATCCACTAATGCAACCTACACAGTATCCAAATTATAACAAGATCATTGGAAACGTCTTGGACATTTCGAAGTAGTGTCGTATTATTAGAGTTAATTAAGAGCATTAACATCACACATCCAATCACTTTTTTTTAATTTATAGATTTAAATTATTTTTTAATATTTTTCTTAAAATATATATAAAAAAAACTTTCTATAGAACCTGCTACTAGTGCAGTGCAGGGGTGAATAATCCGCTGATCGGATTGTGTCTGCTGAGCACAAGAATATTTATGACCATCGGAATGTTTAGTTGTCTTCGGAGTCGTTGTCCTCACCGGATAAGAGATGTCATTTATGGGATACATATGTATGACGTCGTATTAAAGTTAAAGGATACTATTTTGTTCTCGAAGCTCAGTCGTTTTTCGGAGTAGCCTTGCCTTCTTTTCATCTCGTCTCCCGTGCAATAATTGATGATGGATACAAACCATAATAATTTGAGTATCAATAATTATAATGGCTTCCTATTTCCTGTTATACTTTATTATGAGCAATTTAGATTTATTCAATACGTTTGAGTTTTTGTATCTCTATCATTATATATATATATATATATATATAGCTGTTGTGCATTTGAATCATAATTATTATTATATTTGCACAGCTCCTCTCCCTTTCTGTTGAAATTAGGAATCTATATTCCAACAAATTAGTATTAGAGCTAGTACGATCCATACTAGATTCTATGGCTTTCAATATGGCTAAATTGCAAGAAGAAAACTATTATTCGAATCCCAAGATATATGGAATATTGTGACTGATGGGTATGTTGATCACACAGTAAGATCATTCACCACATGGGCATCCGGAAGATTTTTTGTTTCTCCGTCGAAAGTAGAGCGCAACTTTAGCACTGCACTGCTGGACACCTCTCCGTTTCAGGTGTTTGTATTATAGCAGTCACAGCATCATCAAACAATTCATATGATCAAATAGCAAAATATTATTCGCCACAGGGGCAACTGGGAAACAAAATTTTGCTTACCATCCAATAGTGAGTAGAAGCCACAACTTCACCATCACACTGTTGGAGCTCTCCCCAACAACAAATCAAAAGATGTGTCTCACACCTCAATTGTAAGCTTTAGTAACATCAGTAAAAGCTCTTGTTTCTTGATCAAAATATGGCAGTAAAATAAAGTCACATTCCCCTGCGGTATTATTTCGCCTGGAGAGATTATGCTACAGAAATTAAGCAAACAAAAATTTTTGAATCCTCAGACATTGTGCCCTTATTTCCTTCCAAATGGTACTCCAGCCTTGATCTCTCATTATCACATTTTCTTCCACTTTCATATGCGACCTATCCTGCAATGATGGTACAACAAGAATAAAAACAAGAAGTATCTTTTAAGCAAAGTAGAATTCATAACACAGGTATCCAGGTATCCGGTTTCAGATTCATTATAGTTCAGCCTTAGCAGTGTTTGGAATCTTCTGCAAAAACACAGTCCTTGCACTGGCGTCTGTTGAAAACCGTCCCAATACAGCAATTGTAGCTGTACTACTGCTAAGCTTCTCAATCCCTCTAGAGACCATACAGGTATGGTAAGCCTCCACCACTACCATTATATCTGCCCCAAATAGATATGACACACTCTCAGCAATCTGTCTGGTCAGTCTCTCCTGTACTTGGAGCTTGAAACCATGGAAATGTACTATCGACTGTAAGATGGATTTTCTAACAGTACTGACTTCTTCAGCACTAAAGAACCCAATATGCACGACACCATGGAAGGGAAGCAAATGGTGCTCACACAAAGACCAGCACAACAAGTTTAGCTCGGACTGCATATGCCTCTTACTGTGATTTACATCTCCATTTGATTTGAAAGGATTTATTATACCATTGATAGAGCCATTTAACTTCATCTCCAAATTATACCTTTTGAAGCTCATTAGCCATTTCACAAAACAGGCAGGAGTTCCTAAGAGCTCATTTCTCGATGGATTTTCACCCAATGACCTGAGAATTGAAGCCACTGCATTAACCATTCCTGGGATGGCAGATCCCTTCACAGAGGATAACTTCGCAGTTGAGGAACATCTTGATGGGCACCAGAATTTGTCAGGAAACTCTCCAGTATGAGCTCTTTCAACAGGTACGCCCCTGAATTTTAGAAGACTCAAAAAGTCATTCCAAACATCAGCACTCTTATTTTCAAAAACCCCACAACCTGAAGAAACCAATACCTTTACCCATCCATGGTGGTCAGATTCAAGAAAGGATGGTTCTAATCTTGGGAAGTGGATATGAGAACACTGGAGAACAATGGCAACACCTGCTGGCTTTATTCCCTGATGCAAAGCTGAACACACTTCATCTGCCAGACGTTGTGGATCTTGAAGGCGCTTAGCAAAGACATCAGCTACTCGAGAGACCTTACTAAGACCAAGAACTCGATGCCCAGATGCTACGTAACCGACATGACACTTGAATTGGAATGGAAGCAAGCACGATTCACAGTATGAGAATAGATCGAGATCCCTCACAATCACAAGCCCACCTGCTCCTCCTGCATGACCTACGCCAGTATCAAAACCAGCTTCCGGGAACAAGGCATCCTGTACAATCTCATTCACCCTCTGTTTGTATCCTAAGGATATAAGAGAAATAAATTAGTACTCGATACTCAAAACAATCCACCCCAAGTAAACTTAGAGTTTAAATAGGCCTATATGATATTCACATCAGACAGCCATAAATATCACGAAAAAACATAATTCAAAAAAATACAAATACAAACATCCGCTTGTTTATAAGTAGTCAAAGTGCCACAATAATTGCTCATGCTGATTTAGAAAAAAGTGTATGAACACTTTTTCCCATATAGCCTTTGTGCATCAGATACAAAGCACAATTTCATAATTGTGACATCACCTAACTTACCCTCAAAATAATAGCCCCACGGTTGTCAAAAAATTCAAACAATACATGATGTTTCCAGGTAAAGCCACCATACGGATTTCGTAACCCAAAAGCTATGCAATGTGGGTCGACCTATTAAATTTTAAAATCCAATAATTTTGTGCCTAAGTGAAGACAAAACCCTAAGCAGAGCCCTTGTCTAAGCCTATATTTTGTTGGTGCCCTAAATAGACCCATTACCACTTAAGGATGGTTTAAATTTTGACGCAAAGCTAAATGTACTATCGAGATAGGGACTATATATTGAGGAACCACACCATAGTTTTAAAATGTAGAAAGATATCTAAAATATTTTACGATGACTTATTATCTGACACTATTAGCAGGAGTAAATATTTTGAAAAAAAATCTTATAAGACATACAGCAATCGCTTCTGAAATCCTCTGTTTCCCCATCCTTCACACACAGAGATTGACAATAACTAGAATACCAGCACAGAGAGGATGTAAACCACATATATGATACAGCTAAAACATGCCTCCATGGAAGCAGAACATTAAATTAGATCTAGTAGAGCAACCTCACCCGAAAAATATAAATGCCATGATTACCTTGCTAATGTCAATTTAATGTCTTCAACCAAATCATCCATTTTCTCACCAAATATATTCTTCTTGTTTCCTGAATTGCTAATTTTAAGATTTAATTTTAATGCTGGTCTACAAAAACAAATACAGACTTATTTGCTTATATCTGTATAAACAAATTCTTATATATAACTAATTCTAACAAAGTTTGTTTCACATAAACCCATATATTATAAAGACAAGATTCAGGCCTTTGCCTCTTTCCAGTAAAGATTTCTCTCTTCCCTTTAAACATAGTTGGATAAGTAAACCTAAGAAACCTTTTTATGTTGAACAAGCCTAATCAAGCTGTTGAATACACCCAAAGATGCTATCCAATTAAATTTATAAAAATAGCAGTCAATAGTATTTCAAGGAACCGATAATTGGTTCAGTATAACAGGATTTTGGTGGTCCATCAGCAGTTGGTGCAATAGCAGTTTTTTATTTACTGGAAATTAATGTCCTAATCCAACAGGAAGTTAGTAAAGCAATTCGAAAAGTTGCCGTTATTGTTTCAAGTTTTTGATCAGTTTTTGTCCTACACGCACAGCTTACTTTTGTGGAGAACTAGAAATAGGCTGGCATCTACGGATTGCCATATACAATACAACATGAATGAATAGCAATCCATTGGAAAAACCTAAAAGTTTGGGGCAAGTATTGCAACAATAAACTTATTTCATCAAAAGTCAGGGAGCAAACTGGATGTCAATACGATCCGAAATTAAAACACGCACAACACATCCTCAGGCAATGCAAGTTCTCCAAAAACAATGCACATCCCACCAAAAAAAAAATCGAAGCAGCAATCCAAAAAAACCCCACATATAAATTGAAAGCCAATAAGAAAGATATATATATATATATATATAATGATGTTCGAAGTCAGCCAAGCAACTTAATTTTTAGATAAAATTGAACCAAGCTATGGAAAGTATTCAGAAATAAATAAATAAACACGGTGAGGGTGTAATAAACACATACCTCTAGTCCCTTCACGAAAGGCCTTGGAGACACGAAACGGGGTCCTTTTGAGACCCTCCCTGTTAATATCTTCGCCCAAACCCTGCAACAACACCTTCACCGCATCTTCAATGGCGACGCCCTGGGTTTGTCCCTCTTCCTCAACGTCCAGCTCAATACGACCCAGCTTCACTCTATTCTCAAGCTCCCCGTTGAAGTGCCCGTCATCCAAAGCTCCCATTGACAGAGCCACACAAATCAACTCACCAACCCAGATCCCAAATCAACAACCGCCCAAACCCGCCAATCTACCAAAAACAACACAAACCCAGATTCAAATTTGCTGAAAAACAATACAGAGCGACGTGCCCAGGTGAGGAAACCTCACAAATCAAGCGACCATGAATCTAGGAATCCAATGCGTCCAGTGCAAAAAAGAAAAAAAAAAAGAGAGAGCATACGGATTCTCAATGTCGAATTTTATTTAGGCAGGCAAGTGTGGGATTTACCACGTACAGAAATGTGGGACCCAAGTCTAGCGGCCTTTGGGTGTTGTTGTGGGCTGCGGGGGAGAACCAGAGGAGGGAAGGGATTTCTGGGTTATCTTAAATTGCGTGAGGCTCTGCTTGTGATAGATATGGAAGAGGAGGTGGCGGCTGCTGCTATTTCGTTCATGCTCCCACCCAAAAAAAGACAAAAGAAAAAAGGAGTTGTTTTCTTTATGATTTATAGTTTTTACGAAGTTGGTCAAATCTGACATGGTAGGTATGGGATGTTTGATTTGACACCTCGAATATTCTTGTCCCCAAAAATGATAAAATTTTCAAGCAACTTTGTTATACATTTTTGATTTTTCGACTTTATTTCTTAAATTTATGAAATAAATAAAGGTTTTTTCTCCCCCATAATCAGCATATATAATGAATATATCAGCGCTCAAATAAAGGGCTTTTATCTCACTATAATTGTTCGATCTCCATTCTCTGTTCTTCATTTTGATTTAAGCGGAACAATTTTAGATGAAAAATGATTTAAAACAAAAATGAAGAGAAAAAAGGTGAAAGAAAATATTATTTTGTTGGAATAAAGAAGAAGTGAATTTTTTTTAAAATAATTTAATTAGAATTAGAAAAATAAGATTTTTTTTAAATAATATCGTTATTTATATAATTATATAAATTTATGTAATATGCAAAAATAATAATTTTAATAGTTTTTCATTGAGAAATCTCACCATTTTGATTGTCATAAAATTAGCCTCTATTTTGTTTTAAATTGTTTTATACATTTTTGTTTCACCCCTCATTTTTCATCCCTTATCAAACAATAGAAACTTAATTTTTTTTGTGTTTTATGTTACAAATGGCAATCTTATTTTTTTTAATTATGTCTTTTTTTACGGTTATGTATAGTAATTATTTTCTTTTATTTTCTCCTCCACAATCGATCCTGATACCATTTATTTCTCCTTGTTTCATGCATATTATATTGCATTGTGATAATATTCCATTTCGAAAGCGTTATATATTATGACCACTTGGATATGTAGTCGGTATGTGAATTTGGAATTCTTTTTCCTTATTTTTTTTGGTTTAGGTAGCTCTCACTTGATCTCCATCTCTCCCGATGTGAGTGCACACGACCGGAGAAGGCTATGTGAACTTCGAAAGCGGGTGTTTAGGTTTGCATTTTTGAGTCTATCGAAATTGCTTTTAAGGCAATGGTCAATCATGTTACGACCCTGTAATCATTTTGTTTGTTTATTGCTATTGATTTATTTTGGGCATTGCTTCATTCATTTTATTGCTTATTTTTTATCGATTTAAAATCAATTTTCTCCATGGCCCTTGCTCGAGGAAAACCCTGTTCGATTTGTTTAAACTATAACTATTAAATGGCACAAATTATAACCATTGGTTGTTAATTTTGTTTGAACATTTCGAGGTTGATTATATGTTATTTTTGAATCTCTCTTGTTGTTGAAATGGGTACCTCCGCAACCTCTTCTAACCCACCGGTTTCACTAATATCTTCTTTACTTACTGTTCATACCAAAGAGAGTTGAAGAGGAGTTTAAGAAAAAATGTAAAAAAAGACAACAAGACTATGAGAGGACTTTTTTGAACCACATGAGGAAAAGGATGTATGCCGTGGAAAACTAGTTGTAATTTCGGATGGCTAATGACCTACCAATCATGGAACAAGTGCATGCATATGAAAAGCTTACTTGTTTATGTACTCAATGAAGAGATTAAAATGAGTGAAATTCTACAAGCAAACATCTTGTTGGAAAAATTCCCACCATCATGGAGTGACTATAGGAACCTACTCAAGTACAAGAATAATGACTTGAACCTGCAGAAGCTAATCAGTCATATGCGAAATGAAGACGCCAACTGTTTTAAAGACAAGCAAAACTCTTTTTATGTTAATTATTCTAAAGCTAACATTGCCATTGCTAGTGGTTTTTTACTTAGGAAAAGTTCAAAAATAATCCCAAGAAAGATCACAATCAAGGGTACCACAAGAAGTTGAGTCAAGTCAACAAAAGTGGTACAAATTTAAATATAAAAGAACTAACTTTCATTGCTTTGTATGTGAAAGAGTTGGTAGCAAGGCTTACCAATGCTATTAGTGCTGTCAACAGGAAGAGGGAAATAAAAAGGCATATGGCAAAGTTACAAATCAAGTAAGCATTGTTGAATCATAGGAAGTCATTGCTATAATATTTGTTGAAGCCAATCTAGTTGAAAATAATTCGGATTGGATACTTAACATAGGAGCTTCTAAATACATGTCTTTTAATAAAGACTCATTCCACTAACTTTGATAAGAGTGCATCTACGTGGGAAACCAAAGCATCATTAGAGTATTCGATAAAGGAAAGATTTTCTTTAAAATTATTTATGAAAAAAAGTTAACTTTAAAAAATGTGCTTCTATTTTCCTTTTATATTTTTTTATACTAAATTCTTCCACTTCTTTTTTATACTAAATTCTTACAGAATTATGAATTTTACACGTAATATATATACATGTGTATTTCTAGACCGATTTAATATCCAAGCGCGCTGCAAAACATGACACGTGTTATGAAACCTTAGCAAAGACGTTGTGGATCTTGAAGGCGCTTAGCAAAGACATCAGCTACTCGAGAGACCTTACTAAGACCAAGAACTCGATGCCCAGATGCTACGTAACCGACATGACACTTGAATTGGAATGGAAGCAAGCACGATTCACAGTATGAGAATAGATCGAGATCCCTCACAATCACAAGCCCACCTGCTCCTCCTGCATGACCTACGCCAGTATCAAAACCAGCTTCCGGGAACAAGGCATCCTGTACAATCTCATTCACCCTCTGTTTGTATCCTAAGGATATAAGAGAAAAAAATTAGTACTCGATACTCAAAACAATCCACCCCGAGTAAACTGAGAGTTTAAATAGGCCTGTATGATATTCACATCAGACAGCCATAAATATCACGAAAAAACATAATCTAAAAAAATACAAATACAAACATCTGCTTGTTTATAAGTAGTCAAAGTGCCACAATCATTGCTCATGCTGATTTACAAAAAGTGTATGAACACTTTTTCCCATAATAGCCTTTGTGCATCAGATAAAAAGCACAATTTCATAATTGTGATATCACCTAACTTACCGTCAAAATAATAGCCCTATGGTTGTCAAAAACTTCAAACAATACATGATGTTTCCAGGTAAAGCCACCATACGGATTTCGTAACCCAAAAGCTATGCAGTGTGGGTCAACCTATTAAATCTTAAAATCCAATAATTTTGAGCCTAAGTGAAGACAAAACCCTAAGCAGAGCCCTTGTCTAAGCCTACATTTTGTTGGTGCCCTAAATAGACCCATTACCACTTAAGGATGGTTTAAATTTTGATGCAAAGCTAAATGTACTATCGAGATAGGGACTATATATTGAGGAACCACACCATAGTTTTAAAATGTAGAAAGATATCTAAAATATTTTACGATGACTTATTATCTGACACTATTAGCAGGAGTAAATATTTTGAAAAAAATCTTATAAGACATACAGCAATCGCTTCTGAAATCCTCTGTTTCCCCATCCTTCACACACAGAGATTGACAATAACTAGCATACCAGCACAGAGAGGATGTAAACCACATATATGATACAGCTAAAACATGCCTCCATGGAAGCAGAACATTAAATTAGATCTAGTAGAGCAACCTCACCCGAAAAATATAAATGCCATGATTACCTTGCTAATGTCAATTTAATGTCTTCAACCAAATCATCCATTTTCTCACCAAATATATTCTTCTTGTTTCCTGAATTGCTAATTTTAAGATTTAATTTTAATGCTGGTCTACAAAAACAAATACAGACTTATTTGCTTATATCTGTATAAACAAATTCTTATATATAACTAATTCTAACAAAGTTTGTTTCACATAAACCCATATATTATAAAGACAAGATTCAGGCCTTTGCCTCTTTCCAGTAAAGATTTCTCTCTTCCCTTTAAACATAGTTGGATAAGTAAACCTAAGAAACCTTTTTATGTTGAACAAGCCTAATCAAGCTGTTGAATACACCCAAAGATGCTATGCAATTAAATTTATAAAAATAGCAGTCAATAGTATTTCAAGGAACCGATAATTGGTTCAGTATAACAGGATTTTGGTGGTCCATCAGCAGTTGGTGCAATAGCAGTTTTTTATTTACTGGAAATTAATGTCCAAATCCAACAGGAAGTTAGTAAAGCAATTCGAAAAGTTGCCGTTATTGTTTCAAGTTTTTGATCAGTTTTTGTCCTACACGCACAGCTTACTTTTGTGGAGAACTAGAAATAGGCTGGCATCTACGGATTGCCATATACAATACAACATGAATGAATAGCAATCCATTGGAAAAACCTAAAAGTTTGGGGCAAGTATTGCAACAATAAACTTATTTCATCAAAAGTCAGGGAGCAAACTGGATGTCAATACGATCCGAAATTAAAACACGCACAACACATCCTCAGGCAATGCAAGTTCTCCAAAAACAATGCACATCCCACCAAAAAAAAAAAATCGAAGCAGCAATCCAAAAAAACCCCACATATAAATTGAAAGCCAATAAGAAAGATATATATATATATATATATATATATATATATATATATATATATAATGATGTTCGAAGTCAGCCAAGCAACTTAATTTTTAGATAAAATTGAACCAAGCTATGGAAAGTATTCAGAAATAAATAAATAAACACGGTGAGGGTGTAATAAACACATACCTCTAGTCCCTTCACGAAAGGCCTTGGAGACACGAAACGGGGTCCTTTTGAGACCCTCCCTGTTAATATCTTCGCCCAAACCCTGCAACAACACCTTCACCGCATCTTCAATGGCGACGCCCTGGGTTTGTCCCTCTTCCTCAACGTCCAGCTCAATACGACCCAGCTTCACTCTATTCTCAAGCTCCCCGTTGAAGTGCCCGTCATCCAAAGCTCCCATTGACAGAGCCACACAAATCAACTCACCAACCCAGATCCCAAATCAACAACCGCCCAAACCCGCCAATCTACCAAAAACAACACAAACCCAGATTCAAATTTGCTGAAAAACAATACAGAGCGACGTGCCCAGGTGAGGAAACCTCACAAATCAAGCGACCATGAATCTAGGAATCCAATGCGTCCAGTGCAAAAAGAAAAAAAAAAAAAGAGAGAGCATACGGATTCTCAATGTCGAATTTTATTTAGGCAGGCAAGTGTGGGATTTACCACGTACAGAAATGTGGGACCCAAGTCTAGCGGCCTTTGGGTGTTGTTGTGGGCTGCGGGGGAGAACCAGAGGAGGGAAGGGATTTCTGGGTTATCTTAAATTGCGTGAGGCTCTGCTTGTGATAGATATGGAAGAGGAGGTGGCGGCTGCTGCTATTTCGTTCATGCTCCCACCCAAAAAAAGACAAAAGAAAAAAGGAGTTGTTTTATTTATGATTTATAGTTTTTACGAAGTTGGTCAAATCTGACATGGTAGGTATGGGATGTTTGATTTGACACCTCGAATATTCTTGTCCCCAAAAATGATAAAATTTTCAAGCAACTTTGTTATACATTTTTGATTTTTCGACTTTATTTCTTAAATTTATGAAATAAATAAAGGTTTTTTCTCCCCATAATCAGCATATATAATGAATATATCAGCGCTCAAATAAAGGGCTTTTATCTCACTATAATTGTTCGATCTCCATTCTTTGTTCTTCATTTTGATTTAAGCGGAACAATTTTAGATGAAAAAATGATTTAAAACAAAAATGAAGAGAAAAAAGGTGAAAGAAAATATTATTTTGTTGGGATAAAGAAGAAGTGAATTTTTTTTAAAATAATTTAATTAGAATTAGAAAAATAGAATTTTTTAAAATATTACCCTTATTTATATAATTATATAAAATTATGTAATATGCGAAAATAATAAATTTAATAGTTTTCCTGAGAAATCTCACCATTTTGATTGTCATAAAATTAGCCTCTATTTTGTTTTAAATTGTTTTTCCACCCCTCATTTTCATCCCTTATCAAACAATAGAAACATAATTTTTTTGTGTTTTGTGTTACAAATGGCAATCTTTTTTTTAAATTATGTCTTTTTTACGGTTATGTATAGTAATTATTTTCTTTTATTTTCTCCTCCACAATCGATCCTGATACCATTTATTTCTCCTTGTTTCATACATATTATATTGCATTGTGATAACGTTCCATTTCGAAGCGTTATATATTATGACCACTGGATATGTAGTAGGTATGTGAATTTGGAATTCTTTTTCCTTATTTTCTCTGGTTTAGGTAACTCTCACTTAATCTCCATCTCTCCCGATGTGAGTGCACACAACCGGAAAAGGCTATGTGAACTTCAGAAAGCGACTAGTGTTTAGGTTTGCATTTTTGAGTCTATCAAAATTGCTTTTAAGGCAATGATCAATCACGTTACAACCTTTTAATCATTTTGTTTGTTTATTGCTATTGATTTAGTATGGGCATTGCTTCATTCATTTTATTGCTTATTTTTTATTGATTTAAAATCAATTTTCTCCATGGCCCTTGCTATGAGGAAAACCCTGTTTGATTTGTTTAAACTATAACTATTAAATGGCACAAATTATAGCCATTGGTTGTTAATTTTGTTTGAACAATTCGAGGTTGATTATGTGTTATTTTCGAATCCCCCTGTTGTTGAAATGGGTACCTCTGCAACCTCTTCTAACACAACGGTTTCACTAATATCTTATTCACTTACTGTTTACACTAAAGAGAGTCGAAGAAGAGTCTAAGAAAAAAATGTAAAAAAGACAACAAGACTATGATAGGACTTTTTTGAACCACATGAGGAAAAGGATGTATGCCATGGAAAACTAGTTGTAATTTCAGATGGCTACTGACCTACCAATCATGGAACAAGTGCATGCATATGAAAAGCTTACTGTTTATGTACTTAATGAAGAGATGAAAATGAGTGAAATTATACAAGCAAACGTATTGTTGGAAAAATTCCCACCATCATGGAGTGACTATAGGAACCTACTCAAGTACAAGAATAAGGATTTGAACCTGCAGAAGCTAATCAGTCATATGCGAAATGAAGACGCCAACTGTTTTAAAGATAAGCAAAACTCCTTTTATGTTAATTATTCTAAAGCTAACATTGCCATTGCTAGTGGTATTTTTACTTGGGAAAAATTCAAAAATAATCCCAAGAAAGATCACAATCAAGGGTATCACAAGAAGTTGAGTAAAGTCAACAAAAGTGGCTACAAATTTAAATATAAAAGAACTAACTTTCATTGCTTTGTATGTAGAACATTGGTCATAAGGCTTACCAATGCTATTAGTGCTGTCAAGAAATAAAAAGGCCTATGGCAAAGTTACAAATCAAGTAAACATTGTTGAATCATAGGAAGTCATTGCTATAATATTTGTTGAAGCCAATCTAGTTGAAAATAATTCTGATTGGATACTTAACATAGGAGCTTCTAAATACATGTGTTTTAATAAAGACTTATTCCACTAACTTTGATAAGAGTGCATCTACGTGAGAAACCAAAGCATCATTCGAGTATAAAGGAAAGATTTTCTTTAAAAATATTTATGGAAAAAAGTTAGCTTTAAAAAATGTGCTTCTATTTTCCTTTTATATTTTTTATACTAAATTCTTCCATTTCTTTTTTATACTAAATTCTTACAGAATTATGAATTTTACACGTAATATATATACATGTGTATTTCTAGACTGATTTAATATCCAAGCGCGCTGCAAAACATGACACGTGTTGTCTTTAAGCGGTTCGACTTGTTGGAGAAGCGAAGAGGCCTGGAGGGGGATGAGGAAAATACAGACATTCCAAATCCATGCCTAGGAAGTTGATAGGGCCTGTGAATTTCAGGTAATCTTCAAAGCTTCAAATTAAAACCCTAGAAACATCGATAGTCTAGGTAGGATAGGTAGAGAGATCGTAGGGTTTGGTTGGTTGCTTATTTTGGTTTCTAGGGTTTGGTTGGGTTGGGAATTGAAAATTGATTATGAGCGACGACGATAAGAAGGTTGGGGACGACAATGACGAGGAAGTGATATGGGGCTGGATTCTGGAATTCCTGGCTCGGAAGGAAAAGGATGGGCTGGTGAAGAATTTGATGGTGGGCAAGTATCTCCCCGTCCCGGACCGAGATCTGCGGCTCAAGAAGACAATACTCCTGAGGAGCATTCAGTCCGAAATCGACCGACCCTCGGAGAGGCTTCTGGATTACCTGGAGCACGTTCGGGAGCTGGACCACGCCCAGGGTGTCGGGGTTTCCGAGTCCATGAAATCCGCCTACTGTGCCGTGGCCGTGGAAGCCACGGTCAAGTTCCTGGAAGGCAGTGTCGACGACCGGAGCAGCTACTTCGACGCCGTTGTTAGGATCTGGCAGGATAGGATTCGCAACTTGCTCTATTTCGAAGACACTAATGGCTGCGGCGGCAGCAGCAGCCTGCTTTCTGACCAGCTCGGCAACTGGAAGGCCGACATTGAGGCTGCTTTGTGGAACACCAATGTGTGCCAAATGCTACTGGGAAAATATAGGAAAATTAGTGCCGCCTGCTTGCTCCGGGTTTATCTCAAAGAGACCTGGGAAAGCATGGGCCCAACATTCCTTGAATTGGCAGCCTCCTCCTCAGCCGCCCAAGCAGTGATATTGGATAGTAACAACATATACAATGCAGCACATTCGGGTGTAACACCTGGGTGTGGTGCCAGTGCTCGTGCCTGTGCTGCTACTCAAGGGCCCCAAGAACAAGTGCAGGTCCAGGGGCTGGCCATGGATCCCATTCATATTCCCATTCCTCCTTTGTGTCGTGAATGTGAACAGAACAGCTTTCCTGTGAGAACAACCACCCCATCCACAGAAGAAGCTTCACCAAACGTGAACCAGAATTCACCCTTGGCTGATTCGGTCGCACCCGAGGATGGTCATGGTACTGGTAAGTGTATGTCCTTCCTTTTTTCTATTTTTCACTATTTCAGACGGTTGCGTCTTGCTATTTTAGCTATGCCGCTAAACTCTTGAAGCCTCCTGCCGCGCGCTTGCCACGATTCATTTATTTGAGCATTATAGCTACTGCTACTCCTCTACTACTACCACTACCAGGGCCTTGTTTTTCTGATATCACTGGTGTCATGATAGCTTTTAAAGCACCATAATCTTGTCTGAATGGATGTTACTTGCTTTGATCATCTTTCCTCTATTCATGCAAGTGCAAGTGTAGTCGTTTTTATGTCGTTATTTCCCAAATCTCTTTCAGAAATGAAGAAGAAGGATGTTCTCTGCAAGCTTAAGCATGTTGGTAGTGGAGATAGACGCATCAATAGAGCAATGCCTACAAAAGGTAGAGGCATTAAGATTCGTGATACTGAGGAATTGGACAACGAAACATTGAGTGAAAGATATAACTCTGTGTCTGCCGCCCATGTTCATAAAGCGAAGGCAGCACTTATGTGTAGCTCTTTGGAACTAAAGGCGGCAGTGAAGGACCCTCTTCCTCAAGCCATGCGCATTGCTGAAACTTTATTAGGTCACATGGCTAGTAAAGGCATAACTCATGAACCTCAAGTGGAAAATCATAATGCAAATGTACCAGCTCATGCCAGCAATGCAGTTTCTGAGGCTCTTCAAGCTAATGAAAACAATTCTAGGGATCTTTGTTGTGAAGCTGATCAAGCGAATGCTGGAAATCCTGTGAATGTTAGTGCTGAAGCTGCTCAAGCCAATGAAGATAAACCTGGAATTCAAGGCTTTCAACATCATACCACTGTGCCTAGACCAAGTTTAATGGCACGCAACAGTACTGCACACATTAGCCAGGTAATGTGCTAGTTACATCATGTTTGTGACTTTGTGTCCTCATTAAAAGAAGTGTTCACATCATCCTTAACCTTTCTTCAGTAATATTGACGTCATTGATACCATGTCCTATTGTGTATTTATATCTTATCTAATTTTCACTCTTTCATTTTTTGGGCTTTCTGTTTATCTGTTTGTGTGGCAACCTTCTAAGGTCTTTGAGAATTGAGACTGCAGTATATAATTTTTTCCAATCCATAATGGCAACTGCACAAGTAGCATCGTGATTTGCTCCATTTTTCTGGCAGGACCTGGACAATCAATTTAGGGTAAGTTATATGTCAACCCTTAATCAAGTGGACCCAAGACTAAGTTGGCACACTGACGGCCCAGGGGCTGAGAATTAGTAATAAAGGGATGAAATCTAATCTTTTGCCATGTGGCATCCAAATCATTTTAAATTGGCCATCAAGTTCCCTCCAAAATTGGAGCAAAGCCAATCCCCATACCAGGCATTTTATTCGTACCTTAAGATACAACCACCTTGTTAGTTTCGGCATTCTTACTAGTTTGTTTAATATGATTGAAGATATGATGCATATCATTGATTAAGAAATGGGTACAAGTGCTTGGTTATAAGAAATGAAGGCCATTTTTTCTCTTTTAAAAGCCCATTGTTTTTCCAATCGTTTCTTGAGAAAGGCCCAAATGATGGTAACATATAGATCTTTCATTAATTTTTCCACGATAAAAATGTATACATAGCAAGTGGAAGTTGCTCTTTTAGTGAAGCTTTGATTATGGTGATCAATATGCGAAGGGGCTTTCCGGGAAATTCAATATCAATCCATTGGAGGGATTGCGCTCAATCCTCAAATGGTTCCACAGCTTATTGGCTTTCAAGTGTGGACAGATTTTCATAAAATTATGTTATAAGATTATCCATATTAAACTTAGTTCAAAATCCAATTCTATAATTTTCCTTTTGTCAGCAAGTTTCTATCATAATTTGTTTACGCACCAAGGCTATGATTGATTATTTTTTTTTTATATAATCTCTATATTTCTATTTGCATATATACACTATTTTTGCATCCTAAATGATCTTTACTTTGCTACAGTGGGATGACTCAGACGATACCTCACCTGCAAGGCTCCATTTACCATCCCCAAGGAGGACGGTTATTTCTCCCTTGAAAAGGTATGAGATGAAAAGAATTCCCCGGAGAAGACAAAATAAGAGGTGGAGTTTATTAGAGGAAGACACCTTGAGAGACGCAGTGCACAAGTATGTTTCTGTTTATTTGCTATGTTTCTGTTTTCGCATAGAAATATATTATTTAAATTTAGATTTTCGTTCAGTTATCTTACTTATTGCAGCTGTGTGTGTGTGTGTGTGTGTGTGTGTGTTTGAAGACACGGGAAAGGCAATTGGAAGCTTATTTTAACTATTTATGCTGACATATTCGAGGAGAGAACTGAGGTGAGTAAGTTGTTTTTGTCTGGAACAATTAAAATTTTCCTTTTAATTTTACAGAAAGCTACATGGCTAATATTTGTTATTTTATGTAGGTGGATTTGAAGGACAAATGGAGGAACATGATTAGGTGATGATATTTTGTGGAAATGTGTATTGAATCCCATTTTGCATCACTATGCCCTGTGTCCTTGTGTACAAGCTTGGTGCTTGGTGCCTAAATAATTTAGGCGGTGTCTCAGCGAGCTGATGTTGATTAACGACTTCCAAAATCTTTTAGGGCAGTTTAGCACGAGCTTTTGTTTTTGTTCCTGTAATTTTTTTAGAATGTCTGTTAAAAATGTTTTTTTTTTAAATGAATTTTATAAAAAAATTTAAAATATAAAAAAATGATGAATTTAGATAATAAAGTCTAGAAAATTATAAATAAATAATAATAATAATAATGTTTTTTTTGTTATAATTGAGTTTAGATTTTAAAAATAAAAAATAGCTAAAATTTATTTTAAAAAATAGTGGTGCGTTTTTAAAGCTCAATTTAAATATTATTTTTAAAATTTGAAAACGATAAAACTGGTAGTTACTGCATATACAGGATCGAAGAAAGCGTGCTCATTTATTTGCCGCCTTGCATTGATGGCAATCCTACTTAATTGGCAATTATCCTTCCATGAATCTTAATCAATATTCTTGTCCTCCTTAATATCTATCAAATAAAAACACTTAATTAATTCGAACGGGCCAATTGGTAGCGGAAAAGCTATAATTATTAATTCCAGTATCTGTATTTTTGTGGTACGGTGGACATTTTATTGTATAAATAATTCATTAAGGCAATATTTGTTGTGTTATGTAAAATGACCTTTCGTGTGGTAAAAGTTAAATCTTTCATATATATATATATATATATATGTATATATGATTTTAGATCGGGAGGTTCAATATATCATTTGACTTTTTCGTAAAAGTTTAAAATTGTATTTATATAATATTAATAAAAGGGAATTTTTTTATGGTGTGCATGCACACCAATATCCCTGCTGATTTGTGTTTTTAAAAATGAATTTACGGCGAAGATGTTGTTGTACACAGTACGCACACACCGGTTTGCATGTATTAGCAAAATTTAAAATATTAACAACTAAAAAGATATAAAATTTTCAATCATACAAAGCATAAAAAATATAAAATGATTATTTTTAATTTATTACAATACATTTGTAAAAAAAGTTAGTATATTTTTACATTACTAAAATTATTTTTATCAAATGTGTGATTACTAAATTAATATTAATTCGTGTTATTTGTAAAAAATTGTGGGTGTCCCTAATTTGTCGTGGGGTGAGTGTGTTAATCAGGCTGAATGTATTAATCAAAAATGATTTTACTGTAATTTTTATAATATTAAATTATTATCTATAAATTATTTTTTTAAGATAAATGTGTGTATAGGGTTTAAAAGTGTGTATAAATGTGTGTATAGGGTTTAAATTATTATCTATAAATTATTCTTCCAACCAAAGTGATTGGATTGGAGAGAAAGAGTGATCTCATCCTATTTATAAATGTTAAAGTGTTATTATAATTAAATTTATTATATTATAATATATTTTTAAATATTTGTTTGTTTAAATAATAATTATTAAATAATAAAAATAAATTATCTGATTATGAATCAACAACCCGCGGTGGCAGCAGGACCAATTAACTACCTTGTTTGAATGGTTCATATTTTATGTCGTGTGATTAAGAGTTGGATCCTCGCAGTTTTATCCCCCGATTGGCTGATGAGGAATACCTCGCGTCGTTCAAACAGAGAAAGAGCGAGTGGGGAAATAAATAAATAAATAAATAAAACAGGACGCTAAAAAGTTGAAGCCAAAACAACCAATAAATTTAAAGATTATTATTATTATTATTATTATTATTGGGTTGTTGAAAAGTTCCTTCTTTCCACAAATAAAACGCGGTATGCATTAACCAAAACAGCCAATGATGTGTCCCAATAATATCGGGTCAGACCCACATGCCCACATCAAATTCGAAGGGGTTACCGGGTCATCCGACAAAGAAAATAAAATAAAATAAAATTTACAACAACCCCGTCACATCACGTTACTCACAGTCTCACGTACGGACAAACTCTCCCAATTAGTTAGTTTTTTTATTTTTTTTATTTTTTTGTTACTAACCTAAGCTGGTGTCAGCCTGTCTCTCCCAAATCGCGTCCTACCCCTCTCTCTCTCTGTCTTCCTCTCGCCCTCCCTCCCTCCCTCCCGCCCGCCCCTCTCATAGATCTACCACCCTCTCGCTCTCTCTGCTTCTATCCAAATCAATCACCGCCCTCAAATTACTAGTAGATCGAACCAGAGAGCTGAGAGTAGTAGATCTATCTATCTATATATCCATCATACCAGCTTTTGATCATCAAGATCGCCGACCAGCTTTTGAACATCAAGATCGCCGACCAGCTTTTGATCATCAAGATCACCGACACACAGACAGACACAAACATATATATATATATATATATATATACATATATAGACAGAGAGACAGAGAGAGAATGATAGAAAGTTGGGTCGGACCTCGGAGGGCCAGACAGATGGACAGAGGTCTGCAACACTGCAAGATCACCGCCCTTTGCCTGTTCCTCACCATCGTCGTTCTCCGTGGCACCATCGGCGCCGGAAAGTTCGGCACCCCACAGCAGGACTTCAACGATCTCCGAGACCACTTCTACTCGCGCAAGAGCTCCATGCCCCACCACCACCGCGTCCTCGAAGAAGTCGACACCGCCTCCACCGCCTCCACCGCCGCCGATCCCAACAACTACGCGGCATTCGACCTCAACAAGCTCCTGGTCGACGAAGGCGAGGACGACAAGCCCGATCCCAGCAAGCCCTACTCCCTGGGCCCCAAGATCTCCGACTGGGACGACCAGCGGCGTGATTGGCTCCGCCAAAACCCTACCTTCCCTAATTTCGTCCGACCCACCAAGCCTACCACCCTCCTCGTCACTGGTTCCTCCCCCAAGCCGTGCGAGAACCCCGTCGGCGACCATTACCTCCTCAAGTCGATCAAGAACAAGATTGATTACTGCAGGCTACATGGGATCGAGGTCTTTTACAACATGGCTCTGCTCGATGCCGAGATGGCCGGGTTTTGGGCCAAGCTGCCCCTCATTCGGAAGCTCCTCCTGTCCCACCCCGAGGTTGAGTTCCTTTGGTGGATGGACAGTGATGCCATGTTCACCGACATGTCGTTTGAGGTTCCCTGGGAGAGGTACAAGGATCACAACCTCGTTATGCACGGTTGGAATGAGATGGTGTATGATCAGAAGAACTGGATTGGGTTGAACACGGGGAGCTTCTTGTTGAGGAATTGCCAGTGGTCTCTGGACCTTCTCGATGCGTGGGCTCCCATGGGCCCCAAAGGGAAGGTCCGCACAGAGGCTGGCAAGGTTCTCACCAGAGAGCTCAAGGACAGGCCTGTCTTCGAGGCCGATGATCAGTCTGCAATGGTGTATATCTTAGCTACCCAGAGGGAGAAATGGGGTGATAAGGTGTATTTGGAGAGTGGCTATTACTTGCACGGTTATTGGGGGATCTTGGTGGACCGCTATGAGGAGATGATGGAGAAGTACCACCCGGGCTTGGGCGATCATCGGTGGCCTCTGGTAACCCATTTCGTGGGTTGCAAGCCCTGCGGGAAGTTTGGGGATTACCCTGTCGAGAGGTGCTTGAAGCAGATGGACCGAGCTTTCAACTTTGGGGACAATCAGATACTTCAAATGTACGGCTTCACTCACAAGTCACTGGCTAGTAGGAGGGTCAAGAGAACCAGAAACGAGAGCAGTGACCCACTTGAGGCGAAGGATGAGCTTGGAATGCTTCATCCTGAATACAAGGCTATCAAGGTATCCTTTTCGTAAGCAGGCTTCTGCCTGCTATAGCTTTGAACTTTAAAAAAGAGTGTTGTTACCGTGTAATGAGATTAAGATTGAGATATTGTCGTTTATTTTGCTGTTACGAATATCATGGTTCCATGGTGTTGTTAGGTTTGGAGATTGTATTCTTTTGTTTCTTATTACTAGCAATTTTAAGTTCTAAAAGTTGTAATGATAAAGTGTTCCGAAGGAGAAGTGCTCTTTACTCTTTGCATTTTGTCCATTTTAAACTCTCATGGTGTGTGTGGTACATTTTCTCTCTTGTGGATGTGCAATTTGTGAGAAAATTTTATGTTCTCTGTTGCCTTACTGAACTTGGGAGCCTGTTTTTAAATAGTTGGAAAACCCACATTACTCAACTTATTTTACTTGAGATGATCAGGCGACATCGCAGCAATCCTCCCTCACTGGAATTTAAGACATGTAATTTCTTTGCATTGTCCAAAATTTGATTGATGGCTGCTGTTGAGAGTTTACAATGGCCATAGAAATCCTTCTACTAAACGTTTATGGGCTAGCTTTCTTCTATTCAGAGATGTGATGCCTATTAAATGGACTTATTAATCGTTGACACCGCGATTGAAACCATGGAATGATGCCTCCCGGAAGATGGGTCTCAACCCACACTCTCAAGTAACCATGTGTTTTTCCTGCTACATTTTGCTTGAAATGTTATACACCATAAATCAGAAATCAGGCCCCCTGGATTACAATCTGAAGTTCAGGCTGCATGGTATCTTAGGAAGAGAGACCTATTTTTGTTGCATGGTATCCCCCATGGCTGATTTACATTTAATATCAACAGTTAGATTTGATTGCATTAGAATGAACGGCGTGAATGGGAGGGGATTGAATATCTATATATTTTTCGATTGGATGGGATGGAGCGGGATGTTTTTAATTTACGCCTTTCAATGCCTATTTGGCGAAAGGGCAAAGATTTGTATTATATTAATTTAGCTCTTTGGGAAATTCCAGCAGCGTTATTAGTGAATGGACAGTGTAAATATATAGAATTGCACGGTGCAATTCCTTTGGTATTGCATGCGATGTTGATGCGGCTGGTGGTGACTGGCTGGTGCGGCTGCTGCTGCTCCTGCAGGGCTGGCTGGCCCGCTACCGATTTATGCGTATATTAAATTTCCATCTGTCTCAATTTTGAATCATACCATATTATTGAGTTTCATGTCATGTTTGTTCAAAAGCTAAGAAAGACAAACTGAGAGAAGCCATTAATTAGTCCATTAGACATCTACACATAACCCACAAACCTTAAAGATGATGTTGACGATGAAAATGACAATAAGATGACAAAAATGAGAGAAAGAGAGAAGGCGAAGATTCAAACCTGAACTCCCAGGCCCATCAGCAGCAAGCGAGCGGGGATGAATCGAAACTCGAAACCCAAAAAAAAGCAGCTAACAAACGTTAGTCAACAATGTTTGCCCACACGGAAGACACTTATTTGAAATGCAACCACATCAGGTCCCCTCTCTCTCTCTCTCTCTCTCTCTCTCTCTCTCTCTAGTTTCTAGTCTCTACGTGGAGGAGACTGGAGAGAGCAAAGCAAGCAGTGAGTAGCTGAAAGTCAGAGAAGCAATGCATAGAGACTTGAGACTTCCACTTTCCCTGCGCGACCTGAGCATTACCCTAAATTTTGCAACAGCGCAGCCATGAATGACATTAGGATTTGAGATGAGAAGCGAACAGGGACGAGAAGCCAGAAATTAGGGCTCACTGGAATCATCGACGAGACGACTATTCGGTAGGAGAAATCAGAGCCGTCGGTACTCACTGTAATACGCAGCAACAAGGGTCGTTTTGGTACAACCGATTCCCATGGCGGCCGTTTCGATGTCGATGCTCACCGCCGACTCTTCATCGTCTACCACCGCCCGTCACTGCCTTTTGTCCTTCACCAGCCACATAGCCCTCCTCCAAAACCCTCCCCGCCGCCGCTTTCTCCATCTCCTCCCTTTAAACCCTACCCCTCGTTTCCTCCTCACCGCTTCTCATCCCACCACGTTCGCCTCCTCGTCCCATGTCACTGCTGGTATATCACCACTACTACTGCTAGTCTCCTACTAATACTACTAGTCTACTACTATTACTGCTGCTGCTGCTCTGCTTCCCTTTTTCATCTCCTCTTCGGTTGGTTACATTTCCCCATAAAATCAATTTCCATGAATTTTTTTGAGGACCCATTTCATTTGCTGACCTTAATTCTACTTTTCTTTTTTTCCCTTTTCCTTTTTCTCAAGTGTTTCTTTCTGTGCTGATTTTATCATTCGATTTATGTGTTTTTTTTACTCTTCGGTAATCATCAAATCCTTATTTACCTTAATTGGGCCCATATTATTATTATTATTATATCTTCAAGTTATCAAACAATCTCAACCATAACCTTATAACATATTCGAAATTGTTGTTGTTTTACATCTTCAAATTATCAAACAATTTCGAACATATAACATATTCGAGTTTCTCATGTTAAAAAAAAAAAAAGATGCCCACGTTGCTTTGTGTTTTTTTTTTTTTTGAATATGGCTTGAATGGTGCATGTATTTCATGAACCAAACACGGTCTGAATATAGAGCGAAATGACGGTGATGCAGTGATTTTTCACGTACTTGGTTTTTTTGTTTTTGCCATACCCCTTCGAGAAAATTAAGGTAATTTTAGTTTCTTATAATGAGAAGCAATTTCAAACTCCTGAATGTTACTTTATTATGTGCAGTTTTAACGACTGGATAGTGGACATTCCAATGCTTCTGTGTGTTTAAGAATTAATTTACTATTTATCAAAGGCTTGGGTTGTTAGGGTAGATCAATTTTCAATTTATTGTGCAGCTGCCATGAGCATGGATACTTCTGCGAAGGTAATTGATGGAAAATTAACTGCCAAGCAAGTCCGAGATGAGATAGCTGTTGAAATATCTAAGATGAAGGACGCTATTGGGATTAAGCCAGGGCTTGCAGTTATCCTTGTTGGAGATAGAAAGGATTCTGCAACTTATGTTCGGAACAAGAAAAAGGCTTGCGAGTCAGTTGGGATTAACTCCTATGAAGTTTGCTTGCCTGATGACTCAACAGAACAAGAAGTCCTCGACCCTATCTTAAACTTCAATGATGATCCATCAGTTCATGGCATCCTCGTTCAGCTCCCTCTACCTTCCGTATGTCTCAGCATTTTAGACATTATAGCTATAAAGAAGTAACTATATCCTCTTACGAGTTTGAGAAATGTGCCATCGAGACTGCCGTCAAGGCTGGCCATGCAATGCAAAAGAATACTTCTCTATTTTAGTTTAATTTGCACGATTAGTTAAAAAATACAATTCACATAGGTTTTAGTGGATCTTTTGATGATTGGTCGCGTTTCAAAAAATACAAGCGAATTACAAATACTCACTCAATGTAAAATGAACGGTGTTTATTTATTTTATTTATATTTATATGTTGCTCACATGCATGTAAATCATGTTGAGTTCGAATGGAAAAGATCAGTTTTGCTTGGCTAGGATTTGATTCCTTCTATCCAGGATTCTCAAACTGGCAAATTTCTCATCCTGCACCGTTTCTCTCACTTGAGGTTGCGTGATGACCTTGAACTTTATCTTGATTGGTGCTGTTTCAGCATATAAATGAGCAGAATGTGTTAAATGCTGTTACCATCGAGAAAGATGTGGATGGATTTCACCCTTTGAACATTGGCCGCCTTGCCATGCGAGGTAGAGAACCCTTGTTTGTTCCTTGCACGCCCAAAGGATGCATTGAGCTGTTGCATAGATATGGCTTTGATATCAAAGGAAAGAGGGCAGTTGTGATTGGCCGCAGCAATATTGTAGGAACCCCAGCTGCTTTGTTGCTGCAGGTAAGTTATTATCTGCTCAAGTTGTCTTATCATCCATCAAACTTTCTACCCTTCGCATATATCTATATATATATATATACTTAATGATTCAAAATTTTGCATAATACTGTTGGTAGAGAGAAGACGCTACTGTCAGTGTTGTACATTCCAGGACAAAGAACCCTGAGGAAATCACCAAACAAGCCGATATCATCATCTCTGCCGTTGGACAACCAAACATGGTGAGGGGTCATTGGATAAAACCTGGTGCAGTTATTATTGACGTTGGCATTAATCCAATTGAGGTGAGCATCTATCATCTCCCGTGTCGATGGTTCTTTTGGATGTGTTTGCACGCACAAATACTCAGAAACTAACTCATTCATGATCTGGTCATGCTGTGACAGGATGTTGCTAGTCCTCGAGGTTACCGTTTGGTTGGAGATGTTTGTTACGAGGAAGCTTGCAACGTTGCTTCTGCAATCACTCCTGTTCCTGGCGGTGTGGGTCCAATGACTATAGCAATGCTTCTCTCCAATACTCTCATCTCAGCAAAGAGGATGAACAATTTCCAGTGAGAGGTCCGGATTTACTTAGGAATAACAAATTGTAAGTGAATTGAATCCCTCGGAAGATGACCATTTTGTTTATGGTAGTTTGACCTTCCAGTTTTGTTCCTGTACCGTGGAACATACTGCTGTTACTTGCATCAATGCCAAAATTTATTGAGCTGGGAATTCCGGTTTTGTTCTTTTGTTAAAAGGCAGGCCCCCTCCTCGCCACAATGTAATGTTTGATCTGATTCAGTGGCTTCAAATAAATTTAAGAGGTGGGTTGCACCAAAAATACAGTCATCTGCCCGACTTTTATTTACATTTTAGTGCGCAAGGGCTAATGCACAAACACAAACAGCATAGCTTACCACGAGAAAGAGTGGCAGCCGCAATAAAGAGACACAAAGGCCGCGATGGGATTGTCGGCGCCGGATGGACTGGATGGCTGAACCAGATTGCCAAACCCAGATTACACAAACAACCCTTGTTACTGTGTATTACAGTGATTACACAGCTTTGATTTCTTCTACCGCATGGTCATCGATTCCAGTGGGCCCTAATGCAACATCCGGTGGTCGCTCGTAGGACTTGAATTGGGGGCACACAACATCAACCCAAACTTTTCTGTCTACTAGCTGATTACAATATGCATATCAGGTAGAAGCTGGTTATACTCTCTTATCCAGCGGTGAAAGGAGGTGGGGAGGTGGAAGGAAGAGAGGCAGCGGAGGGAGGAGACCATGGCCAATAATATCTCCGTGTTCATGGCCAAAGCTGGTGGTGGCTCCGAAAAGTGCAATAGACCATCACGATGGCTTGGGGGTTTGGATTGGATTTTGAAACCATGGTAAATCACAACTCTTTTCAGAAAATCCTGGACCACAATTGTAGACATGGAGTGAAGGGACAGAAACAAGGACCGTGAAGACAGGAGAATAAAATAAAGTACAGGGGACGAAGAGAAGGGGGCAAGAAAAATGGGAGAAACTTAAAAATTAAAACAAAGCACCACCATTTTTGTATGCACCCTCAAATTCATAACGTCCTTGGTGAAAGAACACTTAAATTAGCAATCCACCATGATTAATACCACAATGCAATCAAAATGAAGATGATACTTAAATTGCATTTCCGAATGAATACATCAACCGACCAAACTACAGTTGCTACATGATCTTCATCTCATAGGGAGTATCATTTTTCTTCAGCTCCCTATTTTTTTTCCCTCAAAACGGTTATGAACTTAGCAATCTGCTCAACAGTTTCATTCTTTTGGGCCCTTGATCTAAGCTGAAAAGCTTTGCTAGTGCGGTATATTTCGTGTTTTGGTTTTCAATTCCCGAAAACATGTACTCGGCTATTTGAAAGTCTGTCATCCAAAACTCGTTTTTGTGTTTGGTTGTTGTTTTTCATTTTTGCCGGCGTCGGCGCGGAAGCAGAAATGGTCCAAGGAGAACTCGACGCCGTCAGATCTGAACTCCACGATGCTGGATCCATCACCCTCTGTCACTGGAAAAGCGTTGCCGGAGTGGGTAGGCGTCGTGCAGTGGGCAGGGAGGGCTATGGGCGGCAGATCGCGCACCGGGCGGGCGTCGCACTAGGGGGGAGGTCGCTCAGGGCAGGCGTCGCATGCAGGAGCCGTCACGTACAGGGGCGTCGCACGCAGGAGGCGTCGTGCGCAGAGGGCAGATCGGGCGCAGGGGAGCGTCTCGCGTAGGGGGCCGTCACGTAGAGGGTGGGTGGCGCGTCGGCGGCGGCGGGTCACCGGAAAACTACTGAAAACAAAAACGAAAATCAGAAAACATCCTAAAGCTATTTCCATTTTATTGCATTTTGAAAACAATTTGTTTTCAAAACAACCCAAAGAAAACAGCTACCAAAGTGCAGCAGGGTGTTTTCTGTATTTTAATACAGAAAACCAAACACGCTCAAATCTCCCACTTTGGGTCACGTTAGATAGGATAGTCATTGCCTCTGAGGGTGCAAACCGTTCTTCATTGTCAATTAGTCTGGGATTCAAACAGAAACTCTATTATATTGAATTGCATATAAGTTTTTTGAAGGATGCCTGAAGTACAAGTAAGAGTCAAGATATTCCCTACATTCAAGTAATGCAGCCACATGGAATCCGTGATGCATAAGCAACACAACACGACTTGCCACAGGAAGGTATAGACAATGGACATGCAAAGGTTTCTGACTCATACTTATATATAGCTATATGGTTTATCTCATATCAACCTATATCATAGCCAAATGCAAAAAAAAATTATAATAATTAAAATAACTTATAACATCAAGAATCATGATGATGTTAACTCAATTACTCAGATTTATTGATGAAAATTTCATGACTTTCGAAATAGGGAGTGCTATTATGATAGAATTACCCTACAAAACAAATTAGCAACAAAGCAGACACCAGCAAATTGTAGCACATGAGTAGTTAGCAACATGATGGCATCAGACTATTTGTTGTCACAAAACGATTTGTATACTACTATACTCCTTATACCTTCCTCAGTTGGGAATGCTCTTTTGGAGATATGAACACAATATAAATGTTTTTCCTAATGAAGTTATCGAACCGCATAATTTGCAATACATTTGAATGAAAAGATGCTTTACAGACAAGACTATCAGTATCACAAACGTGGTTGTCAGAGGCAATGGGAAAAAATAAGGAAATCAATTGATGTTATCAGGAAACAATACCTTATTAAGCATTGCATTTTATGTTGCATTTCCTGTTACTCGTTCTATGATAACAAGAAAGAAAATTTGTCTCAACAGGCAGGAATGAGTCAGTATTGATGGATCATGAATAGGGAAATGAAAATTAAAGGGGTGGAATCATAAAAATAAAATCCCATCATACAGTGATTTAATAATTCAATAAGTAAAGATTCTCACGCACACATGTCTAGTTAGCATGCGTTCACAATGAAGAAATGGATGAGGCATATATCTCATTTTCTGAACTACTAAACAACATAAAATTTGCGCAATTTAGGGCAATTTTGATTTGAGTGTATTATTTTTGAGCTCATAATTTTTTCGAATAATCGTGTTTTTAAAGAGCCAATTGGAAGGCAGGGGAAGGGTAGGCAAGGAGAAATTATCATATTATAGGGTTGAGAAATAGGACAAACCTGAACTTCTGATTCGGGAACGGACGCTCCGTTAAGAAACGGAAGTCAATAATGTTTGGCCACGCATTCGCAATGTTAATAATAAGGTCCTCTCTCTCTAGTCTCTACACGGGTTGTGTAACACATCCGGTTCTGTAATAAGCACCGACAATACGCAGTAATAAGCACCAACAATAGTCAATAGCCAATAGCCAATAATAGCCAAAGAACCTAAACAACCGACCGACCATCATCAATCGATCCATCTCTGATTCTCTACTGTGTGTGGAAGTGGAAGTGAATTGATGGGTTCCTTGACGGCGTTAGCAGATCCCAAGGAATCCCAGACGGCGGTGGTGAACCCGACCGACCTCCTCAACCTCTTCAAATCCCAGCAAAAGTACCTCAATTACTTTTTCCACAACCTCGACCTCTCCCAGACCTTAGCCTTCACGCAGACCCTCCTCGACGCCAGGGGGACCATCTTCTTCTCCGGCGTCGGCAAGTCCGGCTTCGTCGCCCAGAAGATCTCCCAGACCCTCGTCTCCCTCGGCGTCCGCTCCGCCTTCCTGCCCCCCGTCGATGCCCTCCACGGCGACATTGGCATTCTCGCCCCCGCCGACATCCTCGTCCTCTTCAGCAAGTCCGGCCATACCGAGGAGCTCCTCCGCCTCGTCCCCTGCGCCAGGTCCAAGGGTGTCTACCTCATCTCCGTCACCTCCTCCCCCGCCAACGCCCTCACCGCCGCGTCCGATCTCAACGTCCACTTGCCCCTCCAGCGGGAGCTGTGCCCCTTCGATCTCGCCCCCGTCACGTCCACTGCCATCCAGATGGTGTTTGGGGACACTGTCGCCATCGCCCTCATGGAGGCCCGCAACCTCACCAGGGATGAGTACGCCGCCAATCATCCCGCCGGCAGGATCGGCAAGAGTCTCATTTTCAGGGTCTCTCTCTCTCTTTTCTTTTTCTTGGAATTGTTTGTCCTAGCTAGTTGCGTGTGGTGTTTTTTTCTTCTTCGATTTATGGTATCCTCGGTTGATCCAAATATTCATGGGTAGACACTTGAACATTTCAGCTTAGGAGCATTAACAGTTGAACATCCAATTTCATGTTCAAATCTGTTTGCTAGAGTAGCTGTACTGCCCCCCATCTAGATTCTCGATGTTGTGTGCATGATCATAGAAAGTGCTTTATTCAACCGAGCCAATTTGCTTATGACTGTTTAATTAATTATATATTTTGTAGTTCCTTAAATAAACTAATACAGAGTACGCTATGTTTTTTTTAATGAATGAGATTTCTCAAGGGTTGAGTGCTGGTGATGCAGGTGAAAGACGTCATGAAGAAACATGAAGAGCTTCCAATCTGTAGGGCAGCAGACTTGATAATGGATCAGCTAGTGGAGCTGACAAGTAAAGGATGTGGATGTTTACTTGTCATTGATGATGAGTATCATCTTATTGGGACATTCACCGATGGTGACTTGCGGCGGACACTTAAGGACAGTGGTGAAGGTATCTTCAAGCTCACAGTTGGGGAGATGTGTAACGGGTAAGTGGCTTCAATCGGTTCATTCCATGATAAGAGAATCTAAATTTAGTTATCGATAGTACCTTGGTTCTTACAGTATATGCTCATACAAGTTGAGTGCGATTATCCACATTAGCTCAATATTAGTTAGGGAATATTAAAAATAACAGTTAATCTCATGCACCGGGTAAAATTGGAGGATTTATTAGTCACTTCAACAAGATGGTTTCCTTTTGAATTTTAGCAGTTCTTGCTTGATCATTTTCTTCTCTGATGTGAATATCTGGCTATAATCAACACACTAGGCACCCAAGAACTATCAGTCCAGATGCAATGGCGATAGAGGCAATGCAGAAGATGGAATCTCCACCATCCCCTGTGCAGTTCTTGCCCGTTATTAGTGATCAAAATATTTTGATTGGAATTGTCACCTTGCATGGACTAGTTTCAGCTGGTCTGTGATCCCTAGTTTTGCTCTTATATATTTTGTTTCTTATGTATTCCTTCTGCTGAGCATTCTTTGTACCCTTGTGAAAATCAAATTCTATGTATTCATTCTATTCCTTCTGCTGATTCTTTGTACCCTTATGAAATTCAAATTCCAACTAGAGGTTAGTTTCTGTTCTGTTACTACCTGTTATTAACAATTTCACATCGTCATAAATAATAATAATAATCATATGACTTATGTAAACTTTTTGGTGTCATCCGTTCGTACGTACAAATACTACATCATTTTTTTGCGCTTTTGAGCAAGTGGCTCACTTTTTACCTGGCGATATTTGACTGATTTTATAAAAAGAAAATGAATTGGGTAGACCCTTTTCATATCATTTATATCTACAATATTTTCGTCCTTTTTTGGAAGCAAACGGTGGGTATATGCTCTGATGTGTCATGCGGGAGGCCTGGAGTTCTTGTTCTTGTGAATGACTGACTGGGAGCTGAGTGGCCAGCTTGACACAAAGCTGGAAGAAAAGGATGTGATTGTTTTCATTTCAACCTTACATGGTGGATAGCATCAGAACAGCTGTTATCTGATTTTTAAATTACCTGTTGTGGTAGTCTTTTCCGTCATTCTGCTCTCTTGTTTGAGATTATATCAGCTCATGGTTAGCACACTGTTATGTTATGGAGTTTATTCTTGTCTAACCTGTTCTAAAATTTACATAGATTGTATAGATCGTACAATTGTTTTCCTCATCATTATTTTATACTCTTTGTTTGGACCTTGATTTATACCCCAGCATGGGTTGAATGTCGTTTAAAAAAAATTATATACGTCTAATTAGCATGCACTCACAAATCACAATGAAGAAATGGATACCGTAATAAAAGATTAAAAAAAAAGTAAAAATAAAATAAAAGCTCAAAGGTTTTTAAGCCAAAGTTCAACTTTCGGTCGAAATAAAATTGAAAAGAAATGACATTAGTAAGATGTGTTGATGGTAGGGACAGACATATTTTGCAATGGCCATACAAAGGGGAAACAAAAGAACCCATGCATTTAATTCCATCAGTCAAAATATGGCGAATTCCCTAGACAATTTTGCAGATATCTTCGTAGTCAACAGTCTTCAGCAACCGTCCATCATAGATCCCCTTTTCAATCACCACCTTTGCACAAAAACCATCCGTATTTACTGAAAGCAACCTTGCATTTGACCCGCGGTAAGCCCCATTGACAATCCGAACAAGACCACCAATTTGGGGAATCACAGTTTCAAGCTCCTCCTGATCGACTCTCAGCACATGCTTGTTTTCAAGCATCTGAATTTCCCCTACATATTTATCGATAACTTTAATTACAGCTCCCTTTTGCTTGTAGTACCCCTTCTCTGCTAGAGCTCTGCTCATAACCTTCACAATTATTCCCTCACATAACCAATAGTCCTTCCTGTTACTCCGTTCTTTAGCTTTCTCTTGCTCTCTCATTAACTCATCCAATGCGGACCTACCTGCATTACCATTTGCACCAGTTCTTCCCATTTTGTCACCATTTTTACTCTTTTCGTTCTTATCCACCCCAAAATCTTCAAACACTGCTTTCGAACTCTCGCCCTTTTCTTTAGGGGCTGGTTTCAATGACGAACCAAGCGCAAAAGCAATCCTCTCACCACTTTCGGGCTTCAACAAAAGGGCTTCAGACTCAGGAGGCTGCCCCTGTCCATCAGCCAAGGGCATCAACTGTTCAGCCTTCTCAATCTGTTTCTTAATTTTCCTCTCCTGCTTTTCCTCGTCAGCCACATCAGACTTGAGCCGCTTGTTTTTCAATTTTTCCTTAAAAAGGGTTTCTGAATCTCGGTCTATATACGTCATGAACCACCCCTTTGGGGTCTCCTCAACCTTGCATTTTCCAGTACGACCCAAGTACTTGACAAACTCAGTGAGTGTAGCCCACTGGGTTGAATTCATATGAACATGGTGGCGATCAGCTATATACTCATTATAAACCACAGTGGCAGCAATGCGGCTGAAGCGATGGCTGCGCTTCATGTGCTCAAGGAATGAACTCTCAAACTCTTCAGAGTAGCCATCCACAATGCGGTGGGGGTTTTGGCCAAAAACCTCCATCTGCCGCTGGTGGCTCTCGCTGAGGCAGTGACACTTGAACCCATTCTCATCTCGGCATTGCTTCTGGCACATCTGACAGTACCACCGTAGCTTTTGGAGCCCTTTGGCTTTGATACGGTTCGCGATGGCCTTTGGCGTCAGGAACTCGTTCTTCCCCATTGCGATTCACAGCCTCCAAAAACAAAACTAAAACCAAAGCAAAAAAATAAATAAATCAAATGCTAGAGAACCCTGATTCATAGAGACCCATAATTTCATATAAAATGAGAGAGAACAAAATCGATATAGAGAACCATAATTTCATGTATAGACAGAGAACAAAAATTGATATAGAGAATCCTAATTCGAAAGCCAAAATATAAAAACAAAACAAGAGAGAGTGAACAATAGTCACGTACAGATCCCTAATTCCAACAACAAAAACAAAACCAAAAGAAAAAAAAGAAAAAAGCAAACCTGTAGGGGGCAGATTGAGTGGTAGCGAATAGTGATTTGGGTGTTGATTCGACGAATTAGGGTTGTGTTGTTCTCTTACTGTTAATTGCTTCTTAATCTCCCAAATGTCCTCCGAGGTTGTGTTTCTGTAATGACCCAACGACGAAATAATTATCAAATCGTAGAGAAGGGGTGAGAGCATGAAAAACATAGAGGCGACAAAGTAACCAGCCTTACCTCTTCACCGTCGGCAGCGAGGACAGAGGGGACACCCGGCCAGTGCTTGTGCTTAAACACAGTAACCTCCCTTATCTCTTCACCGTCGGCAGCGAGGTCAGAGGGGACACCCGAGGTCTGCTTGAGGGAGGCTCGAGTGCCGGGAGAGGAAGAGGAGACACACCCGAGGTTGAGGGATCCTCGACGGTAGCAGGGAGAGAGAGAGGACAGAACCGAGATCTGCTTCGACGTGAGGGATGATCAACGGCAGCAGGGAGAGAGAGAGAGGACACGTGAGACCAACGATGTGCGGTGGAGCTTGTTGATTTGTGCGACTGCCGGAAGGATCGTGGGTTTGAAGCCAACCCTAGAACAGGCCGTGCAGATGGAGGAATCAGTGGCGCTCTCACGGGATGGCTGCCCCTCACGACTTATGGACGGCCATTGTGAATACCCATTACGATTCGCCAAACAAAAACAGTTTTTCGATAACAATTTTAAATCATCAAACTTTAAATTGTATTTTTATTTTTTTCTTCACAAAAAATACAGGTTTCAACGTTAGATTAAATAATTCTTACCAAGCTGTTGCCTAATTGTAGTAGCTTAAGGATCAATATGGGAAAAAGTGAATCTACATTATTTTTTAGAGATTATTCATGCTTATAAAATAAGTAGAATAGCGGAATACGTTTGATAAATTAAAAAAAAAAAAAACCACTCACAAGAACATCTTTAATAGCTCTAGCTAAAATTTATTAGCTACAATAATATTTAACTGATTTAAATTACATTTAGCTAATAGCATCTGTAGTAGCCTGTTAGCAGGCGCCCTTAGAGCCGTTGTCCCCTTTCCTGCCCTGGCTGTCCTTGACATCGTCATCCTCGGCTTTCCTCTAGCAGTTGGTGGAGATCTTGGTCTTCTAGCCCTATCCTCTCCTGACCTGAACACATTCAGGTTCGAGTCACCCACTATCTACCCAAACACATTTAGGTTCAAATCACCCACTATTCAGTCTCGACCCATCCCATTGTCATTCCTACTCGAAGGTGCCGACCTTGAGCACATCCTTGAGGTGATGAAGCCTAGCAGCATTGTCCTCACCAAAGAAGGCGGGCTGCTTAAGAAAACAGAGGCGGCAAACAAACTTTGGGGGAGGGAGGTTAAGGTTGTTGATGTTGTGATCAGAGGGAGGAGAGAGAGAAGGAAGGAGGGAGGAACAAAAAAATATAATATTATGTATAAAGTAAATAATAAATATTTTAAAATAAAGAGTAATAATATATAAATGTAGAGTGAGATAAAAGTTTACTCTTTATTTGTGAATAAGAATAATATAAAACTTCTTAAAGTTATTCTAAAAAAATTTGTGCAGCCGGAACAAGACCTCCTTGGTTACAATCTCCATCTACCAAATTAATGCATGAATTATATCAAACAAATTAATAAACAACCAACATACGTACATAACTTGCATTTAATACACAGCCATCTAGAGCTATACCCATAGAGAAACAAACACGAGCCACGTGATGATTACCGAGAATTATAGTCATATGGAGAAACAGAATTATACACATAATCAACGTAGTATTCAAAAATACCCTGAATGAAAGCAAAGCCAGACCCTCTTCAATAGCAGCAGAAGAGGAAAGACTGGAAACGGTCCAGGTATGACAAAGCGTGTGAGACCTCCATGTCGGGAGAGAAGACACCATGGTTTCCCAAGATGACTGATAAATATAAATAAATATATATATATATATATATTTATATCTACTCTGGTTTCAGAATGTATATGTACTCTAGCTGAACAAGGGTTATACATATACCAGAGTTCCAAATGCTTAATTAACCACCATGACATCTAATTCTGTAAAATGTAATATTATAAACAATAATGAATTGATGATACTATTTTGTCACCTACAATACAAAATGATGACATGTAATAATATTAATTGGGGGATTCTCGAGCCCAGGTCCCATCATTTGGTAAAATGTTTGCTTATTTGCTTGACTCTTGCTTTTATTTTAATTATGGTTTCGATTACTTGCTTATTTGCTTATTGTTGATTATTTTTAATTAATTTTCTCTTGTCTATTAATATCATTTCAATAACAAAGATAATATTTCTGTACAAATTATCTAGCAACCTACTTATATCTAGTGCTCTAAAATTATACATGGCTCTGCTGGGAAACCCAAACCAGATAAGTCGGTTCCACTGGATTCTTGTACAACATTAGTGCTTTTCAAGCTTGCATGGTGGAAAAGAAGTTACAAACTTGCAGTCCTTCCTAATTTAAATATAAAATTTGTTTACCACATAAAATTTGGTATGCTACCCTTATTTGATTGGCCCAGAATATATACATAGCAGGTGGAACTATAAAAGATAAAATTACACAGTTTTCATTTTAAAGAAAATATGTAGAAATAAATATCGAAAAGAACTAAGGCGAAATAAATAACTGAATGATCTGGGCCAATAATGTAACTTGGTTGGAAAGAGTAATAGTAGACCTCGACGGTTGAAATGTATTGAATCAAGAATCAAGAGTACAAAACGGTTCTACACTAGCATGGAGTAGATGTTTGGCAGGCCTCCCACATCACTCCAACTTATTATCAAATGTTCCTAGACCAAGACATACAACATTTTGCAAGATGGATTTTTCCATATAATTTTGCAAGATAATCAACAGTTAAGTTGATAAGTAATTGTCAACTTGTCATGGTTTTCCTTTAAATAAATAAATGAAACATGGTATGGTGTCAAAACTGATTATGAACTAAAAAGTTTGTAAGGAAAACCGTCTCATCCTCGATTCCTTCTACTCAAATGACCTTCATAAATTTCAAACGTTGAAGCCCTCAGCCCGGAGGCACAGTCGATGAGCCTCAATCCATTTTGTACAAGCACTTTCGCCATGCTCCACAATGCATTCATCCCTCAGCTTCTTTGTGTCAGGACAAGCACAACATATTTTCTTCTTTGGCTTTGGAAGATGTTCGGATGGTTTAGTGGATGACCCTTGGACTTGCAAAGACTCTGGATCAGGAAGATAAGAGGTGTTCTCTCCCATTATTGCAAGCCTGAGAAGTGTACAGGCTGAAAATGGAGGCATGCATGGAGAATGATGAAAAGAAAAACTAATATGATATCTAGTATAATCATGGCTATGAAGTAGATAATTTTCCTCTAACCATAGTTAAGCAACTCAATCATGGAAATAGGATCTATTACAGCTCCCCCCCACCCCCCGGGGAACTAGACATCACATCGTAGTTTTGACATTCCCTCTCATCTTTGCCACTATTTGTTTATTGGGAAATGATCAAATTCTCCCTCTCTCTCTCTCTCTATATATATATATATATATATATATATATATATATATATATTAAAAAAACCAGACATCACGGATTGCATCCCTAGTATTTTTCCCATTTCCTCCTTTACTACAATATTTGGCATTAGCACCTCGGATTCAAGGTTTTACATATATATAAAAAAACTGACATCAGTAATGGGTCAATCAAATCAGAATGACAGTTGAATGCTACTATTTTCGAATTTAATTCTACATAATGGCAAGAAAATTAGCATAAAATCAAGAGCAACCTAATCTAAACAACATTTTTGATTAGTTGAAAAGATTTTATAACCAAATTTGCCCTTTCTAACACAATTGCCAACATCAATTCCATGATCCCACCTGAAATCAGACATAGTTCAGCCCCTTTTTTAACCAGCACTTTCTAGCACGGGTAAGTCCAATTATAAAAGAGCACGGTCGCAGAATCACAATCCCACGCGATTGAAAAACTCGACTTCACATTAAAATGAGAAGGAGAAATAAAAATGATCCATCGGGAGTGTTCATGTTGTTCTTATAAAACAAACAACAACAACAAAAAAAAAAAGAGAGAGAGAGGGAGCAAAATCAGTATTGAGGGCCACAACAAGATGAAAAATCAACGACCCATTTTATTAATTTAGCGGCAGAACAAAATTCTTAATCTAAAGATTCGACCAACGGAGCCAAACATAGATGATGATGACTTACCAATAAACGCTGAGGAGACGGAAAATCGAAACTGTAGTGGCGAGGCGAGAGAGGGGAAGATGAAGATTCGTAAACCCCAAACCCTAATCAAGATGGACCATCTAGAAATTCTATAAATATGTAAATTTTATGATAATTTATAAACCTATATTATATATATATATATATATATATTGAAATATATATTATAACACAATACAGAAAATCCGAATTCACAACAATCAGTCACATAATTAATATTTTTTTTTCATGTTTTTAAATTATTAGAGCATATCTTAGTTAAAGCAAATGCTAAAATTAAATTTAACTTAAATCCTAAAAAATGTTTTGAAAGTATAATACAAGTTATATTTAAATTTAATAAAAATTTAAAATTATAATAAACACACGATATTAAAGATAAAGAAAATATTGTGATGGTAAATTATAAAAAAATAATTTTAAATTATTAAGCCAAGAGCATTTTCATTGCCTCAACAAACATTAGTTAAACTTTAACCAAAAACTTATCTTTTGTAAAATTTTTAACTACTCTCCTTTTACAACTCTAGCCTCACTAATTTTTTACTTATTTTAATAAAATATTAATATGTTTTAAACGTCAAGAGAAAGCAGATGACAACGAACGTTGGTGTAGTGATTCGCGTCCCCATTAGATCATGGTTTTGCCCCAAATGCCCCGGCCAAGACCGCGGATGAAGGGGGCAAGTTGGATCAAAACATGAGTACGAGGAGGATCTGGAGGAAGAGGATGGCGAAGAAGATCCGTGATGGTTGGGGGAGAGCTTACACTGGAGTGAGGTCGGAGACAGTGGTTTGAGCGATGTGCGTAATAAATATTTCAGTGATAAATAATATTTGACAAGTTCAACTGGCTGGTAGCATTGAAGAGGCTGTTGCATAAGCTTTTTTTCACATAAGCTATTATTTAGCTAGAGCAAGGCTTAAATTAATAATAATAAATATAATAAGACAAAGTACTTGTCACCCGAGCCATTTTTTCATGCTCGTCTCACCTTGATGAGATAAGGCCATCTCCAATCTTATAGCAAAAGCAAAACCAATATCAATATTTGACTAAAAATCAGCTCCAATCCATTAGTTAAATAATTAGCAAAAGCAAAAAAAAAAAGTCAAATATAACTTTAGCTTTTGCTTTTACTAGTGATGTCATGTCAGCAAATTAGGTGAAATTCCAATTATAGCCTGCGTCAGTCTTTGTCCTCGTCGCGCTCGCGCTCCCACACCCCTCCTCTCCGCATCGCGCTCCCATCCCGTCGCATCCCCCACCGCGTCGACGTCCCCCCTACGCCTCCCTGCGCGCGCGCCGACCCCCCATCCCTCCCTCTGTGCGCACGACGCTGCGACACCCACCTCCAGGCACCTCCCCGTGTCACGGGGTCGGGTTTCTGCGCCTCTCAACCCATTGCGCCACTTAGCTTCTCTATCCACGGTCCGCTAAGTTTAGCCTTTGAGGGTTGAGGCGCACGTAGACCGGTTTCGCCTTGCCACTGGGCTCATCAGAGAACGGCTCCGGTTCCCGACCGGTTTGTGTAAGGATGGTCAAATCCCTTCTTCAACGTCAAGTCCTCGACTAGCGGCGTGCTCCCCGCATTCAACCGGGTCGGCACGTCCGAACTCCGAAGGGGTTCCATCCGTTCTCCTCCACGAACGCCTGGAACCTTCTCGTTGCGCACCATCTACGCTTCAACTAACCCCTCTCCTTTACGTAGCACGAATCCATTCCTGAATCGTGCCACTAAGAAACGTCCCGCCAGCACCACGCTGCTCGGGTCGTGACATTCTCCTCCACCCAATCCTCGCAACGTCCTCGTTGCGTTTGTCGACATCGCTTCCCCGCGAGCGATGGCATCGTTACCTCGACGCCCTCCCACTCGCCCAATGTCAACGGCTTGGACATCGCTTCCCCGCCAGGTTGCAACACCTTTACCAAGATGCTCGCCCCACTCGCCCAATGTCCAAAGGATAGGAGGCTTCCAAGATCGCTCCGACGCGCTCCTTCGTACTCCCTTGCCCAACTCGTATCACACTCTAGGATACTCCAACTCTATGGACGCGAGACGTGCAAGACACTATCGGTCGACTCACCTCCTGTGAGCTCCCACCTTGGGATCACGCTACTCGCGAGAGTGCTCGGCGAGTCTTCAGGATACGGGCCGGTTCGGCTCGATACCACTTGTCACGGGGTCAGGTTTCTGCGCCTCTCAACCCATTGCGCCACTTAGCTTCTCTATCCACGGTCCGCTAAGTTTAGCCTTTGAGGGTTGAGGCGCACGTAGACTGGTTTCGCCCTGCCACCGGGCTCATCGGGAGAACGGCTCCGGTTCCCGGCCGGTTTGTGTAAGGATGGCCAAATCCCTTCTTCAACGTCAAGTCCTCGACTAGCGGCGTGCTCCCCGCATTCAACCGGGTCGGCACGTCGAACTCCGAAGGGGTTCCATCCGTTCTCCTCCACGAACTGCCTGGAACCTTCTCGCCGCGCACCATCTACGCTTCAACTAACCCCTCTCCTTTACGTAGCACGAATCCATTCCTGAATCGTGCCACTAAGAAACGTCCCGCCAGCACCACGTTGCTCGGGTCGTGACATTCTCCTCCACCCAATCCTCGCAACGTCCTCGTTGCGTTTGTCGACATCGCTTCCCCGCGAGCGATGGCATCGTTACCTCGACGCCCTCCCACTCGCCCAATGTCACCGGCTTGGACATCGCTTCCCCGCAGGTTGCAACACCTTTACCAAGATGCTCGCCCCACTCGCCCAATGTCCAAAGGATAGGAGGCTTCCAAGATCGCTCCGACGCGCTCCTTCGTACTCCCTTGCCCAACTCGTATCACACTCTAGGATACTCCAACTCTATGGACGCGAGACGTGCAAGACACTATCGGTCGACTCACCTCTGTGAGCTCCCACCTTGGGATCACGCTACTCGCGAGAGTGCTCGGCGAGTCTTCAGGATACGGGCCGGTTCGGCTCGATACCACTTGTCACGGGGTCGGGTTTCTGCGCCTCTCGACCCATTGCGCCACTTAGCTTCTCTATCCACGGTCCGCTAAGTTTAGCCTTTGAGGGTTGAGGCGCACGTAGACTGGTTTCGCCCCGCCACTGGGCTCATCGGAGAACGGCTCCGGTTCCCGACCGGTTTGTGTAAGGATGGCCAAATCCCTTCTTCAACGTCAAGTCCTCGACTAGCGGCGTGCTCCCCGCATTCAACCGGGTCGGCACGTCGAACTCCGAAGGGGTTCCATCCGTTCTCCTCCACGAACCGCCTGGAACCTTCTCGCTGCGCACCATCTACGCTTCAACTAACCCCTCTCCTTTACGTAGCACGAATCCATTCCTGAATCGTGCCACTAAGAAACGTCCCGCCAGCACCACGCTGCTCGGGTCGTGACATTCTCCTCCACCCAATCCTCGCAACGTCCTCGTTGCGTTTGTCGACATCGCTTCCCCGCAGGCGATGGCATCGTTACCTCGACGCCCTCCCACTCGCCCAATGTCAACGCCTGGACATCGCTTCCCCGCAGGTGCAACACCTTTACCAAGATGCTCGCCCCACTCGCCCAATGTCCAAAGGATAGGAGGCTTCCAAGATCGCTCCGACGCGCTCCTTCGTACTCCCTTGCCCAACTCGTATCACACTCTAGGATACTCCAACTCTATGGACGCGAGACGTGCAAGACACTATCGGTCGACTCACCTCTGTGAGCTCCCACCTTGGGATCACGCTACTCGCGAGAGTGCTCGGCGAGTCTTCAGGATACGGGCCGGTTCGGCTCGATACCACTTGTCACGGGGTCGGGTTTCTGCGCCTCTCAACCCATTGCGCCACTTAGCTTCTCTATCCACGGTCCGCTAAGTTTAGCCTTTGAGGGTTGAGGCGCACGTAGACCGGTTTCGCCCGCCACTTGGGCTCATCGGAGAACGGCTCCGGTTCCCGACCGGTTTGTGTAAGGATGGCCAAATCCCTTCTTCAACGTCAAGTCCTCGACTAGCGGCGTGCTCCCCGCATTCAACCGGGTCGGCACGTCGAACTCGAAGGGGTTCCATCCGTTCTCCTCCACGAACCGCCTGGAACCTTCTCGGCGCACCATCTACGCTTCAACTAACCCCTCTCCTTTACGTAGCACGAATCCATTCCTGAATCGTGCCACTAAGAAACGTCCCGCGACACCACGCTGCTCGGGTCGTGACATCACAAGACGCGACGACCCCCAATCCCTCCCTCTGCGCGCGCGATGCTGGTCCCCAAGCGCTTCTCTGCCGACACATTTAGGAATTTGGGAAGAAAAAATTAAAAATTAGAAATTTGGATAAATAAGGTTAGATTGGGAAAACGAAGAGTTAAACAAAAATATAAATGATATAGGATTGGAGCACCCTTAGCCAAAATAGTACTACAGTAAGCTAAAAATAATTTTAGCTACTCAATTTAGCTATGCAAGATTGGAGATACTCTAACGGAATGCTCAAAGGTATTGCCCGCCCTGCATCCTGCCTATGCGAAGGTCCTGCCTCACGGGGTGGAGAGGGTGGCACTGCCTGTCGTGCTATCATCTCCTGATGTACCTCGTTTAGGATCCCCCTGAGATCTGACCTCATATTTTAAAAAAAAAAATAACAATGTTATCTTAAATAGTCAACCTGATCCGAACTGCCTTGCCCTGACCCGAGTAAATTCAAGTAACCCACTACCTAGAAATTTGGTAAAGGCTTGAGTTAATATAGAACTTAACGAGTTTGTGACTCTCAGAGAGTAGCAAAATGCCGTGGAGACACCCTACACATGCTAACATGAATTTAATACTAACCCATGTAACCTGCAATTCTGCAAATCTTTTATTTCCCTTTTCTTGGAGAGAGAGAGAGAGAGAGAGAGAGAGAGAGAGAGAGAGAGGGGGGGGGGGGGTGTTTAATTATGAATTCCAGTAAACAATTTGAGATGCTCAGATGGTGGTGGTTACCGTATAATTTTATTTATCAGGATTTCACGACACAGCTACGAGCATTTAAAAAAAACAACACGAAAGCATTCAGTGTTCACACACGGCAAACCAGAAACGAGAAATGCAGTGTGTAAAGTTTTCTCTTGGGCGCGTTAAGTGTAGGGGTGTCTTAGCTTTCAACGAATTACCAGAAACTGATGATGGAATTGGTTCACCTCCTTCATCCACCTCATTATCCTCCTCGGTTTCAGCATCATCAGTGGCAGGGGTGGACCATATTAGTTGAACATATTCTTTTTTCCACTTTCCTCGGATAATTAAAATTAGAAAGCAAAATTAAGAATATATTAGAGTCTGCAGAGATCCATAAAAGTTAAGTTACAAGAGTTTAAATTAAGGAAAGCTTCTAGCTAGCGCTTCAATTACCATTTGCATTGAAAGCAGTACACGCCTTACGCCTTACCCTTCGATGATCGATGTAGCGTAACCCAGTATGACTCTATGATTTATATATCTTTTGTTTTTTTTTCCTAGTTTACACCCGGCCTAGCTCCGTTACAGGTAACGAATAATACAGGAAGGACCCTTCTTTTCTTTTCCTTCACCACTTGTACGACGTCCCACCCACCCATAGACGGTAGACCAGACACCCTAATAATTAATTAATTACAAATCACAAATTTAAAATGATAAAATCATATAATTTTTCATTTCAACGTACGCGTCCCCCCTTTCAATTCATATATAGTTTGGATTAGCTGGTGATGCAGATCAGTAATACAGCTTTCATCAGCTCATTAATTGCACATATTTAATGCTTCAATGGTACAGTACATCCCACGTTGCCTTGGTACCCTGACAATCAGTAGTACCGTGTCACAGAGGCTGAGGCGTTGCGCGCTTGCGTTTGTTTGCGGCGCTCTTGCTCTGGTCAATTAAATTTTCAAAAACCATATCAGCAAAAGACCAAAAATTCAATCACTGTCCATCCAAATTTCCAGCTCACACCCGTCACCCCCATTTTCTTATTACCTTATATTATTTAACGCTCTCGACTCTCCCCATCCATCCCACTCCATCTCCATTCTGGCACCCTCAAAACTCATTCTCGTGCCTTGAAAAAGGCCCCCAAAAGAGAATCAGAGAAACCCAACACACACACACACACAAACACGAATACGAACACCTTATTAGCCTCCACAATGAGTGTTCCATTTGTGCTCATCTTCTTGCTCTTGGCGCTGGTCGCCGTGGCGGAGTCGTCTATGCTAGCGAACAGTACCACGCGGGAGGACGGCATCGCTGATCTCAACAGCGGCGAGGACTTCGAGGGGCTTGTCGGAGACTTCTTGGACACGGCCGAGGAGTCGATGATGGAGTCGGAGTCGGCTCGGCGGATGCTGGGGAGGAGGAGGAGGTGGATCAGCTACGGCGCCCTCCGCCGTAACAGGGTGCCCTGTAGCCGCCGCGGACGATCCTACTACAACTGCGGTCGCCGCAGGCGCTACAACGCCTACCGCCGTGGATGCAGCGTCATTACGAGGTGTGCCAGGTTCACCTATTAATATATTCTTCATCATCGATCGTACCCGATCGAAAGAACCCAAAAATTAAAAAACCGTTGACGGGGGGGAGGCTTTCAACCGTCAGATCACAGATGAGAGAGCAGATGCACGGGAAGGCTTCGATTGAAACTTGGTTTCTAGTTTGTTATTTGTTTTATTCTTTTCTCTGCTGCACTCGTGATTGGGGTTCTGGGAATTGATACTTTTCCAACGGATGACAGGTCGAGAGCTAGCGCTTGGGAGTTGGGATGTCAGAATAATATTTTTCTTTACTTATTTTGTTTGTTGTGTTGTTATATAAAAATACCAGCGATTAATAATTTTTATATATTTTATTATGTTTAGTAAATGCATGTCAAATACATCGATAAAAATGTTAAAAAAAAAACAAAACAAAAAAACGTTCAATATTTTAGAGACTGTTTCTTCGGCTGTTCCTGTGTTGCATGTGCAGTTCAGGCTGGGCGATAGCATAAATGGGTTCGGTCAGGAAAGAGTTATCCATACCCATAAATAAAGCCAAGTGCATTATTAATCATACGGGGTCAGCAGCTTCCATGATCATACGAGTTTGTTGCCCAAAATCCAAATCTTAATTCCATTAAAAAAACAAAAACAAAAACCTATTCGGCGTTCGCAAGTCATTATCATATGGTGTCAGCAGCTACGTTTGAAGTAACTTAACTAAGTAATATTTAACTAATAAATTATTCCAACAAGTTAAACTGTTATATTAATTAAATATAATTTTAAATATCATCATTCACTCTTAACTCTTCTAATAACCTTAAAATACCTTTCGTCCAACCTAAGCCTGTCACAGCACCTCTTCCCCCGGATCACGGTGCCTCCCATCACATGTTGCGGCACCTCTACTGTGCCAATCAGATATCACCTAGAGAAACGTGGTTCATCCTCAAAGAGGGCCTGAGGGTTAAATGTTGATAGGTTTTGAAAGATTAATTTAAAACAATAAATAAATAAATAGCTCAATGTAATAATGAAAATAGTATTAGCTATTAAGAGCATCTCCAGTCCTACCAAGTTATAATGGGCAGCTAAAGCTAATTTTAGCTCGCTACAGTACCTAAATAGCTAATGGTACTTCAATGTTATATCAGCTATATTTTTACTTAACTTTCATTTTTCTAAAATTACCCTCATCTTTCAAAACCCAAGCATCAAACATCAAATTCCTAATACAGTAGGGGACGTTGAACAAATCCAAAGCTCGACTGATTGAGAACAGATCTGTACTTTGGATCGCAGGGGGGGGATGCCAACTGGCGCAAGAGGAGAGGGAGATGGGGACGGGAACGGGAGGGGGGAGACAGGGACAGGAATGGTGTTGGGTTGGAGGGAGACGGGGATGGGATCGGCGTTGGGTTGGAGGGAGATGGGGACTAGGGAGGATGCCGACCGACGTCGGGGGGGGGGGGGGGGGAGACGACTCAAACGAGAACGACCGGAACCGGGGGCAGGGAGACGAGGAATGACCGGCGCCGGCGGAGGGAGACGGGCACTGGGGCGGAGATGGGAAGTTGGGAACAAGAGGGGGTACGGGAATGACGTTGGGTTGGAGGGAGATGGGGACTAGGGAGGATGCCGACCGACGCCGGGGGGAGGGAGACGACTCAGACGAGAACGACCGGCGCCGGGGGGAGGGAGACGGGCACTGGGGCGGAGACGAGAATGAGAGGGGGAGACGGAAAGTTGGGAACGAGAGGGGGGAGTGGGACGGGGACTGGGAAGGGATTTCACCATATGTGCTGACATGGCAGATTCAGCAAAAGCAAAAGCCATATTTAGCTTTTGTTTTTGCTTTTGCTAAAGGTTTACCAGATTGATTGGAAAAACATTTTAATCATATTTTGCTATAGCTTTTGCTATAGCTGATAGATTGGAGATGCTCTAAGAGCATCTTCAACTCTATCAAGCTATAATGAATAGCTAAAATTAATTTTAGTTTGCTACAGTACTATTATAGTTAATGATACTCTAATGGTATGTTAGTTATATTTTTACTAAACTTTTATTTTTCTCCAATTACCCATGCCCTCCAAAATCCAAACATCCCAAATCCCTAATTGTCCTTCGTGGACTTCTCGGTTCTCGCCTGAATTGGTGTTCCTTCTCTCGCAATCTCTCTCTCATGCTCACAAAGTCTTCTCCCTCTTCTAGTGGTGGGGAGGGAGGGAGAGAGATTGATATGAAATTTATCTTATTTTGATTTACCTAAACCATTGGAAAGCAATTCTAGTCATATTTTGATATAGCTTTTACTATACCTGATAAATTGGAGATGTTCTAAGAGCATCTCCAATGCTAGCAAGCTAAATTGACTAGTTAAAGTCATATTTAGCTTGCTACAGTGACACTTTAACTAAGGACACTCCAATGGTATACCATTTTTTTTTTGCTGAAAATTTATTTTTCCCAATTTAACCCTCTCTGCACATAAAGGGTAATACCCAATTTATCAGGATTGACCTACAAGAAGTTACAACCGACATATCACAAAAACGCTTAATCACCTCCTTCGTCCCGTCCGCCGAGATCTGCAGAGAAACCATGGAAGATCAGGCCGGCTTGGTGGAGACGGGCTGGAGAGGGGAGGCAACAGCTTGGACCATGGGAGATCGGGCTAGCTTGGTGGAGATCGGGCTGGCTTGCTAAGGTTTCCAGCCACGCGACGCAAGGGAGGATCAGGCGTGCGACGAGATGGAGGGCGACGGGATGGCGGGGTGGAGGGCGGCCCCGAGGAGGGGGTGGGTGTCGCGTGTGCGGGGGGAGGGAGGGGGGAGGTGGGTGGGGCATCGCGCACGCAATGGGGGAGGGATGGGGGGCGTCGCGCGCGCACTGTCGCGGTGGGGGCGTGCAAGGAGGCGCCTGCACCCGGGGGTGGGGGGAAGGGGGAGGTGGGCGATGGGGGGGGGGAGGGGGGTGACGCGAGAGGAGGGGTGGGGGGAGGCGTCTGCGCGGGGGGGGGGGTTGTCGCGCGCGACTGCGGTGGGAGGGGGAGGTGGCCGATGTGGGGGGAGGGGGCGACACGAGAGGAGGTGGGTGACGGGGGAAGGGGGCGACACGAGAGGGAGGTTGGCTGTGAAGGGAGACGATGCGTTGGAGATAGTGGGGGTAGATGTGAGAATTAATATTATTTGATGACATGACAGGTTCAGCTAAAGCAAAAGCAAAAGCCAAATTTAGCTTTTTTTATTGCTTTAGCTATGCATTTAACTAATGCATTGGAGACAGTTTTTAGCCAAATATACATTTGACTTTTGCTTTTGCTAATGGGTTGGAGATGCTCTAAGTTAGCTATTTTTGGCTTTAGCTAATAACATTTAGCTAAAAATGAAAATATTTAAGAGCATCTCTAACAACTTAGATATAACAACAGCTAAAACTATATTTGACTAAAAAACTGTTCCAATAGATTAGTTATTGTATCAATTAAATTTACCTACGATTATAATCTTATCTGAATATACTTGAACTTATTGTTGTGTCACATCATTATCACACATCTCCTTCCTTCAAAACCCCTAATATACCCTTTAAATTGCCACCCTCCTCCCCTGCATTGTGCTATCTCCCTTTCCTGCGTCGCATCGCACCACACGTATTGCGCCTCCATCCACCCCGCCTTTGTCGCACCCCCCTCCACCCCCCTACGTCGTGCCTATGCCCTGTGTCACACCCCACCCCTTTAAATTAGGGTTTAAAAAAATAGAAACAGAAATAATTTCAGCACAATAAAATAAAAAAATAAATTTTCAATTGGACCGATGAAAATGATATTAGCTAAAATTATTTTAAATCAGCCCTTGTAATTAAACTTCACAATCTTTAAACTAGCCAAATTTAGAGGGAAACATCCATTTTTCGGAGAAGCGGCATTACATCACCCTCCAAAGTAAAAAATGAGGAAGAACAATATAGTCAGGCGAATATATGTTTACAAAGGCTGATTGATTAGGAAGAAAACTATCAATGATTATAATATAGCATAAGCTTTGAAGTTCAATTATGGAAGAGTAACGCAGTCTTCTTATTCAGCATTTGAAGTAAACAAAGTCAACAAGGACAGGAAAACAGATGGAGCTTCCAGATACGACAATTCGTCCTCAATGACTTTCACCTGCAGTGCTCTGCCGTTTCCGAGATTCTTCTCGCGTTACTGCTCTGACATAAATTTCATAGCAGCAGCCTGCAACAAGCAATTATAGAAGGATAAGATAACTTCTAAAACTGAAGCAGGCAAAGAAAGACAATTACTCATCAAGCAATGATGCAGGTCATAAATGTCATAAGACAAGCAAAAGTCACAAATGTTCAGGGGCCGAAGGGAGTAAAAAACCAATCCCACAAGTGCAACCACTGATATCACAACTCCCTGCAACTTGCACTACCGAAAGAAACCACAAATAAGATCTACAGGATTTTTTAAAAAGTTATCCATGATTCCATGGGATTGGGGACTGCAGCCCGCTTTGTAAACCTGTTCATATTGGCATTGTCAGATTCTACTATGAGATTCAGTGAACTGAAAACCCATAAAAACAAATATAAATAAAACATCTCCATATAAGTTGGTAGTTGGGACAAGCCTACATCCACTCCCATCACAATGAAGGCTCTTTGGCTTACCAATCGCTCTTAGGCAAAACAATATGGCACATCCTCAATCACAAAAGCTGATCTGAAGGTTAAACTAACTAATTACTGTGGATCTCAATGTAGCATTGTAGCCATAAAATACTTCACAAAAAATAACACACCGGTAACAGAAGTTAAAATACTTCATTGGTGAACCTAAAGATTCTATAATGATATAGCAATGTGTATAAAGTATATAACTTGCGTAGAGTTTTCATATAAATAGTTCCACTTCCACAAAGTAAAGGGGGAAAAAACTAGAAGATGCAATTTCATTCAGTTTATAAAAATACATCTGCATACCAGCTACAACCACAATCGTCAACACATCTCCAACTATTTTTAGCCGCCGAAGAGTCTTCTTATATGATTTGAATGGCTTTAGTGCAGGGTCAGGCTCCAAAAGCTGCAAGTTAACCATCTGAATTAAAACAAACGAATGAAGGATACTTCTTGGAATTGGAAAATTAACATGCAAAAAATGTCCAAAAAGTATCCTCAAAGCATGAACAGTGAGGTATGAAATCTGCAGTGAATTGGAAGACGGTGTCAAACCAACATATGGGAAGAACGATCCCTCTAGCTCGAGATTGTGAAAAATGGGTATGCAAAATGATGATATTAAAGGTGAATATCTTCTGACAAATTAATGACAAGACTTGCAGAAAAGCAAAAAGGAAGAATGTTTCAGTGCCTCTAAAACATTTTTATCATGGTCAAGCTTTAACAGTGTGTAAAGCCTATAGAAGATACTGAACTAGCAGCGGGCTGACTAAACTCACAGTAGAATGCAAGAAGTGAAGTATTACTTTATCTTTTTTATCTTTTTTTTTTTGATAATGAACAGGAAACCTTCAATTCTGGGATAAAGCAACCTCTACGAACCACACTTGAACTAGATAAATGAGAGGCCAATGTTTCCCCCCATAGGCCAAAGTGTAATGGCTTCAGACGGCCCTCCAGTTTCTAGTTAATTTCCTTGAACCATCCTACCACGAAGGGGCTTAAGCTATTACTTATTCCCTTCAATTTGTAATCAATGCAGACATATTGCATGAAGATACCTTTCAGAAGCAGAGACACCATTGGAATAACTTAATTTTAATTTTTGTCAGTGTCAACAGGTCAGAGGACAGCATAGACACAGTCACATACTCATGCGGTAATTTGCAATGGAATAACTCAAATATAAGGTAACCTGTCCTTCTTCATAATATAAACCGTCCTTAACTTATTTGACCAAATGACATAGAGAGTACTCACAGCCTTTTCGCGAGCCCCTGGTTCAATATGAAATCCGCGACGGGAAAGACCAAGCGATTCAGACGATTTCTGAGAATCAGAACATCGTGCATGAAAAAAAGGACAAGATCAATCGAATCACAAAACAGCAAACACAAAATCATATTATCCATATATATATATATATATATAGAGAGAGAGAGAGAGAGAGAGAGAGAGAGAACCTGGGAGTTGGATCTCAACTGAGAAAACATGGTCGATTTGTTGAGTAAAAACGCCATCTGTGTCACAGTTCGAAGGGGGTGGGTGGGTGGTGTGGGAAGAGAGAGAGAGAGAGAGAGAGAGAGAGGGAGGGTACTCAAGTGCGAATTGGGGCAAATCTCTTCGTCGGGGTCCCTGGAATAATAGGGAAACGCTTCCGAACGGTCACGCCGTCGTGTTTTGACACGTCATATCTTTACCCCGTGATGCACACAGGGGATCAATGTTAGTCGTGGTTTTTTAATCTTACACAGGAAATGGTGTAAATTTTTTTAATGTTCCAGAGTCTAATTACTTAAATTTATAACAACAATGCTAAACCATGGATTTTGTATTTGTTGTATTGGTTCTTTGTCATAAAATTACAATTTATTTATTTATGTAAGTATAAAAAAATTTCTCTATTTCTTTTGCAATGTTGTAACGGGTTGGGTGGATCATTTCGTGAAATTTATTGATTAAGAAATAACAAGATATTAAAGAGGAAAGTATTAAACTCATTGCAGTAGCATCATTCAATCTAGAAAGAAAACACTTAAAGAGATAGCAACTCACACCCAATAGCCCAATTTTCAATTTTTTAAAATGAGATTTTGCTGGGTTTATGCTGATTTGTATAAATTTTTGGAATTGAAAACAAACAAAAAAAAAAGTAAGAGAAAGAGATAGTTATATTAGTAATGATGTTTTGGAGGAAAATTTTAAGCAGGTTGAAGTAATTCTGTGTTTGTATCATATTATTTAGCTTGATATAGCTTAAAATTGAGAGCAAACAAATGGAGTTCTTGCTGATTTGATTTTGTTCATTTAGTGAAAAATCTTAACAGAGGTTTTGCCATTAGTTTGTAATAAAATAGAGTGAAAAAATAATAGAGTAGTATTAAAAGTCTCTTGAAGGTTATAGTAATGGCTTTGTTTGGTATGTGAGAATAAAACTGAAAAGAATGAAATGATTAAAAGAATGAAATTGACATGAGAAAGGAATGAGATTTTTAATTATCTTGCATGCGTTTGGTATATAAAACTAAGCAAGGTAATATATTAAGTCAATTAATAAAATATTCTTATAATTATTAAAATTTATTAAATAAAAATTTTATATTAAAAAAATGCTTTTGACAAATTCTAAGGAGAGGGGCATGGGGGGAGGAGCGACGGGGGGAGGGGGAGGTGGCGGGGCTTTCAGCAGGAGAGGGGGGAGAGGGGCACGGGGGAGGAGCAGCGGGGGAGAGGGAGGTGACAGGGCTTGTAGTGGGAAAAGGGGAGAGGCTAGCAAGAGAGGGGGCAATTTCCGATCTGGGGAGAGGGATGTGAGGGAGGGGGCTTGCAGCGGCTGATTTCCAATTTGTAGGAGAGGCCCGTAGGGGAGAGGCACGCGGGTGATTTCCAATCTGAGAGGGGTATGGGGGAGAGGAGTGAGGGGCAACGACTGGTGGGTAGGAAAGAGAAGAGAGGGGCAATGGTCCATTTTCATTCCCCTATCCAATTGAATGCTTGTAAACCTAGTGGATGGAAGTAATCAAGATTACCCCATTTAAAGGAATATGATTCCCACAGTAATTATTCATTCTTTCCATATTTCATACTAAACGGGAAAAAAAACAAATTACATTCCATTCCTTTTCATTACCACATACCAAACATGCCATAAGAGTGGAGTAGTTGCCTAATAACTACGAATTCCATTGTTTTCGATTTCCAGTAAGATCTTGGTTATATCTTTTCTCTTTACCAACATCATTATTTTAGATTTTCAGCTTCCACCTTAGTGAGCCAGACCAATTAATGCAATTTTAAAATATTCCAATTATATGGATTATTTGCATAAGTGAATATGACATCTTAAAATCATTTCGTGCTTGATATTATCAAAATGAAAGGAAGGAGGGACTTAAAATCATTTACTCATCAATCAGAATTGCCCTCATATACCTATTTTACTCTTATTAGAAGCCTGAAATTAAAATAATCAAAATTAATTTTTTTATTTTAAAGCATAGTTGACAGTGCATGGAAATTCAGGAGAGATAAAAACAAAAATTCATAAAAAATTCAAAACGAAATGTCTTATTTAAATTTTAAAGCCACAAACACAAACACTATTGAAGAAATCCAGGAGAGAACAAATTTTAATTAACTTGTTTTGAAGAGATTATACGGATAGGAAGAATCACCGGGTGGTCCTTGATCGGGAAGGGGTCCAAGGCGGATCCAAGAAAGGTACAACGAAGGCTCTAGAAGGAAACCCTAAAACACATGGGGCTCGTACCCCCAATCCCTAATACCACCGCCAAATGAAACCAAGGAAAATGACCTAAAGGCTAAGGGCGACGCAGCTGCTGCTGCAGCAACAGCTTGGTATTGTTCAGCACAGCATCGCAGCCATGGGTGCATATAAAAGGTGTAAAAAACTTCTTTTTTTTGGGCATTAATGTGTATAAAAGGGTTGTGCGCATAAAACACAGAACATACGGGTAAGTATAAGTGCAACCTACTACATTGTATTTGCGAAGATAATAGGACCCTAATAGTCAAAAATGAAACATCAACCCTATCTTACACCCATAACGATTCAATCAAAGTGGCAGTTAGCATACAAAGACAACTATAAAACTCCTAGAGCTCATCACGATAATCAACAAGCTTGAGACCCCAGCTCATGTCCTCGCAGTGCTTCACATGAGGCACCAGTGCACCCGTATCAACCCCCTTCTAGCTTTACAGTCATAGAAGGGTGGCGCATGAAAACATGGCTCCATTGACATTGCTCGGTGACATGGTGGATCCGGGGCTGTCCGGTTCTCTGGCTTGTATAGAATCCAGGGCTTCAGGCCCCCAAGCCCCTGAGCCACATACCCAAAGGTAGACCATGAACTTGTGACCAAGACTTCAGTTAGGCTCAATAAGTACATTTCCGCCCATGCCTTCCTGCTGTGCATCACCTTCCCAGTTTGTTGGTGCTCCTCATGGCTTGGCTGGTAAACCCCAATCAACTCCCCTGTCACAGTCGGGTGTTCCCAATAAATGTTTTGCACTTTCTCCGAGTATCCAGAACTTAAAGATGTCATTAAAACTGCCTTAGTTCTCTGACTTGTAGCTGGGCTTGTGTTGGGCCGTTCCGGATGCAAGTTAATTTCTGGCAGCAGATTCTCCTTCATGGTACAAGCAAGGATCTGATCTAAGACATGCTGGAATGGACCAATCCCAACATCGAAGACTCTGATTTGAATTCCAATTCTCTCATCTGCCTTAGCTAAATAAGCTTTATAATACCTGGTAATAAGCCCCCAAACAGTATTTGTTGGGTGAAAGAGGTACCGTCCAATGAAGTGGAAGACAAATTCTTTCTGTGGGAAAAGACTATTAAGCTCCTGCTCGAAGGATGGGATCAAAAACAGAGATGGCACGAAGTAATTATCCGTCTTCATTACCAACCAAGGTACTTCGTGGAGGAAGTCTTGATCTTGTTTGCAGAAGAAAAGCTTGTCATGATCATTATAATCATGAGCCAGGTGGAGATACACAAAAGGTGGCACTGACCCAGTTGAATTATTCTGAACAATATTCCCATAAGAGTGAGGGGATTTCAGATCAAAGCTATTGAACATACCATTTAGGGGAAAATCAGAAGAGAGGAACCATGATGTTTCAGGAAATGGTTGGCAGAAAAGATCAGCCATGTCAACTCCAGGATCAACGAGTAAAACCCGATTGGTGAGTAAGGCATAGATAAATGCTGAAGCTAGGGTTAGGATCCGGTTCCCTAAACCGCTATAGGATATCCACACCAAATAGTTACAATCAGTAGATCCAAGTTGCTGGCCAGACTTGAGTTTTTCTAAGGATAAATTGTAGGATTTAGTATGAGGTCCACACTTCTTGTGTAGAGATTCATAACTCCGTAACTTGGATATCAAATAGGAAGACGGTTTGTGCGGTATTTGTTTGCGATATAGGACTGACTCATACCTGCTGAGACATGATTTTTCATCAAATTCGGCAGCAAGAAGACCTCCAAGAAACTTAGCATTAAGTGCCTCGGCAGTCTGGGATGCATGATCTTCTGAACCTGAGCCAATGTGCATAAAAATTAGTAAATATTGGTAACGAGGAAAAAAATAAGAAGGCAAACGAGCACCTGGAAATAAAGGGACAACTGAACAAAAAAATCAACCACAAAATGCATCAGAAAAAACCAGATATAACTCCATATTCTAAGATGGAAAAATTAGCAGGCATGTTAAAAAAGGAGTCAGAGCTTCCGACTCGATAATATAATTATAAAACAAATCAAGTATACATTAGATGAAAGCTCATGAAAATATGTCCTAACAAAATGCAAATGATTTGACATAATTCAGGCCCCTTATAAATTTATTGAAATACATTCATTAATCACAACTCGCATCTACTCAAGGAAACAACAGGGGAAAAAAAAAGTCGTGTTCTGTTAACCCATTTCCAATAGATACCCCTACCTAACTTAAATTAAAATGACTAAAAAAGAAAAAAGAATTAGCCATACAGTCATGCAAAACTGCCTTAAAGCATAAGAAATTTTAACTTCGTAAAATTGAAAAATACATATCTAGATCTGCAAGGTAGATAAACATATATAGTCATAATGAATTCATATCACGCATAAAAGCGTGCACAAGTGAAAATTGCATTTTAGAAAATGCTCCCTGAAAGCCAGCTAAGCTTTACCGGGTCCCCAATAATCAAGTATATTGCAAGCAATAGAAGTCGTCTAAAATCAATCAAAAACCCAGATTTTAAACAGTCTCACTTTTGACTAGAACAGCATTAGTAGTAGCACTCAACGCATCAGCAATATTAAATCATTCACGCGAATCGATTGAAAAGGGAATGAAACCCACGAATCAATGCAGTGTTGCAGTCACAGAACAAACCAAAAGCAGTTAAGCACCTTGATTGTGTAAAGCATCAAGAACCCTGGCCTCTGCAAATGCCCAGATATTATCGGAAGGCGGGTCGAGAAGAACAACGAAGACGGAGAAGATGACTGAGAAGGCCATGAAGCAGACGACCAGGATCCCCATCAGCCCCACGGAGTTTGGCCAGCATTTCCTCTCCGGCCCCCGGGAAACGCCGTCGCTTAGGGGATCCGATGAAGGGTTTTGTGGGTCCTCTTGGCCGTGAGTCTTGTTGAATCTCTTCATATCACCAATTCTTCAACTGGGTAGTCTTTGACTCTGAGATCGGTTGTGCAGAGGAGTGCGCTGTAACGCAGACCCTGTGGAGACCCACGTTCTTGACGCCTTGACGTGCCCTTGGCCTACCTATACCCCAGCGAAAGCTTTGGCTCTCCCCGCATTCACAGGACATTTTGGTTTGAAAACATAAAAAAACAAGTCTGCTCTGATTGAGAGGAAAACAAATGTTTTAATTTTTTTTTATCCTGATTTTTTTAATATACTTGTTCTAATATACATGTTTTTTAATATTTTTTAATATGCGTACAAAAGTCAACCGCCTAGGGCACCCAGCCTCCACTGCAGTCCACTTCAGCACCCATCGCAGGCAGGCTACGCACCCAGTCTCCAGTCTTCAGATCGCCGTCTGCCGCCGGACGCCGACTGTCGCGTCTCCCCAGAGTCCCAGACCTCGACCACTTGACGCTGACGCCACGTCTCGACGACTCGACCTCGGCCGACTCCTCCCTTCCGACCTCCGGACGGCGGTCGCCTCGTCTCACTCTCAGAAGTCAGAGTCGTCCATCGGAAAATCCTGTCTCCAGTGACACTGTGACAGTCCAAACTGCGACGGACGACCCATCTCCAGACGTCGCTGTGGACTCACGACAGTTGACGGACACGGTCACACGGGACGGGACCGGGTATAATTTCTGATTTTCTTTTCCTGTATTCAGTATTCTGGTTCGGTGTTTCCGTTTGAGAAACTTCAATTTATGCATTATGCTTTGATTGCTTTCAGATTGACAAAAGATTGCTTCTTTGAGTCCAATTATTGCAATTTTTTTTTTTTAAAACTAGTAGTATGTGAGGGTGATTCTGGTAAGCAATCAGCATATGTAGACACCAAACCTCTTCTTGGAGTTGAATAGATGGAGATAAGCATGACCTACCTTTAGGAAGGAGATTCCCTTTTGCTTTGGGTGAGGGCCGTGAGGCCACTAGTACTTTTGACCGGCAAAGACACTGACATCTTGTCAATCTTTTGTATTTATATCATTTTATGCATATATATATTTAGTATGGAATTAATGCAGATATTGATGAGATATGTGCAATTAAACATGGGATACCCAGGTGAATAGCTTGTTTTATGAACCACTGTTATAGTTTTGCCATTAGTATGTCAGCTTGTGGCTAAGAATACCTCGCAGGATAAGTTGTTATGTGGTTTTATAGTTATTTTGTGTGAACTAATCTATGAGTGTGATGGTTCTTGTTGCAGTATGTGTCGCTCTTGGATTCTACTGCCACATTCAATTGTGAAGTTTTAATTGAATGTATTTTTGAGTGTGTTGAATTTTAATCCAAATGAAAACTCTTCTTTTGAATTGATTATTGTATCATGTATGTGTTATTGTCTTATATATTACTTTATTATATTAGTAATTAGGATAGTAGATTTGAATATTCTGAATTGATAGTTGTAAATTTTAGTTTATAATTACTGTAAATTTTAGGTAGCTTATGAAAAAAGCTTAAGGTCCAACAACTAAAACTTTACAAAAAAGGATACTTTTTTGGAAGCTTGCTTAGGGCATTCAATTTTGGAGGGCTAGCCTTGTGTGAATGTATAAGTGCTATCTGGTGGTGCATTATAATTTTTTTTAAAGAGTTAAAATGCATGTATATATTAAAAATTAATAAAAATAATTTTCAAGGAGCATCCATTTATTAGGTTTAAAAGCTAGGAGATGAATCAAACATTAATGGTAGACCAAAACAATTGGGGATGAAGTGTTCAAGCTTTCCAAACATAGTGCATCGTCTAGTTTTCTTTGAGGACTTCTTGACTGGCTTTTTAATTTTCCTTATGATAAGTTCAATCTCAATGCCCATGTCATCAATTGAATCTTCATCAACTTCCTCTTGATCTTCTTCAAAAGTGTCACCAAGTAGCATGGTTCGAAAATACGTACAGAGGTGCCGCCTCTGTACAGCGCCTCAGCAGTCGACCGTACAGAGGCAGCTGCTCTGAGCCGATGAACACTCGCCGGCCGTTCTGGGCGGGTGAGGCGGCCGCCTCATCGTCTGTACGCCCACCTCACAGACGGTACGAGGTGAGGCGGGCGACTTTATTTTTTAAATAAAAAAACCAACCTATAAAAAACATACGGTTTCACTTGCAATGCAGCCCTACCTCAGTACCCGACGCAGCCGCCTCGACCGACGATCGCTGCGATCGTCATCGACGATCTGTCCCTCGCCGCGCCGTGCCTCGACGTAGCCTCGCCTCCCGTCGACGCAGCCTCGCTGAGCCTGGCCTCCCGTCGATGCAGTCTCGCCGAGCCTCGACACAGCCTCGCCAAGCCTCGCCGAGCCTTGCCTCCCGTCGACGCAGTCTCGCCGAGCCTCGACGCAGCCTCGCCGTGCCTTTCCCTCTCGCCCGATCTGTCACTCCTCTCGTCAATCGTACGTGTGAGTATATATTATACTTAATATATATTTTTTTCCAATTGTTTTTATTTAATTAACATTATGTTATATATTAATAACATTAATATTAGTTTTTATGTTTAATTATTTAAACTAGGTGTTTTTTATTGTTGTTGATCATTGAGCATACTTTCATTTGTGGTGTAATAGCAAGCAATCAAAGAAAAGATCCAGCTTGGAAGTATGGGATTGAAATTGAGAAAGATAAAAAAAAGGATATAAGTATATTCGATGCAAATTTTGTGAAAAGGAAATAAGAGGGGGTGTATTTAGATTGAAGGAACATCTTGCGAGTAAAAGGGGTAATATTGCCCCATGTCCAAAAGTTCAACCGGGGTTAGAGATGAAATGAAAATTTTTTTTGATGATTCGGAGAAATCAAAAAAATTAAATCAACTAGCTAAAGAGGAGATTATTGATAGGTGCACAACATTGAACAGTGGGTCTGTGAAAGGTTCAAGTAGTGATGGTGTTACTCAAAGAATGAATAGGGGACCTATGGATAGATTCTTGAGGATTTTAGAGGATGATGTTGAGAAGATAAATGATATGGATAAAAGTGAATCTAAAAAAAAACTTACTAATAAGGAATTACGTGAGGATGTGTGTGCGGAGATTGGTCGATGTTTCTTTGATAATGCTCTTGCTTTTAATGTTATTGATAGTCCATCATTTATTAGCATGTGTCGGGCAATCGGCCGTTATGGAATTGGTTTGAAAGTACCTAGCAGTTATGAGTTGAAGACTACCATTTTAAAAAAGGAGGAAGAAAATACTCAAACTTTTGTGAATGAAGTGAAGAAGACATGGGTGCAAACAGGAGTGTCCATATTATCAGATGGTTGGAAAGATACAAGGGGGCGACAGTTGATCAACATTCTTGTCAATAATCCACGTGGAACAATTTTCTTGCGTTTTATTGATGTTAGTGATGCGATGAAAGATGCAAAGATGATATTTCAAATATTGGATGATGTAGTTGAAGAGATTGGAGAGGATTTTGTTGTTCAAGTAGTAATCGATAATGCCTCTAACTATAAAAAAAGCTTGGACAAATGTTAATGAAGAAAAGGATAAAATTATGGTGGACACCATGTCTTTTCTACTTGGATTTGATTCTTGAGAAAATTGGAGAACTATCCCAACATAAAATGGCGTTGAGAAAAAGCAAAGAAGGTATATTTATTTCTTTATGACATTATTTATTTAATTAAACTTTCATTACTAAATTGTTTGTTTCTTAATAGGTGACCCAGTTTATTTATAATCATGGGTGGATATTGGCATTGATGAGAAAGTTCACAAAAAAAGACTTAATTCGGCCCGCTCCTACTAGGTTTGCTACAACGTACTTGACATTACAAAGTTTGTATGAATTACGTGAACCTTTGGAGCAGATGTTAACTTCACAGGAATGGACGGAAAGTTCGTGGGCGAATAAAGTAGAAGGAAAAGAATTGAAAAAGGTCATTGTGAGGGATGAGAATTTTTGGTCTAGTATGTCTTATACATTGAAGACAACTAGATCTCTTGTTAGTGTGTTGAGATTGGCAGATTCAGAGAAGATCCCTGAAATGAGATTTATTTATGGAGCAATGGATGCAGCTAAAGAGGAAATAGCCAAAAATTTAGGGAATGAATATGGAGCATATAGTGAGATTTGGAAGATTATTGACAACAAATGGGATTTCCAATTACATCGCCCTTTGCATGCAGCTGCTTATTTTATGAATCCTAGATTTCAATATTCAGAACAAATGTCCACTCATATAGAGATTAAGACTGGGTTATTGATGTGCATGGAGAAGCTTATACCAAATTTTAAAGAAAGAGAGAAGGCTTGTCTACAAATTACAGATTTCAAAGAAAAGAATGGGTTGTTTGGCTTCACATTGGCACAAAGTACTATACATAAATATAAACCCGGTAAGTCAAAATCTCATTTAAGTATTCTATAATTATTTATCTAATTTCTAACTAGGTGAATTATTATTGTAACTGATTGGTGGATTCAATTTGGGGATCATACTCCAGAGTTAAGATCTTTTGCAGTGAGAGTTTTAAGTCTCACTTGTTCATCATCCGGTTGTGAACGAAATTGGAGTGCATTCAATTGGGTACGTATGAAATTACAAATTTAGAATATATTTTTTAATATATATTTATTTATACTAATTTTATTTTTATTTATATTTGTAGATTCATTCTAAAAGAAGAAATCGATTGACCACAGAGAAACTAAACTCTTTAGTTTCTATCTTGTATAATAGAAAGTTGAGGGATAAGTTCATTAGAAAACAAAACTGACCTGATGGTGTTGACTCTCTACTAGCCACTGGTGTGCCTTCGGATGATGAATGGATAATTGAGGATGATATTGATGGAGATTTTGCAAACCTTTCATGCGAACCAAGTGAAAGTTTGCAAGGAGAGACAAGTAGAAGTTCAAGTAAGTTTAGTAATGTTTAATAATTAAATGAAAGAATTTCATTATATTTAAAATATTTTATATATATATATATATATATAGATTGATGTTATTTTTAATTATTTTGGTGTAGGAAAAGGAAAAGACATTTCGATTGAATCGGAAGATGAACCGGAAACGGATGACTTTTCTAGTGAAGAACTATTGTGGGATCCAAAATTTTGACCATTAGATACGGATGACACACTATTCAATTAAGATTAGAGTTTCTATTTGAGACCTTAAGTTGTTTTGTTTTATTGAATATTTGAAATTGATTACAAAGACTTAATTTTATTTTTGAGTGAGACTTGATTTATATTTTTAGTTTGATTTTATAAAGTGTAAGACTATTATGATTGTAATATATTTATATTAAAGCTGTGAAAAAATTTAAGTTATTTTAGTATGATAATATTTCCAACATAAAATTATTGTGTAAGGTTGAGGTGCCCGCCTCGACCGTACCGAGGCGCCCGTATATCCGTACAGCCTTCGGCCATACCGTTCCTGCCTTACGTATTTTTAAACATTGCCAAGTAAATCAAAACTTGGGCTTGCTTTCAAAGCAAGATTCTTTCTCTTAGAATATTTCTCTTTTCACTATGGATAGGGCATCTCAAAAGTTTTCAGATTGTCATATATTTCATGAAGGGATCTCTTCGCCCATCTCTTTCGTTCCATAATGGTGACTACCCTTGTTGCAAACTTCTGAGGCATTGATCTTAGGAATTTATCATTAATATCTTCATTGGACACCAATCCTCTTACGGTCGGCATAATCTTGTCATTTTTGGGTTCTTAATTTATGGGAATTTTTTTTATTCCATAGTGGGTTTTTGGCAAAGTCAATGACTAGAGAATATCAAGTGAGTCTCAACTCACTGGTATTGGTTCCACAATTTCCCTAAAAAATCATAAATTTTAAGGAAACGAAGAGGGATAGAGGAAGAATAACCGAATCAGCAATAGAACACATCTCCACTGGTCAACGATTTAATGAATTTAGAGTAATGCTATATAATATCGAGATTGCCTAACTGGTAGTTGACTTTGACAATATGATAGCATATCAAGTTAGCAAGGGGAGAATAATATATTTATAAACTAATTATAGCTTGTCACATCAGCCACAGTTTTGCGATGATACCGTGAGTCAGTTGCATGTATATTTTTGATGAATTTATGCTCTAATGACACTGTGACGCCATTAAAATGTTTTAAAAAAATACATATTTGAAGACAAAATTATAAGACAAAATGTTAGGAGTAGACACAAGCAGTTTGGCGTAGCTTACTTTGAAAAATTAATCTTATAGATTTATAATACTTTATAAGCGGAAAAAGTTTACCCCAAAATTGAACATGTATAATTTTATTTTATATAAAATATTTAGAAAAAATTATCCGACTTTTTGATGATAGTAATTAAGAAATGACAATTTTTTCAATTATAATAATTAACAATATGTATAAGTATGAATGGTATTTTTAAATAAAGTTCATTCCGAGCCCCAACTTTAGTTTTTATAAACGAGAATTCGTAAATAAAGAATGAAAGTAAAGCAAAAACTCAATTTAAGATTTAAAAAAATAAAAAACAGGGAAAAACAAATGAGTTTTTAATTAATGTTTTAAATTTATATCCTGTTTTTTTAAGTTCCAAACAAATCAATATTTATCGGTGTACATTAATATGCCATGCGGCAGCACCACTAGTTTATGAAAATATCTTATAAAAAACGAAGAAAATAATTAATAGATTTAGAAGGGTAAAAAACGCAAAAATCCGAAACCCTAAAATATTTCTGACACCGTCCTCCAAAACAGAAAAGCCTCAGGTGCTGCACCGCCTCTCTTTCTCTCACTCCTTCAGTTCCATGTGTTTGAATTTAATGTTGTAGCAAAAATTTCAGCTGCCTTGTTTGGTTTGAGGTTTGAAGTTGCTTTTGTGTTGTCTCTCTCTCTCCCTTCCCGTAGGGAGCACCATGGCGGCGTATTGTCGACAGCGTGACTTCTTGTTCTGCGATAAGTGTGGGACGATGCTTTCTTTCTATTCACGAAAGCATGCAAAGTGTCCACTGTGTGGGTGTACACGCCATGCGAAAGGTAAAGCCATTTATAGTCATGCTGTTATTCAATGTTGTCCTTTTAATATCTAGTGTTCTCTTTGGACTTTTTTTTGGGGTGTTCTAATTTGACTTTTTACAGAGTTTGTTGGGAAGGAAATAAGTTACAGTGTTAATGCCGAGGTATGCATACAACATGTGTGTGTGTGTATGGGTTAGTGCTATTTATGATTCCAGTGTTTTTATGGTTGGCTGCATGGTCTGTTGATTGTACAATTAGAAACCAAGAAAGGTGCACTAGATGCAAATTATATAAATCTATAATGATATACATATAGTATTCACACATGTATAGTTGAAAGTAAAGGAAGGAGAGAGAGAGAGAGAGAGAGAGAGATTGTTTTGTACATTCTAAAATCATTACCATATTCTCTAATTCTTTATTGCAGCAATATGTTTAAATTATTCGGTTGAAATATAACAAAGAGGAGGCTTGTTAGAGCTTAGTCTTAAAGCAATTGATTTAAGAAACAGAAAACTGAAAATTATTTCATCAACTAGTTTTTTATTTAAAAAAATTATAAACAGAAATTTTTTTAATAGACAAAAAATAGCTCTCAAAATCTATCCCACTTAATTAGAATCGGTACTGACCCAAATTAGTCTTTTTTAGGAAAGAATTTGTTAATTGGGTGTGGTCTGCATGGGTTGCATCGGTTTCCCTTTGTTAGCAATGACCCCCAACCGTGAGCTTGTTATTCTTGAACTGAGGTGGATGTAAGTGACGTGAGGAAATATATTTAGGTTGTCGCCGGAGAGATTTGTTATTATTATGCTTAAAATCAGATTCCAGGCTGTGATTGTCATGATCCTTTCCAAGAGGGGTGTTTATAGACTAGCCCTGTAGTGGTAATGTGTGTTTTGTTCAGAGACCAGAGGTAAGACTTCTGTCTGGCTTGTCTTTGCTGGAGGAAGTTTGTAATTATAGTTTCAGGAGGCTTGAAATACATATGATCCCTATTCAAATCAGGAGGCGAATAACTATTTATAGATGCTATAAAAACGTATTCTTCTGATAAAAATCTTTGGTTTAGTCCAGCAGTTACGTGATACATGAAGCTTCCAATTACTAACAGGCTTGTCAGCTGGTACCTAACCCAATAAATTGTTGTCAATAAATTCGAACTCGTTGAAAAATCAGTATTTTGCATTTTAACCTTGTTTAAACCTAACTGCTCACATTGGATAATTATCTGTTTTGTTGTATGCAAGAATACAAAATGCCTCCTTCGGATTTATTTCCTTTCCATGGTTTCTGTGTTTTCTTACAAAAAAAAAGTGTTTTCTTACATAGCCGCGTTTTATTGCAGGGAATTAGAAGAAATCTGAACATGGAGCCATATATAAAACTGGATGGGCCCAATTTTGAGGGCATTAAATTTAACAAGCAGACCGTAAGTACATTTTGTTCTGGCATTGCGGGCATTGTGGACTTTCTTTCTTTGTACTCACTATAGACCACATTAATTAAAGCATGACATCATGCTTTTTGGGATGCTTATTTCATCTCATGTTTGGCTTCCCTTGCAGACGGAGGAGACATGCCCACAATGCCAGAACAAAATAGCGGAGTATATAGCTAGACAGGTAAATATTCTATAACATCAACCCATGCTTTAATTAATGTGGTCTATAGCGAGTACAAAGAAAGAAAGTCCACATACTTGCATTAAAGCAGCCTTGTTGAACTAAATTAGAGTTTCAAAGTCTGTTGGGAAGATTTTGTAAACTTGTGATTTAATACTTTGGAAAGGGTATAGATGTTTAGTTGGATAGAAATGTGATATATATATATATATATATATATATATATATATACACACACACACACACACACACACTTGATGTCAATTGTGGGGTAAACTTTTTCCATCTATAGTGTTATATTTTTTTTTTTGATGAGTATATAGTGTTATAAATTTAGATCTACAAGATTAATTTTTTGAAGTAAACTGCTTGTGTCTACTTCTAACCATGCTGTAGGCATTGTGTGGGAATTCAATCCATTTTTGAGCTTGTATTTCGTTTTTTTCTCCTACAGTTGAGATCAGCTGATGAAGGACAAACAATCACTTACACCTGCGTTAGATGCAATCATTCTTGGACACAGAACACTTAGATTCCGTAAGTTTGGAATGTTGCGGATTAATATTTGAAGTCTTTGAAACGCCCGAGTTTGCATATCCTTGAGCTAATTTGACATGAAAGCTGGGAATGCAAAGCTTATCTTTTAATTGTTTGTTTTATTCGGTCTTAATGTGTTGTTTACCGGTTACTCATTCCAATAACTGTTTTAAAAGATTCTATTTAAAAAAAAAAATCAAGGGTGCAAATATTGTTATGTGTAGGGACTAATGTATGTATATAACTCGTGAATTTTAATCTTAAAATGGAACACTTGGGCTCTTGGATAAATCCTTCAGCAATGTACACTGTTCACTTTCTCCACTTATGAGTCTTGAAGTTACTACCACAAAAACCAAAATTAAAGGAGCAATGAGGAAGAAGTTTTGTTTGGATATTTTTTCTTTCTTTCTTATTAATGTTTACAGGAAAAGCATTTTACAAGAGAATAAGAAGTTAAAACAAACTTGGAAGAAATTGGAAGAACCGTTGATTCAAATCATGATTTTAGATTCAAATTTAAAAAATTGTTGGTCTCATGAGTAAATAAAAAATATATTTGATATTGATACAAGATTTAAATTCAACTTGAATGAAAGTCTTATTGATTAATTAAAATTATATTTAATTTACTACAGTTAATGATATTTAAATTTTTATTTAATTTTTATTTTTTTCAATATACCCTTCCACCTATATTATTCTCAAATCCCTAATTCCTCACTTTTACCCCTCGTGTCTCTGCCGCCACTTGCACCATGTCATCCATTGCTGTTGTCGCTCAAGGCCATTTTCAAAAACAGCCCTGGCCCGTCGTCGATGTCCAATAATATTTGCTCCTCATCCACCGCTGTGGACAAGGACAACAACAATAACAGAAGCAGCAACCGCAACAACACGAGCATGACCTGTTTTTTTTCTTCAGGTGACCCAAATGAATTAACTTCATGGGTATAACCTGGAAACCTTATGGGTCTGAAAGGACAGTTGGCCAAGCTTCTGAAATGTCAGGAGGGTGCCTACCACTTGCTCGTACTCATGCAGAGTACCAGAAAATTTTGTAGGAGGGCGACGGAGGAGAAAAGGAGGCGATGGGGGGTTGTGATGGTATAGGTGAAGGTGGGATGGAAGGGGTTGTGAAGTGGAAGGGGAATGTAGGGATGGTATTAAGTGACATGACATAGGTTTAATTTGGTAATGGTATATTTTTAGGAGAAGCTGTTTTTAACTGTGCTAGAAAAATAAACAGGTGAGTATTTGATAAAATATAATTTTAAAAGTAGTTGATAAGTATTTGATAAATTAAAAACGAACTTATTGTAAAAATAAAAAAATACAAATATTTTTTTTGTTTTATTATATTTAAAAAAAACCCTCCTCTCCCATTCCCACTTTCGTCGGCCCCTCTATTCCTAGTCCACACCCCTTGCTGGCAACCCTCATCCTATGCCAACCCCCACCTCTGTCCCCCTCTGCTCCCATTCCCACCCCCACTGGCAGCCCTCATCCCATGTCAACCCCCACCTCCGTCCCCCCTTTCTCCCATTCCCACCTCTGCCAGCCCCAACCCCTCTCCATTCCCACCCCTACTGGCCCTCATCCCTGTGATCCCAAGAAAAGGGCTGCTTATTTTAGATTTTTAAATTTTCATTTTAGGCGGATAATGTGGCTAAAGAGTTAAATTAGTATTTTTAAAAAAATTTAAATTGTTTCCTAAAAGAGTAGCTTATACAAGCAACCTTTAAATTGCTTATGCTTTTGAGAAAAAAATTAAAACTTATTTTATAAGCATTTTTTTTAAGTTTACCAAACCGTTTTTGATGCTTCTGCTTATACAATAAGCAAAAGCTGTCTCTCAACAGCAATGTCAAACTGGCCCATATTCGGTTAAAGCAAAAGTAAAAGCTAAATTTAACTTTTATTTTTACTTTTGTTAATAGTTTAGCTAGACCATTAAAGAGAGTTTTTAACCAAATAAAGCTTTAAATATTGATTTACCTAATGCATTAGAGATATTCTTATGAGAGTTTTTAAAATATTTTTTATTTTAAATTTAAATTTTTTTTATTACATAATTGATCGCCTTTTTTCCTTTTTTTTCCCTTTATATTCATTTTATTATTTGGGTCCAATATATTCCTTCTTGTTCGTTTATAGTGGAGCTTATATTTTTTAAGAAAAAAACCCTTAAAAAGAAGTCATAATTTTAATCATAAAACAAAACTATATACAAGACAATTTTATTTTTTACAATGTTGAATTCAAATTAGAATTTAAGTTCCAACTTTAATAAATTTAAAAGTCATCAAATTAAAACATAAAAATGAAAATACATATCGACACAAGCCTTAGAACTCAAGCCCAAGTGAACCCTTGATTGGGAACAAGTGTAATTTTTTATTAAACCAATTGCAATTGTTAATAATTTTTTAAATAATCTATTAATTTTTGTGATTTCACATGTGCTTGCACTACTGGTTTCAAGCCCGGATAAAAAAAAGAGTTTTAATAGGTTTATGACAACTATTGTAAAAACTCATTACATATTTTAATATGAACCACGATATTAGAAATAACATTGAGGCATTCTTATTAAGCAATATGTTATATCTTCAACACCTGGAGCTGGAAGCAGTGATAAATGGGCAAGAATTGCTAAGCTATTTTCTAGAAGTAACATGTCACATTAACGCCAGAATAGGGTGTCAAATGAGCTAGGGGGTTGTAATTAAAAACCGCAATCTTAATTTACGTTTAGTATCTTAGAACATCGAGTTTCACACAAATATATAAAGCTAGTTGAGATTATAATTAGGATAAATATTAAAATTATATGCCTTCAAGAGACTAAATGAATAAGTGAGATCAACTCTATAGGATTAAGAGCATCTCCAATCATTCTAGCTAACTGAAATGAGCTAAAGTCATATTTAGCTTGCTACAGTGCAGTTTTAACTAATAATACTCCAATGGTATATTATGTATTTTTTTGCTTAAAAAATAATTTTCCCAATCTACCCCTTTATTACCTTTTCCAAATCCCTACTACGCAAATGGGAACACAGACGAACGGGCGTGCTTGGGGTGGATGGTCGCGCGACGAGGGGACGGGGGAACGCAAGGGGGGGTGGGGGCGTGCGATGGGGAGGGGATGGGATTTGGCGACGGTGGACGGGCGACGGGGAAGGGGAGGGAATCGGGGGGACAGGGAACGCAAGGGGGGTGGGGGCGTGCGACGGGGAGGGGTGAAACACAAGGGAGGGGATGGGATCCTGGCGATGGGGAGGGGCGATGGGGGAAGGGGTGAAGCGCGGGGGAGGGGAGGGGAGACACGAGAGGGGCGACGGGGGAGGGGATGGGATCTGGCGACGGGGAGGGGCGATGGGGAAGGGGTGAAGCGCGGGGAGGGGAGGGGAGACACGAGAGGGGCGACGGGGAGGGGATGGGATGGGGAAGGGGTGGGGAAGGGGTGAAGCGCGGGGAGGGGGAGGGGAGACGCGAGAGGGGTGACGGGGGAGGGGATGGGATCGCGACGGGCGACGGGCGACGGTGGACGGTGGACGGGGAGGGGCGATGGAGAAGGGGAGGGAATCGGGGGGACGGGGGAGGGGAGACGCAGAGGAGCGACGGGGGAGGGGGTGAAGCTGGGGAGGGGATCGGGCGACGGGGAGGGCAACCGACGGGGATGGGGGTTGCGTGGAGGACGGGGCTGCGGCCTGCGTGGAGGAAGGAGACGGTAGGGAGGGCATTACTGACAAGGGAGAGTATAAGCTGAGTTGGCATGGACAGCTAAAGCAAAAGCAAAAGCCAAATTTTGCTTTTTGTTTTGCTTTAACTATCCATTTAACTAATGCATTGGAGAAGAGTTTTAGCTAAATATAGCTTTAGCTATGACTTTACCTAATGCATTGGAGATGCTCTAACTATAATAAAAGCTAGTCAAATTTAGCTAAATTTAAACAAAAATGTACTCCAATACAACATCTATATCACCAGTTAAATTTGACTGTAACAAAAATTTTAGAACATCTCCAACCCATAAGCAAAAGTAAAAACCAAATATATATTTGATTAAAAATTCTTTCCAATATATTAGTTAAATGCATAGTTAAATCAAAATTTAGCTTTACTTTTGATTTAGTTGGAAATTGTCATCAAACAATAGTACATCTATACTCCCACCATCTACCAGCTTCGCATCAACCATGCTTTGTCCAACGTCATTAGTGATTTGAAATTTAGGAAAGGAAATGCAAGGATAAGTTGAAAAAAAAAAATTAAATAAAAAAATAGATAATACATAGATAATACAACATTAGATTGACATTAGTGCAAATTAAATATGACTTTTGCTAGTTATCTCGTAGCTTAAAGTTAAATTTTTAGCTGGCCTCTCACGCAGTCACGCAACCCAATCAACCCACGCCTGTCACGCAGTGCGCTGTCGCAGCAAGCAGCCCCGTCCTCAGCGACCCAGTACATCGTCACAGCCGATATTCGCCAGCCTGGTAATCCATTGTATGCTCCTCGCCCGCGCGGTGGTCATCGCTGTCAATTCTCGCCAGCACAGTAGCCGTCGCCGCCCATTCTCCTCGACCAGGCAAACACAAGAGAGAGAGATGCAGTGCTTGCCGTCAGGGGAGGAAGATTTATGAGATAAATTAGAAAATTTTAGGTTTAAGTCTGAAACAAAAAAAATCCCTATCGGAGTTGCTCCAAGGAAGCTAAACTCAAATGCGAGTGTAGCCCCTCATGCCCCAAATTTCAATCCTGAAAAAACAATTATTGACTTCCCATACCCGCACCCGAGAATCAAAAAGTCAGTGCAAAACACCTAATGAGGACTACAGTATGGGTGTTATCCCGGTATGCACCTGACCACGTACACCGGAATACAATAGTCTCCCAAAACATGCCCACTCACACAACATATAATATCCACTATACTAGAAGGGGAGTTTCCCATTCAATCGCCGGGAGATTTTCCAAACACAACCATGAATAGTCATTATCAATCAAAAACACAGAAACATTTATTATAACCCAGGCCTCAAACACAACCATTAAATCATTGAGTTTTCCCTGACAAAACAAAAACATGATCATTTCTTAAGTCATGGATGATTTCAAACTTATTTACCCAGTATTTGAGTTGCCTGGCATCACATCCTGGACCTGTGGAGCCGTACGATGTGAATTTCTTCACATCGTTTCATCTCCTATGCCAAAAAGTAACATAGTTTGGGAAATGGAAGTGGCCTATGTATTTGATAACTTGAAGGATAAACTATAATCTGACTTGCCTTATTCACAAGAAAGTCTGCAAGTATGGTGGCCACAATTATAAAGCAGAGTAGCTGTGAAGTGCCAACGTAGCAGGAATGGCAATTGAGGTGAGGACATCAAATCAGCTTTTAGTGCTAAAAAACAAGAGATTCGAGCAGACACCAACATTCGAGCACACTGCCATGTATATCCGGTGATTTCATCCGCGTAAAATTCTTTTTTGTTTTTTTAATGTTGTTGGCGATAGCTGAAGATAAGTTATCCGGTGTCCCCGTTCCTTTGGCCACAACCATGGAATCTGCTCCTCTACATTGATCGCACCCACCGAGGCTAATCTTTTTAAAACGTCCTGCATCAATTGAACCCATCATAAATAGGCATTCTTCTTTGCTAGGAAGATCTTTTGAAATTTTTTGCTGAATGTTGACACAAAATGATGGCACATCCTGCCCTGGTGATTGAACATATAGATCATGGGCAATCCAACACGCCCGTTGCTGCATTCAGACCATCCTGATAATTGGAAGCAATAGTGTTTCTCTTCCTTCACAACCTCTATGAAAGGTCCAGTCTTAATTACAGAACAAAATCAAATCTTAATATAGTTGTGAACCCAAGCTTATACGCTTGAAGGGACGATCGACCCTCCAAGGCAGCAAGTACGTCCTCTTCTCCTAAGCCCATAATTCAGAACTTGGAATCAGCCATGAACAGAAGCACAAACCCAACAAAGCAGCTCACTCATTAAGTCCAACCCAGTTCTTGAAAGCAATAAGCGCTTCAAATTTCCTGGTGCTCCTCTTTCTCACCTTGGACGCCTTGAGCTTCTTATGGTTCTCCATGAACGCCTGCTTGTACCTCCATTTGTCCACAAACACCTTCATCTCCTGAGATTTCTCCACAACCTGCATCACAGCATCAAACAAGCCCCCCTTAACCAGTGAATATAAAAACGCATCAACCAACCCATGCTCAAACTTCATCATTCCATTCTCTCCATCCTTTGAAATCCGTCTTTTGACCTCATTCCACAGCATCAGCACATTGAAATAACTCTCTGCAGTGGTGCATCCATTAATCAGGGACAAATAAGTCTGTTCATTAGGCTTGAACTTCAGGAAATTCATCCTCCTCAACGTCCTCCTAGCATCCTCTAACCGACCAGCTTTACAAAAGGCATGAATGATCGAATTCCAATCATGGGTGCCCACTTCAATGCGAGGATCATCAACAACCTCATCTAAGAAAGCTGCCATTAGCTCCGGTCGGTGATTCTCAGTCAAGCCTGTCATTATCGTCAAGTAGCTCCCCTTCAAGTCAGCAGTTCCCGCCTCTCTCATCTCCCGAAATAAAGAAAATGCGGATTGAAAATCTTGGCAGGACATTGATGCTTCTATGAGAGCATCATAGCTACCCTCATCCAACTTAAGCCCCGAGGTGTTTATCTCCACAACCAGATCAACAGCTTCAGCTGTTCTCAGCTCTTTGCTGTAGACCTTCAAGATGGGTACATAAACCCCAAGGCCAATAGAAGCCCCCTGAGCTTTCAATTCATCAACCAAAGCATGTGCTTTATCTAACCATCCGAGGCGAGCACAAGCATTCACGATTCCAAACCCAACGGTCTTGTCCACCGCAGCAGCCGAACTCTCCAATTTTTGAGCTTCCACGATTAAGCTAGCTAAATCCTTGATACTATTATGTTGCACGAACCCTTGCACCAGCACACAGTAGGTTTCTTCACAGAAAGTAGAATCTTGCCCACCTGCTTCTCTCAAACTGCACAAGAAGATTCCCAGAATTGATTTTAAATTGCCCGACTTCACCCTTCCTCTGATCAAATTATCATAGAACACCCGTTTGTCCTTAAAACCAAACCCACCCATCAAACTTTCCAACTCAACTATCTTTGGCTCAATCCCCTTCAGCGCATACAAGTAGGCAAGAAACCCGAAACTAGATTCATTGGGCCGGACACCCAAAACTGACATGGTCTCAACCACGCTCTCGGCATCACTCACCGATTCAAGGTGGCAGCAGCACCCCTCGAGAACGGCATTACAAGCCTCCAAGTCGGGTTTCATGAAGTCCAGCCTCTCTTCCACCGCAACCCGACAGTTCTCATAGAAAACCCCCAAAAGGGGGGCGAACCCTCCGCTCCGGCGACTAATATCGGTGAGGGCGCCGCCCCACAATGCGAAGGGCACGAAGTACCTGTTCCTGAACATGCATTTCACCAATGAGAAGGCGGCTGGGGAGGCGTTGGCGGCGTTCATGGCTTCGAAGACGGCTCTGATGGACCCAAAATCCAGCAGGCCGGGGCTCTTCTCGACCAAGAGGACGACGGAAGCGAAGGCGCGCTTGAGGTTGTGGACACCTCCGAGGGAGGAGAGTTGGACGATGAGGGAGTTGGCAAGGGGCTTGGCAGGGAAGGCGGAGGCGGCGGCGAGGGATTTGAAAGACTTCCAAGCCTCGTCGGTGTCGCGGGCGGCGAGCGAGCTCCGGAGAGTAGATTCAAGGGCGTTTCGGCTATCTAGGGTTAGGGTTTGGGAGGAGGAGGAGGAGGAGGAGGAGGAGGGCAGATTGGGATTGTGGGGTGGGGGAGTGATGGTCGGTTTCAGGGAGAAGACGGAAGGCTGGAGGAAGGAGTAGAGGGCAGGGATTTCAGGGGCGGAGGAGGAGAGCCGCCGTCGCCACATTGGTGAGATTTTCAATCTGCTTTCGGTAAGCATTCAAGAATGTAATGAAATCCAACGATGAGTTAAAAAAGAGATGTTATATATAATGACGCGTGTTATTCACGTGAATACACCGATTTGGATCCGAGCCGTGCATTCTCATGCAATTAAATCCAACGGTTGAAAGTTAAACCGCTAATAACGCACAAAACAGCGGCCGAAAATCAACAAACAACCTTGAAACGCGTGAAAATCATTCCATATAAAACCTCACCCAAAAAAAAAAAAAAGTATTTCCAACAATCATTCCATATAAAACCTGTTTAAAAGGCATGTTAATATTAGCTTATATTTGGCGTTAGAGAAAAATAATTTAAATTTGCTCATTATTATTTATGGGCCATACGTTCATATATTATGGTGCAATCTTAATAGAGATACTCCACAAAAATTATCAAGATGGCAAAACTCGCCACATAGAAAATTCATAGAACACTGTTGGGGTGGAGCTTCAGAGGCTTCTGGCCATTAGTGTCTGAAGTGCCTCACATTGGTAAAAAGTAGTGAAACCCCATATTTGTTACAACATTCTATGGCATCCCCATCTCTGATGCTCCCACCAGGCTCGGCAATCACACCAATCCCGCTCTGGCATGCTTCTTCCACCGCATCTTTCCAGGCTGTTTAAAAATTAAACAAGTCGCAACCATGGTCAGCTATAAAGGCCGTGTGTGAATGCAGGATCGGGAAATCCCACGTACAGGAAGGTAAAAATCCCCCGTTAATATTATAAATCAACAAGGTCCCAAAATTATACACATCATGATTGAGTTCCAATATACTTTTACCAGTAAAAAAAATTATAATTGAAAATGGAAATTACCAAATGGAAAGAATGCATCACTTGCTAAAGTGGCTCCTTTGACTTCATCTCCTGCTTTTCTCAATGCTATCCTCAAACTTTCTAGGCGGTTAGGTTGCCCACTACCCATACCTAGCATACAATTATTCTGCCAAAATCAAACCAAAGAATCAGAACATATTAATAAATATCCAACAACGAAAAATATTTGTTTATAATGAATGAATTTGGAAGGGGAAACATAAACAGACCTTTGCAATGACAATGGCATTGCTTTTCACATGCTTTACGCACAGCCATGCAAACTTTGCATCATGGAGTTCATTCTCTACTGGGCCTTTGTCAGTGACTACATTAAATTCAATGTTTTGGGGAGTCAAATCATCCGAATCTTGAACCAGCCATCCTCCACCAACTTGTCTAAGAGACAGCTTTCCTTTCTCATTCTTGTTTGCCTCTAGGATTCTTAAAGTTTTTGACTTTCCACGGAGAATCTCCAGCCCCCTTTTGGTGTACTTGGGCGCAACCACAATCTCATAGAACATCCGAGTTACACCATCTGTTGGGCTTCTAAATTCTCGTATTTCTCTAGCCAGAACCTTCAAACACGCAGTGAGACGTACATAATCATAGCACCTCAGGGAAGAAGGAAACGTAGAAGCAAAAATAAAAGTAAAAACTAAAACTAAAAATGAAACTAACCTCATCAATTTCTACATTGAAGGCTACAATACCACCAAATGCGCTGACAGGATCCGCTCTCACTGCTAGCCTATATGCTTCTGAGATGTCATTGCGTGAAGCTACACCACAAGGATTTGTATGCTTTACAACAACACATGTAGGATTCTCAAACTCCGAAACACAATTCCAAGCCGCATCAGCATCTAAATAGTTATTGTAAGACATCTCCTACACCAAGAACAAAATTAATGTGGACCTTGTAATGGGTTCAAATTTGATTACAATCTGAGTTAAGATTAAAATATGAGAACACGCTGAATAATGCGGATATTGTCTAATATCAAACACTAAGGGAGCAATACTCAAACTTGAGTCCAAAATTAAAACAAAAGTCTAAAGTTCGACAGTTTATTAGTCATACAACATTCTATTGTGTCACCTTTCCATGATGTTGAATAGCGGTTGCAATCCCACCACCATTAACCTCAGCAAGGCTCTTATCAACATAAAATGCAGCCTTCTGATGAGGGTTTTCACCATAACGAAGAGAACTCTTGAGTGAGAGGGGTAGTGTCAGGCTAGGAGGAAACTTCTCTAGAAAGGAAATAAAACCGTCAATATATTTATCAATCATAGTGAGGCAATCACAAAATCATAAGAAAATAGAATTGTTCACTGTATTCTATAAATGTTAATTGAGTTATCCATAATTTAACAAAATTTCAATGGCTCTCTCATTTTGATATTGAAAAAAAACACCTATCAATAGTTGGTAGTGGACACTTTCTAGCAAACATGGGGATCAAAACCTCATAAAAAAATAAATATATCACAATGCTTGCATTGATGTATTTCAAAATCATGTAGTATCATCTGTCTTGTTTAGAGCCATGCTCCTCATAAAATAAAAATAATTAAACAAATAAATAAATAAATAACAGAGCAAAAGGGTACCTGCCACTGTTTGCTTCCACAGCCACTCTGAAACTGCAGACTCATAGGAAGAAACATGTTGGAAAGCCTTCCAAGCAAGCTTTCTGCGAAATTGTTGGTCATCCTGTTTTCCGTTAAGATATTCTAAAAGTGCAGAATAGTCTTGTGAATCAACAACCACCAAGACATCATTGTGATTCTGTGTAATATGAATGCATCAGCTGAAATCTGAAATGATTATAACAATTAAATGTGACAAAACAAAATGATGATAGAATTCTATTAAACCTTTCATTTAGACTGCATTTAAAGGCCTTGGCTGAGATGACCTATTAAAATCACGCAATTCTTAATAATTGTTTTGGTTTGCTATCATTCTGTTTTCATTTTGAGAATTTAAGCTAAAAAAAATAGTGTGCAACAAATTTGCTTTAAAAATAATAAATAATAAATAATTTTTAAAAAAATAATGAACCAAGCTACAAAACAATCCAAAAATGGACCTCATAGGCTGTAATCAGTTTTGCAGCCCCATCTAAACACCAAAACAAAACAAAACAAAAAAGATGGCCACAAAATTACGAAGTTAAATTGCATCAGGACCATGATGTTTAGTCTGATAGCAGGAACAATAATCTACACAAGTTGCTATACCCTTGAAAAGGTGAATGTAATTTAAAAAGAACAGCAACAAAATGTTTAGAAAAAGAAAGCCTTCCATGTGAAATTTAAAATATTTTAATTCCATTTCTCACTTTTATGTCCAAACAATTTTGATAAGTAATTAATTTTATTTTTGGTTCAAGGTAAGACATGCGAGAGACCCCAAATAATTTTTTTAGAAGAAAGAAAGAAAGAAAGACTTATCAAGAGCTATATTAGTAAATAGTTTGAGACAATAACCTTTGCAGCAGCTCTAATCATGGCAGGCCCACCAATATCAATGTTTTCAATTCCATCCTCAAACTTGATTCCCCCAGAAGATGAGACTTTATCATAAAATAGGTACAAGTTTACTACCACGACATCAAATGTACCTGCCATAAAGCTGTTTTAGAAACACAAATTACCCAATATGAATTGCATGTAATGCTCCAAGCCCAAACACAAGAAAGGCAATTAAGCATCTGCATTACTATATTTTCATTAACCATAATCAACAAAAACAAAGGAACAATAAAATAAAATATAGAAAAGACCTACCAATGCCATGCTTATCAAGAGCTTCAATGTGATGTTTCTTATCTCTCCTAGCAAGAATTCCCCCATGAATGTTTGGATGTAAAGTTTTCACACGACCATCAAGCTATGAGCACCAAAATTTTATTAAAAAAGGGACATTTGATTAGACAGTAATAAAACTCTTAGGTAGACGAGGGAGATGGAAGGGTTCAAGCAAATTTCATTGAAGGAATAAAAAATATTTCACTACAAAATCGAGCTCCAATTGAAGATATAAGCAGACAAGAACAATCTAGTATCCTATGGCAAAGCAATCAAACTATGATGGAGAAGAGAAGAAACTACCATTTCAGGAAAAAGAGTAAGTTGCTCCACTTTGGTTACAGAAACACCAGTATCCTCTAGAGCAGAGGCAGTTCCTCCAGTCGAAACAATTGTGTATCTGAAGGTTACATGAAAATAATGTAAGTGATACTGACTTTCTGAGTCCAGATGACAAATAGTAAATCGGAGATTCATTATGATCATTAATGAAATAAATCATCTGATTTAAATCATATATTGAAGCTCATGACCTTTTTTAACAAATGTCAAAGTAGGCTAAATTGGCATGCGAAACTCTGAAGGAGCAAAGTGAAAAGTCAATTGTAATTTCTTACAAAAAGAAAAAAGAATCAAGTCCACGATGTGTTCCAATACATTATTAAAAGCAACATCCATGAACTGCAAAAGCTCCTTAAAAGTTTTGTTACTTACCCTAAACTGCTAAGTCCATTGCCAAGGAAATCTAGGTCCCTTTTGTCAGAGAGCGAGATCAATGCCTGCTTTTTACCTGTAATAAATTTAGGGAAAAGATAATTAAATACATATATAAGATAAGTATCCCAAATTTATGATTTTAAGATGCCAATGGCTTTTAAAAATTGTTATATATAAAATATAATGATTCAATTCACTATCCATAGAAACATGCCATGAGGACCTAGTGCTTTGGAAGTATCATCATAGTTATGGCATGGGCAAATCTTTCCCAGAGTTTTAGAGAAGTAAAATGAACACAAAAGATGGTAATTACGGCATAAGCATAACTGACTAGTAAAATAAAAAATTGAGTTTGTTTTAAAATGATACCCTAATAATTTCTAGTTTTTAAAATGACTGAAAAATCTCAAAACAATGTCCCCCATTGCTACTGACGAGTTTTTCTTTTTAACACAACAGATCCTAGGGTTAACTTCCACAGTCCAAACTCCAAAGGAAACTAATCACGAGCTATGTGAGTCACCCAGGAAAAGAGTTGCTCAATTCCAAAACTTTTCATACTAAGAATATAATGTACAGGAAAATATGCCAACAGAAAATGAAAGGCCCAGTACCAGATATCGAGCATTGAGACTCAGTCTTGGATGCAGAGAAGGTTTCAGTCCCTGCCATGGCTTTCACTTGACAAAATTTTGCCACGGACGACTGTGAAAATGCCCACACATACAGGTTCCGACACTGACAAGGATTGTAACATCAAACAAGGGATAACAAACAATAAAAACCCAAAATCAGCAATACTTTCCCCAGAAAATATATCAAAACACAATTGAGAGATCTTTAGTTTCATGACTAAGTAGTTATGATCGCATCAGGATTCAGGATATAGCTGTGGTATACCAAGTTCTGAGCTTCTTCACCCAGTCACATAAAAATTCACCTGTAGATTCTTCACAACAGACCCGTCCTTGTTGAAGTGCAGATCCTTGGCCATGGCACAAATTTTGGAAGAACGGGACCTGCCTGAAGTTACAATCTGGCGCCTACCAAGCGAGGTTGCAGAAATGGAAGCAAGAGAAGACAACCTCTTCGAAGAAGAGGCCAGTTTCTTATCCATACCATGGTAGCTAGAAGCAGCAGCCAATGAATCAATTGAAGACACAGCAGTGAAAGTAGACGCCATCTAGCTCCTAACAAGGATTAAGCAACTTAGTTATCATGGCGGTAGACAAAATCAACAATCATTTACAAAATTCAATCCATCTAAGTACCCAAAAAGGAAATTAAGACTCTCATTCCATGTCAATTATCAAGTATCCAGATTTAATCCAAGCAATAAACCACATTTTAGGATCATTACAGGATGAGGTTAAAACCCCGAACAGCCTAAAATAATGAGCCCAAATATAAGATGCTTTCATGCTTTCAAAAAAATAATGACTAAGACAGCGGAGAGAGTAAGGCGAAGGGGACTGCAGGGGCGCCCCATCTCTTGATGGCCGAGAAGAAACTACACTGCCCTCAAAAGAGAATTCAGAAAAAAAGAAAAGCACCCGCAGTAGATCGGCAGAACAAGAGATGGGCAAGAGCCTTCATTACCCGCAGTAGATCCGTTCTGGGCGGTTGAGGCAGCCGTCTCATCGTAACTATGCCTGCCTCACAGACGGTATAGGTTGAGGCGGTCAAGTCTTTTTTAAAAGAAAAAAATGAGGTATAAAATCGTACCGCAGTCTCTCACCCTCGCGCAGCCCTACCTTGCCACCCGACGTAGCCACCTCGCCTCACCTGATGATCGCTGTGATCGTCATCGACGATCTGTCGCCTCGCCCGACGACGATGCTCCTTCTCTGTCTCTTCACCCGATGAGGAGCGGCATGGGGAAGGGGGGGTTGGGCGGGGAGCGCGCGATGGGAGCAGCTTTGGGTGGGGGCGACGACGAGGAGTGGCTTTGGGCGGGAGGAAACACAACGGGGAGCGGCGTTGGGCAGGGGCGTGCGTGACGGGGAACGGCCTTGGAGGCGGGACCCAGGAACTACACTTTAATTTCTTTCTATTTGCTGATTTGACAGAATGAGCTAAAGCAAATAAAAATTATATAACTATTTTTTAGATATTAGAGATTTAAAATATAAAAATGAATGGTAGAATATTTGATTTAGTTTGTTATGAGTTGTTGTCCTTAGTTGCTATGAGTTTTTATCGTTGTGATATGGGTACATAACTTGAGCTACAGACTTTCGGCCCTCATGCACTCCAAATAGTGGCCTTTATTGAGGTTCATAACATTCCATCCACAACTAGTATGTATAATATTTGAGATATTTATGAAGACAAAAATAACTTCAAGCTAATAACTCTAATCTATATCATAACAAATATTGAGATCCACATAGACAATAAAATTCTCCGCTCCATCTTTTAGTAATATTTGGCATTTTTAGTGATTTTCATGTCATTTTTTCTTACAGATTCTTTTATAATATTAGAAAAATGTGCAAAAGAAGAAAAACAAATAAAGAATTGAAGTAAAATGAGTTTATGCATTTGTGTTTAATGTGGAAAACAATGTTTCTTACAATGTGACAGTTTGGTTCTTTGTTTGGATACTGTATTGAACAATTGTGGAATATCAAGTTTGTTGAGTTGCAATTTTTTCTATGACTATCATTCTTATTATTTGTACTTTTCAATGATTTGAAGACCTAACAAGAAAAGGCTGACGAGGAGGGAAATCTTTTCAAATTTTTGAGAAGTTATTATTCAATCAAATCTTTTGATTATTACTAAGAGCGTGTTTGGTGTACAGAAAACCCGCGTCGGCCTTTCTGTATTCAAATCTTTCTGTATTTGAATACAGAAAACTGGTGGAATTATTTTGGTTGGCAAGTGTTTTCACACTATTAAACTCAAAATAGGTAAGAGAAAATACCAAATAGGTGTTTTCATTTTTGGTATTCTATATTCACCGTATTCTATCAAGAGCATTGCTGAGGAGCGTCAGCCAGTGTGCAATGGCATGAGATGGGAGGTTCAGCCAGGTCTTCTTCTCTGGCAATTTCTCCAAACCCGTGTTGGCCTTTTCCTCCTCTCCGATGCGACGATCCACACAACAGTGGCGAGGATGAACTCTGATGACAGATTGCAGCTGGGCAGTGATGTGAAGAAGCAACAGTTGAAGCTGGAGCAGGTAAAAACTCTAGAGAAGAGCTTCGAGCTAGGCAGCAAGCTCAAGCCAGAGCGGAAGTTGCTACTGGCTTGCACCACTGGCCTCCAACCCCGCCAGATCGCCATCTGGTGCTAGAACCACTGAACCTGCTGGAAGACCAAACAGCTCCATAGAGACTACAGCCTCCTCAAGAAGCAATACGATGCTGTCAAGGCCCACAACGACACCCTCCAGGCTGAAGACCACAAACTCCACGCTCAGGTGTGGAACTCTAGAAAGCTAATGTTCATTGGCTTGAGATGGGAGGCTCGGCTAGGGGATGGAATCCAATTCCACTAAAAACAAAACCAAACAAAAAATGCCAGTTTTGAATTCTACTAAAAATAATTTTTGAGTACAAAAATTGAATATAGTTTTTGAATACAGAAAACCCAGAACAACATCAAAGATGCCCTAAGCTTTTCAGCAAGTTGTTTCTAAGTCATAATTTTTTTTTGAGTGTTACCGTATTATCATAAAGCTTATGTTTTAATTTCTGTTTATAGGTCTGGTCTTTAGTGAATATCTGCTTAGTGGCCAAGTACCTTCAAATATAGAGGTGAATGATGAAGAACCACTTTTTCCTGCTCTGCCATTTCTTCATTTGTATCCGGTTTGCAAGGTCAGTTACATTCCGTTTCTTCGCTCATTTCTTTAACACGTCCATCATTTTCCTCTATATAGAGCATCCTTTATATATCAATTTCCATTTGGGATTCATTTCTTCCATAGTTACATGCAATCTATTCTTTTCTAGTTTAGATTAGAATTAACATGATTTCCCACAAAATTTTACATACTAAACCAATATCTTATTTTTAAATACAAGTTTTTTAGCCTGCATGGGTATTCTCCACCATTCTTCCTGATCAGAGATAAGTTAGTTTTGTTTTTTTTATAAGAAAAAGTAGAATTTATTAAAAAGCAGTCACCAAGAAGGTAATAAAGTTACAACTCAAGAAAAATATCAAGCATGTCCGAGCTCTCAAACAGCCAAGGAAAATCACAACAAACTGCTACATCATCTAAGAGGCCCCAAACAATTTACTTAACCCCCTGAACTCCCGTTTATACACTATCAAACATCCGATAATTGTGCTCCTTCCAAATTGCCAAAAAAAATAGGAATGGCCATTAGCATGGGTTTCGCCCATCCTCTTGCCCACAAACCACCTCATGCCAGAATTTCAAGACCCACACTGCCGGTCAGAAGCCATGATAAACCAAGCATCGCCAATACCAAACTCCATAATTGCCTGGACTAAGGGCAAAATAACAAGGGATGGTCGAGCTTGTCCTCAGTATTATTACACAAATGCATTGGCTCACTAAGTTATTCCCCATCTCTGCAGCTGATCCATTGTCAGGACCTTGCCCCACGCTTCCTCCCAAGCAGAAAATGCAAGTCTGGTAGGAACTTTAGACTTCCAGATACAACGCCACAAGGAGCACCCTGACCAGGCAGCCTGCACTAATCACTTTGATGCTGAAAAAACACCAAACTGAAAATATACTATGTGGGCAATTGTGCCACCTCACTGCATCTTGTTTACCTGTCACCGGGGAGAAATTATGAATTGCCTAAAACTAAAAAGTCCAGAAATTCCCCAAGCTCCCAATCATTGGCATGGTGAAAAAAAATGATGTTCCAGTCGTGATTATCCCAAAAAGCAGCCACCAGACCCTCTTTCAAAACAGCCAGCCCAACCACAATTGGGAAATAATCCTTCATTCTCACACCAAACATCACCCCAAAAAAAAATGAAATTCCCCAAGCTCCCAATCATTGGCATGGTGAAAAAAAATGATGTTCCAGTCGTGATTATCCCAAAAAGCAGCCAGTAGACCCTCTTTCAAAACAGCCAGCCCAAACACAATTATTGGGAAATAATCCTTCATTCTCACACCAAACATCACCCCAAAAAGAAATGGAGCCCCCTCCCCTGGTTGCCACCCCACTAAGCGGGTAAACTCCTCCCAATTTGTTGGTAAGCCCTTCTGAAAAGAGACACAAGAGTTCATTTGATAGGTGAAAATAAAATTGGAGAGAATGAAATTAAGATGAGAATGTAAATAAGAATGATTTATTACTTTACTCATGAGTGGTATCCAATACCATGAATATAGAGGATTATTTTGAAAATTATAAATCTATCTCTTGATTTAATACAAATCTATCCAAAAAAAGTTTTTTTTTTCCTGAAAGAATCTAATCAATATTTGGCAAGTTGTACAGTGCCGGATTTTAGAGCAGAAACACAAAAATCCTCCCCTGAATTTGACATTTTTAAAAAAAAGCTTATATTTTGGTTTTCCTTCCCCTGCTTTTCACCACCAGTTGTTGTCTCAAATTATCGGATCATTTTCTCCCGGCATCATCATTGCCCGATGAGTGCTTTAAACTCCCCTGACTCCTGCCGTCCAATGGGTTGGACGTGGAGCCATCTTGTATCCTCCTTGTCCTTTGCCATGACTTAGAGACCCCATTGGATACCCTCCCATCTCTACTGTCTATGCCCCACCTTCCATCTTCGCCTCCTACATTGTCCTTGAGCTCCACGCCTTCTGTCGAGGCGAGCAATACAACTTTATCGTCTCCCTCGACTCGGCAGCATCAAGATCCTCCGCAGTCGACTCCTTCCATGCACGATGCCACCATCAATTACCTCCACCCCTACCTTCATATGGATTTACGTCAGACAACAACTCTCTGCCTTCCTTGCGACACACAAATGGACAAAGATGAGGATGAATAGAATGTAAGATAGTAAAATTGATTATCTTATATAAGGTAATGATTCAATACCATAGGGGGTGAGGCTAATCAATATTATCATACTCAGGATAATCTTTATTTCTTGGACACGACAAACGCGACAATTTGAGTGAATTTTATTCCATTACATTTCATTCCCGCTTGCTAAACAAGTCACAAATGTTTTGCACGAACTCTTCTCTCGTCAAAGAATCCATTTAGACAGTTGTGCATCCAATTCCCAGCATCCCCCAATAAAGCAGTGTCCTATGCTGCATAACACACCGCCAATGGTTCAGTGAGGCAAGGCTCCACAGAATCGGGAATCATAAGACACTATGTTCGCACCCTCCAGAATAGCACATGGAAATAGCCTTTGAAGTGCACAGAGAAAAGGTAGTTGTCTTTGAAGTGCTAAGAATTAAATGAGAAAAAATAAGTACATGGAAATAATGACTTAAGAAATAAAGGATATAGATACACCATGAATTGGACAAATAATATATTGGAAGTTGCATTTGTTTTCCTGAGGGGGATCTGGTAACAGCTTGCATTTAAAGGCTCAAGTCACTGAGAAACAAAATTATATAAATTGTCTTTATTTCTCCCAGTAGACTGTGTTGGAAGATAGTGCTTTTTGTATCTGGCATCATCTTATAGAAAAACTCCTGATGCCTGCCTTCTTTTCACATCTCCTCCAAAATCCTAAATAGAACTTGGAACATTTTCTGGGAAGTTTTTGGGCATGACATAGGGCTGAACAGACATCTGAAGTTTGTAAAATCTGACATTCACTAATTTTCAGTTTTCTGGACTTCTGCAGGTACAACCAGCAGTATTATCTGGAGAAGCCAAAGATGCAGCTGCTGAAATTGAGCACCGACTGCAATTGGGTTCCAAGCTTAGTGATGTTGTATACAAAAAAGAAGATGTGCTTGCACTGTTTTATCTGTACAGAAACGAAGACTACATTTTGATTGAGCACAAAGGAAAATTTTGTGTAAGTAAACACTGTCTTGATTTCAGATTCTGATTTTTAAGGGTTTTGAAAAATATTTTGGTGTACCTGGGTTGACTTCCATGTAGTCGTGGGTCAAAGCAGAAGGCATTCGAAGGCATCAATGCCAACATATACAAATCCTACATGAGATTATTACTGTTGTTTTGTATAATATTGTCTGTCTTTTTGCCCATGATAGCAATAAATGACCTTTTTTTGGCTGTTGCTTATCTTTTCCGCTGGACTCGTGGATAGTGAAGCTGATACAAATATTTTCATCATGATTTTATATGGAGTTATTCTATTTATTTAATTTTATGTTCAGAAAGATTCATCTAACAAATTTCGAAGGTAGGTGTGACCTATAATTTCCTAATTTTTTGGACCATCAACAATGGCTGAATTCAGGTGATACTTAAAGAAACATCTTCGCCACAAGATATGCTAAAATCCTTGTTTCATGTCAATTATCTTTACTGGCTGGAGAAGCAAGCAGGAATCAAAACAAGAGGTACGTCCAATGACTGCAGACCAGGGGGTAGACTACAAACTTCTCTAGAGTATGTACAAAGGGAATTCAACCATGTGAGGAGGGATGGGGAATCCGTTGGTTGGATCACTGATGGGCTTATTGCAAGACCTTTCCTAAATAGGTTTCGGCCAGGCAATGCTTCAAATGCTGCCCCAAGCGCCTGATACTATCTAGTTGATCACGGTGAAAGTGGTACCTTCTGTGGTAATTAACGTGGATGCCTTTACATGAGCAAACTTGCTATGCCTTCCCATGAACAAGCTATTAGGGACGGGGAAAGGATCAGAAGTAGATGCTATGATCTCCGACATTACTGCAGGGCCCATGTTCACTTGCCCTCTAGTCTTTGCTGTGGGATGTTGGATGCTGAGCGTGTTGAGATGATCGATACATTGTATACCCTTCTGCCATGTGTGGATTTAAGATAGGATAAATGTTGTTCTGCCATTTTTCGTGATCCAATAATACAGATTCATTATATCCGGTTTTAGTTATTATTTGTTATTATTATTTGGCTCAAATGCATTTTAAATGTCGAATATTGAAAATATTTTTGCTATTAGGTTCTGTTTACTTGACAAATGAAAAAATAATTTCAAACGTGCATGCAGAAGCTTTTGTAAATAATATACATGTGTTTGTCAATCAATATAAAGTTGATGTTGTAATGTTCAAATCAATGTTGTGCGTAGCCTAAAGTTGACTTGGTGTAATGATATGTCGATATTACTTTGGTGTAATGCGTTTTAGGGTACATAGAGCTCCATCTCAATTCATTGTTTAACATCGGTTTACAGAAGTTGTGAACAAATCATAACTTAGTAGGAATTGAATCATAACAAATCATAAGTTCATCCTAGAATTCTTATAACTCTACATGTCAAGTTTTCAACCAATCCCTATCATAATGTGTTTCTAGTAATTATTTTGTGTAATTATTTTCCAACCTCTTAGTCCTAATCCAACCATTTGTTGGCTCTTTGCAAAGATTAAAAGTAAAGAAATCATTGGTCTGTGAAGCGAAGTCTGTAGCACAATGTTGAAGATGATTTGCCCCATGCCTATTTTATTGTCATAATTATTTTTTGTCATAACTATTTTATTGATTGTTTCCAAATGAATATTTATATTTTTCGAAAATACAAGATCTTAAAAACGCAAAACTTATTCATTTGCGGCAATTATAAATAAAGAAAAAGTATTCTTGCAATTTTATTGCGCAAGTTTCGTGTGTTACCGATTGATGTGATGACATGTGATTAAACTGATTTAGGGCAAGCTCTAATCATATATCACAATATCAACTGATAATGCGCAAAATTGCACATGACGATACTTAAATAAAGCACCCATTACGATCTAACTACCACAAATTTGTAAAAAGCAACTTCTAAATATGTTATTATATGCAATTATTTGTTTCCTAGACAATTCTCGCGCATAATAACATTTCAATGCCCATCTAATCAAGCCGAGGTCTTGTATTGAGGTAGCAAGTGAAAATCTTACCTCTGAAATCATGGTGGGGGATAATCTAGTAGGCTACAGAATATCAAGATAGTCCGTAGAAGTAACACCAGATATAACCATACATATCAGACACCTTACCAGAAAAGAGTATTTTATCCTCAATTTCTTCACAGAGAGAATTCAATTAGGAAATAGTTGTACCATGATGATTATGTAATTGAGACAACAATGACTCTTTCTTACAAGAGTTCATATACACACACACACACATATAGGTCCTCTCTATTCCACAAATGAATAGTCCTATCCTATGAAATAATTAGTAGTAATCAATATAGATATTGTAAGACATAAGATACTGGATCACTTGACAATTCATAGCTCACATAGGCGAAAAGGGGGTCACCCTTAGAAATATATTTAGAGAGAATAAAGAGGCTAGACGAAAGGGGGTCACCTTAACTAAAACTACACTCATATTTGAAATACCTCGACAAGGACCCATTAAAAATAGCAAAAAACTAACAGTTACTAGCAAGCTTACTCATTTTAAGAATCTAATAAGTGTCAAATCGAATTTAGAAAGCATCTTACATAAAAAAATCGCAATTGAGACTATTATATGCTTTCATTATATTAACTAATAAGATATTATTATCAATAAATTTATGTGAAATGAAACCATTTTTAAGGTTGACAATTTATCCCGCACCTAACCCGCACCACCCTATTCCCGCCTCAAGTGAGCAGGTATTTTTAAATTTATTTGAGAGCATCGGCAAATGTTTCGAGTATAACCTTAGTATTTTCATTAATATTACATTCCACAAACTGAGAGGTTGACATTCTACGTGGAGGAGCAGGAAACATATACCAATATTTAAATCATGAACAATTACAGATTGGATAAGATTAAATAATTTAAAAAACTAAAATAATTGACCATGTATAATTCTAACGAAACGCAAGTAGTTTTTTTTTGGGCATAATCATAATTATTGTTTTATTCTTTTATTTTCTTATATTATAAAAAATGTATATGCTTTTATGTTCGTATGTTATAAAAAACATGTGTGCGCATTATTATTATTATTATTACCCCTTTGTCGACCCGAGGCCAGCACCGTAGACAATCCGCGCAAGATCCGCCACCCCTTTGTCTGCCCGAGGCCAGTGCCTCTACTTGTACGCCGTCCCCCCATACCCATACGTTGCGCTCCGTGAGAGCTCCCGACAGAGGCAGATTCCATCCACCGGCCATAAAAGAGTGGACTCCATGGCAGTTGAGGGAGACCATACACAGTAAAAGCAAATTCAAAAAAAAAAAAAAAACAAGAGAAGGGACGCAGACGCAAAAAAGAAGAAGGCGATTCAAGGAGTTGACAGCCTTCTGTTCTTGTAAGCTTTAATTCGTCTAAAAATTGGTTCATGAGATGCCCTGTGATGGCTCGCTGAAGCTTTTGTTTTGTGTTCTGTTTTGTGAAGTATATTTTGTTGAGTAGTTTCTGTTATAAATATCTTGTGTTATTTTGTTTATTGGAGGCTTCATAGCGGGATGGTTTTGAAAAGTATAAGAGTCTACAGGCCAAGGCCTGGTCACAACAGAGGAGGTTTTACTGCATTATGTTGTCGCGCTACCTGCCGCCGGAAATGGCTTGCCTCCGTCGACGTCAAAGGGCCATGTTTTTCTGTATTTTTCGCTATAATTTTCTTATTTCCCCCTGTTTTTTCTCCCTCACCGTCTCTCCTTCTCCGGCCGGTCGTATCCGGCTGTTCGAGTACCGAGGCGCTTGGCCTCGGTCTCCCCGCCGCAGCACGTCCCGAGGCCAGCTGGGCCTCGGGCTTCCGCGCGTCACGGGCGACCAGGCTGTCAGGAGACAGCCTGGCTAGCGGCAACCCTGCCGTGTTTTATCATTTAAATTAAATAAAATTAAATTTATCAAATTAAATAATTTAAATTTATTTTAATTATTATTTTTAAAAATCTAAATGCATCCTTATCTTTTTGATGACCGAATGTCATCCTTATCTTTTTATTAAATTTAACATATTATATTAGGGAAAATCTTTTTTTATTAAATTTAACATATTATATTAGGGAAAATCTTAAAACCGGCGTCACCTAAAAAATGGGTTCGACGGCGTCACCGCTCTTTGGTTGAAGAGGCGCACGACGCTAACGAGATCCCCGTCGGAGGCCTCGCATGCACGGCAGCGAGCAGTGGTGATCATGAGCGGTGGCTTGTGATCCCCAAAACAGCTTCTGTTCATATTTTATAAAGGTAGAGGACGACATCAACTTGTAGTGATTTTCACAGACAAACAACATAGTAAAAAACATCGACGATGTCACAGCAAACCAAAAAAAAGGTGGTCATGGCGCATGAGTGGCGAGCATCATGAAGAAGCACATGGCTGGCACGGACGGCAGAGGAATAGTGCCGATGATGGCGGGCCACATCGGGAGCCCACAATGCTCTAGACAGCATCGGCAGTGAAGACCATCCAGGGGCCGTGAGACTGTGAGAGAGAAAGGCAGCAAAGGATGACGACAGATCATCGGGGGAGGACACGACAGAGGAGCAGAGGTTGCCATAAAAGAGAGGCCGGTGATGTTGTCGAGGGTGCGTTGATCGTAGAATTGAGTGTGCTGGGGGATTGTAGAGTATATTTCAAAGGTATAGAGAGAGCTCTGTATGTTAATAAGATATTGCTCCGTGTTGTGGTCCACCGTATTGTGATGGGTTTGTCTAACGTGTTAGAATGGGATTGATTGCCGATAATGTCTCCTAAACGGCGTGACCGTTCGAAAGAGTCTCCCATTATATTATCCTATAAATTTGCTCGTTTGATTTTTTTATTTTTAAATTATGAAAAAAGACCTAATAACAGACATAAATTGCGGGGAAATGATCATGGTACCAAAATTGGGAGTAGGAAGGACGACGCTTTGTTAGTTATGTTATTTAATAATTTTTTTAAATTTTCAGTTGCATTAAGCTGGAGAAGTCAGTGGCGTTGGTGTGGACTGAGTGTGTTGTTTTTGTAAGGCACATGTCGAGTCCCTTTCTCAGTCTTCGTCTGCTGCAGGTTGGTTGTCCATGATTCCTTTTGTTTTCAGATCCTTATTTGTTTTTTGAATCTTGAATGACATTGTTTGACCATCGTTGTGTGTCTGTGGTATGTATTGTGTTTATAGGATGTTTTTTTTTGGATTTAATTTGGGAATTTGCTAAAAGAAAATGATGTTTTGGCTAGCTTTATGTGGAGCGACTGGTGGAGTCTTCACTAGTACGTTTCCTCACATGCTTCAGGTTGGTTACTTCTCATTTTAACACCTGACCATATTGTTGTTTTGGATAGCTTTATGTGCGTGTCTATGTGTTTATATATATATATATAATATTTTTATTTGTGTGATTGCATTGTAGGATGTTAGCAACATTTGTTGAGTCCCCAATTATAAGGTGAGCATTTAACATTCAACCGTTTATCCACCTTTTTAGTTGAATTTTTAATTTTATAAAATTATTAGTATGTTAATTTGCAACTTTAGTGTTTATTAATTAAGTGTAAGTGATGGTTAGCGAAATTAGACAAATTACTCTCTCTCATTAATACTTATTTTTAAACCAAGAAAAAAAATAAATTTAGGATGCGCCAATTAAATTAATTTGAGTAATTTTTTAAACTAAGAAGTATCTATGTTTTTTTTATTTTTATTGTGTTTAATTTGTCTTCAAATTTAATATAGATAAAATAGATTTTATATTTAATTTCATGTCTTATAAAAAAAATAAAAAAAATGATGTGACTTAATTTATTTATCAAAATTAAAATTAATTTCATCATTTTCCAACCAAATTATATATGGTAACTTATTATAATTCACCTTAAATGATGTGATTTGCATGAATGTTTATGTCAATTTTTATCATCTCGATTGATAGTTGTTGACTATTTTTATGTGTATATAAATATAAATAACAAAAATTGGTTTAAAAATATATTAAAATAATATTTGCTTGGGTCGATTCAAATCAGGTTAAGCTACCCAAAATTGAAACCCGTTTGATTACACTTTGCTTCAATTTATTTAAGTTTTTTTTATTTAATTTTCAATCTCTATTCAAATATATTATGGTGTTTGGTTGCTCATTTTTGAACACTCGACTTGGTGTTTGAATATAGTATATTATTTTTTTAAAATATTGTTTATAAAATTAAGTTAAATTTAGTTCAATTTCTAATTTTGTGTTTAAGCTCCAAAAATGATCTGGTTGATGTTATAAACAGTTTTATATGTTTTGGCTATAAATAAATTTTTTATGTATATTTAATAAGTACTTATTATACCAATATCACTTTTTTTTAAAAAGGTAAAGTTTTTTTAATGATAAGCTAAAATTTGCATTTAATAAAGTACTATTATCGTATTTAATAATTTGTTTAGCATAAATATAACATTGTATTCAATAAGTTTACATATTATTAAGGAAAATTATATTTAATAAGATATATCATTATTTTTAAGGTCATGCTTTCAAATTTTATAGTATTAATGGGTTCAATTGTGTATGTGAAGATATTTGGTAATTAAATTGAAAAGATTTGAATTTAGGAAGTAAATAAAATTTTTAAATAAGATTAGTATTGGGATTAAATAACACTATTATTTTATAATTTAATTGAAACAATACCCATTATACTATTAAGAAAATCTGCTTGTAGTGTTTGGAATTTGAGATCATCTAGAAATAGTTTGTTGTGGCAAATAAATGAAGTGGAGATCCCATTAACCTGAGGATCTGGAAGCTAGGATTTTTTTAAAGAATGTTGCAAGCTTCTGCGTGCTAACAAATTAGGATAAAAAGGGTGTGTAGAGAAAGAATGAAATCAAATACTAATTGTTTTCCAAAACAAAAAATTACATGAAGCTGGAGAGGGCAAAAAGTCTAAAATAAGAGAATGACTAATTATCATTCAACTCCACACATTGCTTTAACAAGTTAAGGACTACTTTGACTTTTTTACCTGCCCTTAGAAGTTAACAAATATTGCCAAATAGACTCTACTCATTGACTTTGAAGGAATACACAGTCAGTTTAAATATATTGTCCATGGGTGTGTGTAGAATTTGAGATTGGAACGGTTAAACCAGAACCAATTGTGCTATCCCTTTAGGGGGCTTCATTACGCATACGTGAGAGTCAAATATCATTCAAGAAGGCTCCATCAAAATAAGCATTATAATAATAAGCTGATGATAATAATGAAGAAAAAGAAATACACGACAAGTCTTGTATGTTTAAAAGAGATAATGTTATTCCTTCTTTAAAAGAAATACAAGACAAGTCTTAATTATAATCTATTGAAGAACCTCTATTTTTCTTGTTTTTGTTTTTGGCTATTCTTGTGTGGGCTATTTGCCCTTGGGCCTGTATATGAGCTTGTTTTATTTTATATCTGGGTTAGGCTATCTGTTGCTTTATGTATTATTTTTTGTTCTTTAGTAAAAATCTATATTGATTTTTTTTTTAAATTTTAAATCCTAAAATCTTAAATTCTGAACTCTAAGTGATGTACCTATGATGTAGGCAAGTTAGGAAATATTGGTGAAGGGCAATGAATTAGTGATTTATCATCTATTAATTTATCTTATTATTATATAAATTATATATATAAAATATGAGTTGGTAATATATCTTCAAATTTATCTTGGTTTATATTATTTTATTAGTGAAATTGCCTTATAATAATAAATAATATTTATACGTTTATAATTGATTTTATATTTTAATGTACTTATAATTTTCCTCTTCAAAAAATTAAAGAATAAATGATCTATGTTTTGATAATTGATAAAGATGAAGATATTTATTTATTCAAATTAATTGGGTATATTAAATTGTTAGCTTCTATTTACATTTATAATGATGAGAAGAGCTTAGGGATAATCTAAATTTTTTTTTTGTTTGAGTTGATTATTATATGACATGTATGTTATTGTTTTATTTTTTATATTTGCATTTAAGATGTTATGTTTTGATGTTCTGAATTGATAGTTATAGATTTTAACTTATGATTACTGTAAATTTTATATAGGTTATGAAAAATTTAAAGACATTCTATTAAAAGAAGTAAAAAAGGTTCAATGAAATTAGGTTTATAATTTTTTCATCAAATTAAAGGAAATGACCCATACAAATATTATGATAACAACCAAAAGAGGCCCAAGAGCAAAAGACTAAGTGACCAAATCACAATATATTGAATGCCGTTAATATAAAACAATGAGCAAAAAAAGCCATTGAAAACAATATTAATATTAAACACATTGAATGCCATTGAAAACAATGAGAAAAAAAAGCCATTAAAGACATTGAATGCCATTAATATTAATATAAAAATAGTAGCTGTATATGAAAATAATATGAGATTGGATTGGAAACAGCCTTGGACTGGCTTAAAAGAATGCCATTAATATAAAAGCCAACCAATAAAATAGAATGAGCAACACTTGCCTTAATCAAAGCTCACATAGGGCTTTAAAATACATGCCATAGTGCGGTCCAATAGAATGGTTGGCCTAAGAAGCTAAGGTAACACATGTCCAATTGGGGATTTTACCAGCTAGAGCTATCAGGAGATGACCAGAGCAAGGGACTTGATGATCGAGCATTCAACGATGGAAGGAAAGACGACAGAAGAGGTTGATGACAGAGGACATCCATGGGTGTGTCCAGAATTTGGTGGTTAAACTAGAACCAACAATGCTATCACTTTTGCTCAGGGGGCTGCAATACACATCATTGAAAGCCAAATGTCATTCAAAAAAATACAAGATAAGTCTTGTAGGTTTAAAAGAGATAATGTTATTCATAAATCCATGGGTCATGAATTTATAAGCACAATTTACCTAATTAAGATCATAGATAACTAAGTCCCTTTTCTATCAAGTTCCACCAACCATGTAATTGTTTAGGTTTAAGTAATATATGTGGGTCATGAAAAAGAAAGGGGGTGGGAAATGAGAGCTCAAAATGTTCATCATGATTGCAAGGTACTTGAATCCTAGAATCTTTAAATAAGTTTCTCATGACTTGGGGTGAATCAATGAGAAATCATATTTGAAAAATTGTAATTAAAATAAACTTGAGGGGTGAATTAATGGGAAATCTGATTAGAATTTTCAAACAAATTTAGTGGCCATGCATAGACAATTAAATGCATTTGGATTTAATAGTTTATTCTTTTATGAGGGATGAAATTTAACTTTAAGATAAGTTGTAAACAAAACTTGCAAAAAAAGTAAAAATAGTAAGTATGCATCAAAATCTTACAAAATCATACAATGTAATTACATTTAAAAAAACGATACTGTTAAAGAAAAATAAACATCTTAGCTTTGAGCTCGAATAAAAAAACCCTATTAAGCCCTCACATCACAATTGCAAGCGGTTAACTTTTTTGCTTGGATTATAGAACTAATACATGTTATCACTTAAAAGTAAATAATCATAACCACTAAGTGTGAATTTAAATTATCACTTTGTAATTTTCATGCTAGGTCTTATAAAAATTGGACACCATGAAGTGAAGTTCATATGAATGCATGTGAGATGACATAATATATAATGAATATTTTTTCAAGCACAAATTATGAACATTAAAAGTCAAATAAAAGTAAAACATCTAATTGACAAAAAAATCATTAAAAGCCAACAGTAGTTGTAACGATTTCAGGTGTACTTCTATAACACTGTCATTCAGTACTGAACACTCCAGATTTCCTTCTCACATGTGGTAATTAAAAAATAAGAAATGAAATATAAATCAATTTATTTACAGAAATTGCTACTAAAATTAAGGTAATTTAGGCTTAAATGATATCTTATCCCCCCTTTGGCTTTCCTTGTAGCTTTAATGGGCGACTACATACTAGACTTGTCTTATTAATTTTTGAAGGTCATATTATTTTTATTAAATCTTTGAAATAAATTTATTATCTTTTGGCCCATTTTTTTGTTTTTATCTGTCTTTGTGTGGGCTATTTGATTTTGTATGGGCTTGTATGAGTTTCTTTTTTATATCTCGGTTAGACTATTCGATTTCGTTTGTATTATCTTTTCTTCTTTAATAAAAACTTGTAATTTTAAAAACATCTTAAATCTTAAACTTGAACATTCTAAATCATACACCCTAAGATGTAGGCGGATTAGGGAGTAGGAGTGAAGGGCGGTGAATTGGTGATCTATAGTATATTAATATGTTTTATCAATATAGAATATGAAGTGGTGATATATTCTCATATGTAACTTGGTTTATGTTATTTTATTAGTGAAATTGACTCTAATAATATATAATATTTATACATTTATGTTTGAATATATTTTTTAATGGATTTACAATTTTTTTGTCCTTTCAGAAAGCAGACAAAGAATAATAAATAATCTATGTTTTGGTATCTAATAAAGACGAAGATACTAGTTTGCTCAGATTAATCAGGTATGTTAAATTGTTAGTTTTCATTTATATTTGTAGTGATAAGAGTAGCTTCTCGGTGATTCAGGTATGTCTTATTTATCACTTTATTATAATTGTAGTTAAGATGTTATTTTTAATGTTCTTAGTTGATAGTTGTAGATTTTAGCTTAGAATTATTGTAAGCTTTATGTAGGTTATGAGAAATTTAAAGAAATTTTATTAAAAGAAATGAAAAGATGCAATGAAATTGGGTAGAGAATTATTTTACCCATTTAACAGAAATAATACATACAAATATTATAATAACAACTAAAGGAGCTTCAAGAGCAAAAGACTAAGCGCCCCAATCGCAATACATTGAAGCCCAACACTAGGGCTAACATGGTCCAAAAAAAAAAGCCCATAGCGGGCTTTGAAAATACCATGCGCCAACTTAGAAAAATGCCATTAATATAAAGGCTGCCCAAAAACCGAAAGGGCAACACTCCTTAGTTAAAGCTGAGACAAGGCTTGGAAGTACAAGTCATGGGCAGGCCCCAACAACATGGCCTGCACAAGAAGTTGGGGCAATACAACCTCCATGTAACCCAAGGCTAGATCTAATTGTGGAGACTTGACTTACTTGAGTTATGTCCAAAGCAAGGAGTCTAGTGATCGAGAATCCAATGGCGGATAGAACGAGGCCGACGACAGAGGACATTTAGGATGGAGGATTGCATGGACGAAGAAGACCGGAATCAAGAGGGGGATACTGCAGAAGAGGTCGCAACAATCAAAAGTGAATGCATCACTAGAGAGAAGCACAACCCACGATGATGAGTTTAAGGTAGAGGATTTAGGGTTTTAGGATATACACTTTTAAGGGTTAGATGTTAAAAAGGAACTCTTGGCTTTATAGCTAGAGACATTTGACTTTTTGGCATTATGGTTTAGGATTTAGAATATAATGTATATGCTATAAGGTTATAAGGTATAGAGTTTACGGCTTAAGCTTTATCATTTAGGGTTTAGGATTTTTTCTTTTAGTTTTGGCTTTATATTTATGTTTCTAGCTTAATTTGGTTTAGGTTCACTTTTAGGTTTAGTTTCTTTTAGGTTTAGTATATGGTATATGGTATAACGTTTATGGTATAAGATATAGGCAATAAGGTATAGAATATAGGGTGTAGGGTGTAGGGTGTAGGGTTTGTTTAGGGTGTTGGGTTTTTAGGGCTTAGAGTTTTTAGGGTTTTTAGGCTTTTTATGGTGTAGGGTGTAGGGTTTAAAGTTTTAAAAGGATTTAGGGTTTTAAAATGGTTTATGGTTTAGGGTTTATGGTTTAGGATTTTGGGCTTTTAGCTTTGGGCTTTTTAGGGTTTAGGGTTTAGGGGTTGGGGTGTAGGGTGTAGGGTGTAGGGTGTAGGGTGTAGGGTGTAGGGTGTAGGGTGTAGGGTGTAGGGTGTAGGGTGTAGGGTGTAGGGTGTAGGGGTTTAGGGTGTAGGGTTTGGGTTCGGGGTTCGGGGTTCGGGGTTCGGGGTTAGGGGTTTAGGGTTAGGGGGTTAGGGTTTGGGGTTAGGGTTTTGGGTTTGGGGTTTGGGGTTTTGGGGTTTAGGTTTTGGGGTTTGGGTTTTGGGTTTAGGGTTAGGGGTTTGGGTTTAGGGTTAGGGTTTAAGGTTTGGGGTTTAGGGTTAGGGTTTGGGGTTTAGGGTTTGGGGTTTAGGGTTTGGGTTTTAGGGTTTGGGGTTTTGGGTTTTGGGTTTTAGGGGTTTTGGGTGTAGGGTGTAGGGTGTAGGGTGTAGGGTGTAGGGTGTAGGGTGTAGGGTGTAGGGTGTAGGGTTGGGGGTTGGGGGTTGGGGGTTGGGGGTGGGTTGGGGGTTGGGGGTTGGGGGTTTTGGGGTTTGGGGTTTGGGGTTTAGGGTTTTTTTTTTTTAACAATGGAACTTTATTAATAAGTGAAAAGAAATACAAAAGAGGGCAGGGCATGGACCTAACCCTGAAAAAAGAGAAACAAATTTACATCAGAGTGTATGAAAAAAATTAATTACAGAAGAGAGCTTTGGAAAGTAAAAAAAAAAATTACATTGCTGGAAAATGAGTGAAAATCCAAAGAGGATCAGCAAGTAAACTGTGCAGGTTCGGGATGCTAGTCACCGAATCCATATCCAGCCAGTGACAGATTCAAAGTCTTTCCACCAACAGTTTTGACCCAAGACAGCAGTGAATAGAACATTAAGAGTGCAGGGTAAGACCCAACGCTTCCCACCCTGCTTAAGCACAAACCCAACAGAGAATAAACAGACAAAATGACGTAGCAGATGCAGCACCTCAAAGCTGGAACAAGCCTTAAGCAGCAGCTTAAGCCAAGCAGCACCAACAATAGGCTTACAACACTTGCTTATAATCCCAACACAAACTGATTGCCATGAAGCCAGAAAAATAAAAAAGCAATCCAACCAATCCATAGCCACCAACGGATTTGGCGTAAGCCTGTCAAGTACCGTTAAGCCTGACAGGGTGTAGTCATTCTGACCGACTACACACGGGTGCACCAAATGGTGCTTTGAATTTTGTGCAAATTCACAGCAAGCAACGGATTTGACGATACTTATCAAGTGCCGTTTGCACCTGATAAGGGGTGAGTAAAAAGCCCCCAATGCTGTTAGGCACCCCTGCCCGATATCAAAAAAAAACTGATAAAACAGCAAAGAAAAAGCAGAAAACAAAATAAGAAACCCCCACGGTTCAAAGGATGGCTCCCCCAAGCACAAATAAATGCATGAAGGAAACTGCAAGACCTTCCGAATATAACTGCAGCATAGGCCAGCAAGTAAAGCCCGAAAAACAGAAACTGAAAGAAAAGCCAGCAAAAGCCATAGGGTAGAGTTAGATAAGGGCGGATGGAAGGGCGCCCCATCGCCTAAGAGGAAGGGAAAGGAGAGGGAAAGAGCACCCTGCATGGGACCCCCATCTCTTGTTAGCCGAACAGATACAACACTGCCATCAGAAAAAATAAAGCTAAAGGAGGACCAGCAGCATGCCGGCTGAACAAGAAAAGGGGAGACAGCCTTCGCTGCCAGAATGAGAGTGCCCCTGCAAACAGTAAAATGAAGAAAACCATCCAAATAAAATAACCGGACCAGGAATAGATGCAGAAGCAGAATATCAACGTCACAAGTTAGACAGGGTGATTGCCGTGGATGGAAGGAATCCAGACAAACCCCAAATCGATTCATTTTACAGCCAGCCTGTAAAAAAGGAGAAAATAACAGCATATATAATCTGGTTAGCACAAGGATATGAAACCCACCCAATACCATTTCTCTGCAGAAGAAAGAGGTGATGAATGTATTTGAAACCCAACCCCTTGCTGCCTGCAAAAAAGAAAATAGATACTGCACATGCTGTGTAAGGATGATGCAGAGGAGTTGATTTGAACATGCGTTTCAGCCTTATTAAAGGGGACCAGCAACATACTTTCCAAACGACCTTATTGCCAACAGAAATTAACAATATCATGCAATTTAAGAGTATAATCCAGTCAAAAAATTCAAACATCCAAAGGTCCTTCAAAAATAACCAACCAAAAGTCATTGGACTCATGCAAATCGTAGGTGGGGAAGCCCCAAATTATCAGCCCTGATTTTACCTCTTAGGATTGAGAATCCAATAAAAGAAGATCTTACAGTCAAGGCAGAAGATAAGGCACCCAAATTAGCAAGGAAGTCAGCTGCTTGGTTACCCTCCCTATGGATGTGAGTGATGTGGTAGTGTGGATTGCTCATCATACCAAGAATATCTTTAATAGCATAACATACATCCCAAGGGCATCCATTTCAACCCATAGACGATGGAAACCCTTCTCCAAACACAACTGGAGACCCTTTTGGAGTGTGAAAACTTCTGCTGCAAAAGCATTAGGGAGAGAAGCCGGTAAAGGGAAGAAAAAGAAAAATACTACCTTACCATTAGAGTCCCTCACTACCCCTCCTCCTCCAGCCTTCCGAGTAGAGCTGTTGAAGCTGCCGTCCACATTCAATTTGTAGTAACCCGTGGCAGGTCTGTGCCAGAAAACCAGTGAAGGTGGAGCAGTAGCTGGTGATTTATTACTGCAATGAAAATAGGCCAGCAAAGAACGGTTCCCCTTCCACTGCCAGTGTTTAAGGAGGCCTGCAGAAAAAATCTGATGCACCAAAGAGTTGATTTTCCATATTATTCGATCAGCATAGAAACCCATTCCCCGGTGTTTAGAATCATTACGTTCCATCCAAATAAACCAAAAAATGAGTATAGGGATTAAAACCCGAATATGACCCAAGCAAAAATAATTTCCAGATTTAATCCATGCAATAAGCCAAATTGATGGTTCATTAGAGGCGGGCAACTTGACCCCAAAAAGCCGGGCATAATAGTGCCAAATGTACACAGCTGATTGACTATGTAAGAAGCAGTGAGAAATGGACTCTAAATTAAGACAGCACTGGCATTTAGACGCTAAAGATATTCCTTTGCCTTGAAGGATGTCATCAACAGGGATCCACTTATGAAATAAACGCCAGGAAAAAAAGGAGATTTTAAGAGGAATTGAAGCATGCCAAAGATGAGAATAAAACATTTGAGAATGTCTAGACTCTCTATTAAAGGCCCAAGCACTAGCCATAGTAAAGGTCCCGCTATTGGATAAAAGCCAATAAGGTAAGTCAGGGCCACTCCTATCCAACTTGATTTTCAAAATTTCAGAGACCACATCAGCAGGCAGAAGTGAATTTAAAAATTCCAAGTTCCAGTGATCATTGACATAAATATCTTTAATGAGAGTAGAGCTACTGCTAGAGGAGTTGGCAAAAGATGAGAGTGGTGAGCCACAAACCCAACAGTCATGCCAGAAAAAAAGATTCCCTGCATTAGCCATCCACCTGATATGAGGTTCAGCACCACTACAGGCTTTCAAAATCCTCTTCCAGTTAGGAGAGTCAGGCATTTTAGGGAGAACCAGAGAAGGATGAAATCCTTGACAGTATTTATTATGTAGAAAAAGAGACCACAGACTCCTAGTGGTACGGAACCTCCACCACAATTTAAACTCCATGGCTGTATTTAGATCATGCAATTTCCTAAAACCAAGCCCCCCTTCTTTGTGGGGAAAGCATAAATCCTGCCACCTTTCCCAATGGAAAGTATGCCTATTATCGTCACTCCCCCAAAGAAAGCGATTAAATAACCTTTCGATACGTTGAATGACATTCTGAGGGGGTTTAAGAACCTGCATCAAATAGAGAGGCATTGAAGTAAGGGTGCTTCGAAGGAGAGTTATCCTCCCTCCCGGGGAGAGAACCTTTTTCTCCCAACCAGAAAGCCTATCCCGAATTTTACCTATCAAGTCATCAAATAAAAAAGCCTTTTTTGGCCCTTTATATAAAGGGATGCCGAGGTATCTACACGGAAGGACAGCTCTATGAAAGCCAGTGGCATTAGCAATAATGGTAGACCGAAAGCTTGACAGGTGCTTACCAGCAATGAAACCACTCTTTTGACTATTCACCTTTTGGCCTGAACACATCTCATAATAAGAAAGAAAGCTCATAATACAATTTAAGGAAGTTTTCAGACCATTTGTAAAAATAATCATATCATCAGCAAAAGCGAGGTGAGAAACCATTTGAGAGCAACGGGCAAAATAGCACATAGAAGGCTTAGAGTGAAACAACTGAATTAATCCCCGAGAGAGAAATTCAGCAGCAATTATAAAAAGGCTAGGAGATAGAGGATCACCCTGCCTAAGGCCACGCTCTGATTTAAAAAACCCAGCTAAAGAGCCATTAACAACCACAGAGAACCAGCAATTTGTTACAAGCTTACTCACTTTGAGGATCCAAGATGTGTCAAAGCCAAATTTAGATAACATAGTAAAAAGGAATCCCCAATCAAGCCTGTCATAGGCTTTCATCATATCGAGTTTTAACACAACATTTCCACCCCGAATTTTTTCATCAATACAGTGAATCATTTCTTGGGCTAGCAAAATATTATCATCTATGAATCTTCCAGGTATGAAGCCACTTTGATTTTCTAAAATGATTTTAGGCAACAGTCTGGAGAGTCTAGTAGCCATAATTTTCGATAAAAGTTTATTAAAAAAATTACACAGGCTAATTGGGCGAAAATCAGTCCACGAATTAGGGTTATCAACCTTGGGGATAAGAGCAATAGTGGTAGAGGTTATGCCCTTCAGCAGACCATCCCCGCTAAAAAAAGCAAAAACTGCTTCACACAAATCCCCACTAATAATATCCCAGCAGTGCTGGAAAAAAAGGGCAGAAAACCCATCCGGCCCAGCAGTAGAATAAACATCACAGTCAAAAACAGCCTGCCTAATCTCATCAACAGAAGGAATTTTATTCAAATCAGCATTGTCAGAGGCAGAAACAAGAGGCTGAATGAAAGAACAATCAAAATCACTTACAATAGAAGAGTCACGAGAAAACAATTGGGAAAAAAAAGAGACAGCAGATGCTTTAATATCTGGCAGATTAGAAAGAATAGTTTCCTCATTTTCCTTAATCTCAAAAATATGATTTTTGGCATGTTTCTTACGCAGCAACATTTGATAGTAACGGGTATTTCGTTCCCCCTCTACCAACCATTTACAGCCAGATTTCTGCTGCCAGTATCTCTCTTGGTTAGCAAGGTATTTATTCAGGTTAGCATTGCCTTTATTAAGATTGGTCCTGTTCGAATCAGAAGGGTCATTTTGGAAGGTAATCTCCAATTGTTCAGCCTTTGATTCAAGCTCTTTTTGATGAGCAAAAAGGTCACCAAAGTCATGTTTATTCCATCTTTTAAGTTCACTTTTCAGCCTTTGTTGCTTAAACCAAAACCTGTTTATTCCAGTAGAAGCCAAAGGAAGATTCCAAGAGGTTTTAACAATACTCAGAAAATCATGATGAGAAGTCCAAACATTTAGAAATTTAAATGAACAAGGGCCCGAGTGAACAGATTTACTACATTTAAAAAGCAGGGGGCAATGATCAGACCCGTCTCTAGCTAAATGAGAAACTAAAGAGTTGTCAATTAGATCACCCCATTTAGAATTAACTACAATTCTATCCAATCGCTGAAAAATTTTTCCATTGGTCCAAGTAAAATCATTACCCACGAAAGGAATATCAAAAATACCACAATCCAACATGCAATTAACAAAATCTTCCATGGCATGCAAATTAACACGCGCACCATGAATTTTTTCTGAGGCAGCCTTAACAATGTTAAAATCACCACCGACCATCCAAGGTAGATCAAAAGAGTTAAAGACCAAACGAAGCTCGTCCCATAAGGGAAAACGATCTAACCGAGTGGTTTTTGCATAAATAAAAGAACACCCAACATCACATGGCAAGGATGGAAATTTAAATGTCATAGACAAGCATTGATCATGATCTCTAAGAATAGATGCTCGAATAGATTCATCCCAAAAAACCCATATTTTATCAGAAACATTAAAATGATAATTAAGAAGACCTAGCATACGGGCATAGAAAGCAATAGATGCATGATTGACCATTGGTTCCAATATAGCAACCACCGAAAGCCGATAGATTTTAACAAAGCGTTTCAACCTACGCAGACTGACTTTCCCAGCAATACCCCGAATATTCCAAATCATTAAATTAATCATTAAAAAACAAAATAGAAAAAAGGCACAGTTTTAAAGGGAAAAAAGAAAAACATAAAGGAGCCAAACCTTAAGGAAGGTGTTTGGGAACGGAAGTTACCCGAGTCAAATAGATGGGGGCTGCGCCAAGAAGATTGTCCTCAGTTTCCACAGTGTCAAAATCTTCAAGCAAATCACGGGAATTTGAGGGAACTAACTCAACCTCCCGATTAATATTACATCCAGCAGTTGCCGGACCAGGAAGAACTAGAGCCTTGGAACAGCCAACTTCCCCAGTAGTGCCAGCAAATTTTTCAGGTGTAATCTTTTCATTAACATTGACATTACATTCTGTTGAAGAAACACTGTCATCTTGCCCCGAAGAGGATCTAGAGTTAGAGTCCATATTCTCTACAAATAGAGGGTTAGTGGCAGCAGATATACCAGGGACAGCAGTATTTAAATCCAGAGGAATTTTTGGGGAGTTAAAGTTCAAATTAGGATCTGTCTCATCCTGGTCCTCCTGAAGAGCATTAAACTTGTTATGATTATTAAAATCCACCTGTGTCTCTTGTGCTTCAGCAGCAGTAGGGTGGTTTGAAGGGCCAGCATCACCTTCCTTTCTATTTTTTCTACGCACTTCAACCCATTTTTCAGTTTTATTATCTTGTGGAGGGTCTGTATTAGTTTTAGCCTTATCAGCAGTGGGTTGGGGATCCCCAATGGGCCCAGGGACCTTGACAATTTTTGACCCATGAAGTAAAATACAAGCATCTTTATTATGGCCTATATGCATACAATGCAAACAATAAGATGGCAACTTTTCAAAAACAACATTTTGCCAAAAACCAGTGGTATTTTTGCCTGAACAGTGATCACGGATTTGAATCCAAACCGTGGAAGGCGGTTTTTTCAGGCAATCAAATTCAATACACACTCGGGCCAAAGAGGGCCTTGTGCCATTAGCAGTAGCCTCATCCAGCTGGATAGGGGTTCCAATGGATCGAGCTAAATTGAACAAGGCAGATTTTTCATAGAGATAATGCCGTAAATTTGGAAATGCAATCCAAACAGGAACAACAGAAGATTCAATTTCAGGGACAAAGTCCACTGACCATTTTAGAACCCGCATTTTTCCACAATTAAAAAACCAGTCTCTTTTAGCCCACAACCGTTGGAAATCCAAGTCATTGGTCAGTTTAATAAAAACGTGCTTGTAATCAAACCACTGTAAATCAAAAGCACCAGTTAAAGAAAGTTTTTTAAAATTTTCTCGAAGAGTAATGAGCTTAGGAACCCTACTGAACTTCCCTACAAGCATGCGTTGGTAGGGGGCAGCCAGGGCCGATACCTCATCATCAAAGAAAATAGCTGCAGGAGCATTTTGAAAAGATTCAATTTGGCGAGGCCTAATTACTATAGCATCAGACTTACCACATAAAACAGATTGAAAAGTTTTTTTAATACCACGATCAAATAACGCCGAACAAGGAGGGGGATCTCCCGAAGGCCCCTCCATCGCAAACAGGCAGCCTCACACAAGCAACCACCATACACAATCACGGCAGAAGCAAACCACAAATCAAAAATTAAAAAGAAAAACAGAATCCAAGGGATGCAAACCAGTGAGAGGGAAAGAACCCTTTGGGAAATTCTATCGAGCAAGAAACAGGCGCAGACCCGTGGAGACCAAACGACTCACGCCAAGCCCGATCGAACGAACCCCAGCTGCACACACCAGAAGATCTCGCGCCAGCCGGAGGAGGCCCCAGGACCAAGCCAAGGGCCGTTCCGCCGAGGAGGAGCGCCGCGCAAAGACGCGATCCGGGCAGCGCTGGAGTCGCGCGTTTTGGGAAGAGGAGGCACAATCCGGCCGGCCAACGTAAAATCGCCTGAAGCGAGAGGGGAAGGAAGCCTCCGCCGCCACCTAGTAGCCACGAGACGCCGGATGACGCCAGGCGTCACGCGATCGGACGGAGGCGCACCAGCGGGAACAAACGCTGGAGAGAGAAGGGTTTGGTAGTTTAGTTTAGTTTAGTTTATTTGGTTTAGTTTTTTTAGTTTAGGTTTTTATTTTATTTTATTTTTTTTTAGTTTAGTTTAGGTTTTATTTTTTAGTTTATTTTTAGGTTTTAGTTTTATTTAGTTTAGTTTATTTTTAGTTTTTTAGTTTAGGTTTTTATTTAGGTTTTATTTTTTAGTTTTAGTTTTTTTTTTAGTTTAGGTTTATTTTTTTATTTTTTATTTTTATTTTTTTAGTTTAGTTTATTTAGGTTTTTTAGTTTTAGTTTAGTTTTAGTTTTAGTTTAGTTTAGTTTTTTTTTTTTAGGTTTTTTTTTTAGTTTTTTTTTTTTAGTTTTTTAGGTTTTTTAGGTTTAGTTTAGTTTTATTTAGTTTTTTCATTTTTAGTTTTTAGTTTAGTTTAGTTTTAGTTTTTTTTTAGGGTTTAGGGTTTAGGGTTTAGGGTTTAGGGTGTAGGGGTTAGGGGTTAGGGGTTAGGGTTAGGGTTAGGGGTTAGGGGTTAGGGGTTAGGGGTTGGGGGTTAGGGTTTGGGGTTGGGGGTTGGGGGTTGGGGGTTGGGGTTGGGGTTTGGGGTTCGGTTTAGGGTTTAGGGTTTAGGGTTTAGGGTTGAGGGTTGAGGTTGAGGGTTGAGGGTTGAGGGTTGAGGGTGGAGGGTTGAGGGTGTAGGGTTGAGGGTGTAGGGTGTAGGGTGTAGGGTGTAGGGTGTAGGGTGTAGGGGGTTTGGGTTTGGGTTTGGGTTTGGGTTTGGGTTTGGGTTTGGGTTTGGGGTTTGGGGTTTGGGGTTTGGGGTTAGGGTTTGGGGTTTGGGGTTTGGGGTTTGGGGTTTGGGGGTTAGGGTTAGGGGTTAGGGGTTTGGGTTTAGGGGTTAGGGGTTAGGGGTTAGGGTTTAGGGTTTAGGGTTTAGGGGTTAGGGGCTAGGGGCTAGGGGCTAGGGCTAGGGAGCTAGGGCTAGGGCTAGGGGCTAGGGGCTAGGGGCTAGGGGCTAGGGGCTAGGGGCTAGGGGCTAGGGGCTAGGGGCTAGGGGTAGGGCTTGGGGCTTGGGGCTTGGGGCTTGGGGGCTTGGGGGCTTGGGGGCTTGGGGGCTTGGGGGGCTTGGGGCTTGGGGCTTGGGGCTTGGGGGGCTTGGGGCTTGGGGCTTGGGGCTTGGGGCTTGGGGCTTGGGGCTTGGGGCTTGGGGCTTGGGGGTTTGGGGTTTCGGGTTTGGGGTTTGGGGTTTAGGGTTTAGGGTTTAGGGGTTTTTTAGGGTTTAGGGTTTTTTAGGGTTTAGGGGTTTTTAGGGTTTAGGGTTTTTTTAGGGTTTAGGGTTTAGGGTTTTTTAGGGTTTTTTAGGGTTTTTTTAGGGTTTAGGGTTTAGGGTTTTTTAGGGTTTAGGGTTTAGGGTTTAGGGTTTAGGGTTTAGGGTTTAGGGTTTAGGGGTTTTTAGGGTTTAGGGTTTAGGGTTTAGGGTTTTTTAGGGTTTTTTAGGGTTTAGGGTTTAGGGTTTAGGGTTTAGGGTTTTTTAGGGTTTAGGGTTTAGGGTTTAGGGTTTTTTTAGGGTTTAGGGTTTAGGGTTTTTTAGGGTTTAGGGTTTAGGGTTTAGGGTTTTTTTAGGGTTTAGGGTTTAGGGTTTTTTAGGGTTTTTTAGGGTTTAGGGTTTTTTAGGGTTTTTTAGGGTTTAGGGTTTAGGGTTTTTTAGGGTTTAGGGTTTAGGGTTTTTTAGGGTTTAGGGTTTAGGGTTTAGGGTTTTTTAGGGTTTAGGGTTTAGGGTTTTTTTAGGGTTTAGGGTTTAGGGTTTTTTTAGGGTTTAGGGTTTAGGGTTTAGGGTTTAGGGTTTAGGGTTGAGGGTTGAG